>OX422219.1:270881110-271494860 GCA_949130495.1 Sambucus nigra | reverse complement strand
GCATTACCCACTTGGAGAAAGGCTCCTTGTTCGGGTGACGGTGACCATATAAAGTCCGATCGGTGGATTCCGAGACCGCAGTGGAGCTCCAAGGTTATCCGCTAGGAAGAGGTATCTACAAGAAGAAGCGTCGGGGCTTGAGAGGGATTGAGTCGTGTATTGTAAGCCTTTCTGTATTATATTTGTAAATTCCATACTTAGTGGATTTGTGGCTAGGGCCGTCCGGGGTTGTTTCCCGTCTTGGGTTTTTCCTCGTACATCTCGGCATAGTGTGATTGATTTAGTTTTATCTTGCAAAATCACATAGAACACATGCTTAGGATAATTCAAGATAAAAATGGTTTTAATTGTCACACTTAATTTAATTGGGTGCTAATTATATTTGGGAAATTGTTTATTTAATTCATGTCTATTGTTAAAACTGGTTTGGCCTAATTTGGAATAATGATAAAAGTGAGCTAGGCAAATTCTAGGACTTGAATTAATTGGTTTAAGTAAAGATAATATTTGTGTGTTGTTTAATTAATTTTCACTTGGGTTTAATTTTAATTTGTTAAGAAATTAAAATTTTGTTTTAAGTTGAACCATCACCTTTACGCTTGTTTGTGAACCATCAGACTTATTTACGCTTCCGCATCTTGATATATATATATAAAAGGAAATAATTATTTTTAAAGAAAAATTTAAAAATCGGGGGCCAAACTATCCTTCCATCAAATTGGCATCAGAGCCAAAGCGATAAATTATTTCGTTAAAGATCCTCTAAATAATTTTTGGCTAAAATGGAATTTTCCCCATTTTCAAAATTTCCTATTTTCGATGGTTCTAACTACGCGTATTGGAAAGCGCGAATGAAATCGGCACTTAAATCTATCGATGAAAGGGTTTGGATGTCTGTAGTTAACGAGTGGTCTCCACCAACTCACTTAGTTGAAAATGAACATGTTCCCAAACCGGCCGATGGATGGACTGAAAATGAGTTTAAACTTTCGAATTTTAATTCCCGTGGTTTGAATAAATCCTAGGAAGAAGGAAAAAAGGGATGAGCGTTGACCAGGCAGTTTAAACCTATTATTGTACAGTTGACCTCATACCTATTCCCGATTGCAGAAGCAGAAGGGCGGACAGTTTAGGCTGGTTAGACAGTTGACCGAAGAGTTGCTAACAAGAACAACAAATCGAATTCATTCAAAAAAAAGAATTCAAAGAAGGGAACAGAAGCGCTATTCATGGACTGAGCAACGGACAGATAGACTCCCCTACTCATTCGTTCTCTTCATGACGTGTGAAACCGCTAAAGAAGCTTGGGATATTTTACAACTAACTCATGAAGGAACTAGTGTCGTTAAAGCTTCGAAACTCCAAAACCTCACCACTAAATTTGAAACTATCAAAATGAACGATAATGAAACTTTTGATGAATTTTATGCTAGACTTTCCGATATTGTCAATTCATCTTTTAATTTGGGAGAGAAAATACCCGACAACTGAGTTGTAAAGAAAATTTTAAGGTCCCTACCCGACAGATTTATTCCAAAAGTGACCGTTTTAAATTCTTTACCAACTTTAGCCTCTACAAAATTAGAAGAGCTTGTAGGTGATTTACAAACCTATGAACTAGATATGTTTCCCTCTAAAACTGAAAAGAAAATTGAAAAGGGCGTTGCTTTAAAATCCCAAAAAGAGGTCAAACAAGTAGTAGAGAGCGAGAGTGATAGTGACTCGGAAGACATGACTTTGTTTGCTCGTAAATTTAGAAAATTTCTTAAATTTAACAAAGATAAATTTAAAAATGATTTTAAGAAATTTGAAACTTCTAAGCATGACAAAGCCGAGAAGATCCCTAAAGCCGAGAAGATCCCTAAACCTATTAATGAAAATTTAAATAGGGACGAGTCTAATAGGTGTTTTGGTCGTGAGGGTTATGGCCATAGGGCTTCTGAGTGCCCCACTAAACTAAGGAAAGAGGGTAAACGACCCATTGCATATAATGCGACCCTTAGTGATAGTGATAAGGAAGAGGGATCCGATTCCCCCACTAGGCCTAATTTTGTGGCTTCTATGGCTAGTCATATGAGTGATAGTGAGAACTCATCAATTGATGAAACGTTAACACATGACACTTCCAAGGCCATTGTTTATGATTCTCTTGTTTTTGATGATAGTGAGAGTGGAGAAGAAAGAGAGAGTGAAAATGAAGAAGAGGTTAATGTGAGTGAACTTCAAAATGCTTTTCAAGAACTTTATAAAGAATCTATTAAATTGAAAAGAGCTAATTTGAAGTTAGAAGCTAGTTTAAAAGAGCGTGTCAAGGTCATTGATGATAGCATGTTGGTAGAAAACCTTAAGACACATGAGAGGACTCTTCAAGATAATCTTGAATATGTAGAAGGCGAGAAAGATAGCCTTAGGGGTTTAATGGAATCCTTGAAAAAGGAGCTTCTTGCTTTTGAAGAGCGAAATGTTTTATTAGAGTCTAACATTTTAGAATTGCAAAATAAATTAAAAGACTCTAGTAACGTCAAATTTGATTTGGAGTGTCGTTCGGAAAAATTAGATAAAATCTTAGGAACTGTCCAAATTAAAAATGACACTTGTGGTTTAGGCTTCAATAGTTGTAACGAATCTACTCATAAAGCCGAAACCAACGTTTTTGGAGAATCTACTAAGAAAACTTTAAGAGATCACTCCGTAAGTAAATCTTTTCGACATGTCTTCACTTGTACACATTGTGGTCTAAAAGGTCATCTTAGGAAATTTTGTTTTGATCTTAAACGAATTCCTAGAAAATCCCAACGTAAAGCAACCAATGTATTTAAAATTCCTACACCCCAAGATAGTCATTCTTCATTAATTTGGGTTAGGAAATCCGACTTGGTTGCCTTGCAAAATAGGGTTTTTGATTCTCATTTACTTTCACATGCTTCCTCCCTTGCTAAATCTAAAGGATGAATGTGTCAGTGTTTGCATACTTTAGCTTTTTCACTTCATGCTATATTCACATGCTAAATGTATGCTTGTTTAATCATTTTCTAGTCTATGCTCCATGCTTATCACATGCTAGAATTATGATTTTTGTTTATCTTTTGTATTATATTTCCTTCATTTTGTTTGCATCAAATGAAAAAAATACAAAAAGATTTTTGTTTATCATTTGGATTTTATCTCTTAGTAATTTAAGCTTAATGAAAAATTCAAATGATTTTTGTTTGTCTTTTGAGTATATATTTTTTATTTTTGGTTAAAAATGTCAAAAATTCAAAAAGATTTTATTTTGTGTGTATTTTGGTTTGACACACTTTAAGTGGCATATACTTGTGTTTGAATCCCTCCTTTAACGCTCTCATGTGGCTATAACTTTTGGTGTATATTATCAATCCTTATTATGTTCTTTACCATATTTTTTATGAAGCAGTTGAATTTTGTATTGGTTAAATGGATTCTATTTTAATATGCCTCTATTCACACATGCACGAGCTCTTTTGAAATTTTAACTTCAAATGTATATTTGAGCTATATGAGGTGTTCTCCTTCCAATCTTGTCATCTACATATTTGTGACTTAGGAGGACCAGTGCATGTCAAAATCCGTTGCACGTGAGATTTGTGTGAAAAATGAAAACATGATAAATATAAATGTGCACGGGGAAGGGCTCCGAAAGGACTAAGTGATCCTTTGCGGTTGTAAGCCACCGTTTTGAATGGACCTAAAAGAAATACGTGGTCCAAAGGCCTAAAAACAGAAAATATGGCATTAAAATGAAAAACAAATTGCCCACTACACCAAAATGGCCAAATTGTCACCTTTCAGCCGGTCACCCTTGTCAAGGTCATTGACCGTGACAAAAAACACGCGTTTTTTATCACGGTCAATGACCTTGACACGACCGTGACAATGTTAACAGCAAAAACCCTTTCCCCCTTCTTTTTTCCCTCCCGCGCCGTTCCCTCACTCTCTCTCTCTCTCGACGCTGCTCTCTCTCTCTCTCTACTTTCAGGTTTAATTCCATCTCTCTCTCTCTCTCTCTCTCTCTCTCTCTCTCTCTCTCTCTCTCTCTTCCATTTATATATATGTTTGTGTGTATATATATGTGTGTATGTGTGTATATATGTGCGTGTGTGTGCATGTGTGGGGGGTGGGGCAGGGTGGGGGCAGGGTGAGGGTAGGGGGTAGGGGGGTTAAAAATATAAATAAATAAGTAATTTTCTATAAATTTCCACAAATAATATCCAAAAATGTAAATGTAAATAATATCCAAAAATGTAAATTTGTAGTAATTGTCATCCGAAGTTGCTAAAAGCATCCGAAGTTTAAAAAGCATGAAAAATAAAATATTTTTTAAGATTTGTGGTGAATAACTAAAGTTAAAAAAAGTATTACTTTAGTCATTAAATTACTTTTTGAATTCGGGCGATGCGCGTAAATTTGTAGTAATTGTCTTATAATAAAGATCAATTAGTCTATGTTGTTGAAAATTTTGATCAAATTGGTGAGCCCTTCATATTTTAAAAATGTTGTTTTTATTCCTATAGAACAGCTTAGATAGTGTGTGCGTGTGTGTGTGTGTGTGTATGTGGTCAATACATGAATTTATTTTTGTATTTGAATTAACCCATGAATTTATTTTTGTATTTGAATTAACCCATGAATTTATTTTTGTATTTGAATTAACCCATTATATGAAACATACTTGAAATTAAATATAGTGCGCATAGATACTAGCATTCTAGTTCTTATGCGTACGCATTCAATAGCCCTTAGACCCGTTCGAGAGTCATTACCCCTGTAATGAGATCTCTCGAATTGTCCCGTTTGGACAGTTTGAGACTGTATAATTTCTGTATAATATTCTTATTGGCTTAAAGTTGTTACTTTTGGAGGAAGTTCTGCAGTCGTATCTTAATGTTCTCTGGGTACATACTAGATTGACAAGTGTGACTGTTATTTCAATTGACCAATTGAAATAACACTCACACCTGCCAATCTACGTCGTGTACTTGGAGAACTAAGGGTATATGCTGTCGAATTTTTTTCAAATCGTAACAATGTGCATGAGCTGTTAAGTATATTACAGAAAAATGCATTCTTGAATGGGATAGGACCACTTACCCTTTAATAGGATAATTAAATAAAACATACTATAAATCTAAGTTTTGTTTACCTTTAATAGGTGTTTAGTTGTGGTAGCTGTGATGGGATATCCGAAATACAAAGAGTGGATGGGTGAGACTAATAGAATGGGGGATGTGTTTCGCAGAGGTGCTAACGAATTTGTGAAATATGCAAAGAGATGTCGTAATGATGAAGAGTTTTCGTGTCCGTGTGCTAGGTGTAAGAATGGTAAGGTGTTTGAGTGGAAAATAGTTGAACTACATTTGTTAAGATCGGGTATGCAAGATAGTTATCGATTTTGGAGTTTTCACGGTGAATTGAAAGTTCATTTTGTCCCCGACCAACCATCACAATAACCTTCAACAAGTAGAATAGATGTAGAAGGGGACGACGTAGATCATAATATGTTAGAGGATTTAGTTGATGATGCATACGGAGTTTATGAAGCTGAGGAGAATGAGGTTACTGATGATGTAGAAGATTCAAGTGCTCGTGAAGATAACACGATAAAACTTGACGATGACTACCAAAGTTTAAAATTTAAGGCGACCCAATCGTTATACTCTGGCTGTGAGAAAGATCAAACAACTTTACATGCCATGGTTGGTTTGCACAGTTTGAAGACGCAGTACGGTTTGTCTGGCAATAGCGTGACGGGAATTCTGAAATGGGTGAAGGGCTTATTACCCAAGGTGAATACACTTCTAAATAGCTATCCTGTTATGAAGAACAATTTGAAAGGTTTGGGAATGAAGCATAAATTGATTCATGCTTGTGTGTATGACTGCATACTATACCGAAAGGAGTATGAAAATCTTGATCGTTGTCCGGTATGAGATGAACCTTGATATGTCAAATCTACTAGTAAGGAAGGCACAAGCTCAAAAGTGCCTCAAAAAGTATTGAAATATTTTCCCGTTGGGCCTAGATTAAAGCGATTTTTCACAGTACCATGGATTCCAGAGGCAATGACTTGGCATGCTAGGGCAGAAGTAAGGGGTAATATCATGCGTCATCCTATTGATTCTACTGCCAGGCGGAGGATGAATTTTAAGTATCCCGATTTTGCTAGAGAACAACGCAACATTCGTTTGGCTATATCAACAGATGGTTTCAATCCATTTGGAAATCTAAGCACCAATCAGAGTGTATAGCCTGTGATCCTAGCCCCACTCAACCTCCCTCATTCACAGTGTATGAGACCTGAATTTTTGATGATGGCTTTATTGATACCTGGGACAAAGGCACCAAATGAAGACATTGATATCTACCTAGCTCCTTTGGTAGAAGAATTAAATGAGTTGTGGGAAGAGGGTGTGCAATCATTTTACTCTTTTAGAAAAGAAGAGTTTACGCTGAAAGCTATGTTGATGTGGGCAATTCATGATTTTCCAGCTTATGGGACATTATCCGGATGTGTAGTACATGGTTATTTGGGGTGTCCTATTAGTGGAGAGGAGACTGAATCTCTTTGTCTATCCTCTAGCTTAAAAAATATATACCATTGCCACAGGAGGTTTTTACCCCAAGCTCATAGTTTCAGATTTGGGAAAGGTTCCAATTTTTTATTGGGCGGAGTTGAACATAGGCTACCGCCGAGACAACTTTCGGGTTCAGAAATTGGAAGTAAATCTTCTGAATGTGGCCCAAATATGCCAGGTAAGAATCCCAAATTTAAGAATGTCAAGCATAAGAAGACCCCAACTGGGAATGAAACTGAGATAAGAAAGGCATGGTCTCGGAGGTCAATTTTATTTGACTTGCCTTATTGGAAGAAAAATCCGGTGCGCCATGTATTGGATGTGATGCATGCAGAGAAGAACTTCGCTGAACATATTGTGGGTACTTGCCTTGGGGGAAGTCATTCGAAGGATGGACAAAATGCACGAAAAGACCTTAAAACGTTAAAACTTAAACCACAACTATGGTTGAAAGAAGATAGTAGGGGAAGGACAATAATTCCCCCTGGTGCGTTTACTTTGACGAGTGAGGAAAGGAAGGTGCTTCTAGACGCAATATATAATTTGAAGGGCCCATCTACTTTTTCGTCCAACTTTCAAAGGATTGTGAATTATGTTACTCATGATTTACATAAGTGTAAGTCCCACGATTGGCATGTGATCATGCAATTGGTTCCTCTATTGTTTAAGAACTGTTTCTCCAAGCACAAGGATTTGCGTAGGGCTATTATGCAAATTAGTATTACCTTCTCCCTCTTGTGTGAGAAGGTAGTGAATCGAGAACACATAGTGGCCGCAAAATTGGCTGTAAACGAAGCGATTTGTGTATTGGAGAAGTACTTTCCCCCAGCATTCTTTGACATAAGTGTTCACTTGTTGGTACACCTATGCGAGGAGGTACTTCTTTGTGGTCCAGTTAGATATCGGTGGATGTATCCGTTTGAAAGATTGATGAAAGTTTTTAAAGATTACGTCAAGAATACGCGATATATTGCAGGATCAATTGCAGAGGAATACATCACCGTGGAGTCATCAATATATACTCGGGAATATATGCCTGACTCGACCAGCGTTGATGACACTGATGAATTCCTCGATGATGGTGGTAATGTGATGGGAAAACGAGAGAAATTAACGAGTTTGCAACATGAACAAGTAGCTCGTTATCTATTTGACACATATGAAGATGTCGAAGAATGGAAAGAGTAAGTTTCGAATATTATAATGTTTAACATTATTTTAGATTATTTTATACATGATTAATTTTGTAATATGCAGTAAATATGAAGCCTGTGAGAACAATAAAAGACGAAAAACAATGGTACAATCAGACAACGAATTTAGGCTATGGTTGACACAAGAGGTAATTATAATGAAAACAGTCGTTATATAACGTTACATTACACTAAAATTTTACCACTAATGTAATTAATTTATCTATATTCTCAGCTCCTAAAGATGGGTGATGCGATATCAAGGCTTGCTCGTCTAGCCACTGGACCCTTGTTCGTGGCACAAGAGTACAAAAAGTATCGATTGAACGGTTACATTTTCGGCGCTAAAGTGTACGAGGAAAGTACAAATGTACAGAACTCAGGAATTTCATACAAGGCTCTTACTTTCTTTCGAGCGAGCGCAAAAGATAAAAATCTTGTTGAAGCTGAAATGACTTACTATGGTGTAATCCAAAATATATTTGAATTGGATTATATAAGCTTCAAAGAGGTTGTATTTTACTGTGAATGGGTAAGAGTTGAGGATAAAAATGCTTGTAAAGTTGATCCTGTCACGAATTTGATCATGGTTGACTTGTCCAAGTTGAAGAGCAACGACCACGTGAGCGATGAGCCATTTGTTTGTGCATTTCAAAAGGTTAAGCAAGTGTTTTACTCGGAGTATATCAACAACGAGCCATGGTCAATTGTCCAACACGCGCCAAGGCGTCTAAATTGTAGTGTGGATGACTTGGCTGCTCCTACCCAATATCAATCCATTTTTGATGATAACCCGAATTTGAAACAATATTTCAATTTGTAATAAATATTTCAATTTGTACCGAAACATCCATTTTTAATGCTTTTACTTGATCTGCACTTTATCATTTTCACTCTTGTGTAGTGTGCGTGTGTTGAGAGGAGATTAATACATAAATATTTCAACTACATCTAAGTTTTATTTATACTAATCCATGAATATACGCTTCTTACCTTTAATAGGTGATTAGTACATAGTTATGTGGGGTGTCCTATTTGTGGAGAGGAGACTGAATCTCTTCGTCTATCCGAACACTAAAAAATGCCATAATCCTATGGAGTGATGCTCTGCAAATTCCTCCCAACCGTTATGTAGCCAAACATCACCAGTTGAAGTTGTCAATTCCACTTTCCATACCCACCACTTGGAACTTCTAGCAAAACATGGGAGACCATTGAAAGGTGGAATTGACAACTTCAACTGCTGATTTTTGGCTACACAACGGTTGGAAGGAATTTGCAACGCATAACTCCATAGGATTATGGTATTTCTTAGTGTTTAGATATGAAGAGAATTATAATTGACACGATTGCCCGGGGTACATTAGTTGGAAGGAGGTGCCATATGAGCTCAAGTTAGCTGTTTGAGTGACACTACAGGTAATGTATTTATATTTATATGTCAATTTCAATTACGATTTATATTTATCTATATTTGAGGGGCGGATACTAATTTTACTTTATTTCAATTCAGGGGACAGGGAGTGGCCCTAAGGGTAGGCCACATATGCTCTATACTTATGTGGCTATTCGGACGAGAAGGGAAGGATAAGGAGGTGTTCCCGAGCGTCGCGGTACAAATCTCTTTTCCATGCAAATAGTTTCTAGATTTGAGATAAAATGATGGTGATGTTGTTTCTTTTTAAATAGTTTCTTATTTGAATATATATTTGCATTATCTTTAGTTTGTTCAGATATATGATGTTTGGAACAGGTACAACGTTGCTATAACAGGTACAAATATACTGCTGGGCAGTGGCAGTGGCCATACTGCCCAACAGAATTTTTTTAAATTCTTCCCAGAATTGTCACGGTCATTGACCGTGACAATTTTTTTAAAAAAGGGTCACGGCTTTGTCACGGTTATAAACCGTGATAAACGTGTCACGGTCATTGACCGCGACACGACCGTGATATAAAACGCGAGTTTTGTGTCAAGGTCAATGACCGTGACACGATCGTGACAAAAAAAGTTGTCTCGCCTCGAAATGTCATGGTCATTGACCTTGACAAGTTGGATTTGTCAAGGTCAATGACCTTGACAAATGGGCAGATTTGGTGTAGTGGCCAAGGCCTATGTTTGATTGATATATTCATTCAAAATTAACATAAATGCTTATTGGGGGAGATTGGATGGTGTATCAACGGTTTGAACAATGTCCGTTTATCCTAGTTGCGTATCTCATGTCATGACTCTATTGGTTTGTAGAATCATCAATATGCTAGGCTTGTATGCATTGTGTATGTTTGTTCATTGAGTTCAATTTAATTATCACATGAGGTTATATTC
Organism: Sambucus nigra; assembly: GCA_949130495.1. NCBI lineage: Eukaryota > Viridiplantae > Streptophyta > Magnoliopsida > Dipsacales > Adoxaceae > Sambucus > Sambucus nigra. The sequence continues at coordinate 271,484,745 of OX422219.1, read as the reverse complement.
AAATGTGATGAAGTTTGAAATCAATTGAGAACTCCGTGAACATGTTTTAAGTGATTGGGTCTAAATTTAATCGTTACTAGTTCACACCCCAACACTTCCGTTTCCATATGACACATTTTTGCCATACGAGTGTGCAAACTTATTGTATTTTGTGTCATGTGTGTGTCTATATCTATACATATGTGCGTATGAATTATTGATATATTTCTAGTACATATATATATGATATTTTTTTTTTGCCTTTGCCTTGCTTTCTAGTCCTTCTATGCGTATACTTTAATTTTGGTATCTATCTTGGATTAGTTATGCCTTTGCCTATTCCTGAACAAAAAGGGGGAGAATGATAAGGGGAGAAATGGTATCTTATCCTATTATAATCTTATCTAGTTTAGGAGATTTAACTTAGGGGGAGTATTTAAATACTTTGATGTTCCCTATGCATTTGATGAGTGTGCTTAAGTGTGCAGGAATTCTTCTAAAGCGACATCTTTCAATGGCAAAGCGTTTGATCCTTGGGTTGAGTCAAGTTTGGGTGGGGTTATGTTTTGAGTCTAGTGAGCTTGACGGCCCTTTAGGATTTTTGTTTTGGTTTTTGTCCAGGAATAGCCAAAGGGGGAGATTTGTAAGGACACAAATTTCCAATTGAGTCCATATGTAGTTTTGGCTCAATTCCTGACAAAAACATTTATTCATAGGATTGTATTTAATTGTAATATTCTCAAGCCTATGAAGAGTTTGTTGAAGACGTAGAGGCAAAGAGTATAGAGCTTCATCAATATGCCGATTTGTGTGCCTTGTTTCTACGTCGTCAACTATGGTTCCATGCTCCCAAGGTATGAATGCAATATTATATATATAGGATCTTGGAACATGTTTATTGGGTGTTAGGATTAATTAAAACTGTGTTTTAATTTCAGGCAGAATTAATTAAAACTTTAAAATAAGTTTATAAAGTTTTCTGGGCTAAAATCGAATTTTCCAAACTTTCTGGAAGTTCGTTCGATATGTCGTTGAACGAGATTGTCGTTCGAACCAGATGTCGTTCGAATGAGATTGCCAATGACTTCCCATTATGGCATACTGGAACTTCGTTCGAAATGTCGTTCGAACGAGATTGTCGTTCAAACGATATTTCTAACGAGCTTCTAACGAGTTCATACTGGAACTTCGTTAGAAAACTCGTTCGAACGAGAATGTCGTTGGAACGAAATATCGTTCGAACGAGATGCCAGGCGGGAATAATTTTTGACAGTTTTAAGCAGTTTTTCCAACAAAACTTTTCATTCTATTCCATCTCTTAGAGAGAATTTGAGAGCTAAATTGCTTAAGGAAAATGTTCTTGTTTTGAGTGAGTTTTTATCAAAGAGAAAAATATACACCACTGTAGTTTACACCCAAATTAGTTTCTTCCAAGTTCCCATATTCATATATCTTGCTTAGAGTTTGGCACCGGGTTCATCTCTTCCGTTCAAAGAGAAGTTTCGTGTTTTCTTCTGCATCCCATAAAGAAAGAAGAAGTGTTTTGTTGCGGCATTACCCACTTGGAGAAAGGCTCCTTGTTCGGGTGACGGTGACCATATAAAGTCCGATCGGTGGATTCCGAGACCGCGGTGGAGCTCCAAGGTTATCCGCTAGGAAGAGGTATCTACAAGAAGAAGCGTCGGGGCTTGAGAGGGATCGAGTCGTGTATTGTAAGCCTTTCCGTCTTGTATTTGTAAATTCCGTACTTAGTGGATTTGTGGCTAGGGCCGTCCGAGGTTATTTCCCATCTTGGGTTTTTTCTCGTACATCTCGGCGTAGTGTGATTGATTTATTTTTATCTTGCAAAATCACATAGAACACATGCTTAGGATAATTCAAGATAAAAATGGTTTTAATTGTCACACTTAATTTAATTGGGTGCTAATTATATTTGGGAAATTGTTTATTTAATTCATGTCTATTGTTAAAACTGGTTTGGCCTAATTTGGAATAATGATAAAAGTGAGGTAGGCAAATTCTAGGACTTGAATTAATTGGTTTAAGTAAAATTAATATTTGTGTGTTGTTTAATTAATTTTCACTTGGGTTTAATTTTAATTTGTTAAGAAATTAAAATTTTGTTTTAAGTTGAACCATCACCTTTACGCTTATTTGTGAACCATCATTACGCTTCCGCATCTTGATATATATATATATATATATATATATATATATATATATATATATATATATATATATATATATATAAAAGGAAATAATTATTTTTAAAGAAAAATTTAAAAATCGGGGGCCAAACTATCCTTCCATCAGGTTGTAACAAAACGGGCATAACTTTGACTAGAGAATTCATAATTTAATTTGGTAAATTGTGCTAGAACCCTAATGAATAAGGTGTTATAGAAATTTGACGTATCATATCCAATTAATTTCCAGTTATGTCAGATTGACCAACTGATGTGATGTGTTACTGAGTTTAATGTGATTTGGTGTATTTAAATACTAATGATGTTGAATTGTTAGGGGGGGAAGCGATTAACACTACCATACCAAGGAAATAGTTTTGGTATTAATCTTAGTACCAAATTGAAGGTGAGTGACCTGTCCAATGAAATATAGATGCTTATATTTTTATATGGAATTGTATAGTTAAATACATATGGGGTGATGCTTGTGGAGTGATGTGGTTTTATGAGACATATGCGTATGATTAAAAATATTAAATGATGCTATTTAATGTTATGAATTGAGGTGGGAACTCTATCTAATGTTAAGAACTGTGGATTAAAATGTTAAATGATGTTATCTAATGTTATGGACTGCGGTGGGACCTCTATCTAATGTTAAGGACTGTGGTGAGTCCTACGGGATGCTGCGGCCCCGTTAATCCAACTTAAAGGTTTGTTGTACTAGGGCCTAATTATGGGATTTAGTGTTCCTCATTATTAATTGGACTGATAGGTCCAGGCTTGTGAGAGTTACACAATTCTTGTTGGGTTATAACATTAGAAAATAAAAAAACATGGTTATTTAAATTGGTTGTAGAAAATGTAGGACCCCCAATTTTAAATTTTAAAATAATAATTTCCTAGAAGTGCGAAATAGGATGGTTCAACACAACACACAAAAACTTCAAATTTTAATTTCTTCAAAAGCAAAATTAAACTAAACTAAAAGTGACATTAATTTCATTTGAAATCTCGTTCGAACGACTTTTCTAACTAGATTTCAGGCCATGTTCTAGAGAATTTTGATACGAACGCTTGGACGTCAGTTTCATATTTATTTTTATTTTTTTTGGATTTGATATGATTTTTCTATAGAAAGGTGTCTGAGAAAAAAATCTTTAGAACAATGAATTCAAAAAAATTTAACAAAAGAATACTAACACCCAAATTAAATTTCCAAGCTCCTATATATATATATATATTAGTGCATTCATACCTTTAGGAGACATTGGAATCCACATGTTGATGATGTGAAACTTGGCATAAAAATCAGCAATGATGAAGCTTTTAAATTTTTGGCGGCTATGTCTTTAACTCCTCAAACACGTCATAGGCTTGATAGGGAAAAATTCTATCCTATGACCCAAATTGTTTTGTCTGGAATTGAGCCAACATTACATAAGACTCAATTAGAAATTTATGTCCTTACAATGGTATATGGTCATTCACTAAGCTTGTGTTGCTTACACTTCTATAATGTTATGTTTCAGGTATGCCTATCTCTTAAGTTCACTGCCAAGCTAGGATGTGAAACGGGAGAGTGGAGGATAAATAACGTGGGTTTAATATCAACAATGCTTATTGGGTAAATGTTAAACAAATGAAATTATATAAGTAAATTTGTTTGGTAGTTTTAAGTTGTGCATAAAAGAAGCTATGTTTTAATCTAAACATGCATTTGAAGAAAAAAATCTTGCACTATTTTTTGAAAGATTTCAAGTGCCATATTGTTTAATGGGGATTTATCTCGATATAAAATGACAATCTTATCTAAATTAAGTCAGGGCGCGACAATTTGGTTCAATTCAATATGCATGTACTTTATGTATTATGTGTATACTTTAATAAAGTACACTCAATTACATAAAGTACACGCATGTTGAAATTGATTTGGTTCAATCGAATGTGCCTGTACTTTATGTATTATGCGTGTACTTTATGGAATATATATGTGCTCTCGATATTTAATAGATCTTATGTTATTGTGGTCCGCGCTAGTGACATTTCAATGATATTCCACTGTTTGTAAGAAGTATTTGGGTTGTGTTATTGTTTAGGAATCTTACCACCAAGCATGCTCAACTACAAAACAACTAGGTGCACCTTTGAAGATCTTAACAATATGAAACCTTTCACATTGACAGTCAACACTACTGTGACACCCCGACTAATTAAATACCGGGTAGCTACTCCTTTATTAAATTAATTCAAAATGCCAAGTTGGCTCAGCTAATAGCATCACTGTCGAAAACATTTTATTATTACTAACCACCTAGTATTTAAAAAGTAAGTTTCCAAATTTTAATTAAAGTCTGATTAACATGCAACAAGTGTAATGAAGAATAATAACACCATTCACCATACCGAAGTAAATAGAATAACCACCACATAATGAAAATAAAGTCTGGAGGAAAACTCCTCACTACAAATCCACAACTGAAATAATTAAACGAATACTGAATACTAAATCAATACATGCCAAGTCTGAAAACTGAAACGGAAAAGTCTCTAATAGAATTTGGGCACATGCCCTACAAGTGAAGAATACTGAATATGGAGTCCAAATGGTAGAAGCGTCTAAGAGCAAATCCCTGTAGCTTCCACAAACAGCTACAGCTCGTCACCTTAATGAGTATCCTATGCATGGTGTCCTTGTGGCTGGGCACCTAAAAAATGGTTTTACAAAAAGATAGATTTGAAAGCAAACGGGTCAGAGTCCGAATGTGGAGATATTTTAAAAACCTGCAAGTGCTTTAAAAACATTTAAAACATTAAATGCAAAGTACATGTTAGGACGTGCACTCACATGAAATTCTCACCTCTCGTCTAACTGTGCACTCCTAACGTAAGTACCCATCTAAAATGACACAAACCACTAGCTAAGTGACATCATATCTAGCTAGACTGTCATAGGTTCTACCCTTATTACTCGGTTCCCATTAACATTATAACGCTCGCAATTAAATAGGGGCTTAACTTAAATTCAGGTTCTCACGTAAAAGTAATACAACTCATTATAGATCATCCCTTTTTGTTATTCCATAGTTATACACACAATGCCATATTAAAGTTCCCAGTTTATTAAGCGTATATTTTCCACAACATAAATATACAATATAAGCACCCCGAGACTAAGCTGCGGTGCACACATACTCTGCTATCCATCCCGGTATATCACGTACATAAGGATCACATATTCCGAATCTCTCAGGAATAGTTCAGAGATAACAACATCACAAATAATGGAGGCGAACACAGTCACATCACATGGGTCACGCACATACCTGTGCTCCCACGATCAGCAGACTTATTAACATCCCAATAAGTCCTTCTCTGACCTATGTTCATCGAGGTAACCAGTCTAAATCCGGGCAACACAAGGATTAGAGGTCCCTAAGTGAACGAAAACCTCCCGTGATAGCAAGTATGGTAGGTATGTCATACACACAGTTCATATACCAATACTAAGTAAGCACACATCTTAGTAATCCCGTAGTTTAATTGTAGTACTTATCGCATTCTCGTACCAACTTAATATATATACAACTTATATAATCCCGGTCCATATTTATACGCGTCATAATTTATTCTCACGTCGTAGTAGGCACTCACGTCTCGACTCAAATGTCTATTTGATTTGATCCACACTTATATAATTTACTCCTCATTATATCCCAAATGTCCCAAGTATACTAATACACCATCAAAGGAATGTTATCTCTAACCTCGAACAAGTTTACGGGACTCCCAAAATCAAAACAGGCCAAAAAAAGGCCTAAACTGCCAGCTCGTTAGAAGTCTCGTTCGAACGAGGCTGTTCGAACGAGATTTCGTTCGAACGAACTGGGCTATCTAACGAGATTTCGTTCGAACGAGCTGGGCTATCTAACGAGATCTCGTTCGAACGAGATTATCGAACGAACATCCCTCTCGTTAGAACCCCAAACTGTCAACTCGTTAGAAGCTCGTTCGAACGACCTGGGTAGGTCTTCTAACGAGTGACCAGATTCAAGCCCAGAAATTCTATATTCGTTTTTCACCAATTTCTACACTTCTAATCTCAACCAAAATTCGTCCCAACAATGTTTTATGGTCTCCAATCATCCTAAAACATACTAAGATCATATACTAACATCTTTTAAGGAATTTACACATCCTAAACATCATTAATTCATCAAATCTCTACCCTTTTCCCCAAATTTTCAAGAACATAAACCCTAGAATTTTAAATCCTCAATAAGTCCATTCTAGATCCGTTTTTGTTACATCCAACATATTTTAACATCAGAATAATCATCTCCATACTATTCTACATGCAATTTGTCCTCAAAATTCAAGTCCTAAGTTCAATTAACATGGGTTTTTATTTAACTTCCAAGAACAAATGTAAATCTTTCAATTTATCAAACATGAAAGAAACATTCTCTGAATTAAATAGAATTAAATCACTTGCCTCGAGTGTCTCTGAATTTGGTGTTGGTTTGATGGAGCTTTTCTACAGAATTCCTTCTCTCTCTCTCTCTACAAGCCTTCTTCTCCAAAGGTGGCTAGGGTTTTCTTTGGGAAAGTTTTGGAAACCTATTCTGACAACCCCCGTAGCTTATTGAGTCATTAAGGGTTGGTTAGTGGGTTTAGTGGGTCTATTCCCAATCAGATAAAGACTCCTAATTTTCGTCATTATTAATTCCCAAAAATACAATATTACCAAACTACCCTTATAAGATGCCGGTATGGCCTAAAAATCCCGAGACCCAAACTAATCCCCCGGCTAGTGTTTTCTGCCTATCTCGACCCTTCCGGATGCGTTGGCGCACTCAAAACGACCATACGGTTAATAGAATTTAAATTTACTTTTATAATTAAAATAATTATATCCTGACGCGACTGTCTCACGCGTCCCAATAAAATGTCCAAATTGCCGTATATCAAACTCACGACAATTTCATAATTCAATAATCATATATCATCATATATACTCAATATAGTCAACTACCAACTCACATCTCGCTAGTATTTTATCCGGATTAATTTCCAATTAATTCTCATTTAATTAATTAATCCCAAAATAAATATCGCCAAAAATACGTGGTATTACAACTACTTATGATGACATAATTCATTTTCTACTTCGCATCAATAATAGAGCCCAAACGTTACTTATTTTTTACTACTTTGAAGACATTAAGTTCATTATGATGTACAAAAGCTACAAGTAACTGAATCGAAGTCATAGGATTTAACAAAACGAATTGAGCAATATTGCTTAAGAGGTTTTGAAAGTGGTGACACGTTTATGATGGATCTATTGTATCACTTCTTTTGTGAATATGTTACGAACAGAGAATCTTAGTTTATAACTTGTCAAACAACAGGTCTTAGGTATTACCATGTAATGGACGATAGTGAATTTGTTTATTGAAATTGAGATTTGTATGAAGTGTTAAGAGAATATTGCATGTACTTTTGTTAAATATTCATGTGCTCTATTAAAATATATTTGTTTTTCAATACAAAATTCATGTATTTTTTATTTTATGTGTGTACTTTATTTCTTTATGCGTGTAATTTATACTATACACGTTTACTTTAATCTTTATGCATTACTTTATAGAATTGACTTTGAAGACAAATAAACTATATGTCAATATGATGTACTGTACTAATGGTGCCGCTGGTGCAGACCAAACAGAACATAATCTATAGAAAATAATAAATGTATTTTAACATTCTTACATGCAGATTGTACGATGTATTAAAAAAACGGTACTGTTGGCACGAACCATTAAACACGCAGGCTATAAAAACAATAAATACATTTTAATATTTGGAGATACTGATTGTTTGAATGTTTATGGATTAAACCATGTAAAGTCGAAACATATTATGCATGTACTTTAATATATATGTGTGTACTTTATGTCATTTGCCCATAACAAACAAAGAATCTCAAAGTACACGCATAACATTACAAAGTACACGTAAAATTTAAACAGAAGTTCACATGTAGTTTGTAATGATGTGCATGTACTTTGTAATATTTGCCTAGAACAAACATGGAATCCCAAAGTATACGCATAACATTACAAATTACATGCAAAAGAAATTCACATGTACTTTCTATCATACTGTGTGTACTTTGGGTATATATGCAAATAACAAAAAGAGAACTCAAAGTACACGCATATAACTACAAAGTACACGTACATCTTCACGTGTACTTTGTAATGTTATGCGTGTACTTTCTATTCTGTTTGAAGAACATACAAAGAATGCCAAAGTAAAGGCATAATATTGTAAAGTAAACTTGAATACTTCACATTTACCACTGTTTTCATTCCTTGTAGTTGCTGACAAAATCGTTCCATGGTAGTGGCTCTTCAAAAAGTCATCATTAAGATACAAAACAAGCCTGCAATACTGAAATCCATCAATGGATCCTGCAAACATTACAAAAATTCTCTTGAATAATTTACTCTCCAGTTCCACATCAATAATGCAATGCGATCATGGATTATACTGCAAGAGAAGTTCCATATAATCATTAATTAATACAAAATAAACCTTCTCATCACCATGCAACTCAGCAACAACCATCTCTTTCCCACGCCATGCATTATGATAACCTATATCAAGATCGTACTTCTTCTTCATATCTTTAACTACATCAATTGGTCTCAACAATGGTTTATCCTTTAGCTCATCAACAAGCAATGTCGAAATCAACTTGGAGTCCATCATTTTTCTTGTGGACTACGATATACACCCCTACAAGTATGCTCATTGTTCAGACTTCTTATATATAAGTAATCATTTATTGTTGATAATGAAGCATGTGCTCACCACATGAAATTCTTAATACTCCTTTTAGAACACTCTGCTGTCACACGAGTTTTATCATTTTTCAAATATATACTTAAAACTAACCTCAATAACATACTTTCGTAACTTATCCCGAAACTCAACCACACCTCCTTCAAAATTTTGCTCTTCATGACTAATATATGTCTTCCAATCGTTGGAGAGATAAACTTTTATCGTAGTTGTCTCTACACCTCCAATATAAACATCATTTTCAACACCACTACTAATATCGACCGCAGTGATTGATGATATATAATCTACCCTTTCTTTACTTGTACCACTGCATTTAACCCTTTCACAACTTGTATAATTGCGATCAACCCGTTCACGAATTCTATACATATATTCAACCTATTCGTGAATTGTATTAGTAGCTAAAGTTGGTGAATGAAACACATATATCAAATAAAATCATCTTTGACAATCACTTGAGACCGCAACATACATCGAACATCTTTATCATAGACCAATATGAACCAACTTTCATCTCCAAACCATACTTCGATGATAAAGACATAATATTCAAATTCATAAATCTTCTACATAAGTCATTGCATATGAAATCTAATGAGCTCTCTTCAAATATTTCAATGCAAGCCACATTATCCAAATATCAACACCGGACAATCCTACAACTTTCCATTATGACCTGCATTATATTAAAATAGAAAAATGCTTTTGTTAAAGCTCAAGATTAATTAATGCCGCTGGCACGGAACCACAAATACATTTCCAACTAAGACATGACTAGTCTATTAAGTCATGAAACAACGTAGTAAAGTAAATGACATTAACATTATGCCAAATCAACATAAAAAAAATGAGAATTAAAAAGGAGAAATTCACGTGTACTTTCTATCATACTGTGTGTACTTTACTAGAATTTTATTGTGAGCTATATACAAATGACTGCACTTTTGTTAAAACTCAAGATTAGTCAATGTCGTTGGCATGGACCCACAAACATATGACAAGTCTATTTAGTCATGAGTCAAAAGTAACAAAGTAAATGCACATTAATATTATACCAAATTAAAGTTAAAAAACAAAATGAGAATTAATCATTAGAAATTCACGTGTACTTTATATCAAATTGCATGTACTTTACTATAATTTTGTTGTGAGGTATATATATGCACAACCTGTATATACATAAAGTACACACACATATGAACACACAATTAAAATATATACATACACGACCTGTTAGATAATCAAAACACAATGTTTTGATTTTTAAACACAATGTTTTGATTTTTAAACACAATGTTTTGATTTTTTATGTTTAAACATCGAAACACAAAGTCAAAATAATTCATATAAAATTAAAACAAATTATTAAAATACGCAATCAAATCATTAATTCAATATTCGAGTTATTTCAGCACATGAATTACACAATTACAATGATTTGATTGAATTTGATCAACGTGCAAAATATTTCTTGATAACTGGTATAAACTTACAAATGATCGAATTAATGTAAAGATAAATCTAAGTTAATCAGAAGTGGAAGGAGTTGATTTCATCGAACGAATTTATACCTTCTTTCTTGAAGAGAACAAATCTGGTTGAATAGAAGTTGAAAGAAGAAAAAGATTCTAAGTTATTGTAGGAGTTGCCAATCATTAATTAGGTTAATTCTTCAAAAAATTCTTGGAGAGAACGAAGCTTTTTGACAGAAGTGGAAAGAAGAAAGAGAAGATCATAACTTATTAGAGAAGCTGCTAATCGCTAATTAGATCAAAAAAGTATTTATATGGACTCAATCGTTTGAAATTTGTTTGACGCGGCTAAAAAGTCTAAAATGTCTAGTCCACTACACCAAATCTGCCCATTTGTCAAGGTCATTGACCTTGACAAATTCACCTTGTCAAGGTCAATGACCGAGACATTTCGAGGCGAGACAACTTTTTTTGTCACGGTCGTGTCACGGCCATTGACCTTGACACAAAACTCGCGTTTTGTGTCACGGTCGTGTCAAGGTCAATGACCGTGACACGTTTGTCAGGGTTATAAACCGTGACAAAGCCGTGACCCTTTTTAAAAAAATTGTCACGGTCAATGACCGTGACAAGCCCGTGACAAATGTTGTCAAGGACTTGTCACGGTCAATGACCGTGATAATTCTGGGCAGAATTAAAAAAAAATCTGCTGGGCAGTATGGCCACCGCCACTGCCCAGCAGTATATTTGTACCTGTTATAGCAACGTTGTACTTGTTCCAAACATCATATATCCAATACAAACTAAAGATAATGCAAATATATATTCATGACAGTATAATCCAAATCTTCAAAGTAAAAATAATATACATGACGATATAATCCAAATATAATTAAAATGGACAAACTTAAAAATAATGTTACTACATGTCTTAGATAAAACTGAGGAGGTGAGTAGGCCACACGACATACGAATTGACGCACCCACTAATATACGTCGTGCCGCATTGTTCGCGCAACCACAATAGGGAGTTCTCCTTCCCGAGTATGACATGCGTGACGAGCACCCTGGATTCCATCTCTTGAAGCACACGTCCATGGACTATTCCACCCTCGACGATGTTCGGGTCCCTCAACCCCCGCCCTATCCGCTGGCCATCAAATATGTCCAATATGAACACGCTCGGCCAACCAATTGTCGATAATGGTCTGTTGGAGGGCGTCAAATAGGGAAGTGGATCGTCGAAGTACGAACGTGTCGGTGATGAAGCAGCGAGGTCCACATCCTCGTCATCCTGCGCCTCGTCCTCCCGCACCTCCTCGTCCTCCTCCACCACCTTATCCTTCCCTTTCCCTTTACCTTTCTCTTTACGGTCTCCACCCAACGTACGCTTCATGAATGCGTACATATCTTGGACCGTCGCCTCCAAACGGGACAGCTTCGCGTCGTGTGAATCCATCGTTCGAGCCAACCCGGTGTCGCTCGTCTCCAATCCGATGATCCTAGATTTGGCCACCCGCGAGCTCACTCCCCTTGCGATCAGAGCCAAGCACTTGGCTGAGTGCGTCTGTGGACAAAGATGCCTTGTCGGCATCAGACTGCGACTCATGCACTTCCTTAAGCTTTGCCTGAAACGACAAAAAGCACATGATTAGTAAAATAAGTAAACTAAAAAATTATAACGTAATTAACAATAATTAAACTGTCGGATTACTTACAATCGTGGCCGCGACGCTTGGGGACACCTCCTTGTCCTTCCCCTTCTTCGTCCGAAGAGCCACATAAGTATCGAGCCTATGTGGCTTACCCCCTGGCCCACTCCCTACCCCCTGAAATAAAATAAAGTAAAGTAAAATTAGTATCGGCCCCGCAAAGTAAAATAATATCCAATAATATATTTCTGTAGTTATAGATAAATTAAATATTACCTTCATCCTATGCTCCACCTCAGCGTAAGAGGTCCGGCCGGAGTAGTGCACGTCCGTCTTTTTAGCCCGATTTTCCCTCCCCGATTGGCGAGATGCCAATTGTCGATCCTCGAGCTCATTGTCAATGAACTTTTGCCATTGTGCCAATGAGATCGGCTCCTTGGGCGGGACGGATCCGCGCCATTGTAAAATGGTCTCTCGTGTTTTTCCAAAGTACCGTGTCCGCATATTTTTTTTTCACGTCTTGTGTTGCTCCCTCAACTGCTCCAAGACGGAATCGCGTAGCTTTGGATCCAAGTTGAATTGTTCCTGTCCAACAAATACAATGTTAGTTGCGAATAAATATAAATATAAATATAAATATAAATATAAATATAAATATAAATATAAATATAAATATAAATTGAAATTGAAATATTCATATAAATATTACCTGTAGTGCCGCCCAAACAGCTAACTTGAGCTCATACGGCACCTCCTTCCAACTCATAAACCCCGGGCCGATGACCGTCTTTAGCAGCTCGAGGGATCTCGCTAAAAGCTCCGACTTGTTTTCGACGGTAATCCCAAATTTTCCATATTTGGGGAGCCTAGGGTCGAGGAGCCCTCGTCGCCTCCGCTACCACCGAACCCAGACGACGACATCATCATAAACAGCATCATCATCTTCGCCCTAACATCTGAAGGAGACATTTTTGCTGTAAAAAAAATGTTATTAGTACAGATAAAAAAATGTTATTAGTACAGATAAAAAAATGTTCCGTCTATATTATAACGTATGTGTAAGTTCCGTCAATACCATTTCGTTTCAATTTTGTAATATTATGTTTTTTCCAAATATTTAAAGAGTTATTAAATGGGTGCCCCACCCCTGCCCCCTCCCCCCGCCACACACACACGCACACCTATGCACACGCACACACACATATAATTTTTAGATTATGTATAGGAATTGAATTTTAATATTAATCCTTCATAAATCCCTTGAATACATGCATAAATTTGTAGAGATTGAAATTAAATTGCTTGAGATTGAATTTCTATGTTTCGGGGTCATTATTTGAAAATACTTAATTACCCTTTGAAAACCTTTCATAACACACCTATGTATTAAATATGGGTTAGACCTCTTAGCTTGCTCAACCACCCATTTACACACTTACTTTACCTTTTATTTACATTATGGATATTAATCAATTCACACGTTTTTTGTCCACTTCAACCTTTACTGAAACATTTATTAATTCATTCAAGTTAGGTAAAACCACGCAAGTATCTAATACCATGTTTTGACGACACGGATCTCTAGAAAGAAAAACAAGCATTTCCAAATTAATATGCCCTCTTTCTTGTTTAGTGTCTCGTGAATTGATAGTATGATTTTAAAAATAGTATACAAAACTAGGTGAGATTTTAGAATTACACGTCGAAATAATACATGTTGTATAATAATAATAATACAAGTGCATGCTTTGCAATCAAAGGTATTTATCTTTATAAGGAAAAAATTATCTTAAAATGATTGGTAGGGAATGTCTATGAGGTGGATGATAATTTATTTGATATTTTATTTTATTTCTTTTGGTTAGGTTATTAAGACTTTATTTGAATTGATATCTTAGTAATTATTATTTAATATTTATTTTGAGCAATTATCTTATAGTATGATTATTATCCTAGAAACAATTCTAACATTCCATGAAGGAAAACTTTTATTGGATGGTTGAAAAGACAATAGTTCCAAATTTATTATATTCCATAACAATTTCATAGTTTCAATTCATTTTCATTTATTCTCTTAGTGCTACAACAATAATTTTCGTCCTCCACCACCCCCTCCCCACCCCCTGCCCCCCTCCACCACCCACTCCCCCACCACACACCACACACACACACACACCCCCCCCACCCCACCCACCCCCTCCCCCACCACACACCACCACCACACACACACACACCCCACCCCACCCCACCCCCTGCCCCACCCCACACCACCATCACACACACACACACCCTGCCCCACCCCACCCCTCATCCACCCCCTCCCCCACCACACACCACACACACACACACACACACACACCCCACCCCACCCCCTCCCCCACCACACACCACCACACACACACACACACACACCTCACCCCACCCTCCACCACCCCCTACCCCACCCTGCCCCACCCCGTCCCACCCCCTGCCCCCCTCCACCACCCTGCCCCACCCCGCCCCACCCCCCACCCCCTGCCCCCCTCCACGTACACACATACACACATATATATATATACACATACACACATAAATATACACACAAATATATATATAAATGGAAGAGAGAGAGAGAGAGAAAATGGACCTGAAAGTAGAGAGAGAGAGAGAGAGAGAGAGAGAGAGAGAGCAGCGTCGAGAGAGAGAGAGAGATGGAGGGAACGACGCGGGAGGGAAAAAAGAAGGTGGATAGGGTTTTTGCTGCGAACATTGTCACGGTCGTTGACCGTGACACGACTTGTCACGGTCATTGACCGTGACAAGCCCGTGACAAATTTACTTGCCACGGACTTGTCACGGTCAAAGACCGTGACAAGTCGTTGTCACGGTCGTGTCAAGGTCAATGACCGTGACACAAAACGCGTGTTTTTTTGTCACGGTCAATGACCTTGACAAGGCTGGCCGGCTGAAAGGTGACAATTTACCCATTTTGGTGTAGTGGTCGAGGGGCTAGACCCTAAAAATCTATATTATAATTTAAGTAAAGCTGGATTTGACATAAGATTGTGTAGTTAAAATTCACTCAAATATCTCAAAAAGCTATCAAATTTATAGAAAGTGATTTGTATCTTGGTAACATGAGATAAAAAGTGACAGGGATTTTTTTTAATAAAAATTGAAAATTTGAATTTGATGAAAAATGAAACAAAGTTATTTGAGAAACAGAGTCAAAGGGTTTATATACAATGTTGAGCGAAAATAGGCATTCGCATGCACGAGCACAACCCGAAGTCATGTGCACGCATGGTTAAATAGCCTAAGCGTCTTAAGACACATGGTGGAAGACATCTTAAACCCATTTTAGTTTAAGATGGCTAAGAGTATCTCCAACAAACTAATTAAAGTGGTTAAAAAAATTGACACGTCAACATTTAGTTAGGCATTTACATGTTTGTAAACTTTAACAATTTTAATCTCCATAATATATTTAATACCAATTTTAATACCAATTGGCATTTACAACATAAGAAAAAACTGGAGGCTTCTAATAAAACTACACCGTTTAATATATTTAATACCAATTGTATCTACTACACATTCCAACAAATGAACTAAAATATAGTTTGCAAAGGCATTTTTTTCGAAAGTAAAACATGAACACTATTTTCAATTCCTCCTCGATTCGTCAAAATTTCTAATAATTTGGTTTGAATGCTTTAATCCCTTTCAACCGTTGTAAAACATTCAGCAATTTATATGTATCTTATATGGTGTTTCTACAAAACAACCATTATCAGACTATTGCTTTTCCTTGATTCTTTATGGAAAGTGTGTTATTGATCCAACCTCAATAAAAAGGGTATATGGATCTCATTTAAAAGGTATGAATGAGATGCAACTCACTGAAGATGAACCGGTGGCAATGAGTTGAACAAAACCACTAGCAACCCAATGAAATAAAGGAGAGATATATCGCATTTTTTTAGGGTGCACGATGGGAGGAGAGAAAAACCATTTTTTGAATGGGAGAGATTTGTGGAAAGTGGGGTCTCTGATATTTGGTTATTCATAAAGGATTGCTAATTTTGATTATTCACTGACAACATTTGATTTTTGGTTAAGGGGTTGTCAAAATTTGATTTTTCCATTAGAGGGAATACTTTAGACAAATAAGCAATTTTGAGATAGGCTTTTACTTTTAATATGCCATTGGAGATACTATCACATCTTAAACAAAAATATATTGTCCACACACTACGTTGAGCAGTGTCCATTTTTTTTATAGATAAAAGCATAAAATACCAATTCAAACAAATTTAAAAAACCAAAGAAACATTTTAAGTAATATAGGATTTAAATCCTTATTTCACCCCTTAGATGTGTTCACTGCTCAGATGTTTGATCCTTCCTAAGATGTGTTCATATTACCCTTACTAAGTCGTGTTCACCCCTCAGATGCCTAATCCTTATTGCATGAGGTATATAAAGGCTCGTGTGAAGACCATATTGCTAGAAAATCATTGTTTAAGAGGATCGCAATGCATGGCCCATGATGAAAGAAGATTTTGCGAATTACAGGAGAAAGTGCGGTAAATGTCAAAGCCATGGAAGTATTTTTCTGTGGATGATCAATGTCTTCACCCCAATCACAACATCATGGCCTTTTGTGCAATGTATAATAGATATCATGGGTCTATTTTCGAAAACACATGGTAGGTTCAAATTCCTCATTGTGGTAGTTGATTACTTCATAAAGTGGGTGGAGGCCGGAGCGATGGTGCTAATCACTCAATTAAAAACCTTTTAATTTAACAGAAAAAATATCATATATCTGTATGGACTATCATACGCTTTTATTTTAGACCCTGGGAAGCCGTGCACAATGACTAGTTTAAGAAAAAATGCAAGATATTCAACATTCTGAACCACTATTCTACTCCAGGTTACCCAATGGTCAAACAGGAGTCACGAATTGAACATTCTTGAATAGGATTAGAAAGTGGATAGAAAATGCAAAAGGCAAACTTGATTAACAAGCTCCGTAGTGTTTTGTGGTCTTAAAAAAACATCGAGGATATGCAGAAGGGCGACATTTTCATGCTCATTTTCGATCAAGAAGTGATAGTACCCATGGGGATCGGCCTGCCAAATCACAGTGAATTGAATTTTGACTCTCCAGTTGTCAACTTCATGAGGCTCCTGAACCTGGAATTGGTCAAAGAGGTTAGAAGAAGTATCTATGATGTTAGTTGCTTATCAACAAAAGCAACTCGATATTATAGAAATAAGGTTAAGAGTTAAGTTATGACGGAGGCAGACCTGACATTTTAAAAAATGATCCATAAAGGGAACAAGCTCGAGCTAAATTGGCATGGGTCGTATAAAGTTAGAGAGGTAGTTTGGTTGGGACCTACATTCTCAAAACCTTAAAGGGAAAACCCTTCACCAATGCCTAGAATTTTTACCACCTTAGTAACCATTACCATTAGATAAAATCTCAATGTATTTCAAATTTAATGAAAAGAAGTGGAGTGATTGACTATCAATGAAAAAGAGATATTATTCTGAATATTCTATTATCGCCTCTTATGAAATACTTTTGTGATGTATATTTCTTAGTCCTACTAGATAAGAAAATGGTTAAGACCGAAGTCATCTCAAGGGGAAGACTTTAAATATTCCAAAACGTACTATAGAAGGACAACATGCTTGTAAAAGAGAGGGAGCTCATCACTTCCTCAAAAAGGGGTAGGAAATCATTATAAGAACGGCCTCACCTTTGACCCTAAAACTTCTAAGGAATAAACCCCCATATACTAAAGTAATAAGCGAGGAGAGGCTTACAATCTAGAATATCTCTCACTTATAGAAATTTGGATAGGTTAGAGTAAAAAATAAAAGACCACGTCTAACAAGAAACCGATGTAATCAGAAAAGGCTAGGCTAAGGCCAAGTCAAGTAAATTAATACCGGTGATCTAACACAAGGCAGTTGATTTAAAAAATTGCCTAGGTGAATGATTGCTTAAAACATATCTTCACAGGGATAAGACCAAAGACATTTAATGTATATTTATGATAAGTGTAGAAATCATGTAAATAATAAATGAACCTAGTTTCTAAAGTAGAAACATATATACTTAGAAGCAATCAACCAACATATACTTAAGAAAAACATAAGTAATAAAAATTTCCACCCCATTAACAACAGCGTGTTAATGACTTTAACTAGTTTAATATTACATACCAAAACCCATTGTAGGGCCAAAAATCAGTTATTCACAAATATTGAAAAAGACAAGATAAAACTTAGGCCTTGGCCTGAGGGTCAATAGTCGGCTCAGTAGTAGGAGTGGGAGTAACATGGACATCTGGCCTAGAAGATCTAAGAGGAGGCTGAGCCTCCTTAGTTGGAACAACTTGACCACCTTGTGCCACCTCTTCTGCCACAACCATAGCCCCCTCATCGTCACCAACCTATGCCCCCACCAATTTGGAAATATTAGGATAGTTCTTGGCCACCCAAATTTTAAACTCAAAGTAGCTATCCATGAAGTAGATCATATAGTAGCGAGTTAAAGATAAAACTTGACAACGACATTCTCCTTGAACCTTTTCATATCAACCTTCACCTTTTTATTGGCCTTCTATGCCTTGTCCAATTGAGTAGCCATCTCTTCGTTATCTAAATCTAAAGAAACCTTATCATATGTAAGGGCCTTATTTTAGTCCTTCAATGCAAGGTTCTCCATGAGATGAGCCTCAAAATCCTTATTTCGATTCTTAGTGACATTGGATTTCTCCATAATGATAGTCGCTAACATAGCTAACTAAATTCGTACATTTATTGGTGAGAAAATGCGAAGAATTATTATAAAAAAAGAAATTTGAACACAAGTAAGGATCTTACCCGCGGAGACTTATGATGGATATGATGAAAAAAGGTGTTAAAATCTAGAGTCCTAAAGTAATGGTAGTCTGGATCATACCCCACATAGGATATGTGGGCATCAAATGTTCCAGCGTGCACCATTGGGAATCATCATCCTTTCTTTGTTTTGCCCAAGTAACTAGAAAGCTCCTGGACGCCCCGATTTCTGAAAGTGAATGCAAAAAACATATTATACTTTATTTGTTTTCAGAAAACTCTTCTTAAATCTTGCTTCTACATTTTTATCGTAAAATCTACTGGTTTCAATTAATGAAATGATGTCCAACTTATGAAGTTTGTAAGAACACTTGAAATAAATGAGTTTCCACCTTTATATAATAAATAAAAATTTAAGAAAGTTCATGTCATCCTATCTTATTACAAACCAAATTTAAATGGAGCTCTACTAGCATAATCAAAAGTTTCATTTAAATTACATATTTAAAGTAAATATTAAATGGATCTCTACTAGCTTGTAAATTATTCCTTTCCTCTCACGATTTCCTTACCTTTACCTTTTCTTGAAGTACCTGGGGTTGAGGGGGTGTTGGCAAATGGAGGGGTATGTGCGTGTGCCAGTATGAGAAATACTAGAAGAGTTATACATACAAAGAATATTTATACATATAAGGTATATTTTAGCAATTATGAAATCATATATCATTTGATTAAGTATTCTCATGCAAAATTCAATGTGACATGCAATTGACTTTTCGACCATGTAACCCCGACGATAAGCCCACTCACACTTAGTCTTTATTTTAACAATACCCATATTCTGTTAATTTAACCATTAATGCATTTCACATTTTTCAAGTTGTTTCGTAAACTTGCATTTGCATTACTGAGTGTCGTTCTCAAAACCATATTTTCGCTTTCTTAATTGGGGTACCAATCCATAAGTGTCATTGTAATAACCCTCACTTTTGAGGTCCTATTTTATATTTAATTTGCTAGATATAGTGATTAGATACAAAATGTTGATATGTGGAGTATGTATTAATTTAAGGAAGAAAAGTTAATATCCACTATGATGTTGCACATTTACCGTAAGTATAGGTGAATTTTGCTATGTTATGTTTTTTAATGTCATATGATTTAAAAATGAAATTTGTCTTAAAATGAAACCGGAACCTAAAGTGAATTATAAAATTTCCAAATGATAATTTGGAGGGTGCCAATAGTTCCGGGAGGTTCGAGATAATCAAATTATGTGCCATGTTGTATTTCGAGGTTCTGGGTACTTTTGACTAGTTGTAGCTTATATGAGCAGTTGCATATTATTTTACCGCGTATTAATCACTTAAGCTGGAAATTTGGACTCAAGCCACGATTTATGTCTTGAACTAAGTTACTATTCCCCTAATTGAATTGGTAAACCTAGAGAAAGAAAGAGAAGAAGAAACCTTGGGAGAAAGGGAGAGATTGAAGCTTTGGTGATTGTTCTTGCATTCAACTTCATCAAAATCTGAACTTGCAAGCTTGAGGCAAGTTTTCTACTTGCTATTTTATGATTTAAGTAGAGTAATTTGCATTGATAGTTGTGGTTATTCATGGTTTAAGAAACTTAGGGCTTTTAATTGATTTATGGGCTTGGAATGTTGGAGATTAATTTGAATGGTTATTTATGATGAAATTATGGTTGTTGGATGTATTTATGCCCAATTAGTAGCAATAAATGATAAGGGTTTGGGTTGGTTGAGTTTGGAAGAGATTAGGAGTCCAAGACTCCATAGCCAAAATTGATAAAATTTGCAGGACCGAATCGATTCGCATGGAGGTAGTGTCCAGGTCTGGGTGAACCGAATCGATTCGGCTATTAGGCAGAATGTTGGTTTTCCTGACCGAATCAATTTGGCTAGTCCGAATCGATTCGCTTGTCTGTCCGAATCGATTCGCCCAAGTCCGAATCGATTTGGAAATC
This sequence comes from Sambucus nigra, assembly GCA_949130495.1. Lineage (NCBI taxonomy): Eukaryota > Viridiplantae > Streptophyta > Magnoliopsida > Dipsacales > Adoxaceae > Sambucus > Sambucus nigra. The sequence continues at coordinate 271,463,747 of OX422219.1, read as the reverse complement.
CTGCATTTTCTTTTTTTGTTTCTCTTTTCTAATTTTGACCCTTTCCCTTAGGATTAGAACCTATGACCCTTCTTTAATGAAGTAAACATAGGATCCTAAAGTTTTAGTCGAGTTTGGTCGTTACCCTATAGTTGAATGGGATCACTTGGGGTTAATTCAGGGGTACTTAAAGTGATGTTTAGGCATCACTTCTCATTTGGTAGATAGATTGGAAAATAGAATTCTAAGCCCATATGTGGAGATTTTAGAGGCCTTTTTGAGGTATATAAAACCTTGGGACCTATTAGATTTTGGGAGAATTGTTTAGAGAATAATTCGGGACCTACATATATGATGAAATTGAATAAGAAATATTCACAGATGATGGTTTTAAGTAAAATGTAACACATGTGATTAATGGTAATGAAAGTGAGATGTAAATTGGAAATTGTTAAATTACTTAAACACACATCTCTAAATGCTATCATAAGGGAAGCTCGAGCATTAGGTGATGTCCCCTGACTATTGAATGTAGGCTGACTATAGTCCTCGGCCATATGCGGGGTTGTATATGTTTTTCTGCGCTAGTGAGGTAATTCCGGGTGTAGTTATGACTCACTCGCAGGCATATGGCCACTTCCCGACGTACGTTAGGTGCCCAAGTTGTCTTGTATAGATAGGCCCTAGAAGATGATAGTCATTTAGGGGCGCTCCCAGTGGGAAAACTCGGGGGGGCGGTCTTAGAAACGTTATATGTATAAGAATATAACCTTTATAACTCAAGTGGGACTTGAGGTATGTAAGTTGCCATAAAATAAGATGGTAATTATATTCCTGCTAAGGAATGGAAACTGATAAGATACGAGATGAAATGAGATTTAAATTATATTTCTCTTGTTTAATTTAATAACTGTTAGAAACCTATATATATGCATTATCACATTTGATGATTAGGTTGGTAGATTCTCATTTACATTATTCATAATTTATTGTCCATATCTATCATGTTTCTTACTCTTCTGGGAATCATATATAAATCGGGGCCTGACCCGTTCCTTTTCCATGTTGTGCATGTTGTTGTATCCGCTCAGGTGCTCCTCCGCAAGGGCGCCCGTTATGATTTTTCTCACTCTTATGCTTTTGACGAGCTGTATGACCTTGCGGATTATTACAGGATGTTTGTTAGGCGCCTTCATTTTTGGACTTTAGTTATGATCGGGTCTTTCATTCGGGCAAGTGGCCCATCTTTTGTACTTGTTAATGAATGTAGTATGTAAAATATTGTATTGTGGAAACACTTTGAATGTAACTGTGGGCCGACAGATTATTCGATTCTTTTATTGTATGTTGTTTTGGTATTTGTCTATATGTTCCTTTGAAATTCCACTTTCATCAGATTTGGGTTGTTTAATTTATTTCTTAACTCATTACCAAACCAAAATTTTGACAACTTGCTTTCTGATTTATGGAGTGGTCTTCCTGTATACCTATTTTATTGTTATGATGCTGAGGATGATACCTATCCATAATTCCATTATGTCGAGGTATCGGGATGGCCACCCCTTATTTTGGAATGCGGGTTGTCACAGTTATACGACCTTTCACCGAATCCCACCATGCTGGAATCTATTATTGATCAGTTTTTTGGGGTCTAAGCATTAAGCCACACCCTAGGGCTTCAGACCCTTCTTAAATTTCCTGTTACCTCCAAGTGAATTTTACTTGTTATATATTTTCAACCCTTTTTCCTTTATTTATTTCTTATTCACTTTTAAACCTTTTTCCTTTATTTTCTGTTTACCAATTAATGAGGCCAAATACTGGGTATGAGACTGTAATACCCCGTACTTTTGGCTATATTTATTTTTGGGATTAATTAATTAAATGCGTATTAATTGGAAATTAATCCGGGTTAAAAATACTAACGAGATGCGAGTTGGTATTTGATTATGTGCATACATGTTTTTATATGAATTTGGAATTATAAAAATTTATCGTGAGATTGATATACGGCATTTTAGAAATTTTGTTGAGACGCGTGTGACCGCCGCGTCATGGTGTATTATTTTAATTATAAAAGTGATTTTTATTTCTATTATCCATATGGTCATTTTGAGTGCGCCAACGCGTCCGGAAGGGTCGAGATAGTCAGAAAACACTAGCCGGGGGTGTAGTTTGGATTCCGGGGTATTTTTAGGCCATACCGGCATCATAAAGGGTATTTTGGTAATTTTACATTTTGAGGAATTAAAAGTGACGAAAATTGGGAGTTTTAAATATGATGTGGATTTAACCCACTAAACCCACTAACCAACCCATATTAACCCATTAATCTACGGAGGCTATCATTAGGTTTACAACTTTCCCAAAGAAAAACCCTAGCCACCATAAACCACCATTGGAGAAGAAGCTTGGAGAGAGAAGAAATTCTGCAGAAAAGCTCTATCAAACCATCATCCAAACTCAGAGACAATCAAGGCAAGTGTTTTAATTATATTTAAATTCGTAGAATGTTCCTTCCATGTTAGAAAATTGAAGAATATCAATTGTTCTTGAAAGATAATGAAAACCTATGTAGTTTGGAACTTAGAACTTGAAAATCTTGAGGAGAATTGCATGTAGAATGATAGGTAGATGAGTATTCCCATAATATTTGTGATTGGAAGAAATTAAAACGGATTTATATTGGGTTAATTCATGATTCAAAAAGTTAGGGTTCATGTTCTTGAAAAATTGGGAAAAAGTGTAGAGATTTGTAAATTTGGTTGATGTTAGGATGGATTAATCCTTCAAAACGTGTTAGGATGTGATTATAATATGTTTAGGATTGTTTAGAGACCTTAAAACGATTGTTGGGACTTAGTTTAGAAGAGATTTGAGGAGTAAGAATGGTGAAAAAAATGAGATTAGACAAATCTGGGACGAATTTGGTAGGTCGTTAGAAGCCCCTGCCCAGGTCGTTCGAACGAACTCGTTCGAACTAGCTTCTAACGAATTGACCAGTCGTTCTAACGAAAGGGAGCCTCGTTTGATAACTTCGTTCGAACGAGATCTCGTTAGAAGGTACAGTTCGTTCGAATGAACTGGATCTCGTTCGAACAACCTCGTTCGAACGAGACTTCTAACGAGTTGATAGAGGAATCTCGTTCGAACAGTCTCGTTCGAACGAGACTTTTAACGAGTTGACAGTTTGGGCCTTTTTGGACTGTTTTGATTTTTGGAGTCCCGTAAACTTGTTCGAGGATATAGATAACATTCCGATGATGATGTAATGATAGAATTGGGACTTTTGGGTATTTATGAGAAGGAAATTATATACGAGAGTTATATTAAATGGACGGTTTGGGTTGAGACGTGAGTGTCTACTACGACGAGAGAATAAATTATGGCGCGTATGATTATAAATCGGAATAGTATAAATTGTGATAATTATAAGTTGGTAAGAGAATGCGATATGTACTACGATTAAACTACGGGATTACTAAGATGTGTGTTTAATTAGTATTGGTATATGAATTGTGTGTATGACATACCTACCATACTTGCTATCACGGGAAGTTTGCGTTCGCTTAGGGCCCTCTAATCCTTGTGTTGCCCGGATTTAGACTGGTTACCTTGATGAACATAGGTCATAGAAAGACTTATTGGGATATTAATAAGTCCGCTGATCGTGGGAGCGTAGGTATGTGCGTGACCCATGTGATGTGACTGTGTTCGCCTCCATTATTTGTGATGTTGTTATCTGTGAACTATTCCTGAGAGATTCGGAATACGTAATCCTTATGTACGTGATGTACCGGGATGGATAGCAGAGTATGTGTGCACCGCAGCTTAGTTCTCGGGGTGCTTGTATTGTATATTTATGATGTGAATAATATACACTTAATTAATGGGAACCTTCATGTTATTGTTGTCAATATAATTACGGTATTGTTTCGAGAAATATAACGAGTTAACTGATAGTTATATATATTGCATATTGAGCATCTGAGTTTACGTTAAACCCCTACTTAATTACGAGCGTTATTATGCTAATAGAACCGAGTAATAAGGGTAGGACCTATGACAGTCTAGCTAGATATGATGGCACTTAGCTAGTGGTTTGTGTCGTTATAGATGGGTACTAACGTTAGGAGTGCACAGTTAGACGAGAGGTGAGAATATCATGTGAGTGCACGTCCTAACATGTACTTTGCATTTAATGTTTTAAATGTTTTTAAAGCACTTGCAGGTTTTTAAAATATAACTCCACATTCGGGCTCTGACCCGTTTGCTTTTCAAATCTATTTTCTTTGTAAAACCATTTTAGGTGCCCAACCACAAGGACACCATGCATAGGATATTCATTCAAGTGACGAGCTGTAGCTGTTTGTGGAAGCTACAGGGATTTGCTTGTAGACGCCTCTATCACTTGGATTCCAGATTCATTATCTATCAGTTGTAGGGCATGTTGCCCATTTCTATTAGAGTTACATTTCCATTACAGTTTTCAGACTTTGGCATGTACTGTTTTAGTTTTCGGTTTACTTATTTCAGTTGTGGGATTGTAGTGAGGAGTTTTTCCTCCATACTTTACTTACGTTATGTGATGGTCATTCTATTTACTTCATTATGGTGAATGGTGTTATTATTCTTTATTACACTTGTTGCATGTTAATCAGACTTTAATTAAAATTTGGCACTTACTTTTTAAATACTAGGTGGTTAGTAATCATTAAAATGTTTTCGACAGTGATGCTATTAACTGGACCAACTTGGCATTTTGAATTAATTTAATAAAGGAGTAGCTACCCGGTATTTAATTAGTCGGGGTGTCACAGGTGGTATCAGAGCATCAGGTTCTAGTGTCCTTTAGGATCTGGCGGCTTATTATGTTTTCGCTAAATTCCTTTGATATAGAGCCCTAAATTTTAGGACTGTTGTACTCTTTTGTGTATGCTTCGTTCTTCAGCTATTTTAAGTTTATAAACAGCGAACTTATAAACTTTGTTCTTATTTCAGATGCCTCCACGACGTGCACGACGAGTTCCCAGGGATGCAACGCCCGAACCCCAGCCCACTCCAGTTCAGGGTATGATGAACGCCGCTGAGGTTGCAGCTATAGTAGCCCAAGCGGTAAATGCCGCAATTGCCGTTGTTCAGCAGGAACCACCTCAGGCGCCGGTTGCCGCGCCAGTACAGGCAAATGCATTCCCATCTGCTTGGGAGCGTGTACGTGACACTTTTCAGAAAGCGCATCCGCCAGAGTTTGCAGGTAGCTCAGATGTAGTAGTCTCGAGCCAGTGGAGGAAGGATATGCAGAGGCACTTAAGGATGCATGAGTGCACTGATGTTCAGAAACAGGTGCTAGCTACTTTCAAGCTAGTGGGATCTACACTACAGTGGTGGGAGTCTATTACCACCGCAGAGGAGAGGGATACTCTCACGATTCAGGAGTTCTGGGTGCGGTTCGACCGCAAGTACTTTCCGTCAGCTGTTCATACGGAAATGAGGAGGAGATTGATGAGTCTGAAGCAGGAAGGTAAGACTGTGGCCGAGTATGAGGCCGAGTTCACAAATCTGTTGAATATCGTTCCAGATGAGATACCAACAGAGAAGAAGAAGATTGAGAAGTTCACAGACGGGTTGACATGGAGGATCCGTCAGCATCTGCTAGGGAACCTATCGTTGGCCACTTATTCTGATGTGGTTAACGCTGAATTGTTACACTGCCAGGACCACCGTTTTCATATGACCGAGGGCAAGAGGTCGGGGGAGTCTAGCCATCAGGGCAGGACTGGAGGACATGGTGCCAGCGGGGCACAATCTGGTCAGAGGCAGAGACAGAATGAGAAGGGCTCCCAGCAGGGGGATAATAAGAGGTTCCGGTTAGGGAACTACAGACAGGGACAGGGAGGTTTCCGTCAGGGCCATCAGGGTCCAAACGGCCATCAGGGCCAACAGGGGCAGAATGGGCAGCAGTTTCACCAGGGCCAGCAGGGCCAAGGGAGGAACGGTAACGGCCACCAGGGCCGGGGAAAGCAGGGGCAGAGAGGAGGGAACTTCCCAGGGAAGTGCTTTGTTTGTGGCAAGACTGGCCATAAGCGACAGGATTGTCCTGATAGGGGCAGGGCCCCACAGCAGCAGCAGCAGGGTGCTCGCCAGGAGCCACAGAGGCCTATGTTTCCCGCCGCTCTTCCCGCACCGCCACAGATGGCAGCATTGCCACCCATTCCAGCAGTCCCAGTTCAGCAGGGGCAGCTACAGTATGGACGTGTCTACAACGTCCACCAGGCTGCAGTTCCACAGGCACCGCCCGCAATTGAGGGTACGTTTCTTATCCATGGCACTATGGGTCGGGTATTATTTGATACGGGGGCTACACATTATTTTATAGCTACACACTTCGCGAAAGCTTTAGGATTGTTAGCTACGGCAGAGAGCACAATGACGTGTGTCGACTCACCATTGGGGAGTGGGTCTCTTATTTTCTTTATATGCCGGGGAATGGGGGTAGAGATTGGTGGTTTGGTATTACCTGCAGACATGTTGGTATTAGATATGCATGTTCACGATGTGATTATCGGTATGGATTGGCTCGTAGCTTATAGGGCCATGATTGATTGTTTCAGCGGGAGCATTGTTTTTGCCATTTCGGGGCAAGAGATGTTTGTAGTGGCGATGCCTCGCCCAGAGGGAGGATCGACCGCTCATCTGTATTACATTGAGGAGGATACCTCTAAGGAGGTAGTGATTCCTTTAGATTCTATCCCAGTAGTCAAGGAGTATTCGGATGTGTTTCAGGAGATACCAGGCTTACCCCCCAGTCGAGAGATAGACTTTGTTATAGATTTGCTACCGAGTACGAGACCTATAGCACGCGCACCGTACCGTATGGCTCCAGTTGAGATGAGGGAGTTACGGGATCAGATAGAGCAGCTGTTAGGTCAGGGCTTTATTCGCAGGAGTACCTCACCTTGGGGCACTCCGGTTTTGTTTGTGAAGAAGAGGGAAGGTTCCCTGAGATTGTGTGTGGACTACCGAGAGTTGAATAAGGTCACGATACGGAATAAGTATCCGTTGCCTCGAATCGATGACTTATTCGACCAGTTGAGAGGAGCTTCTTTCTTCTCGAAGATTGATTTGAGATCGGGATACCATCAGTTGCGTATCAGAGAGGAGGATGTCTCGAAGACTGCGTTCTTGTCGAGATATGGTTCTTACGAGTTTCGGGTTATGCCTTTCGGTTTGACCAACGCTCCAGCAGTGTTTATGGACATGATGAACAAAGTGTTCAGGGATTTCCTAGACCAGTTTGTCATTGTCTTCATTGATGATATTCTGGTTTACTCCCAGACAGAGGAGGAGCACGCCGAGCATTTGAGGCAAGTTTTGCAGACACTTCGTCAGAACGAGTTGTATGCAAAATATGAGAAGTGCGGGTTTTGGCTGAAGGAAGTCCAGTTTTTGGGACACATTATTTCCGACCAGGGAATATCTGTTGATTCGGGGAAGGTATCAGCGGTGAGGGAGTGGGGACAGCCCACGACACCAACGGAGATTCGAAGTTTCTTGGGTCTAGCAGGATACTACAGGAGGTTTATTCGGGGTTTCTTGGAAATAGCAGGTCCTTTGACACATCTGACTCGTAAGGGTGTGCCATACATCTGGAGTGATGCCTATCAGTTGGCATTCGATGAATTGAAGGACAAATTGACCTCAGCACCTGTGTTAGCATTGCCGAGACCGGGAGTTGAGTATTTGGTTTACACCGATGCATCTTTGCAAGGACTGGGAGGTGTATTGCAGCAGGAGAGATAGGCCATAGCTTATGTTTCCCGTAAGCTTAAGCCTCATGAGAAGAATTACCCCACGCATGATTTGGAGTTGGTGGCAGTGGTATTTGCCCTACGGATTTGTAGGCACTATCTTTTGGGGGAGAAGTTCCAACTGTTCACGGACCACAAGTCCCTACAGTATCTGTTCACGCAGAAGGAATTGAATATGCGGCAGCGTAGGTTGCTTGAGTTTGTGAAGGACTGCCAGTTTGACATCCAGTATCACCCGGGGAAGGCTAACGTGGTAGCAGACGCGTTGAGCCGTAGGCCAGGAGATGAGGTGGCAGAGGTGTGGAAGGCTAAGTGGAAGGAATTGGGACACTAGGATGCAGTTGCCCGATCTTTCATGTCTGTGATGACCGTTACATCGCAGATTGTCACGAAGGTAGTACGGGCACAGGCTAATGACTCGTTCTGTCAGGAGCAGATAGTTCGATTACTAGCAGAGGGAGCCGAGTCCTATACCGTTAACTCAGACGGGGGATTACGCTTCAATGGGAGATTGGTAGTTCCAGAAGGGGAGAAATTGCGACACGAGGTGATGGCAGAGTCGCACGGCTCATGGTTCGCGGTACATCCCAGAGGGGACAAAATGTACCAAGACATGAGACGACAGTATTGGTGGAGCGGTATGAAGAGAGATATCGCTGAGTTTGTTTCGAAATGCGCCACTTGTCAGCTTGTAAAAGTGGATCATCAGAGACCGGCAGGATTGCTACAGCCATTGGAGGTCCCGGTGTGGATGTGGGAGAGCATATCCATGGACTTTATCACGGGGTTGCCTACGTCGCAGTGGGGTCACAACTCCGTTTGGGTAATTGTGGACAGGTTGTCCAAGGTCGCTCACTTTTTACCCGTAAGGACTGACTACACTACGGGACAGTATGCCCAGCTCTTCATTTCAGAGATTGTGAGACTTCACGGTGTGCCCCTAAATATCGTGTCTGACAGAGACAAGATATTTGTTTCGAGGTTTTGGGAGAGTGTCCAGGAGGCCATGGGCATGGAATTGCGGTTGGGTACGGCTTATCATCCGCAGATCGATGGGCAGACCGAGCGCACAAATCAGATGTTGGAAGATATGCTACGTATGTGCATTATTGACTACGGGGGTGGATGGGAGCAGTACCTTCCACTGGTGGAGTTTGCTTACAACAATTCCTATCAGTTCACTATTGGCATGGCTCCGTTTGAGGCATTGTACGGTAGGCCTTGTCGTTCCCCAGCATGTTGGTTAGAGGTGGGGGACAACAAACTGCTTGGGCCGGAAGTGATTCAGGATACTTCGGCAAGGATTGAATTGATTCGGAGTCGCATTCGGGTAGCTCAAGACAGGCAGAAGAGTTATGCTGATGCGAAGAGATTTTTCAGGGAGTTCCAAGTGGGGGACTAGGTTTTGCTCAGAGTATCTCCTATGAAGGGGATTATGCGTTTCGGGAAGAAGGGAAAGTTGGCACCAAGGTATGTGGGGCCGTTTCCTATTATTGAGCGGATCGGACCGGTTGCGTATAGACTTGGGTTACCGGAGCATTTGCATCGGATTCACGATGTGTTCCATATTTCCTCGCTGAGGAAATACCTTAGAGATAATTTGGCTCATTCTCACATTGCTGTGGAGGACATCGATCTCCAGCCGGATAGCTCCTACGAGGAGGGGCCGATTGCTATTTTGGACAGAAGCGAGAGGAAACTGCGGTCAAAGATAGTCCCGTTAGTGCGTGTTCAGTGGCGACATCACAATGTCGAGGAGTCCACATGGGAGCGCGAGGATGAGATGCGCGAACGTTATCCAGATTTGTTTTTAGCAGGTACTTTCTAGTTTCGAATTTCGGGACGAAATTCAGTTATTAGGGGGGAAGTATGTAATACCCCGTACTTTTGGCTATATTAATTTTTGTGATTAATTAATTAAATGCGTATTAATTGAAAATTAATCCGGGTTAAAAATACTAACGAGATGCGAGTTGGTATTTGATTATGTGCATACATGTTTTTATATGAATTTGGAATTATAAAAATTTGTCGTGAGATTGATATACGGCATTTTAGAAATTTTGTTGAGACGCGTGTGACCGCCGCGTCATGGTGTATTATTTTAATTATAAAAGTGATTTTTATTTCTATTATCCGTATGGTCGTTTTGAGTGCGCCAACGCGTCCGGAAGGGTCGAGATAGTCAGAAAACACTAGCCGGGGGTGTAGTTTGGATTCCGGGGTATTTTTAGGCCATACCGGTATCATAAAGGGTATTTTGGTAATTTTACATTTTGAGGAATTAAAAGTGACGAAAATTGGGAGTTTTAAATATGATGTGGATTTAACACACTAAACCCACTAACCAACCCATATTAACCCATTAAGCTACGGAGGCTATCATTAGGTTTACAACTTTCCCAAAGAAAAACCCTAGCCACCATAAACCACCATTGGAGAAGAAGCTTGGAGAGAGAAGAAATTCTGCAGAAAAGCTCTATCAAACCATCATCCAAACTCAGAGACAATCAAGGCAAGTGTTTTAATTATATTTAAATTCGTTGAATGTTCCTTCCATGTTAGAAAATTGAAGAATATCAATTGTTCTTGAAAGATAATGAAAACCCATGTAGTTTGGAACTTAGAACTTGAAAATCTTGAGGAGAATTGCATGTAGAATGATAGGTAGATGAGTATTCCCATAATATTTGTGATTGGAAGAAATTAAAACGGATTTATATTGGGTTAATTAATGATTCAATGAGTTAGGGTTCATGTTCTTGAAAAATTGGGAAAAAGTGTAGAGATTTGTAAATTTGGTTGATGTTAGGATGGATTAATCCTTCAAAACGTGTTAGGATGTGATTATAATATGTTTAGGATTGTTTAGAGACCTTAAAACGATTGTTGGGACTTAGTTTATAAGAGATTTGAGGAGTAAGAATGGTGAAAAAAACGAGATTAGACAAATCTGGGACGAATCTGGTAGGTCATTAGAAGCCCCTGCCCAGGTCGTTCGAACGAACTCGTTCGAACGAGCTTCTAACGAATTGACCAGTCGTTCTAACGAAAGGGAGCCTCGTTCGATAACTTCGTTCGAACGAGATCTCGTTAGAAGGTACAGTTCGTTCGAACGAACTGGATCTCGTTCGAATAGCCTCGTTCGAACGAGACTTCTAACGAGTTGACAGAGGAATCTCGTTCGAACAGTCTCGTTCGAACGAGACTTCTAACGAGTTGACAGTTTGGGCCTTTTTGGACTGTTTTGATTTTTGGAGTCCCGTAAACTTGTTCGAGGATATAGATAACATTCCGATGATGATGTAATGATAGAATTGGGACTTTTGGGTATTTATGAGAAGGAAATTATATACGAGAGTTATATTAAATGGACGGTTTGGGTTGAGACGTGAGTGTCTACTACGACGAGAGAATAAATTATGGCGCGTATGATTATAAACCGGAATAGTATAAATTGTGATAATTATAAGTTGGTACGAGAATGCGATATGTACTACGATTAAACTACGGGATTACTAAGATGTGTGTTGAATTAGTATTGGTATATGAATTGTGTGTATGACATACCTACCATACTTGCTATCACGGGAGGTTTGCGTTCTCTTAGGGCCCTCTAATCCTTGTGTTGCCCGGATTTAGACTAGTTACCTTGATGAACATAGGTCATAGAAAGACTTATTGGGATATTAATAAGTCCGCTGATCGTGGGAGCGTAGGTATGTGCGTGACCCATGTGATGTGACTATGTTCGCCTCCATTATTTGTGATGTTGTTATCTGTGAACTATTCCTGAGAGATTCGGAATACGTAATCCTTATGTACGTGATGTACCGGGATGGATAGCAGAGTATGTGTGCACCGCAGCTTAGTTCTCGGGGTGCTTGTATTGTATATTTATGATGTGAATAATATACACTTAATTAATGGGAACCTTCATGTTATTGTTGTCAATATAATTACGGTATTGTTTCGAGAAATATAACGAGTTAACTGATAGTTATATATATTGCATATTGAGCATCTGAGTTTACGTTAAACCCCTACTTAATTACGAGCGTTATTATGCTAATAGAACCGAGTAATAAGGGTAGGACCTATGACAGTCTAGCTAGATATAATGGCACTTAGCTAGTGGTTTGTGTCGTTATAGATGGGTACTAACGTTAGGAGTGCACAGTTAGACGAGAGGTGAGAATATCATGTGAGTGCACGTCCTAACATGTACTTTGCATTTAATGTTTTAAATGTTTTTAAAGAACTTGCAGGTTTTTAAAATATAACTCCACATTCGGGCTCTGATCCGTTTGCTTTTCAAATCTATTTTCTTTGTAAAACCATTTTAGGTGCCCAGCCACAAGGACACCATGCATAGGATATTCATTCAAGTGACGAGCTGTAGCTGTTTGTGGAAGCTACAGGGATTTGCTTGTAGACGCCTCTATCACTTGGATTCCAGATTCATTATCTATCAGTTGTAAGGCATGTTGCCCATTTCTATTAGAGTTACATTTCCATTACAGTTTTTAGACTTTGGCATGTACTATTTTAGTTTTCGGTTTACTTATTTCAGTTGTGGGATTGTAGTGAGGAGTTTTTCCTCCATACTTTATTTACGTTATGTGATGGTCATTCTATTTACTTCATTGTGGTGAATGGTGTTATTATTCTTTATTACACTTATTGCATGTTAATCAGACTTTAATTAAAATTTGGCACTTACTTTTTAAATACTAGGTGGTTAGTAATCATTAAAATGTTTTCGACAGTGATGCTATTAACTGGACCAACTTGGCATTTTGAATTAATTTAATAAAGGAGTAGCTACCCGGTATTTAATTAGTCGGGGTGTCACAGAGACAAGTCCCGATACACTTTATTTATAACTTCCCCACTTTTTAAAAGTTTATATTCACTTTACCTTAGACTCGGTATTTCTTCTTTTGAAAATAACTCTAATTACCCTTTCTTGTGAAACTTAACATTTGAGCTTAAATACCCATTTACACACTTTATTACACTTGTCGCTATTCACGCACACTTATAAACATGCATTTTATATATTTGATCAAAAGTGCTTCTTTTCACTTTTACTTTACAAAATATGAGCTTTTAACTCATAAAATACGTCTCTTTTAACTTAAAATCCTTTACTTTGGAAAATTTACTCATAAGTTCAACTTTTCATAAATGACACTTTTTGTACTAAAATATCACTTTTATAATTCCAAGACTTATATTTCAAATTTAATAACTTTGTGTCTTCTGTACTTTTTATTATCATTTTATGTATTTCCATTATTTCATTTAGAACTATTTTTCTAAAATAATAGTTAAGTTTGCAAATATTACTACTAAATCCATACTTTTAATAAAATGACACGTTTTTGCCTAAAATTACACTTTTGTCATTTTAAGACTTATTCGTACAAATTAATAACCTTTCATTTTAGAATTTTTATCCTTGTCATTTTATGTATAATTATCATTGCATTTCCTATTTTAAACCTAATATTTTACTATTTTCACTTCAGTCCCTCAAACTTTCAAACATTTTAAACTTTCTTCATATAAAGTAGTGTCATTTTATCTGATTAATATGCTGATTTTTCAATATTATTATTTCATATTTAAAGGATTATTTAAATGTATTTTCAACATACTAAACCCATTTTGCATAACTACATTTGCTTTTGTCTATGAATGAAGGGATTTACACTAATAAAAACTATATATGCATCCAAACATTTCTTCATCAAGTTCAACTTAACATTTGACATGAAATAACTGGTTTAAACATTTTTTTATAAGGGATAACCTACTTAAACATTTTGAGTTTTCAACTTACTTCCAACTTTAACTTATAACCATCTTTATCACATTTTTATCAACCTATAACCATATATAGTGATAATAAGCATAAATAGTCATGTAAATCATATATATTTTAAATTTGAAAATAGTGTAGATCCCCTAACTTTTAAATATATAAATTCTTTGAATAATAGGTAGAAAGAAATACCAATTAGCTTCTAATTAAGCTCCTTTCAAGCATTCTTCTTCAAATAAACACCGTTGATACCCTCCTTAAACCTTAGTATTTGACATGAATGGTTTTCTTACAAGCTTGACGGGTAGAGAGAATATAAAGCACTTTGGATTAATGTGCAAGGAAAAAGGCTATAAACCTTCATTTAGGGACTATTTTACTCAGCAAAATTGAGGAGTGAATTATGAAGGCAAAGTCCTTCCTACCACTCTTTTATAATGATACAAGGAAAAACTAAAGGCCCCCCATCCCTCAATGATCAAACCACCATGCTAGATGGAGTAGGTAGTCTGAAAAAACATGGAATATATTCGTGGGGGTAGGTCCCTAAAAACCCATATCATTGCCCTTGTTGACAACAAAAAGGGAAATAAATAGTAGGCAAGTGGAATCGATTCACCATTGACAAATGCGAATTTTTGTCCTAAGAATTATTATTTTAGTTTTGAATTTATTTTAACCCAAGTGTCTGACCGTAAAAATTTCACGTAATGCAAATTATTCAAAAATTCTGACTCTATTACTTTATAAAATTTCGGTTTAAAATGCGTAACTTAATTAACAAGTGTACGCGATACGTGAAATTTTTGGATTTTTCTTATTAATTTTATTTATAAGAATATTGTAATTAAATCAATTTATAATTTCTCATAACACGATTTTTGTTTATTTACAAAAATTTAGGCATTACAACTCCTATCCTCGACTTAAACAAGAACCTCACCATTGACTATGAGCTCTTTCTTTCTCAAAATCTAACTAGGTCACTTGGATTTTTTAGTTCATCAATAGAAGGCTGTGTCTTTTAACGTTTGTGGTCAACTTGAATATTTCCCTCGACCATACGTTTTCTTCGAGCGACAACAACAACCTTTTCATCCCTAAGGGAAAAAATTTCATCTCAATCCAAAGCCTTGATAGACATTCCTCCGATAGGATTGATGACTTGTTCATCTAAAGTGGAGGAGGGAGAAGGACCTACATGGACAAACTGATTAGCGAAATAAAATCGAAGAAAATGACTTTAAAATTTTTTCACAAGACTCACCAACTTTGGCATGGACATATTTACACTTGATAAACATGTCAATTTCAAATATCAATGTGCTTTTTGTATTCATAATTATCTTTGAAATAATATTCTCATATTATCATAAAACAATCCAAGATTATTAGCTAATATAGTAATCATTTACCCTTTTTTGCGTCCAAAGTAGTTGTGTGAAATAATTATTGGTTGCCATGTACTTAGATTTGGTTCGGGACAATGTTATAGAATTTTGTTTCTTGGATAAGCAAGACACAAGGGAGGTGTTAAAAAATAAACAACCATTAGAGGTACTTTTTCGGTCAATGGCACCCCCCCACGTAACCATTTTATTTAAAAAGAGTACTATAACCCTAAACTTATTACATCGATTACATGTTTGAAGACATATTGGGCCTTTAAGATCTTTGACTTTTTGGATTTTTCTTGAAACCTAGCGCAAGTGCCAAGGACATATACAATATATAAATAACTTGTGGTATTATAAACAAGGTTGATACAATAAAGCTTTTAGTTCATAACTTTAGCCTCAAAATGTTTCTTAAGTTTAGTGTCAACTCCTATTGGACTTTTGGCATGATTGGAAGCCTCTAAATAAAATTTCTTAACAAGTTCTCACACACATTAAAGTTTGAATTATGAAAATTCCATCACTTTTTTGTTTCACCAAAAGACCTAAGGAAAAGGTTGTCTAACCACTGAAACTCACTTTAAACTCGTTTTTTATTTAGTGGAATTTTTTTCATAAGATTATCACATGTTGACTTGAAAACAATATCATCAACATAGATTTAGGTAGTAAGAAAACAGGGTTCTTTCTCGGAATAAACAAGGTCTTATTGAACCTCCTCTCTTAAAATCACTCCTTACCATTTGAGAAGTAAGCCTCTCATACTAAGTTTAAGACATTTCCTTATGTTTTGCACAAGATGGGTATTGAGTTGGCCGTGAGCTGGATCATTTTTGTTGAGGTCTCTTGAAGGTCAAGGACTCAAGAATAGACTCAATGTGATTTGAGGACATTGGATTTCCTTGGGAAGTTTTTAGCCGAGGTCTCGAATAATGCTAGAGACTCTTCATTATGAAAAGCACAAATGAGGAATAAAAAAAATGAACCAATCAAATTATAACTTGGGGGGAAATATTTGGACCTTTTAGCAGTCAAGGCCTAATAAATTTTAAGGAAACTGTCCATATTTTGGGAATTATTAGGTTCCATCTTGAGACTATAAGTATAAGTCATTTGGAATACATTTCAATATATTTAGAAATTAGGAGAGGACTTTGGGGAGAGAAAGAGGAAGTTGTTAGATCCATTGGAGGTAACAGTTAGAGGGAGAGAAAGGAAAAATAAGGTGGTTAGAGATATAATTAGTCCCTTCTTCCTTCTGTCCTTCATATGAACCATAATTTCTTTATTTTCATTCCAATGAGATGATCCATAAATTGATTTATGGAATCTGTCCTAACATATAAAATTAAATATAGGAATTTTAATGTCCACCCTCTTGAAAAATTTGATAACCTTGGCCTATCTTGGGGTTTCCGATCTTATGGCGTCAATGTGAGGATTATGTCAATTTCAACTATTTAATTATCAAATAGTACAAAATTATTAACAAAATAATAATTACAGAATTAAAACGAAGTTACAGAAATAAGAATAGCTTAATTGAAATTGCAGAATCAAATAATATATATAGAAAGACTTTCGAGCCCTGTGTAGTACCACAATATCCTTATGACAAAATTAATTCCCCTCCTAAGTGATTAGGGTCTAAATGAATCTCTCCCAAGATAGAACGAAATTTTTGAATCAATACAGGAAGCACAATAATGTAAAGATTCTGGCGAACTCAATTTCCATGTCTTTTACTCAATCATGAATAAGACTCATGAAATGCAGGAACTGCTTAGGAGAGGAAATGAACAGTGTCATTTTTGGATTTTTCATTAGTTAAAAAATAGAGGGGAACATCTGTATTTATAGTAGTCAAGAGGTGACTATTCAAAACAGTCACCAGTTACAAACAGTTGTAACTGTTCGGTGGACCAAATGCCCAAACGGATTTAAATTTGGGTTAAAATCCATCCCCAAAAGTTTAATTAATTAATTACGAAATTAATTAATTCGGCCCAAAATGAAAGGAATTTATTTTTGTATGCCCGAGCCCCAATCGAACCGAGCTGGCCGGCAGGACGGACGACGCGGATGCGCGCATGTGGGCTTTTGTCCCAAGCCCAACGCATGCATAGTGTAGGCCATCTCCCCTTCAAAGAGTTAAGATATCCCAAAGGCATCCAAGCCTTAGTCCATACTTGGGGTGTTATTAACTCTTCAAGTTTTCACTACTCTTCCAATGTAGGACAAAAGTTAAAACACATTCATTTCATTAACTTTCATGCTTTATGAGTGACTTTGGGGACATATTTATCATTCATATCTTAATGAAATTGGACATGTGAATATATTACGTTAATCTCCTTGCGAAGGAGAATGCATTCGTATATGATCCCACAATTATTATAGTGTGGGTACCACCTAAATTTGAGCTCAAAGTTGCTCAAAATTCTGTCCAAAAAATCTGGACAACTTTTAAGTCCAACTTTTAGGTCCAATTTTCTAACAATCCCCCACATGAATGATATATCGCTATAAATAGAAACAAACAAGATGTTGATGCAGATGCAAACACAGGTTGAGTAAAAGAGAAGATTTATTACATCGGAAGAAGTAGCCTAGTGGCCATGAACTTTACTTAGTGATATACTATCAGGTTTACTTGGTTAATGAGTAGACTTCACACGTCCTTGAACCGTCAACTGTTTCTGTAAACCTAGACAATAGTATACACATAATAATTCTTCAAAACTGTTGGTTCTCATTTATGTTCATTTTGGCCATGAACAACACTTGGTTTCGTAAGTATTTTAGAGAATATGCCTTCCATTATTCTCATAGAAGTGGCCCCCTTCTTACTCACGTAGGTGACTTCCATAAAGAATATCCTGCAATACCCCACCTAGACATACTAAGATATGGATGTCATTAAAAGTATCACTTATCATAATTTCGGGGCAGATGTGCACTGTCTCATCTTTGGAATGGATATGATTAAATATTCTCCACTGCTTATTGGATGCAACGTAGTTCGATTTGCCCATTGAACCTAGATCTTAGGATCTCCAGTCAGTTTGGTTGGGTGCCACTATATTGATTCTTATTTATTTATAGGCTTTAAACCCATTCCTCTAGATGATCTTTTCAACTTGCTCTCGGTTTAAACCTTTCGTTAGTGGATCCGCTATATTATCTTTTGAATTTATATAGTTAATTGAGACAATTCCGTTTGAGAGAAGTTGTCTAACAGTATTGTGTTGACGATGAATATGTTATGAATTTCCGTTAAACATGTGATTCTGTTCCCTTCCAATCGCCAATTGACTATCGCAATGTATACATATTGTGGGCACAGGTTTCGACCAATTTGGATCATCTTCTAAGAAATTTCGAAGCCATTCATCTTCTTCTCTAGATTTGTCTAGTGCAATGAATTCGGATTCCATTGTCGATCTAGCAATGCATGTTTGTTTTGTGGATTTCCAAGATACGACTGCACCTCCAAGGGTAAACACATACCCACTCGTAGACTTGGAGTCTTTTGTATCAGATATCAAATTTTCATTGTAATGTCCTTCAAGAACAACTGGATGTTTTGAGTAGTGCAGTCCATAGTTTTGAGTATATTTCAAATAACCCAAAACTCTCCATATTGCCTTCTATTGATCTCTTCCTAGATTACTCATAAATCGACTAAATTTACTTATTGAGTATGCTATGTGAGGTCATGTACAATTCATGATATACATTAAACTGTTGACAATATGAGAGTACTCTAGTTGAGATATGCTTTCACCATTATTTCTCACTAGATGTAAATTTACATTTACAAGTGTCTTAGTAGGACTGATATCATACTTCTTGAATTTTTTAAGTACTTTCTCTATGCAATGAGATTGAGAAAATATAAGTCCATCCGATGTTTTAAAAATTTTAATTCCTAATATAACATCGACGATACCCATATCTTTCATGTCAAATCGACTACTTAACATTTGTTTTGTAGTTTTGATAATTTCCAGGTTACTACCCATGATAAGCATATCGTAAACATAGAGGCATACAATGACATATCCATTTTGAATGTATTTAAAGTAAACACATTTGTCGCATCCATTAATTTTGAAGCCATTTGATAACATTGCATTATCAATTTTTTCATGCCATTGCTTAGGTGCTTATTTCAATCCGTAGAGTGATTTAACAAACTTACATACTTTTCTTTCTTTTTCGGGAGCCTTGAACCCTTCAGGTTGCTCCATATAAATTTTCTCATCAAGTTCACCGTTTAAGAATGTAGTTTTTTCATCCATTTGATGTATTTTAAGTCCATTAATAACAACTATTGCTGTTAACATCCGAATAGAGGTAATTCTTGTTACCGGTGAATATGCGTCCAAGTAATCCAACCCTTCCTTTTGCCAATAGACTTTAGGTACATGTATAGCTTTATATTTATCAATTGATCCATCGGCCTTCAACTTCTTTTTGAAGATCCAATTATAACCTAACGATTTTGAACCTAGCGGAAGATCCACAAGTTCCCATGCATGATTTTGTAATATGGATTTAAATTCACTATTAATTACTTCTTTCAAATTAAAAGCATCGGGTACGGATATGGCTTCTTTTTACGATTGAGGTTCGTTTTCTAGTAGATATGTTAGAAAATACGGACCGAAAGAAGTCGAGGTTCTTGCTCTTTTACTACATCTTGGTTCGTCCTCTTTTGCTTCAATAGGTTAATGAGTACCACTTATAGTATCTTGATATGTCCTTTTAGAAGGACCAGATTCTCAGGTCATGATATACGGGAATTCATTTTCAAAAATGAAGCGTCCCTCGATTCAATAACTGTATTTACATGAATATCCAAAATCTCATATTTACAAACTAAGAAATGATATGCACTACTATTAGTAACATAACCGATGAATACATAGTCAAGGGACTTTGCCCCTATTTTTACATTTTTAGGTTTAGGAACCATTACCTTGGCTAAGCACCCCCCACACTCGTAAATATTTATAGCAAGGTCTTCGACCATTCCATAACTCATAAAGCGTTTTATGAGTTTTCTTGTGTGGTACTTTGTTAAGAATATAATTAATAGATAATAAGGCTTCCCCCCCACAAGTTCTGTGAAAATCCTGAACTTATTAACATAGAATTCATCATTTCCTTCAATGTATGGTTTTTACATTCAGCAATGCCATTCGATTGAGGAGAATAAGGAGCGTTGGTTTGATGAATAATTCCATTTTCGAAACAAAATTCCTCAAGCAGATATTCATATTCACCTCCTCTATCACTCCTCATAGCCTTTATCTTTTTTCTTAATTGATTCCCAACTTCATTCTTATATTTTTTTAAATGAATAAATAGCCTCATCTACATAGCAATATTTTGTGCAATCACCAATAAAAGTATTAAAATACTTTTTTCCACCTCTAGTTTGTACAAATTATAAATCACAAATATCTGTGTGAATTAAATCTAGTGGTTCGGTTATCCTTTCAATAGAATGTAAAGGTAATCTAGCTAATTTTGATTCCACGCAAATATCACATTTATGATTTCTATCAACATTAACTTTTGGCAAAAATTCCAAGATAATTAATCTACGCATTGTATCAAAATTAACATGTCCTAATCTAGCATGCCAAATATTAGGTGACTCAATCATATAAGTATAACTAGAAATTTCAATCATAGGGGATGCTTTAGGCATCAATGTCATTACATTCATTTAAAAGAGGCCCTCAGACAGGTAGACCTTTCCCACATACACATCATTTTTAGACAACACAAACTTATCAGAAACAAACACAAGTTTACCCATTCCTGCTTAGAAGCGATCCATAAATTAGATTCTTGCGAATGTCAGGCACGTGCAAAAAATTGTTAAGAGTAAGCTCCTTTTTCGAAGTCATCTTTAGAATAATCTTTCCTTATCCCACGACCTTAGAACTCGAAGAGTTTCCCATAAAGATACTTTATAATTAGTGATCATCCATTTGTTTTCACAAATGCGGCGCGTAGCCCCAATATCCACCCACCATTCCTTGGTATTTTCTACCAAATTGCATTAAAAGACAACAGTAGAAATATTCACATGTGCGATACCATCGAAAATGTTCTCACCCTCCGTCACATTTGCTTGGGCATTGTTCTTTTTCGCGTTCTTTGGTTTGCGACACTCGATAGAGCAGTGTCCTGGTTTGCCGCAGTTGTAGCATTTTCCTTTGAACTTCTTTCTTTGTGTAGATGTTCCTTCCCCATCACGCTTACGTTTGGATTTAGGACCTTCAACCACATGAGCTTTGGACTCCATGATGTTCTTACCACTTTTCTTTTGAGATTCACGATTGTCTTCTTCAATCCATAGTCGCACTACCAGTTCTTTAACATTCCTCTCCTTGCGTTTGTGCTTGAGATAATTTTTGAACAAATTCCAAATTGGAGGCAATTTTTCAATTATCGTCGCCACTTGAAAAGTGTCACTTATTGGCATTCCTTCAGCATGAATGTGATGAAGATTAACATGAAGTTCTTGAACTTGTGCAATAACCAGCTTGAAGTCAACCATTTTGAAATCTAGAAAACGGCCCACGATGAATTTCTTAAAACTAGCGTCTTCAGTTTTGTACTTCTTCTCCAAAGAATTCCATAATTCTTTTTGTGATTTTCATAGTGCTATATGATCAACGCGTGAAAGGTGTGTTCGTGTAAGGACACAATCGTTGTTTTCGTTTCACCGCGATAATACAAACGAACCTAAATTACAACTACACTTGCGATACAAGTATAGCGGTAAGTCGGGTATCGAAAATCCATAGAGACGAGTTGCTAGAATTTATAGGATTTAATACTCCTAAATGAAAGTGTAAAAGATGATTATGCACAAAAAGGGAAAAGATTCATAAAAAAGAAATATTAATCTAGGCGTGGGAAAATAAAGCTAGATTAACAAAGCGAGTAAAAACTATAGGTTGCGTCGAATATCCCTCACCCGAGTTAATTAGTAAAAAATGGTTACATGGGTCGACGAGTTATTACAAATGCGTCTCATTTAGACAGTTAGTTGAATCAAGGGTTGTCACGCCCCTAAATCCGCATAAAAGCCTAATACGATTTTGACGTCAACAAATACCCCAAAAATTATGCACGCAAGGTCGTAAGCACGGAACATACATGATATGCCCCGTCAAATCTTCTAGGCATAATAACTAGGACAACGCACCCGAAATAGACCCATAAACTCCATCACCAAAGCAAAGAAACATGTCAACCCGGAATGAGTTCAATCCGGCACAACCTAGACTAATTTAACTAGAAATCATGGTAAATATCATGTATTGAAAGAAATCAAGTAAACCAAATTAATCAAAGCATTAAATTGCAAGAAATAAATATTAACTAGGCAAGGAAATTAATGTAAGCAAGTAAAAAAATCAAGAATTAAAGGAAAACAACTAAATTAGAAAGCTTACATACATCAAAGTGGGTAAAACACCCAAAGGAAATGGAGTAAGGCAAACTCTCCTTTCAAACCCTAAACCTAATGTAAAATGTAAGATAATGAAAATTGAAAAGACTTACAATTTCCTTTTTATATAAATATTCAAGAATGATGCGGAAGCGTAAACGTGATGGCTCAACTTTAAAACAAAACGAATTTTAATTTCATTAAAACCAAATTAACATCAAACCGAGTGAAGTAAAATTAATCAATTAATATATATTCACTTAAACCGATTAATTAATCCAAGTCCTAGAATTTGCCTAAGTCATACTTATCAATATTAGCAAATTAGGCGAAATCAAATTTTAGCAAATGACTTGAATTAAACAACATTACCCAATATTTAATTAAAGTCCAAATTAAATGAGTGTGATAGATTAAACCGAATTTTATCTTGAATGATTCTAAACATGCGTTCTAAATTATTTATCCAAGATAAAATAAACCAATCACACTACGCCGTGATGTACGAGGAAAAACCCAAGACGAGAAACAACCTCGGACGACCCTAGCCACAAATCCACTAGATACGGAATTACAAGTACAAGACAGATAGACTTACAACGACTGACTCGATCCCTCTCAAGCCTCGACGCTTCTTCTTGTAGACACCTCTTCCTAGCGGATAACCTCGGAACACCACCGCGATCTCGGAATCCACCGATGGGGCTTTCTATAGTCACCGTCACCCGTACATGGAGCCTTTCTCCAAGTGGGTAGAGTCGCAACAAAAAGTCTTCTTCTTTGATGGATGTAGAAGCAAACCAAAACTTCTCTTCTTGAATTCGGTAGAGGTAAACCGGTGCCAAACTCCAAGCAATTTGATATGTAAATAAGAACTTGGACTAAACACAATTGGGTGTAAACTCGAGTGTGAAGGATTTTCTCTTTGAAAAAATTAACACTCAAAACATGAACATTTTCCTAAACCATTTTTACTCTCAAACACTCTCTATGAGATGGAAATATTTTGGAAATGTTGGTTTGGAAAATGTGATTCCCGTCCTTCATAAAGTCTGAAAAAATCAGTTAAGAAACAAGTGGGAGAGTGGGTTAAAAACTGCCAAAAACTGCCAAAAACTGTTCCCGCCTAACAGTTCGTTCGAAAGACATTTCGTTCGAACGAACTCTCGTTCGAATGAGACTTCTAACGACACACCAGTATGGACTTCGTTAGAATCTCGTTGGAAACCTCGTTAGAACGAACAAGTTCGTTCGAACGACATTTCGAACGACGGACCAGTTTAGACTCGTTGGCAAACTCGTTCGAACGAAAAACTCGTTCGAATGACATTTCGAACGACTTCCAGAATTTTTATAAAATTTGATTTTGGCCCAGAAACTTTATATACTTTATTTTAAAGTTCTAATTAAATTTTTTCTGAAAGTAAACACAGTTTTTATTAAACCTAACACCCAATAAACTTGTTCCAAGCTCCTATATATATATATATATGTATATATATAATTACATTCATACCTTGGGAGCATGGAACCATAGTTGATGACGTAGAAACGAGGCACGCAAACCGGCATATTTGATGAGGCTTTATACTCTTTGCCGCTACATCTTCAACAAACACTTCATAGGCTTGAGAATATTACAAATAAATACTATCCTATGAATAAATGTTTTTGTCCAGAATTGAGCCAAAACTATATATGGACTCAATTGAAAATTTATGTCCTTACAAATCTCCCCCTTTGGCTATTCTGGGACAAAAACCAAAACAAAAATCCTAAAGGGCCGTCAAGCTCACTAGACTCAAAAACATAACCCACCCAAACTTGACTCAACCCAAGGATCAAACGCTTTGCCGTTTAAACAATGCCGCTTTAGAAGAAATCCTGCACACTTAAGCAAACTCATCAAATGCATAAGGAATATCAAAGTATTGAATGCAATTAATTAATTACCCCCCCTAAATTAATTCTCCCCTTTATCAAACACATGACCTACTTAGAAAGATGTCTCCCCCTAAGATAAATCTCCCCCAAACTAAGATACGATAACAATAGGATTAGATACCATTTCTCCCCCTATCATCATTCTCCCCCTTTTTGTTCAGAAATAGACAAAGGCTTAAAGAACTAATAAGCATAAAAGCATGTTTAAGCTTAAAGTGATAAGACATGAAAGCATATGGGAAATAAACGCAAGGCAAAGACAAACAAATATCATATATATAAACTAGAAATATACCAATGAAGTACTTGCATATATATATAGATATAAACACACATATAACACAAGATACAATAAGTTTGCACACTCGTATGGCAAAAATGTGTCATATGGAAACGTAAGTGTTGGGGTGTGAACTAGCAACAATTAAATTTAGACCCAAACACTTAATAAACATTCACGGAGTTCTCATTTGATTGCAAACTTTATCACATTTAAATATAACCTCATGTGACAATATAGATTGAACTAAATGAACAAACATACACAATGCATACAAGCCTAGCATGATGATGATTCTACAAACCAAATAGAGTCATGACATTAAAGACAACTAGGATAAACGGACATTGTGCAAACCGTTGATATACCATCCAATTCTCCCTCAATAAGCATATATATTCTTTTGCTTTTGAATGAATATATCAAACAAGCATAGGCCTTGGCAATTATTTTCTTTTTAATGCCAAATATTCTGTTTTTAGGCCTTTGGATCACGTATTTCTTTTAGATCCAATAAACGGTGGCTTACTATCGCAAAGGATCACTTAGTCCTTTCGGAGCCCTTCCCCGTGCATATTTATTGTTATCAGTTTTCATTTTTTCACACAAATCTCACATGCAACGAATTTTGACATGCACTAGTCCTCCTAGGTCATAAATATGTAGATGACTAGATTGGTAGGAGAACACCTCAAAAAGCTCAAATATAACATGTGACATTAATATTTCAAAAGAGCTCGTGCATGTGTGGAAAGAGGCATATAAAAATAGAATCCATTTAAACAACACAAAATCCAACTACTCCATAAAATATGGTAAAGAACATTTTAAGGATGGACAATCTAAACCAAAAGTTCTAGCCACATGGGAGCGTAAAAGATGGGATTCAAACACAAGTATATGCCACTTAAAGTGTGTCAAACCAAAATACACAAAAAAAATCTTTTTGAGTTTTTTAACATTTTTTAACCAAAAATAAATAGTATATACTCAAAAGACAAACAAAAATCATTTGCATTTTTCATTAAGCTTAAATGAAATAAATAAAACACAAATGATAAACAAAAATCTTTTTATATTTTTCAATTAATGCAACCACAAAATATAATACAAAAAGATAAACAAGTCATAAGTTCTAGCATATGATATGAAATGAGGCAATGACTAGAAAATGACTAAACAAGCATACATTTAGCATGTAAACATAGCATGAAGTACAAACGCTAAAGTATGCAAACACTAACACATTCATCCTTTAGATTTAGCAAGGGAGGAAGCATGTGGAAGTAAATGAGAATCATAAACCCTATTTTGCAAGGCAACCAAGTCGGATTTCCTAACCCAAATTAATGAAGAATGACTATCTTGGGGTGTTGGAGCGTTAACAACCGTTGTTACTTTACTATGGGATTTTCTAGGAATTCGTTTAAGATCAAAACAAAATTTCCTAAGATGACCTTTTCGACCACAATGTGTACAAGCAAAAACATGTCGAAAAGATTTACTTAAGGAGTGATCTTTAAATGCATTCCTAGTAGATTCTCCTAAAACATTGGTTTGGGCATTGTGAGTAAATTCATTATAAGTGTTGAAGCCTAAACCACAAGTGTCATTTTTAATTTGGACCGTTCCTAACATTTTATCTAGTTTTACGAACGACATTCCAAATCAAATTTGACATTACTAGAATCTTTTAATTTATTTTTCAAATCAAAAATGTTAGACTCTAATAAAACATTTCGCTCTTCAAAAGCAAGAAGCTCCTTTTTCAAGGATTCCATTAAACCCCTAAGGCTATCTCTCTCGCCTTCTACATATTCAAGCTTCTCTTGAAGAGTCCTCTCATGGGTCCTAAGGTCTTCTATTAAAGCACTTTCATCAACGACCTTGACACTTTCTCTTAAACTAGCTTCTAACTTCAAATTAGCTCTTTTCAATTTAATAGATTCTTTATAGAGCTCTTGAAAAGCATTTTGAAGTTCACTCACATTAACCTCTTCTTCATTTTCACTCTCTGTTTCTTCTCCACTCTCACTATCATCAAAAACAAGAGAATCATGTACAATGACCTTGGAAGTGGCATGTGCTATCGTTTCATCAATCGATGAGTTCTCACTATCGCTCACATGACTAGCCATAAAAGCCACAAAATTTTTCTTAGTGGGGGAATCAGGCTTCTCTTCCTTATCACTATCACTAAGGGTTGCATTATATGAGATGGGTCGCTTACCCTATTTCCTTAGTTTAGTGGGGCACTCATAAGCCCTATGGCCATAACCTTCACAACCAAAACACTTATTAGACTCGTCCCTATCTAAATTTTCATTACTAGGTTTAGGGATCTTCTCGGCTTTAGAAATCTTCTCGCTTTTATCATGTTTAGATGTATCAAATTTCTTAAAATCATTTTTAAATTGATCTTTGTTAATTTTAAGAAATTTTCTAAATTTACGAGCAAATAAAGCCATATCTTCCGAGTCACTATCACTCTCGCTCTCTACTACTTGTTTGACCTCTTTTCGGGCTTTTAACGCAACGCCCTTTTCGATTTTCTTTTCAGTTTTAGAGGGAAACATATCTAGTTCATAGGTTTTTAAATCACCTACAAGCTCTTCTAATTTCGTAGAGGTTAAAGTTGGTAAAGAATTTAACACGGTCACCTTTGGAATAAATCTATCGGGTAGGGACCTTAAAATTTTCTTTACAACACGGTCGTCAGGTATTTTCTCTCCCAAGTTAAACGATGAATTAACAATATATGAAAGTCTAGCATAAAATTCATCAAACGTTTCTTTTTCATTCATTTTGATAGTTTCAAATTGAGTGGTGAGGTTTTGGAGTTTTGAAGCTTTAACGACACTAGTTCCTTCATGAGTTAATTGTAAAATATCCCAAGCTTCTTTAGCGGTTTCACATGTCATAATACGTCAGAATTCATCCGGTGTGACAGCGCTAAACAAGGCATTTAAACCACGGGAATTGAAATTAGCAAGTTTAAACTCATTTTCAGTCCATCTATCGGCGGGTTAGATGACACGTTCATTTTCAACTAAATAAGTTGGTGGGGACCACCCGTTAACAACATACATCCAAACTCTCTCGTCGATAGACTTTAGTGCCGATATCATACGTGCTTTCCAATACGCGTAGTTGGAACCATCAAAAGTAGGAAATTTTGAAAATGGGGAAAAATCCATTTTAGCCAAAAATATTTAAGGATCGTTTAACGAAATAATTTATTATTTTTGGCTCTGATACCAATTTGAAAAGGCTTACAATTTCCTTTTTATATAAATATTCAAGAATGATTCGGAAGTGTAAACGTGATGGCTCAACTTTAAAACAAAACGAATTTTAATTTCATTAAAACCAAATTAACATCAAACCGAGTGAAGTAAAATTAATCAATTAATATATATTCACTTAAACCGATTAATTAATCCAAGTCCTAGAATTTGCCTAAGTCATAATTATCAATACTAGCGAATTAGGCGAAACCAAATTTTAGCAAATGACTTGAATTAAACAACATTACCCAATATTTAATTAAAGTCCAAATTAAATGAGTGTGATAGATTAAACCGAATTTTATCTTGAATGATTCTAAACATGCGTTCTAAATTATTTATGCAAGATAAAATAAACCAATCACACTACGCCGCGATGTACGAGGAAAAACCTAAGACGGGAAACAACCTCGGACAGCCCTAGCCACAAATCCACTAGATACGGAATTACAAGTACAAGACAGATAGACTTACAACAACTGACTCGATCCCTCTCAAGCCTCAACGCTTCTTCTTGTAGACACCTCTTCCTAGCGGATAACCTCGGAACACCACCGCGATCTCGGAATCCACCGATGGGGCTTTCTATGGTCACCGTCACCCGTACATGGAGCCTTTCTCCAAGTGGGTAGAGTCGCAACAAAAAGTCTTCTTCTTTGATGGATGTAGAAGCAAACCAAAACTTCTCTTCTTGAATTCGGTAGAGGTAAACCGGTGCCAAACTCCAAGAAATTTGATATGTAAATAAGAACTTGGACTAAACACAATTGGGTGTAAACTCGAGTGTGAAGGATTTTCTCTTTGAAAAAATTAACACTCAAAACATGAACATTTTCCTAAACCATTTTTACTCTCAAACACTCTCTAAGAGATGGAAATATTTTGGAAATGTTGGTTTGGAAAATGTGATTCCCGTCCTTCATAAAGTCTGAAAAAATCAGTTAAGAAACAAGTGGGAGAGTGGGTTAAAAACTGCCAAAAACTGCCAAAAAATTGTTCCCGCCTAGCAGTTCGTTCGAACGAACTCTCGTTCGAACGAGACTTCTAACGATACACCAGTATGGACTTCGTTAGAATCTCGTTGGAAACCTCGTTAGAACGAACAAGTTCGTTCGAACGATATTTCGAACGACGGACCAGTTTAGACTCGTTGGCAAACTCGTTCGAATGAAACCTGGTTCGAACGAAAAACTCGTTCGAATGACATTTCGAACGACTTCCAGAATTTTTATAAAATTCGATTTTGGCCCAGAAACTTTATATACTTTATTTTAAAGTTCTAATTAAATTTTTTCTGAAAGTAAACACAGTTTTTATTAAACCTAACACCCAATAAACTTGTTCCAAGCTCCTATATATATATATATATAATTACATTCATACCTTGGGAGCATGGAACCATAGTTGATGACGTAGAAACGAGGCACGCAAACCAACATATTTGATGAGGCTTTATACTCTTTGCCGCTACGTCTTCAACAAACACTTCATAGGCTTGAGAATATTACAAATAAATACTATCCTATGAATAAATATTTTTGTCCAGAATTGAGCCAAAACTATATATGGACTCCATTGGAAATTTGTGTCCTTACAAAAATAGAAACCAAAATTGGATTATATAGTAAGTTTGAAAAAAAATAATGGAAAAAGAAAAGAAAAGGAACGAATTGACAAATATCTGGTATGATCGGCCGTCGATCGATCGATGGGGATCGATCGATCGATCAAGACCATCAATCGATCGATCGAATAGGTCCCAGCACACTGTCTCAATCCGTAGGCAAAAACTGAATTGCGGTCGATCGGGTCCCAAGCCCGGTCGACCGACACTCTGTTTCTTGTGCTTCTTGGTCCATGAAGAGGGGGAAATGGTTGCAAATGGAAACGGACATATCTTCCTCATCCGAACTCCAAACGACGCGCCATTTACGGCCACGTGAAGCTAACTCGATGAACTACGTATCCGTGGAATTTCCATGAGCTGGAGAAGAAATGTGAATTGCCTAAAATGCCCTTGAAGTAGCATCCAGTGACTAAACTTCTCCGAAATGCAACGGATCCTCACTTTTAGCGTTCCAATACCTACAAAAGCATAGTTAACCCCTACAAAGTATGTATACATCCAAATCCAAGGTTTTCTAGTTAATGAGCATAAATATAGGCATTAAGACCATAAAAGTTCTAGAATGCATAAAGATAACGGGCGGAAATATGCAACATTCGATACGAATCACACCCCCTAACTTAAACATTGCTAGTCCCTAGTTTTGAAATAAACAAAACCAAACCACAGAGGGTGGACGTATATATGCATCAAAATATAAATGCCACTTTCGTAGGGAGCACTTTTTCGTTTAGCATATGTAATAAGCCGTTAAATCCCTAGGTTACCCTAGTGGACGAGTGTCGTCTCATGAGGGTTTTCAGGGATGATACCCACAAACATCACATGGTTTCCTCAAAATATGCCCAAACCAACATGCGACAAGCCCAACAATAACGAACAAGATTTCATACGCATTATTAGCACATTGAACGAATTCAAACAAAAGTCCAAAATTATTAACATTATAGAATGCACCTCGTAGAATTGAAACCTTAAAATGTGGGAGGGGAGAGAGCACATGCAAAGTGTGATTTGGTAAAAGCTTATATAAACCGGATATTAAATAAAGCAAAAATATATTCAATCCTCACGGGCATTACACTCATCAAGTGAATTCAATCGAAATAGGGAGTTAACACACGGAACATGCGGGCATAAAGAGTAAATGTAAATGGAAACTAGGCCGCACACATGTCACAAATGAAGAACGCTATATATAAAATGAAAAACTGTAATCTCAATGAAAGATATCGCTCATTAAAAAGAGGTGAAATGCATTTTCACAAATTATCAAAACTATTTAAACCTTTGAATTACATCTACTTAGGATCACATAGGAATTTAATAGGGTTGTAATGTAGGCTAGACTAGGGTACGAAATGAAGGAATGTATATGCGGATTCAAAGTGTTCGAAATGAAAACTTGGGATAATGGAAAACTGCGGGCAATATCAAAATTGGAAAGATAACATCCAAACAAGCATTAGATATAACAATTGGAGAGCAATCAAAGCTTATGGAACTATATTCAACATATTTACAACTTTCTCTTTCTTTTTCCTTTCTTCTTTTTCTCATGTTTTCTTTTGTTTTCTTTTGCCTTTTTGCTTTCTCTTTTTTCACTTTTTCTTTACTTTTCTCACTCGCATATGCCTAAATTGCAACCGCAACACAACAACAACATTCAATCCCAAGTAACATTCCAAACAAAGGTATGGAAGGTGTATGTATGGTATATAACTCCAATGCGGAGTTGGTTATGGGATTTAGGTTATGAAACGAAAGGCTATATTTAGGCTCAAAGGGCTTGACGAGGGAAAACATTTAAGGTGAGGTCAAGGTCAATATGGGTGATATAACAAAGAATGCCTATGATCATTTTACAAAGTTTACGCAATTTTCGAGTCAAAACAATCATGAAAATCATGCTCAAGTAACACATTTCAAGTATGAACTCAATTAATGAACGGTCAAATGAAAGAATAGAGAGATTACCAACGAATTCAACATTTTCAAAGAGGAAAGAATAGTGTATACACTCACAAACGACGAAAGGTAAAAATCTTACTCGGTGTAAGTATATACAATGCAACAAAAGATTACCGAGTTATAAAAATCTTAAACCAAATCAATAGAATGATAAAAGTGCATGTGCTCATGGGATTAAAGTTTACTTCATGAAGTTATTCATAATATCAATAATCGAGGACTAAAGTCTAATAACTTCTAAAATCGAGAACATGCATCGTTGGGTTGTCTATTGGATCGGGCAATTATTGAAATTTATCATCAGAAAGAAAGGCAAAATGCCCAAAATGGAGAAAAAAAGGAAAGAAAATCTTTTTGAAAATTTGAAATTTTCTAAGAAAAGCATACTAAGTAACTAACACGTGAGGAAAAACATGGACTAAATAAAGAAATGGATAGAATATCTCACACCCCCTAACTTAAAACCTAACATTGTCCTCGATGTGAATTAAGAACCAAGTTAAAGAGAGGAAAAGAGCGATATCACCCAAAATTGGAGCGATCCCCATAAGAACAAATCCAAAGAATCTACAAAACAAGTTAGTACCAAGCATATCAAAAACAAGTAACAAAAAGTTAACTAATTACACTAGACTAAATTAAAAAGGAAAGAAAAAATAAAAAGAAAGAATAAAAAGCTAACTATATACAACATACTATTTAGGTTTCACACTAACTATACACTAGAAGTCTAAATAGCTGAGGGTCCACCGCAAAAATGATTTGACTTTGGAGGATAACCGGTGTACCCTCACTCACAAGCATGCCTTCCAAAAAATATGAATTTCGTTTGAACAACGGAAGGCATGTGTAAGGCGTAAGAAAGGAACCATCGCCAATTGAAAGTTTTGGAGGGATGATGGGGGATTTGGATTGAACGGGTGACAAAAACATGTGGGGATCGAGAAAAGACGAATATCCGCCCAAAGATTTTGAAATTGGAATGGGAGGTGGCACACACAAAGGAAAAGATGCGATTGTGGAAGGCGACTCGAGCAAGTACTCCCCATCGGCGAAAAGGTTTAAAATATTAAAGTTTGAAACCGAATCATCGGGTCCTTGTGACGGTGTGATAACAGAAAATAAAAATGGGGAGGAAAGAAATTCAAACTCAAGAGATGAATCATCATCGCTTGAAGATTGAGTTTCGAAGGAAATAAGATCATTTACAATGAAATATTCTTCTTTGGGGGCCAAAGAAGAAATCATTTCATTGCAAATGGATATTACGTCATTTTCATCCTCACTTTCAATATCTATTATGCAATGGGCAAAGTCAAGAATTGTTTGTTCCAAAGTAGGCACAAAGTCCTCATTTGGTTCAAAACATTCCTCGACTTCAAAAGTCTCGGAAGAAAAATCGTCGTCAGATTAAAATAATAAATCCAATTCATATTCCCACAAACGATTTTCTTCCCGATAACGATTTTCAATTTTCTCATTTTGAAGCATACGCAAGCCCTCACTGAATGTCATAGGTCGAGGAGCGGATTCTTGAAAATGGGAACTTTAAAAATTATCATCGGACTTAAACTTAAACTCATTATTATAGGAATTTTGAAAACTATTTCAATTCATTTCAAAATTTCTATTATAAGGAGGTAAAAGCCCAAAATCATTATCATCCTCCTCAAAATTCCAATAACCCAAGTTTTGACTTTCGTTATACTCGTCCAAAGTCATATTTGAATTTTTAATTTTTTGGGACTCCAAGTATTGATCGAAAGTCAACGGATTACGGGAATTTTGAGAATTATAACAATGATTACCGAAAGAATTGGAATAAGACATGCTTACCCCTAAAATGGCTCGAAATGGCGAATTCCACAAAGATATGCGCACGCGAGGAATTCAAGCATTTCTAAGTGCTCAAATGTAGTATCCTACAAAAAGGTTAGCAAAAAAATACAAATAGAAAGAAAATACTACGAAATACTAAATCAAATAAATTTTAAAACAAACTCATCCCCGACAACGACGTAATTTTGATCAGCGCGTGAAAGGTGTGTTCGTGTAAGGACACAATCGTTGTTTTCGTTTCACCGCGATAATACAAACAAACCTAAATTACAACTATACTTGCGATACAAGTATAGCGGTAAGTCAGGTGTTAAAAATCCACAGAGACGAGTTGTTACAATTTATAGGATTTAATACTCCTAAATAAAAGTGTAAAAGACGATTATACACAAAAAGGGAAAAGATGCATAAAAGGGAAATATTAATCTAGGCGTGGAAAAATAAAGCTAGATTGACAAAGCGAGTAAAAACTATAGGTTGCGTCAAATATCCCTCACCCGAGTTAATTAGTATAAAATGGTTACATGGATCGACGAGTTATTACAAATGCGTCTCGTTTCAACAATTAATTGAATCAAGGGTTGTCACGCCCCTAAATTCGGATAAAAGACTAATACGATTTTGGCGTCAATAAATACCCCAAAAATTACGCACGCAAGGTCATAAGCATGGAACATACATGATATGCCCCATCAAATCTCCTAGGCGTAATAACTAGGACAACGCACCCGAAATAGACCCGTAAACTCCATCACCAAAGCAAAGCAACATGTCAACCCAGAATGAGTTCAATCCGGCACAACCTAGACTAATTTAGCTAGAAAGCATGTATTGAAAGAAAGCAAGTAAACCTAATTAATCAAAGCAATAAATAGCAAGAAATAAATTTTAACTAGGAAAGGAAATTAATGGAAGCAAGTAAACAAAGCAAGAATTAAAGGAAAACAACTAAATTAAAAAGCTTACATATATCAAAGTGGGTAAAACACCCAAAGGAAATGGAGTAGGGCAAACTCTCCTTACAAACCCTAAACCTAATGTAAAATGTAAGATAATGAAAATAGAAGCCAAAATTGGATTATATAGTAAGTTGGAAAATAAATAAAGGAAAAAGAAAAGAAAAGGAACGAATTGCCAAATATCTGGTATGATCGATCGATCGATCAAGACCTTTGATCGATCGATCGAACAGTCCCAGCCCACTGTCTCAATCCATAGGAAAAAACTGAAATCGCGGTCGACCGAGGGCCCAAGCCCGGTCGACCGACGCTCTGTTTCTTGGGCTTCTTGGTCCATGAAGAGGGGGGGAAACGGTTGCAAACGGAAACGACCATATCTTCCTCATTCGAACTCCAAACGACGCGCCGTTTGCGACCATGTGATGATAACTTGATAAACTATGCATCCGTGGAATTTCCATGAGCTGGAGAAGAAATGTGAATTGACTAAAATGCCCTTGAAGTAGCATCCAATGACGAAACTTCTCCGAAATGCAACGGATCCTCACTTTTAGCGTTCCAATACCTACAAAAGCACAATTAACCCCTGCAAAGCATGTATATATCGAAATCCAAGGTTGTCTGGTTAATGAGCATAGATATAGGCATTAAGGATGGTAAAAGTTCAAGAATGCATAAAGATAACGGGAATAAATATGCAATATTCGATACGAATCACTACACACGTGATACAACGTCTTGTCCAAGTATGTCAGGATGTAGTTACGACACAGATAAGCAGAATGTTTCCATGCTTCAATAGCAACAACCTTTTCAGTCTCATCTCCTTCTTTCAAAGGTGGACAACCTCATACACGAACCTTGCCAATTGAAAAGTTATGAGGTAAAAGTACACCTATCCTTGCCTACGTTTGAAATCAGCCCCGATAAATTTTTTCGGTTTCTCCTCATCTGACATGGTTACGGGGAAACATGTGCATGTGTCACATTCACGATAGGTGGAATGTTCACGGTAGGTGTGGAATTGTGATTGCATTTTCTGATTCCATTTCTGTTACAGAAATATAATTTTTATCAATGATAGTTTTCATTTGTGATGAAATTGTCAAAACATAATACAAAATTCTGTACACCAATTTCCTCCAAATATAATTAAGAATAAATGAATTCTAACAAGAATTCTAAATAATATTCAAAATTATATTACATGAAATCTAAAAAAATTCTGAATTAATATCACAGAATTTAAACTAAATTATTATAACTAGTTCTCACTAGTCTAAATTAAAAAAATTGTGTTAAACTGTGTTTTTAATATTATTTAAAAAATTCCGTACAAAACATAATAGAAATTTTTAATAATTTTTTTATATAAAGAATTTTAAAATAATATAAGAATTTACAAAATCTGTACAAAACAAATTTTAAAAAAAAATGTAAATGTAAACCAACACAAGTTTAAAATTTCTGTAACAAAAAAAATATACTACACTGTTTTATTAAATTCTGTAATAAAACAATACTTTAATTCTAATTTTCTTTAAAACAGATTTATTTTCCACTAATAAAATTTATGTAATTAAAGAAAATTCTGTACACAATAGAAACAATAGAAAAAAAAAATTAAATTTGTCTTAAGATTGTTAATTTCCACTATTTAATTATCAAATAGTAAAAAGTTATTAACAAAATAATAATTACAGAATTAAAACGAATTTTTAGAAATAAGAATAGCTTACTTGAAATTGCAGAATCAAATAATATATATAGAAAGAATTTTGAGCCGTGTGTAGTAACACAGTCTCTTTAAGAAAAAAATAATTCCCCTCCAAAGTGCTAAAGATCTAAATTAATGTCTCCCAAGATAGAACGAAATTTTTCGAATTAATACAGTAAGCACAACAATGTGAAGATTCTGGCGAACTCAATTTCCATATCTTTTACTCAACCATGAATAAGACTCATGCAATGCAAAAATTGTTTAGGAGAGGAAATGAACAGTGCAATTTTCGAATTTTTCATTAGTTAAAAAATAGAGGGGAACATTTGTATTTATAGTAGTCAAGAGGTGACTGTTCAGAACAGTCACCAGTTACAAACAGTTGTAACTGTTGGGTCAACCCACCGCCCAAATGGATTTTAATTTGGGTAAAAATCCGGCCCAAAAAGTTTAATTAACTAATTCAGCCCAAAATGAAATGAATTTATTTTTATAAGCCCAAGCCCGAACCGAGCCGGTCGGACGGATGCACGACGTGTGTGCACGTGTGGGCTTTTGGCCCAAGCCTAACACATGCATAGTGTAGGCCATCTCCCTTTCAAAGAGTTGGGATACCCCAAAGGCATCCAAGCCTTGTCCATACTTGGGGTGTTATTAACTCTTCAATTTTTCACCACTCTTCCAATGTGGGATAAGTGTTAAAACACACCCAATTCATTAACTTTCATGCTTTACGAGTCACTTTGGGGACATATTTATCATTCATATATTTTAGACACGTGAATATACTACATTAATCTCCTTGCGAAGGAGAACGCGTTCATATATGGCCCCACAATTATCGTAGTCTGGGTCCCACCTAAATTTGAGCTAGAAGTTGCTTAAAATTTTGGCAAAAAATCTGGACAGCTTTTAAGTCCACCTTTTAGGTCCAATTTTCCAACAATCCCCCACATGAATTATATATTGCTATAAATAGAAACAAAACAGATGCTGATGCAGATGCAGACACATGTTGAGTAAAACAGAAGATTTATTGCATAGGGAGAAGTAGCCTAGTGGCCTTGAAATTTTCTTAGTGATATACTATCGAATTTACTTGGTTAATGAGTGGACTTGACACGTCCTTGAAGCGTCAACCGTTTCTGTAAACCTAGACAATAGTACTCTCACAATAATTCTTCAACACAGCTGGTTCTCACGTTTGTGTTCATTTTGGCCATGAACACCACTTGGTTCCGTGAGCATTTTAGAGAATATGCCTTTCATTATTATAATAGAAGTGGCCCCCTTCTTACTCACGTAGGTTACTTCCATAAAGAGTATCCTGTAATACCCCACTTAGACATACTAAGATATTGGTGTCATTAAAAGCATAACTTATCCTAATTTCGCAGGAGA
Organism: Sambucus nigra; assembly: GCA_949130495.1. NCBI lineage: Eukaryota > Viridiplantae > Streptophyta > Magnoliopsida > Dipsacales > Adoxaceae > Sambucus > Sambucus nigra. The sequence continues at coordinate 271,426,225 of OX422219.1, read as the reverse complement.
TGTCCACTGTCTCATCTTCGGAATGGATTGGATTAAATATCCTTCGGTGCTCACTGAATACAACGTATTTCATTTTTCCCATTGAATCTACATCTTAGGATCTCCAGTCAACTAGGTTGCGTTGCCACTATATTGATTCTAAATTTATTTATAAGCTTTAGATCCATTCCTCTCGATGATCTTTCAACTTTCTCTCGGTTTAAACCTTCATTAGTGGATCCGCTATATTATCTTTTAAATTTACATAATCAATTGAGAAAATTCTGTTTGAGAGAAGTTGTCTAATGGTATTGTGTCGACGATGAATATGTCGTGACTTTCTTTTATACATGTGATTCTGTGCCCTTCTAATCGCCGATTGACTATCGCAATGTATACATATTGCGGGCATAGGTTTCGACCAATTTGGAGCATCCTCTAAGAAATTTTTAAGCAATTCAACTTCTTCTCCAGCTTTTTCTAGTGCAATAAATTCGGATTCCATTGTCGATCTAGCAATGCACGTTTATTTTGAGGATTTCCAAGATATGATCGTACCTCCAAGGGTAAACACATACCCACTCATAGACTTGGAGTCTATTGTATCGGATATCCAATTTGCACCGCAATGTCCTTCAAGAACAGTTGGATATTTTGAGTAGTGGAGTCCATAGTTTTGAGTATATTTCAAATAACCCAAAACTCTCAATATTGGCTTCCATTAATCTCTCCATAGATTACTCGTAAATCGACTTAGCTTACTTATTAAGTATGTTATGTCCAGTCGTGTACAGGTCATGATATACATTAAATTACCGATAATATGATAGTACTCAAGTTGAGATATTCTTTCACCATTATTTTTTGCTAGATGTAAATTTACATCTATAGGTGTCTGAGTAGGACTGATATCATACTTCTTGAATTTTTCAAGTACTTTCTCTATGTAATGAGATTGAGAAAATATAAGTCCATCCAATGTTTTAGAAATTTTAATTCGTAATATAACATCGGCGATACCCATATCTTTCATGCCAAATCGACTACTCAACATTTGTTTTGTAGTTTTGACAATTTCCAGGTTACTACCCATTATGAGCATATCATCAACATAGAGGCATACCATGACATATCCGTTTTGAATGTATTTAAAGTAAACACATTTATCGCATTCATTAATTTTGAAGCCATTTGATAACATTGCGTTATCAAATTTTTCGTGCCATTGCTTAGGTTCTTGTTTTAATCCGTAAAGTGATTTAATAAGCTTACATACTTTTCCTTCTTGTCCGGGAGCCTTAAACCCTTCAGGTTGCTCCATATAAATTTCCTCATCAAGTTCACCGTTTAAGAATGCGGTTTGTACTTCCATTTGATGTATTTCAAGTCCACTAATAGCAATTATTGCTATTAACATCCGAATAGACGTAATTCTTATTACTGATGAATATGTGTCGAAGTAATCCAACCCTTACTTTTGCCTATAGCCTTTAGCTACAAGTCTAGCTTTATATTTATCAATTGATCCATTGGCCTTCAACTTCTTTTTGAAGATCCATCTCTAACCTAACGGTTTTGAACCTGGTAGAAGATCCACTAGTTTCCATGTATGATTTTGTAATACGGATTCAATTTCACTATTAATTGCTTCTTTCCAATTAGAAGCATCGGGTAAGGATATGGCTTCTTTGTACGATTGAGGTTCGTTTTCTAGCAGATATGTTAGAAAATTCGGACCGAAAGAAGTCGAGGTTCTTGATCTTTTACTATGTCTTGGTTCATCCTCTATTGGTTCAATAGGTTGATGAGTACCACTAGTAGTAGCTTGATTTGTCCTTTTAGAAGGACCAGATTCTTGGGTCATGTTATACGGGAATTCATTTTCAAAAAATGAAGCGTCCCTCAATTCAATAACCGTATTTACGTGAATATCCAAAATCTCAGATTTATAAACTAAGAAGCGATATGCACTGCTGTTAGTAGCATAACTGATGAATACACAGTCAACGGTCTTTGGCCCTATTTTTACCTTTTTTAGGTTTAGGAACCATTACCTTGGCTAAGCACCCCCACACTCGTAAATATTTATAGTAAGGTGTTCGACCGTTCCATAAATCATAAGGAATTTTATGAGTTTTCTAGTGTGGTACTTTGTTAAGAATATAATTAACAGATAATAAGGCTCCCCCCCCCCCACAAGTTCTGTGGAGATCCTAAACTTATTAATATAGAGTTCATCATTTCCTTCAATCTACGATTTTTGCGTTCAGCAATGCAATTTGATTGAGGAGAATAAGGAGCAGTGGTTTGATGAATAATTCCATTTTTGGAACAAAATTCCTCAAATGGATTCATATTCACCTCCTCTATCACTCCTAATAGCCTTTATCTTTTTGCTTAATTGATTCTAAACTTCATTCTTATATTGTTTAAATGAATTAATAACCTCATCTTTACTATGTAATAAATATACATAGCAATATTTTGTGCAATCGTAAATAAAAGTAATAAAATACTTTTTCCCACCTCTAGTTAGTACAAATTTTAAATAAAAAATATCTTTGTGAATTAAATCTAGTGGTTCGGTTATCCTTTCAATAGAATGAAAAGGTAATCTAGCTAATTTTGATTCCACACAAATAGCACATTTATGATTTTTATCAATATTAAACTTTGGCAAAAATTCCAAGTTAATTAATCTACGCAAGGTATCAAAATTAACATGTCCTAATCTAGCATGCCAAATAGTAGATGACTCAATCATATAAGTAGAATTAGAAATTTCATTCATAGGGGATGCCTTAGGCATCAATGTCATTACATTCATTTTAAAGATCCCCTCAGACACGTAGCCCTTTCCGACATACACATCATTTTTAGACAACACAAACTTATCAGAAACAAACACAAGTTTAAACCCATTCGTGCTTAAAAGCGATCCAGAAAGAAGATTCTTGCGAATGTAAGGCACGTGCAACACATTGTTAAGAGTAAGCTCCTTTCATGAAGTCATCTTCAGAATAATCTTTCCTTGTCCCACGACCTTAGAACTCGAAGAGTTTCCCATAAAGATACCCTATAATTAGTGAACATCCATTTGTTTTCACTAATGTGGCTCGTAGCCCCACTATCCACCCACCATTCCTTGGTATTTCCTACCAAATTGCATTCAGAGACAGCAACAAAAAGATTCATATCTGCGATACCATCGAAAATGTTCTCACCCTCCATCACATTTGGTTGAGCATTGTTATTTGTTTGCTACACTCGCTTGAGCGGTGTTCTGGCTTGCCGCAGTTGTAGCATTTTCCTTTGAACTTCTTTCTTTGCTTAGATGTTCCTTCCCCATCACGCTTACGTTTGGATTTAGGACCTTCAACCACATGGGCTTTGGACTCCATGATGTTGTTCCCACTTTTCTTTTGAGATTCACGATTATCTTCTTCAATACGCAGTCGCACTACCAGTTCTTCAACATTCATCTCCTTGCGTTTGTGCTTGAGATAATTGTTGAACAAATTCCAAGATGGAGGCAATTTTTCAATTATCGCCGCCACTTGAAAAGTGTCACCGACTGACATTCCTTCAGCATGAATGTCATGAAGCATAACCTGAAGTTCTTGAACTTGTTCAATAACCGACTTGGAGTTGACCATTTTGAAGTCTAGAAAACGGCCCACGATGAATTTCTTCATACCAGCGTCTTCAGTTTTGTACTTCTTCTCCGAAGAATTTCGTAATTCTTTTGCGATTTTCATAGTGCTCTACACGTGATACAACGTCTTGTCCAAGTATGTCAGGATGTACTTATGACACAGATAATCAGAATGTTTCCATGCTTCAATAGCATTAACTTTTTCAGTCTCATCTCCTTCTTTCAAAGGTGGACAATCCTCATGCATGAACCTTGCCAATTGGAAAGTTGTGAGGTAAAAGTACATATATCCTTGCCAATGTTTGAAATCATCCCCGATGAATTTTTTCGGTTTCTCCCCATGTGGCATGGTTACGGGGGCAACAACAGGTGCATGTGTCACACTCACGGTAGGTGGAATGTTCACGGTACGTGGTGGAACTGTGATTGCATTTTCTGATTCCATTTTTGTTACAAAAATAGAATTTTTATCAATGATAGTATTCATTTGTAATGAAATTATCAAAACAGAATACAAAATTCTGTACACCAATTTCCTCCAAATATAATTAAGGGTAAATGAATTCTAACAAGAATTCTAAATAATATTCAAAATTATATAAATGAAGAGTGCAATTTTCGAATTTTCATTAGTTAAAAAATGGAGGGGAACATCTGTATTTATAGTAGTTTAGAGGTGACTGTTTAGAACAGTCACCAGTTACAAACAGTTGTAACGGTTGGGTCAACCAACTGCCCAAACGAATTTTAATTTGGGTTAAAATTCGGCCCAAAGCCGAGCCGGCCGGACGAACTGGGCTTTTGGCGCCAGCCCAACACATGCATAGTGTATGTCAACTCCCATTCAAAGAGTTGGGATACCCCAAAAGCATCAAATCCTTAGTCCATAATTGGGGTGTTATTAACTCTTTAATTTTTCACTACTCTTTCATTATGGGACAAGAGTTAAAACACACCCAATTCATTAACTTTCATACTTTATGAGTCACTTTAGGGACATATTTATCATTCATATCTGAATGAAATTAGACATATGAATATAATACATTAATCTCCTTGTGAAGGAGAAGACGTTCGTATATGATCCCACAATTATTGTAGTATGAATCCCACCTAAATTTGAGCTTAAAGTTACTCAAAATTTTATCCAAAAAATCTGGACAGCTTTTAAGTCCAATTTTTCAACAGATTTTATATAAAGGTTGCTTGGGTTCTTGAAAGATTCTTCACGTTTTTAAAGGTTTTGGAGTTAGAATTTGGGGTTCGATGTATAAAAGCCAATGATATGACTTGATTTTGGAAAAAATTATGTATTTTACTTAAGATACCCTTGTTGTTTGACGATAGGGAGTTCTAACTTCTCCTTTTTGGCCGCAGACTTGAGGAAAACTCGATGTGTTACTCGTCTTCCATTTTATTCCCCTTTTTAATTTTAAAGTGTCATAGCCGAGACATTATGATTCTTGGGGATACAACATCTTGGATGGTCCTTTAACCTTATGCTTTGTGCATAAGGTCAGGGATGATAACTGGCGTATTAGCTCGGTTCACTCTTTATTTTTGGCTTAGATTGAAAGGATAATTTACCTCTAGGCTTGCATCTTGTATATATATTGACCTAGACAAAGAAGTTGATGGCATGCCGTAAATGGGTTATCTTGAAAGTGGGAAGGAGAGACAACCATGGTGTGTGGATTGACTATTCAAAGACAGTAGAATAATGCCATATTGACTAGAGGTTATCATAGCAACATAAGAGGCCTTAAAGGTAAATTTTTGTAGGCTTCTCGAGGTTGAAAAGTCTTGTTATAGTCCAAGGTGTCATTGAGAACATAATTTATGGGCCAACAGATGCCCATAGACTCTAATTTTCAACTGATTAATTGCGAGTTGGGTATGGGGTGGAAAAAAATTTACGTAAAGCCCCAGTACATATTATTTTTTAAAATAGTAAAAAAATAAATTTTTTAATAAAACTTAACGAATATGATCTTTACGGTGAGAAGATCATCTCAAATTTTTTTCAATCAAAAAATTCAATAAAAAAACCGTTGAAATGAGGTGATATGTCAAAAAATGGTATAAATATGCATTTTTGATCGTTTGAAATTTTTGGTATGCGCCAACCACTTAATTGATTGAATTTTTTGATGAAACTTCATGGATATGATTTTCTCACTGTCGAGATCATATTCAATAAGTTTCATAAAAAAATTCAATCAAAAAGTGGGTGAGATAAGCGTCAAAATTTCAACGGTCAAAAATGCATATTTATACCCCCTTTTTTACATATCACCTCATCTCAACAGGTTTATTGAATTTTTTGATGAAAAAATTGGAGATGATCTTCTCACCGTGGAAATCATATCCATGAAATTTCATAAAAAAAAATCATTTTTCTTACTATTTAAAAAAAGGGTATGTATCAGGATCTCCTCCATAAGGAATCCTTACAGAAGGGGGCCTCTACACACACACACACACACACACACACACACACACACACACATACACACACACACACACACACATATATATATATATATATATATATATATTCCTCCCCGACTATACCTGAGGCTACTACCCTAATTTAGTGTACTTACAATTACAAAATGGATTATTATCATGTTATTCATTTTGGATTATTATTGAGATTAGAAAAAATTCACAATATTAATCCCTTGGCAGGTAGTGGAGTTGGGGTCCATATTTCCCTTGACGAGCCATTTGTGTTCAAAGCTTAGGAGTTAGTCTTTTATGAAAACCACTAAGAATGTAGATAGATCATCATGAGGTAGAGGTAGTTGTATAAACAAGAGAATGAATTGTAGATGACAACCATATTAGGGAACTTGGAGGGAATAGGGATGCTTGGAGAACTTTTTTTTTACTAATTCTTTATTAAAGTCGATGACTTTTACTAATTTCATTTCACTTCTCTTTCGTACAAAACAAGAGAAAAAAACTCTCATTTCACTCCACAAAAAACTCTCAATCCTCCACCTCCACCTCCAACCCGCCGCATCAGCCCACAGTTGCTCATCAGCCCCGCCACCGCTTCTCATTAACCAACCCATCAGTTGCGCATCAACTCTATCTCTACATCACTCCACATTCCCTCCTCTTGTAATAGAAAATTAGCAACAACAGGTACATACAAAATAAAAATAAAAATATATAACTGTATTTATATGTTGTTTATGTGATTGTTCATTAGTTTCCTTAATTATAAATAAATTTAGGAGAGAAACAAAAAATAAAGTGATGATTTTGATTGTGATGAGAAGTGAAGTTAATAGCAGGTATATTATATACAAAATAAAAATATATGCTTATTAAAATAAATGTATCAGTATGTTTTGAAACCTAAAAGGTCCATGATGTTATCATTCTCAATAAAATTTGATTTAATCTAAAAGGTGCAGATGTATTTCTACTGTTATGGAATGATACTGTTATTTATTTTAGATGGCTTGAAGCTTACATGTTTGTAAAGTATGGATGGCTTTAAGCCATATAATCATTATGGAATGTTACTATTATTATAGAAGCCAGGAGGGAGTAATTTTGTTATATATTTATTTGGATTGGATTCGATTTCTTGGATTGAATATTTTGATAGTTATTTTTTGCGATGGCTAAATAATGTAAACGGATACGGATATTATCCGAATCCGTGGTATTCGAGCGGATACGGATATGGATAGTTGTTTTAACTATCCGGCGGATACGGATACGAATACGGATACGGATACGGATAGTGCATCTAGATAGAGGATACGGATACGGATATGGAAAACATGGTATCCGATCCGTATCCGTCCATTTACCACCCCTAGCCGTGATCAAGATTTGGGTCACCTATTTGGGCTGAATGACGACACCATCATCGAGAGAGATGTTAGGGAATATGACTTTTTTACCAATGCTTTATTAAAGTCGAGAACTTCGTATCAAAGAAGCACTTCACATTAATTGATGTCATGTATTATAATGCCTGAACCAGATTTGGATCACCTACTTAGGATGATCCGTGTTGACATCGAGGTCCTTTAAGGGTGGGTGGATGTCACACTTGTCACTTACATGAAACTTTAGTAGTTCACTTACTTTATTTAAAAAAAGAACGAGCAAAGTATGACATAAAATTAAAATGTTAATTAAATCTAAATTATTACAGATTTGGTCACATAATTTTAAATGTGTATCTACTACATATAATTAAAATACAATACACATGACTAGGGAGACGACAATGTGGTATGGCCTGTATATCAGAGATTTTTTCTATTGTTAATTGTTTTTCTCTTTTCCTTTCTTAGCATCCTAACCTCAAAAACCTGGGGGGATGTTATCAAAGAAGGAAAACGAGCAATTCCCAATAAGGAGAATACTAGAAGACTATAATAATATAAGGAAGTTATATATATATATATATATATGCTCCTATGCGGACTAGTCCACATTTTAAGAATGCGGACCAGACATGTGTCACCTAACGGTGCACCTAGAAACTATCGCCTAAATTATAGGCACACTCTCTCTCTTTTCTGGGCTCACCGCCAAGTGACATATGTCCGGTCCGCATTCTTAAAATGCGGACTAGTCCGCACAAGAGCAGGACTGTATATATATATATATATATATATATTTTTTTTTTTTTAACCCTAATTTTAAAATACAAGGAATACATACACATAATTTGGATTTGAAGCTCAAAATATTTTTTCAACCTTAATCAAAACCCCAAGTTTTGATACAATAAGGTCTTTAAAGTATTTGAACATTAATCAAATTGAACCTGAAGTTTAACTATTCTTTCAGAACTAGAAATTCTCATGAAGAAAAAATAGAAGATAAAGTTTTATACTATTGAATAAATTTATAAATAGGATGTAATTAAAGGAACTCGAAATTCTAAAATTTCTATCTTGGGACCCCCTAATTTCAAACTACAAGATTAAGTACCTGAAGCTATAGAATCCTAATTACTTTTTAGGGGAATTATGCTTAATCATTATCTTAGTGGTCCATAGATATTCTCAATTGTTTATTTTATTGATTTTTTTAAATATTTTCTCAAAACAAAGGGATCAATATTAGGTCAAGCCCAAAGTCTTGACAGACCCTAAAGTCTTATCCCTAATTTGTACATATAAATTGCGAAGTTTATTATATTACTTTTGAGCATAAAGTCTCGAACTCTGCTCAGGAACTTGAAGTTTGAGATATTAATTAAGAAGTCGACGTTCTAACTGTAAAAAGTCAATTATTCATACTTTATTTTTAGACCTTGATTTGATATTCATATAGTTATAGTTTTTTAGTGCTTGAATCGTAATTGTTAGATTATCATACGCGGTACACGATTTACGATGAACACAAATCATCAACATGCCTAAAGCATGATTTTAATTATTTTAAGGTACATTTATGTCATTAAATGTCTATTCATAAACCTAAAGATCCCACTCTTAAAATGTGAAATTCTCTAGAAAATATTAACTATTTTAATAATATATAATATAAAAACTTATATTTTATTATCAAACACCTGTCATATAGTTAATTCAAGAATAAGAAAATTTTCATATGATTAGTAATATTTTTTACCATAAAACTTTCATTTTTATTTTCTTGAGAACCCCGAGAGTCTTCAAGATCTTAAAATATCTTTTCATCTACTTCCTATCCCATACTTATATTTAGTATATTTTTAAATAATTCTATTTGTCTAGGGTTGAACACTAAAAGGTTGTTCACAAAATAAATTATGGCATTGCTGTACATAGGTATTTTGGCTCACTTTTCACACTTCACAATCTCTATTCTCAAACTTTATGTATAATATTACTACACAATAGTTGAACACTAAAATTATTGAAGACTCTAGAAGAACCTAAGTGGCATTCATAACACCAAAATCCAAACAATTTCACCCCATCTTGGTCATTGTTGAATAAAAACATGACCATATTGGTCAGAGTCTAACACTGTGACCAATAATTAAGATTGTGACAATTTATGAATAATGTCTTACACGCAATAAATTTTTGAATAATATGTGGAGATTGAGGGGAATACGAATAAAAGAGTATCATATTGAATTTAGCAATGAACAATATATCTACATTGATTCTAGTACAAAGAGCGACATGCTTATACTGGAATAACTCTTTGCACTACTTATGGGTTATAATATACAACACTTGATGTTGAAAAACTTACACTTTGTTATGAACCTGAAGCTCTACGGTTCAACTACTTTGATATTATCCATCACCATTTCGGTCACCGGAATTCATTTCCATAAGTTTTTAATGTCTATAATTATATTATGGCATAACTTGTACGATTCATGTCTTGACCTATCTAATGCATTTTTCATGATATTTTTTTTATGTTTATTAATTGATGCATATGTGCATGCTTAATCATTGCACGCTATAACCAAATTTTTACTACATTTGCTCATACCCTGAACACATTTTTATGAGACATATTAAGCTCATTATATTGTTTATGAATAAAGTATATATGCGTTGGTTATAATTCTCCCTCTATAACATGTTATATTGAATCAATGACAAATATAATGCTTAACATTATTTTAGCATTTTTGAGAACTCTCCCATTTGTTAAATTGGGAGAAAGAATGCACCTGAAGTATAAATTGTTCATGCAGAAACAAGAACAATATGCTCCTGAAGAAAGGAGAGAATTGTAGTGGAATCATACTTTCTCTTTGTCTCATCTGAACTCATGTACTGCTCAATGCGAAAACAAGGTACAAAGGTTATTGCAAATTAAAATGTTAGATGCATTCAATATTGAAAGTAAAGTGATAAAATCACATGAATTATTTATAAATGCATCAACTAGAAGTATTTCCCCATAGGTCATATGTTAAAATTCGACAACAAATAAACCTGTTGCACGATAGAAACGTGTCAAATATGTAGGTTCAAAAGATTTATCTCCCCTGAAGAAGAGCAATATAATCTTTACCTAAGAACATTTCTTAAAAGGTTCTCCATTTAACACAAGATGCGGTTATGGGAAGATCCATTTCTCTAAGACCTGAGAAGAGGTTAGTCTTACGAATAGACAAATGTCACAAAAGTAACTATAAATCCCATGAAATAGGCAATCATACCTTGTAATAAAATTGAGATCTTTAAGTTTTATACATATAAAAGAGAAAATTACTAATATGATAATTGATGACATAATTATATATGCTATATCCAGAGAAATTAAAGGGCAGTGACAAATTAAATCCACATACCCTATTTGAATGTCAAACAAAGAACATATTACCCAAAAGTGAAAAATGTTGATTCTTAATAATGTGAAATATTTTTACCCATAATTTAAACTCCAAAATATGCTAACCTTGAAGGTTACAAATGGGTGTATATAAGAAGTAAGATGATAAAAGCTCTAAATAAGGCATAACACGGTACATGGTTTCTTGCGAAAACATATGATTGAGAAATAATACTATCCTGTTACAACTGTAGTCAATTTTCTTATATTTGACAAGTTTATAAGTTTTTGAAGTTATTAAATTTGAGACTCATTAATATTATAATTTACTATTCATACGGGACTTAGAAAAATAATTCATATGTAAATTCTTGAAGGATTTACTTTTCCTAAAAAAATTGAATATTACACACTAAATTCAATTAAGAAGATTAATAATAAATCCTAAAGGTATCGCTTAAGGACGTGTTATAAAATTATTAACAAATAATTGTCAAAGGTAATGTATAGAAGAAATCCTATTTGCTTATTTGTTGTTATATAATGATCCTTATAAGGATTTATCCTAAGAGCCCATTAATTTTGAAATAATTATAAATGAATCCACACATGAAAGACCTTGTGGAAACTAATTCTTTTATCGACTTGGAGATGAGGTACAATTTTAGCGAAACATTAAGCCATGTGTATAATAAAGATACAAAGTCCTACAATGCTTAAAGCTTAACATCTTAGTGTCTGTGGTCATCCAGTCTTTGGATATCAAAATTTCTATATTGTCCTAAAGAGGCTGATATGATAAATCAGATTGTGCGACACCTTTGTGGAAGTATTGATGTTATAATGTTAAATTTAACCACCCACATCTATATGGTTGTTTAGATTAAGGTTATCTTTATACTCATCACAAGGAACAATCAAAGGCAGGATATGCCTAACTTAATAGAAAAGATATCATCTCATTGAGATTTACCCAAGTAAATATTTATGGCCACTTCCTCTAATTATGAGAAAATATTACCACTATATGAAATAAGTATAAAATGCGTGCTACCAAGATAATTTACTTAACATATATGAAATGCCTCCAACAACATATGTTCTTACCACAACTGTGAAGGAAATGGTACCTACATAACTCAATTTCGAAAAGGTTACATGAAAGTAGATAATACCAAACAAATTTTATGAAAATATATATACATACACGATCTTCATAAGAGTTATGAAATTTAAGTTGAATAGATTCATTACAGTCATAATTTGTCTATCATTTTTAGCAAAGTTTTGACAAATTTAATCTTCAGATACATTAAGAATAATTATAATCAAGGGGAACATAAAGCATGCTACTTAGGAGATATGTAAATTTTAATGTTTTACATTTAACTAGGTTTTGTCTCACTAGGTTTTCCTAGAACAAATTTTGATGAGGCAACAGGAATTGCATCCAAAATCAGTTCAATGATCCCAAATAAGGTTATAGACTTTTTCCTTATCTTTGGCTTTTTCTACAGGGGTTTTACTTAGCAAGGTTTTGATGAGGTAAGAATCATTGAATGATGGGAATGGTGTACATATAAGGGGGTGTATTGTAATTGCCAATATAATGAGGATGCCCACATTTGGTTAAGATTTTATTATTGTAACCTCGTTCTATTTAGAAAAAGAAGTCTTTTGGGAAGCATCTATGATTGACCCTCCTATTAATGGCACACAAATCAATGAATTTTCTCTCTCTTGTATTCTATTTGTGCCTTACTCGGAAGGTTATTGGAATATATGGATACACATGGTCTAACTATTTGCATTTGTCATATGGAGAATATGAGTTTTTGTGAGGCTTTTCTTAAGTCAAACCCAACGATCTTCTTCGTCTTCATGGTGTCATTGAACATATTCCCACTTGTTTGTTGAAACCATGAGTGAGATTTTAAGTGGGTCTTATAGTGTCACCAAACTTCTAATGCGATCCATGATGATGCCTTAGTAGAAGCTTATAGTGGCCGACATATTTTCCCCAAAGAATATAATGTTTCTCCTTTGGCATTCTTGTCACATTTGAATGCATATTTACGCAGATAGTTAAGATATTGTGTAGGGTAGATGAATCTGGTAAAGGATTAATTCACTCACCTTGGGGCATTATTAATTATATTTTATCTATAAGGATTTTAGTTTCACTTCTAATCCTATGATTGAGTATGATAAACATAACATGAGTAACATTTGAGTTATGATGTAGGTTTTTTATTCTTAACAGTTAAATTCTCATTGTCAGACTTTATTTTCCCTAAAATATTGTATTGACCTTAAAAAACTTTTCATAAAGTAGAAAAGCAAACTATTTTCTATAACAATTAATCCTGACCATTGTATGAACCATGTTTATTTATTTATTTATTTATTTTGTATTGTGTGACAACCCTCTCACCAAAATAAGGGGTGGCCAGCCCAATACTCCAATATAACGGAATCATAGATGGAATCATTCTCAACATCATAACAAAATATAGAGTATCCAGGATAACCACCCAAAATTTCAGAAAACGGGTTGCCAAAAATTTTATTTTAAAGATAAAGAAAGAATTTAAACAACCCAAAACCTGAAAAGATAGGGGAAACCTCAGGGATGTATATATATTACTATAATAACAAGTGACAAATAAGAGGACCAAATATGTTATCGGTCCGCTGATACATACAACATTGATAAACAATTTCAATAGATTTATATAATACATTACATTAAACAATTACAAAAGCGTGGGCCTTTCGCCCGAGTAAAAAGACTCGATCTTAACTAGAATGCAAAAATGAAAATGTCTATACCAACTGTATCCCGTAATACCCGCAATGCATCACGGCTCGCCGAGGACATCGGAATAGGAATTCAAATCAGGCATCCTTGCGGCAGAGTACCTGAGCGGAGACAAGGTGCATATGCAACAAGAAATGTAAATGGGTTAGGGCCCGATTCTATATGAATACCAGATGAATAAAGAGTATGACAGTTATGAATGATGAATCATGATGAGAGATATAACTATCTAACTACACAATTTAAAACATAACTAAGCAGGAAGATAAAACAAATAACATGAATCTGAAAACTTATCATGGGTACCAATTATCTCATATATCTTTTTCCTTAACAGGAAATATAGATAAAATCACGATGTTATGGTCTTTATGGCATTTTTATCTCACTTTTACATTTTGTAAAAATCCTTTCCTTATCAGGAAAAATAATCATTTTCAAATGCTCTTTGTGGCATCTATATGTGCTCTTTGTGGTACTTCATCACGCTATTTATGGCATATCAAATACATCAAGTCCCACTTGATTATGAACTGTTATATTTATATACATATAACGAATTCTAAGACCGCCCGTCCGGGTTTCCCCACTGTGCACGCCCCTAAATGACCATCATCTTCCAGGGCCTATCATAAGACAACCTGGGCACCTATATCGCAAGACGTCGGGAAGTGGCCATGTGCCTGCGGGGTAGTCAAGACCACACCCGAAATCTCCTACCCATCGCAGAAAAATATACAACAATAAGTGCTCACATGGCCTGTGGAATATATCCACCCTGCGTTAATTTGTCAGGGGGGCATCACCTCGCGCGCGAACTTCCCTTATGATGTCATTTAGAGAGGTGTGTTTAAACCATTTTATTTATCATTTTCAAAATCAAGTAAATTATCATTTACTAGTTTCATGATTAAGTAAATTATCATTTACAAAAATCAATACCATTTCCATCTCATTTCAATGTATATGTCTCATTTTATCAGAAAGCATTACTATTTACTTCTTGTGAATAATATAACTTATTATCCGGAGCCATACTATAATTTATATTGTTACTACAACCTCAAAGGAGTAAGTAAACTCCTAATTTCCTCCAAACATTGCAGGGTATTATTTTAAAACCCCAATATCATCATACCTCGAAGGGATAAATGAACTTCTAATTTATTCTCCCAACATACTTTTATGGTGTCATTATAAACCATCAGTGTGAATATAGCTCGAATGAGCTCCTAAAGTCTCCCAACATAATATTATAACTCTTATTTTTATAGTAATTGACTAGAAGAAAGGATGCCCTAACATCAATAGGCATAACCCCGAAAAAGTCCCCACATAACCCATTCCTAGAGTAGGGAAAGTAACTAACTCAATTACAACTCTAGGACACTTAGTTTACTTCATTAAAGAAGCTTCCTAGGCCCTAGATTTAAATAAAATGAATTGGAACTAAACTAACAAAATTACTTAAAAAATGCAGGGCTTCCGAATCGATTCGGCCTAGCCGAATCGATTTGGGCTCAGGAAAGCGAATCGATTCAGACCATCCGAATCGATTCGGTCAAGAAAACCTGACTTTCTGCATAATTGCCGAATTGATTCGGACCATCCGAATCTGTTCGGTCGACCCAGACCTGGAAACTGTCTCAAGGAGAATCGATTCGGCCAGGCCGAATAGATTCGGTTCTGCAGATTTGCCTAATTTATCTTAAGGGTTATGAGCCCTAATGATACGATGCAAATATTGCATATTTCACCCGTTAACCTACGCGTTATTAGCCCCCTCGGGTATCTTAATCCCTATATTTATGCTCGTTAACCAGACAACCTCGGATTTCGATGTTAACATGTTTTGCAGGGGTTAATTGAGCTTTTGTAGGTATTTGGATGCTTAGTGTGAAGTTCGGATGCATTCCGGCGAAGTTTCGTACACAACTGCACGTTCGAGGGCATTTTAGTCTTTTCACAGCTGACATCTCATGGAAGTTGTAGCCCTCCTCGCTAGCTTCGCGTGGCCATGAACGGTGCGCGATTTCGATGCATAACGAAGAAGTTACGGCGTTTCTTGCGGAGGAAATACAAGGAATCAAAAGAGGAGAAGGAGAAGAGGAAGAAAAGAAGCAGGGGCTGCTGCTGCAATCTGCCCTGCTTGATCGATCGATCGACCATTTTGGTCGATCGATCGACCTTTCAGGATTATCGATATTTTCCCTTGATCGATCGATCGACCAAAGGGGTCGATCGATCGATCCCCTGTTTTTCTGCAGATATTTTCTTTTCTTTTCTTTCTTCTTTTCTTTTATTCTAACTTACTATATAAGCCAAATTTTGTTGTAATAACCAGGAGACCAGCCCATATACGATTTTAGCTTAGTTTAGTTAGGGTTTTTTATGGGATTTGCTTGGTTCTTCTTCAATCCCTCTTGGTTTGACATCTAATTGGTTTGTAAGATTGACTATTCATCTTCCCTCTCCATTAATATAGTTGTATTTCATTCTTTCCTTGCTTTCTAATTAGTTTACATGCTTTGTTAATTAGGTTTACAAGCTTTATTTCTTGCTTTTCTAGTTTAATTAGTCTATTTCATTATGCATCCCTAGATAAATAGGGTCGGGATTGCATTTCCGCCATTTTCGGGTTCGGACCTCGAAATTTAGGGTTTCGTGTAAAATTGCATTTGATTGAAACCTCGCGTATTAAAGTCGGATTATTATGCGTTTAACTTTCTTTGTCATGCAACGTTAGAGTTTATAGCGATTATCCGAATTTAATCCGCGTGTGACCATTTTCCGTTAAATATTTAATCTCGCAACCTTGGCTTAAATTCCTTATTGCGTGATGTTTATGCTTAATTGAGAATGATCGATTAAATGTTTTCGAACCGAAATTGTAATTAGTAGTTGTTTAGCCCGTGAATGCGTGTGTGCGATCCCGATCCTCGCTTTACTTTAATTTAGAGTTAACTTCTCTTTTCTTTTGTCACCATAACCACCCATTCACCTTTTCTTTTATTTATTTTACACTTTTTATTCCTGAAGTAATTAAAATAATTAAAGTCTAAAATTCAATCACTCCCTGTGGATTTACGATACCCGACTTACCGCTGTACTTGCTTGTCAAGTGTAGTAGTAGCTTAGGTTTTCTTTGTATCGCGGCAGCGAAACACACGACGATTGTGCACTTTACACGCTCACACTTTTTCTGCCCGGCCACAAAATGGCGCCGTTGCCGGGGAGTGTGTTTTAGATAGTAATTGTTTTATTATTTCGTAGTATTTTTCCTTTTGTATTTGTATTCTTTGTTTTAACCTTTTTTGCAGGATAGCATATTTGAGAGCTAAGAAACTTTGATTCGCGGTTGCTCACTTTCTTGCTCGGATTCTCCATCTACAAACAACGAGGTAATCATGTCCTACTATTATAGTTATTACGGTCATTCTAATGATTCTTACTTTGGGGATAGTTTTCAAGTTTTTCATTTTCAAGATTTTCTTGAAAATGAAAGACTTGAAAACATTTATCGGAATGAAAATCGTTATTGGGAGCTTGAGTTGGATTCATTATTCGAATCCAATGATGATTCTTATTTCATTACTTTCGAAGACGAGTTTCAACCAAATGAGGAGTCCGAGGCTCTTGAGCCGAGGAAACCTACTTTGGAAGAAACTTTGCTTCTTTACTCCCAAGGTTTGGAAAGCCTAAATGATGCTGGAATGAGACTCGGTGCACTTTGCGATGAGATGAACTCTTATGCACAAAACAACGAGGAGGTGGAAACTTGTGTTTCACCTCAATTTTTCAAAGAATTTCTCATCGAGTGTGCATCTTTCTCCCCCAAAATTCAATCTCCTTCTGACGATGAGTTGATTGAGATTGAATTTGTTTCATCACCATATTCGTTTTCCGTCATTGAACCATTAGAATTACCGGTTGATTCCTGTGAGTCAGTAGAAACTTTTAAAACTTCTACACTTTTTGCCGATGAGGACTCTTTACCGGACTTGTTTTTGATGGATGTTATCCTCATGTGTGCACCATCTCCCATTCCATTTGAAAAACATTTGGGAGATGAATCGATTTTTCTTGGTCCTCTAGTGTTCTTGTCCCCTTTGTTATCCAAATCCCCCATCGTCCGCCCAAAATTTCAAATTGGCGATGGTTCACTTTTTTCACCACCCACATGCCTTCCGTTTTTCAAACGGAATTCATATCTTTCGGAAGGCATGTTTTTATGTGAGGGTACACCGGTTATCCTCCAAAGTCAAATCGTTCTTATGGTGGACCCTCAACTATTTAGACTTCTAGTGTATAGTTAGTGTGAAGTCTAAATAGTAGGTTGTAAATAGTTAGCTTTTTAATTTTCTTTCTTTCCTTTTTTTTTCTTTCCTTTTTAATTTAGTCTAGTGTAATTAGTTAACTTTTTGTTATTTGTTTTTGCTATGCTCGGTACTAACTTGTTTTGTAGATTCCTTTGGACTCGCGCTTATGGAGATCGCTCCAATTTTGGGTAATATCGTTCTTTTCCTCTCTTTGTGTTGTGTTCTTAATGCGCATTGAGGACAATGCAACATTTAAGTTAGGGGGTGTAGGATATTCTATCCATTTCATGTGTAGTCCATGGATTTGCTCACATTTAGTTACTGAGTATGCCTTTTTGTGAAAAATTCGAAAAATTTGAAAAATATTTTCTTTCTTTTTTCTCCTTTGTTGGGCATTTTGCCTTGTTTCCGATGATAAATTTCAATAATTGCCCGATCCAATAGACAACTCAATGATGCATGTTCTCGATTTTAGAAGTTATTATACTTTAGTCCTCAAATCATTGATATTGTGAATAACTTCATGAATTAAACTTTATCCCATGAGCATATGCACTTTCCTTGTTATATTGATTTGGTTTAAGATTTTTATAACTCGGTAATCGTTTGTTGCATTGTATATACTTACACTGAGTAAGCTTTGTACCTTTCGTCGTTTGTGAGTGTTATACACTATTCTTTCCTCTTTGAAAACGTTGAATTCGTCGGTAATCTCTCTATTCTTTCATTTGACCGTTCATTAATTGAGTTCATACTTGAAATGTGTTACTTGAGCATGATTTTCTTATATTGTTTTGACTTGAGAATTGCGTAAACTTTGTGAAATGATCATAGGCCATATTTGTTATATCACCCGTATTAGCCTTGACCTCACCATATATGTTTCCCTAGTCAACCCCTTTGAGCCTAAATACTAGCCTTTCGTTTCATTACCCAAAATCCCATAACCAACTCCAAATTGGAGTTTTAAGCCATACATACACCTTACATACCTTTGTTTGGAATGTTACTTGGGATTGAATGTTGTTGTTGTATTGCGGTTGCAATTTTAGGCATATGAGAGTTTGATAAGCAAAGAAAAGAAAGTAGTGAAAAAAGTGAAGAAAAGAGAAAGCAAAAAGCAAAAGAAAACATGAGAAAAAGAAGAAAAGAAAAGAAAGAGAAAGTTGTATATGTTGTATATAGTTCAATAAGCTTTGATTACTCTCCAATTGTTATATCTAATGCTTGTTTGGAAGTTACTTTCCATTTTTGGTATTGCCCGCATTATCCCATTATTCCAAGTTTTCATCTCCGAACACTTTGAATCCGTACATATATTCCTTCGTTTCGTACCTTAACCCCAAACCTACATTATAACCCTATAAAGTCCTATGTGATCTTAAGTTGATGTAATTCAAAAGTTTAAATAGTTTTGATAATATGTGAAAATGCATTTCGCCTCTTTTAGTGTGCGGTATCCTTTCATTGAGATTATAGTTTTTCATTTTATATACAGCGTTCTTCATTTGTGACATGTGTGTGGCCTAGTTTCCATTTACATTTACTCTTTAGCTCGCATGTTCCATGTATTACCTCCCTTTTCATAGTGAATTCATTTGTTGAGCGTAATGCCCGTGAGGATTGAATGTATGCTTGCTTTGATTAGTATACGATTTATATAAGTTTTTTGCCAAATCACACTTTGCATGTGCTCACTCCCCTCCCACATTTTAAGGTTTCAATTCTATGAGGTGCATTCCATAATGTTAATGATTTGGACTTTTGTGTGAATTCGTTCAATATGCTAATAACATGTTTGAAATCTTTTTCGTTGTTGTTGAGTTTGTCGCATGCTGGGTTGGGCATATTTTGAGGAAACCATATGATGTTTGTGGGTTTCATCCCTGAAAACCCTCACGAGACGACACTCGTCCACTAGGGTAACCTAGGGGTTTAACGGCTTATTGCATATGCTAAATGCAATCGTATCGCCCGCGAAAGTGGCCTTATCTTTTTATTCCTTTTATACCATACTTTTGTTCTTTCTCCTGCTTTTGGTTTGCTTGTAGTTCTTGTTGTTTCCTATTTCATTGCTAGGGACTAGCAATGTGTAAGTTAGGGGGTGTGATACGACGCAAATATTGCGTATTTCACCCGTTAACCTACGCGTTATTAGCCCCCTCGGGTATCTTAATCCCTATATTTATGCTCGTTAACCAGACAACCTCGGATTTCGATGTTAACATGTTTTGCAGGGGTTAATTGAGCTTTTGTAGGTATTTGGATGCTTAGTGTGAAGTTCGGATGCATTCCGGCAAAGTTCCGTACACAACCGCACGTTCGAGGGCATTTTAGTCTTTTCACAGCTTGGGTACCTGGCCCGACATCTCACGGAAGTTGTATCCCTCCTCACTAGCTTTGCGTGGCCGTGAACGGTGCGCGATTCGGATGCATAACGAAGAAGTTACGGCGTTTCTTGCGGAGGAAATACAAGGAAGCAAAAGAGGAGAAGGAGAAGAGGAAGAAAAGAAGCAGGGGCCGCTGCTGCAATCTGCCCTGCTTGATCGATCGATCGACCTTTCAGGATTGTCGATATTTTCCCTTGATCGATCGATCGACCAAAGGGGTCGATCGATCGATCCCCTGTTTTTCTGTAGATATTTTCTTTTCTTTTCTTTCTTATTTTCTTTTATTCTAACTTACTATATAAGCCAAATTTTGTTGTAATAACCAGGAGACCAACCCATATACGATTTTAGCGTAGTTTAGTTAGGGTTTTTTGTGGGATTTGCTTGGTTCTTCTTCAATCCCTCTTGGTTTGACATCTAATTGGTTTGTAAGATTGACTATTCATCTTCCCTCTCCATTAATATAGTTGTATTTCATTCTTTCCTTGCTTTCTAATTAGTTTACATGCTTTGTTAATTAGGTTTACAAGCTTTATTTCTTGCTTTTCTAGTTTAATTAGTCTATTTCATTATGCATCCCTAGATAAATAGGGTCGGGATTGCATTTCCGCCATTTTCGGGTTCGGACCTCGAAATTTAGGGTTTCGTGTAAAATTGCATTTGATTGAAACCTCGCGTATTAAAGTCGGATTATTATGCGTTTAACTTTCTTTGTCATGCAACGTTAGTGTTTATAGCGATTATCCGAATTTAATCCGCGTGTGACAATTTTCCGTTAAATGTTTAATCTCGCAACTTTGGCTTAAATTCCTTATTGCGTGATGTTTATGCTTAATTGAGAATGATCGATTAAATGTTTCGAACCGAAATTGTAATTAGTAGTTGTTTAGCCCGTGAATGCGTGTGCGCGATCCCGATCCTCGCTTTACTTTAATTTAGAGTTAACTTCTCTTTTCTTTTATCACCATAACCACCCATTCACCTTTTCTTTTATTTATTTTACACTTTTTATTCTTGAAGTAATTAAAACAATTAAAGTCTAAAATTCAATCACTCCCTATGGATTTACGATACCCGACTTACCGCTATACTTGCTTGTCAAATGTAGTAGTAGCTTAGATTTTCTTTGTATCGCGGCAGCGAAACACACGACGATTGTGCACTTTACACGCGCACACTTTTTCCGCCCGGCCACCTAATTCTCCTAAACCTACAATCTCTTCAATTTTACCCACAACCAACAACATTTATCTACCCAACATTTATCCTACATGATTAATAACCATTATAATACACAATTTTTATCATCAAAACTAAGATTATGGTTTAATTCCCATAAATTCCATTTTTGATCTCCAAAATGAATATACATAAATATCATACAATCTATTCAACTTAAATCACATATTAGCAAGTAGAAAACTTGCCTTGATGTAGGAAATATCAGATTTCTTTGAGTAGGAGCATCAATCCATCTTCAATCTTCATTTTTCTCTTCTTTCTCCTCTTTTCTCTTCTTCTTTCTTTCTCTCCTTATCTCTCTATGTTTTAAGACATAAAATGAGGAAATGAAATAAGGGGCAAGACCAAAATCGTGACTTAACATAATTCTCCCAACTTAAGTGGTTAATACCACATTAAAATGACTCGCAAATACGCATATAAGCTAAAACCAGGTAAAAGTGCCCGAAATACAAAACTACAATATGGCACTTATTTTGACTGTCTCGCACCTTCCGAGACTAACTACACCCTCTAAACTGGCATCCGGAAATTTTTATAAATCATTTCGAATTGCAATCTTATTTAAACCTAAATGTCATTTTAAATACATGACATTATAAACATGCAACTTCATGATATTTACTTTCACATACAGTAAATATACATCAATCTAGTAAATATTAACTTTCAATTCATTCAATTAATATTTACTCCAGCCCCCACATTTTATATAATTACCTTATGCTGTAAAATTAATATAAAATGAGCCTCCCAGAATCGAGAGTTGTTACATATTGGATTTGACATATTAGTGTTATGTTATTTCTTTGGGTGTATATACCGTAAAAATGCTTGTCAAAAATATTTTTCATTTTATTTTTTGAAACCCTTAACCAATATAAGATCCATGACATAATTGTTTAAAAATTTGTCGTACACTTGTTAAAAATGTTAAGTAATTCATAAAGAAAATATCATTGCGGCTTCTCATCGACTTTATTTCATTGTGATTACAAGAAAAAAATATTTTATTTTTTAAAGGAAAGTAAGCGATATAGTGCGCTATCACTAGGGGTGTAAATGGATATTAAAAAAAATCAAATATGTCTGGTATTCAAATCCATTTTGCAAATGTTTATCCCAGTATAAACATGAAAGAGAGGAATTGGATAACATCACTTTTATATGCTCATAAAAAATGGGTACATATAGTAAGGTATCCACAATTGATAATCTGTATCCAAAGCGGACTATCCGTATTTACGGATAACCATTATGGATATTAGTATTCGTAATGTAATATATATAGAAACACACACACACACACACACACACACACACACACACACGCACACACATGTGTAGGGGATATCAAACCCATAATATTTTTACTATTATAATTTTTCCCTAATAAATGAATGCATTATAGGAGGCACATAAGGATTTACGTAGTTAGACAAATTGTCCTGCCTAGGTCAACGATGAATGGAGAGAGTGATTTATTAATGGTGGGAATAGAAGAATAATTGAGTGCTAGGGTTGCTAGTTGAGAGTCCAAGTCATGATTACAAGAATGTGATTAATCGTACCCCTAACCATCGAGGCAACTACTATTTATTGATACAAGTGTCCTAAAATTCTAGGTGTTCCTTGGGGTTATCAGTTATCAACTTTGATCTTATCTCTGTAGTAATAATGTTGTAGCAGACTTGTATCCGACCAAGTTTGATCAATATCTCTCTTGATTCTTTGTCAGCAGATCCGTAATCTTCGGACGACTAAACCTCCTTAACCTCCCAATGCCACGTGTCATGTTTGGCTAACAGTCCATTTAATTTCCTCTAGAATTGGGATGGACGATTTTTAATCTTGATCGTCCTAATTTTTCCTCATTAACGGCGCACATACTGGCATGGGTTTCCTCAAGCATTGCTTGTTAAAATGACAAGCGATCCACTTAGGATTAGTAGGAGCATAATCACAATAGTTGTTGATGTAAAAAATTAGATTGCTTCTAATTATTTAATCACAGATAAATATAAATGAGACAAAGAATTTTAAAGTGGTTCAGCCTTATAAGAATGGCCTACGTCCACTGTTTCTGTTATTGCCAAGTGTTTTGGAGTTCTCGATATGTAATTCTATCAAGAAAATCCGGTCCTTTAGAATGAGGGTGATACAATGTATTTATAGCCCTTAGGCTGTACATGTGAAAGGGTAAACAATTAATTCCCTTTAAGAATATACGTCTGTATGATAAGCATTCAATTAATAGTTGAACTGCTGATTATCTGGCAATCAATGTTGTGGTCGAGATGCAGCTCGGACCGCCTTAGTTGCTCGTCGTTCACGAGTTCCTCGGAGTGTTGGAGTTCCTCGGAGCGCTGGAGTTCTTCGGAGCGCTGGAGTTGGCCGGGGAAATAAACTTCCTCGTTGCTATTGTGCCACGTAGATCGACACGTGTCTTCTTATGATTCGTCTATATCAGCATATTAATTTTGGTATCAACAGAAGCCCCCAATGTTTCATATTTCGAAGTTTGAGGAATATGGAACATTCTTTCTTGGTATATGGCAATATTAAATGACCTTCCTGGTTTTTAGGAGCATTTTCTCCGTGTTCGAATGTCTTCCAAATTCCCAGAATCCGCCTTTTTGAATTTTTATAAGCACTTCGATCTTCGCGCACTTTTTGTCCTTTTAGTCGCCGGTAGCGTAATAGTTTCTTTTTGTAATCATTTATTTTATTCACCATGGTTTATGTTATTGAATCTCTTGAGAAATTCCGTTCTGATTTTTCTATTCCATCTTGGGTAACTCTGGAGGATCTTTCTGAGCCTTTAGATTATTTTCGTTTGGCCGAGGGACACTGGTTCCCCAGCCTCTTTATTGCTGAATGTGGATTTTCTTTTCCACCAAACCCTTTGTGCTTAGAGTTCTGTCATTATTTCGATGTTGTCCCTGCAAAAATAGCCCCTAACACATGGAGAATAGTTAATGGGGTGTATAGGTTAAATCAAACTCACGGAACCCGTATAGGAATTCCTGAGATTATGTATTGTTATAGATGGGCTTCTCTAGATAATGTTTTTTTATTTAAAAACTAGATTTTTGAATAGGGCTTTAGTAGTCAACCTCCCTGATGCTAATAGGGATTATTTTGAACATGGGGTAGTTATAAAAAATTGGCAACATGCCCCTTTGACTGGAGATGAAGTATATCAAGGTCCCAGATGCCCTCCATATGGCAATGGGATAGGTTGTTTTCATTTTATTTTACTTCTGAAATTATGATCTCATTATGTTTGAATAAATGTGTGATTGACATTTCAATATGTATTTGTTTGCAGTTGACAGCAAAAGAAAGACTCCAAATGAATCAGAAGTAAATATAAGCATTTGAAACTTATCTGGAGTTTGCATCAAAAAGTTGCAGACGAGCACATCAGGTCTGCTTCATATTTGTTGCAGTATAGGAGTTATACAACCTCTTTCACTGCTCGTCCTGTGGTCAGCACTAGTGCTCCAGTGTCAGTTCCTGAGGACTCTTCTCCAGAATCTCACATTCCTCTAAGTTAGAAAATGGTCAAAAGAAGAGTTCCTGCTCTCTTTGAGGAGACTACCTCTGCTGGAGATGGAAAAATAAACAAAACTGATGTCCAAAAGGGGACAAAGAAAATAGATGCTGCCCCTTCTGTTGCTCCTCAGAAGGCTGCCGAGAAGTCCCCATTGGCTCCTAGGAAGGATGCACCTGTGGAAGTGATAACCATCTCCCAAACCAAAAGCTCTTCTTTGGTTGAAACTGTTGAAATTCCACCGAGGAGACTGAAGAAATCCTCCTCGGTCAATTTGGCTGAAACCGTTCCCCAGCTGCAAGTTAGTGGAGCTGGTGTCCCAACTATTATTCCTCCGAGCTCAGCTATGAGCTCGGTGAAGACTTGGACCATTCCTGAAGTCCAAGGAATTGAGGAAAATATGTCTAGGGATATGCTTACATCCCTGGCTACTCATCACATTGCTTCAGTAAGTTTCTCTTATTCTGAATTTTCTTTCTTTCCATCAATACATGTATCTCTGTGATGACTTATCATTATCTTCTTTTTTTCAGCTGGTGAGTTATTTTAACACCATTATGAAGAAGGATGAAGCAATCAAGGCTTCTAGTTCCTTGTCTGGAGTGGAGGATGCTTTGTTGGGGTTAACCAAATCTTTGAAGGATTCCCGTCAAAAGTATGACGAGGATAGGGCTGAATGGGAGAAGAAGTTGGCTGCAGTTGAGGCAGAAAAAGTGCAGTTGGAAAATAAAGTGAAAGATTTTGAGGGAGAGAAAAATAAGTATGACGAGAAGCTCAAGAGCTTTGGGGAGCTTGAAGACAAGATGAAAATGGCAGAAGAAGAATTGTCCCTTCTGTGAGAAGTGAACCGCCAGAAGGAAGAGGTGGAAGCTAAGTTTAAGGCCACCTAGGATCTTCTATCCGAGAAGCTCTCCTCGGAGAAAATGAAAAGAAAAGTGGTGGTCAAAAAATCTTTCCACACTGGTTGGGACAAAGGATGGGATAGGGGGGTAGCAGCAATGATGACTCAGGTGCAGTATGGGAGTTTGAAATACTTCCGAGATGGTTGGGTGGCTGCCCTGCAAAAATTGAAGGTTAATGGGGACTCAGAACTATTTCAACAGCATCTCCCTGGTCCTCCCCCAAATATTGAAGATGAAGAGGAGGACGAAGTTGCCTCCGAAGAATCTTCAATGGCAGTGGGTGATCCAATCCTTACTCAGCCTGCTGACGAGGAGCTTTCATCTCTTCCTGCTCCTCCTGAACAAGTTCCAACTTTAGCCGACCAACTCATTGTTCCAACCGAGCAACCGAGCTCCTCGTCCCAGCCTCCCGAGAAAGTCTTGGGAGACAAGGAAAAGGTGTGAAGTTATTTGGTATTCTCTTTCTATTTTTCTTATTTTTCAAGTGTAACCAAGATCTTTGTAACTCTGCACTATGATCTAATAAAGTTTGAGTTCTTTTCTTCCATATGATTGTCTCTTTTCTATCTGTACTCTGTCTTGATCTTCTTTTTGATGATTACTTTTTCTTTCTCTGCTAGTTTCTGGCCAGGATGGACCTGCTGTCTGCTAATGATACAAAGCTGATGAAGCAATGTCATGAATATTATAAGGCTGGTCACACAGAATTGAGTGCATCAGAAGTTGCCGACATCCTTGGTCATGATGCTTCAGAGCAGGCAATCGAAGCTTATCAGTACCTGAAAGGCTTACTTGACCGAGCTGTGGCCAACAATGTGGCTTATTACGAAATGATTGAAGACTTGCAAGGTACTCTCGATGAACTTCAGCAGCAGTATAAAGAATCAACTGCCCTGTTGCATAAGGGGTATGAGAAGAGGTATCAGCAACTTTATGCCGAGAAGGGACACGAAAAGCTCCTTGCTGGGTACGATGTCAGGGAGAGAACCCTAAAGGGTGAAGTTGAAGCATGTAGACAGATTGCAGAGCTGCTGGAGCAAGAGAATAAAAATTTGCAGAAAGAGCTAGCACAATATAAGTCTGCAGCTTCATCTTCCACTGCCTTGGTACCGGTCACCGATGAAGGATTCTCATTTTTAGAAGTGGAAAATGATAAGTTGCGAGAAGAGTTAGAGGCTTTGAGAAGATCTGGGCCTTCTACTGCTATTCAGGGACGAGGAAGAGGTTCTCGTGGACGAGGAAGAGTTGCTCAGAATGTTGACGAGGAACAAAGTACTCAACCTGCTTGGGGATGACCAAGAGGTCTTCATCGTACTGTTGAAGAAGCTCGTAATCAATCAGCATTGGAAAACCAAGCATTCTAATTAATGGCTAAGAACCAAGCTTTGTCTGACATGTCAAAGAAGATTAGAGAACTGGAAAAACAACTCTCTTCAAAGAAATCAGTGTTGGAGACTAATGAACTTTTCATCCGGAGTCTTCACGAGAAGTTTGAGAGGTTAACATTTCAATTTCACAAACAGCCCAGGGAGTTCTGGATGGTTGGATACAATGAAGCATTATTCCACTTGGATGATCGTATCCAGAATGCCAATAATGAGGGCTACAAATAAGGCTGGATGAATGCCTTAGGCGTGCTGAAGCTTGAACAAGGACACTACCTGTGGGACTATTATGATCCTGGGGTACTTGACTTGCCTGTGTCACCGTATAATTTGGACATGGAATGGATCCCAACTCGTGCCATTCCTCGGAGCTTAATTGCAAAATACCTTGGTGATTACAATCTTCATTCTCAGATCGAGGTATCTCGTCCCGAGCATCTACTGGACACACCTTCAATAATGAACGTCAGAATGCTTCGAGATATTAACTTCATTAATTCTCCCCTTTGCCTGGAAGATCCTCCTGCTGGCGAGGAGCCTATTTCAAAAGCAGAAGGGAAAAGACCAGTAGAATAGGAAATTCTGATGTAATAATCAGTACACAATTTAATATCAATGTAATAAATTTGTGTAATTCATTTTGAATTTAATGAAAGAGTTTCATTTTTGTTCGCAAATTTGTATTGCTATTGTCTTGTATTTATCAAACACTTTATATTTGTGCTTGCATAACAATATTGTGTGGTTCATCGACCAACTTAGTAATAAAAAATTACAAGTATTAGTAATATTGATCGATCACTTAATAATAAAGTAATGAGTATAAAAATGTTTAAAATTTTTCCAACCAACCAAGGTTGTTAAATTGTGCTCGTCGACCAATTATAGTTAGTGGGTTTTTATCCCCGACCAGCTATACTTGGTACAATTTGGAATATTTTCTCCTCGTCGACCAACTACAGTTAGTGGGTTTTGATCCCCGACCAACCATACTTGGGACAGTTTGGAATATTTTGTATTTTCTGGAATAATCTTACCTCCCGACCAACATAAGTTGGCATTTGAGAGCATATCTTGTTTCCTAACCAATCGAGATTGGCATTTTTAGGAGTATTTTGCTTCCTAGCCAAACACGTTGGCATTTTTAGGAATGTTGTTCTCGCCCTTTTACCAACCGGAGTTGGTCTGAGTTCAAACTATCATGTCCACTTGCCCTTTTACCAAAATTGGTCTGAGCCAGTGTCAGCCTCCTAACCAAAGGAGTATGGTTTCCTAACCAACCGGAGCTGATATTTTTAGGAATGTCGTGTTCTCGCCCTTTTACCAACCGGAGTTGGTCTGAGTTCGAACTATCATGTCCACTCGCCTGAGCTAGTGTACGCCTCCTAACCAAAGGAGTATGGTTTGTTCTCACCCTTTTACCAACCGGAGTTGGTCTGAGTTCAAACTATCATGTCCACTTGCCCTTTTACCAAAATTGGTCTGAGCCAGTGTTAGCCTCCTAACCAAAGGAGTATGGTTTCCTAACCAACCGGAGCTGGAATTTTTAGGAATGTCGTGTTCTCGCCCTTTTACCAACCGGAGTTGGTCTGAGTTCTAACTATCATGTCCACTCGCCCTTTTACCAACCGGAGTTGGTCTGAGCTAGTGTACGCCTCCTAACCAAAGGAGTATGGTTTGTTCTCACCCTTTTACCAACCGGAGTTGGTCTGAGCTTGAACTATCGTGTTGTTTTTGCCGCTGAGAAGCGTAGTGTTATACACACTATATTCCTCGAAAAACTTTCAATAAAAAGAAGATGGCGAAATATCATCGTTTTATTCATATTGATGGAACTGCTTTACATTTTACATCACTGATAATACTTGCGTTGGTGTTCAGCATTCCATGCATTCTTAAATTCTTCTCCTTCTAGAGTTGCTATTCGGTAAGTTCCTGGTCAAACAACTTCTATAACTCGGTAAGGTCCATGCCAGTTTGCTTCCAACTTATTGTGCTTCTGAATTACCTTCTTTAGCACGTAATCTCCTTCTTTTAAGTCGCATTTTTTCACCCTCTTGTTGTAGAACAGGGCTGTTCGTTGCTGGTAAGCAGCATTCCTAATGGCTGCCTCTTCTCTAAACTCCTCGAGCATGTCCAAATCTAATCTTCTCATTAAGTCGCTGACTGGGGAATTGAAGTTCAGCACTCTGTGTGTTGGAAGACCCAACTCGGCAGGTATTACGGCCTCACTCCCAAACGCCAGCATATATGGTGATTCTCCAGTTGCTGCTCGGGGAGTTGTTCGGTAAGCCCACAATACTGACTGTAGCTCATTAATCCAATTAGCTTTAGCCTCACTTAGCCTCTTCTTCAAACCATTTAGTAATGTTCTGTTCGTCACTTCGGTCTGTCCATTACTTTGAGGATGGCCTGGTGCTGAATGAACCTTCAAAATGTTTGACTGATGACAATAGGCGGCAAACTCCTCGTTATCAAATTGTGTTCCATGGTCTGTGATGAAGGCATGAGGGAGACCATATCGGCAGATGATGTTCTTCCAAATGAACTAGTACACATTCTCGTATGTCATATCAATAAGGGGATCAGCTTCTACCCACTTAGTAAAATAATCCACTGCGACGACGAGGTACTTGAATCTTCCTTGGGTCGTTTGAAGTGGTCCAACCAAATCAATTCCCCACATGGAAAATGGCCAAGGGGAAGTTATGGGTGTCAACAATGCTTGTGGAGTTCGTCGGATGGAGGAAAAACGTTGGCATTTATCACATCTCTTAGCATAGGCTACACAATCAGCCCTCATCGTTGGCCAGTAGTATCCCTGCGTCATCACCCTTTGCAAAAGTGTCCAACCTGCTACATGGGCTCCACAGGACCCTTCATGGATCTCTTCAATCAATTCTTTCACCTCGGAGGGATGTACACATCTTTGCAAACCTGCCATAATTCCTCGTTTATACAAAACACCATTAATTAGTACATACCGAGCAGCTTTAAACTTCAATTTCTTGGCAGCGAGCTTATCCTCCGATAATTCTCCCTCCTCAATATATGCCCTGATGGCAAGGGTAATAATATTCATCGTCAGGTCTTCATCTATGCTCCGACTTTCTAATACTTCAATTGGTATCGTTCTTCGCAGCTCGGCACGAGTAGCTGATGCTAGTCGAGCCAGTGCGTCTGCTCGTGTATTCTCCATTCTTGGTATTCTGATCAACTGAATGGCATCAAATTCTTCCAACAACTGCATCACCTTTGCATGATATTTGACCATTAATTCTCCTTTAACTGCATATGTTCCCATCATCTGATTCACAATTAATTGAGAATCACTGAATACCATCACTTGTTGTGCTTCCATAATCTTTGCTAAAGTAAGACCTGCTATCATGGCCTTATACTCAGCCTCATTATTGGAAGCTTTGAATTGGAATCGCAGGGCGTATTCCATGTCAATCTCGTCTGGGGTGTTCAAAACAATCCCTGCTCCACAACCTGTTGTGCAAGATGACCCATCTACATATAATCTCCATGTAGGTAACTCATCTTCAAATTTCTTATCTGATAGAGTTCCTCGGTGAAATATTTGCTGTTTCCTTTCATCCTCCCCTAGTATTTCTCGTTCTTCATCGACCATCTCTTCTCGCCCTTTTACCAACCGGAGTTGGTCTGAGTTCGAATTTGATGATCCTTCTACATCCACAAGCCCTTTTACCAATCGGAGTTGGTCTGAGCTTATGTCTGTTGATTCTTTAACATCCACTCGCCCTTTTACCAATCGGAGTTGGTCTGAGCTTGTGTTTGTTGATCCTGTAACATCCACAGGTTAATCAGCGAATAACTTTTGTTCCTCGGGGGTATCAGGATATGTAAACTCTGCTATAAAATCTGCTACATCTTGCCCTTTTAATGATGATCTGGGTTCATACACAATATCATATTCACCGAGCTCTATTGCCCAGTACATCAGTCTCCCTGATTTTTTTGGCTTATGAAGGGCTTGTCTCAAGGGCATGTCGGTATACACGACGATGGTATGGGCCTGGAAATATGGCCTCATTCTTCTGCTTGCCTCAATTAATGCCAATGCCAATTTTTCCAGCTTTGGGTACCTGATCTCTGCACCTCGGAAAGCCTTACTTGTGTAATAAATTGGTTTCTGGACTCCATTCTCCATTCTGATCAATGCCGAGCTGACTGCATTCTCTGATACTGCCAGGTACAAGTACAACTTTTCTCCCATTACTGGTCTGGACAACAGTGGAGGTGCTCCCAAATATTTCTTCAAGTATTGAAATGCTTTTTCACATTCATCATTCCACTCGAAAGTTTTTCGAAGTGTTTTGAAGAATGGGAGGCATCTATCAGTTGCTCGGGATACAAATCTGTTGAGCGCTGCAACTCGTCCTGTAAGACTCTGCACCTCTTTCTTCGTCATTGGAGATCGCAACCCTAAAAGAGCTTTGATCTTTTCTGGATTCGCCTCAATGCCTCGCTGGTTGACGATGTACCCGAGGAACATTCCTTCTCGTACTCCAAATGTGCACTTCGTCGAGTTGAGCTTCATTTGGTATTTATCCAGTTGATCAAAGGTCTGACCTAAGTCAACTAGATGATCAGCATCTTTCTTGCTTTTTGTCAGCATATCATCGACATAGACTTCCATATTGCAACTGATTTGTTCGGCAAAAACCTTGTTCATCAGCCGCTGGTATGTCGCTCCTGCATTTTTCAAACCAAAAGGCATAACATTATAACAATAAGTTCCCCTAGGGGTAATAAAAGAAGTACTTTCCCTGTCTTCAGGTTTCATTTTGATCTGATTATAGCCAGAGTAAGCATCCATGAAGCTGAGCAGCTCGTGTCCCGAGGTAGCATCCACTAGTTGATCAATTCTGGGCAATGGAAAGTGATCCTTTGGGCATGCCTGGTTGAGATCGGTGAAATCAACACACATTCTCCATTTATTATTTTTCTTCTTTACCATCACCACATTTGCTAACCAGTCTGGATATTTCACATCTTCAATGAATTGGGCTTTCTGGAGCTTCTCGACCTCCTCTTGTATAGCTTGATTCTTCTCGGGACTAAATACTCTTCTTCTCTGCTTTACAGGCTTGATCTCCTTATTCACATTGAGCTCATGACATAAGAAGTTTGGATCTATTCCTGGCATATCTTCATGACTCCATGCAAAAGTTTTCTTTTTGTTTCTCAAGAAAGTTATCAACTCCTGTTTTATTGAAGCATCCAACGACGGACCAATCTGAGTTGTTCGTTCAGGATGTTCATCGTCCAGAATAACATTTTCTGTAGATTCCACCACCTGTCCTTTTACAAGTTGGGATTCATCTCTAGGATCCAGTGTTTCAATTTCTGTACCTTCATCCACCTGGTAGGTAGTAGTCTTTTTCCTTGACTCTTCAAGCTCCTCTTGCTCGGCAGATGAATAATAGCATTCCCGAGCTACTTTTTGATCACCTTTCACAACTCCTACTCCGAAATTTGTTGGGAATTTTAAGCACTGATGTACTGTAGATGGAACTGCTTCGAACTTCTTCAAACCAACTCTTCCCATGATGATGTTGTAAGCTGATTGCACATTCTTATCCATCACAAAGAAGCGTATTCTTTCTGTTCGATAAGCTGGACAAGTTCCAATGAATATATCCAACTTGATCGTCCCAAGTGGAAAAACCTTCTCGCCAGCAAAACCCAGAAGAGGTCTGTGATAAGGCTCCAATTGAGATAATTTTAAATTTAAACTGTCAAAGCATGAATAGAACATGATGTTTGCCGAACTACCATTATCAACCAGAACCCTTGAAATTACTACTTCTTTCATCCTCATTTTGATCACCAAAGGATCGTCGTGAGGGTCAAGAACACCTGCAAGGTCGTTTTTTGAAAAACCAATGACCAACTTCTCTTTGTTTATCTTCCTCGGGCGATCCTCCTCAGCCAAATTTATCCGTTGAATTTATGAGCAAGCTTGAGCCTCACCGAGGTAAGCTTTTCTTTCTGCAGTAAGATCTCCTCCTCCTGCATCTCTGCCTGTAATAACATTACAATCAAATGTTCCAAAACGTATTGAAAATACCTCGCGTTCTGGTTGCCTTGGCCTTTTGGGAAGATCGGGGTCATCCTCTGTATCATCTTCATGATTTCTTTTCCTATTTTCTTCTGCCCGACGAGGAGATCTAGACCTATCTCTTGCTCGGTCTTCATTTCCTCTTTCATTTCTACGATCAACATACTTTGACAACTTTCCTCGTCTAATGAGCGTTTCAATCTCATTCTGGAGGGATATGAAATTTTTAGTCATATGACCATGATCCTTATGAAACTCGCAATATTTATCTTTATTTCTTTTGTCAGGGTCTGACCTCAGTTTCTTTGGCCACCTTACTTCCTCGTTATTCTTGATTTCTTCCAAGACATGATTAATACCCATTTTCAAAGGAGTATAATTATCGAACTTCTTTAGGACTTCCCATGACGACTTATTATTTTTGGAATGCTTGTCACCGCCATTGCCCTTATGCTATTTCTTCTTAGATTTGTCGATTTCCACCTTAGTTTCTTTATCCATATTCTTCTTCGCAGCCATAGCCTCATCGGCATTCATGATTTTGGCCGCTTTTGCCATCAACTCTGACATAGTTGTAGGTGGATCTTTGGCCAAAGTGTAATACAATTTGTTAGGCAACAAACCACTCATCAAAGCGGTGATTGGTGTCTTTTCTTCATAATCTATGACTTCCAGCTTCTCATTATTGAAACGAGTTATGTAATCTCTAGTACTCTCACCAGATTTTTGTCTAACACTTAACAAGTGTGCTACTCGTTTTACTGGCTTTGCTCCAAAACAGAAATTGCCGATGAACAACTCGGCCAGTTGAAAGAAAGTTGAAATCTTACCCCGAGGAAGATTGTTGTACCATATCTGGGCAGATCCAGTAAGAGTTCCTGAGAATGCTCTGCATCTCATCTCGTCGGGGACAGCATAGATGTCGGCAGCAGCTTGATATTGCTCTATGTGAAGAACAGGATCTGTCTTTCCATCGTATTTGGGGGTCACCACAGGGGCTTTAAACTTTGACGGTGTAGGAAAATCCACAATGGCCTGGACAAAAGGTGTCCCTTGAACAAAAGTTCATTGTAGGGGATTCTTCGGCTTAGCCATTTCTCCCAATCTATCCTCCAACCGCTGAATGGACCCTTTCCACGCCTCCTTTCCTTCCTCGGGCCTATTAGTTCGAGCAATTGATTGTTCTGAAGTGGCCTCCTGAGATCTATCTTGACGAGCAACTGGTCGTGATTGTGCTGATCCTTCTCTTACATCTGATGGTTGTTGAAAACTCCTCGACATGGTCTTAGGTGGACTCCTATTCCTCCTAGGGCCTAATCGACTGAAAGGAGACACCCTGCTCAGTCTTTCCAAGGCACTGGGTCTCTCTGGAGAGATAGTGATACGTTAATCAGTATCTGTAGCCCGTATTGACGAAGTTCGCCCAGGTTGATAAGAGAAATCATCAGATTTCTCATTACGATATGACTCAGTACGCCTGGATCGTGAAGAAAGTAAATAGGTTTGCCACTGACCACTTCGCTGTCCCAAATGTGCAGGTGCACCGCAATGAAGGGTTTGTATGATTTGCCGCATTATTTCTTGCATGGCGGTTTGTCCTTGAGCCAGATTCGTCATAATTCGTGCCAGATCTGGAGGTGCAGAGGGATTTGGAGGATTCCCAATGTTCTCAGCATTTCGATTGCTGGATTCCGGATTATCTGCCATTGATGATGAATGATTCTTGGTGAAAAACGATAACAACAATCGTTCCCACAGACGGCGCAAATCTGTTGATGTAAAAAATTAGATTGCTTCTAATTATTTAATCACAGATAAATATAAATGAGACAAAGAATTTTAAAGTGGTTCAGCCTTATAAGAATGGCCTACGTCCACTGTTTCTGTTATTGCCAAGTGTTTTGGAGTTCTCGATATGTAATTCTATCAAGAAAATCCGGTCCCTTAGAATGAGGGTGATACAATGTATTTATAGCCCTTAGGTTGTACATGTGAAAGGGTAAACAATTAATACCCTTTAAGAATATACGTCTGTATGATAAGCATTCAATGAATAGTTGAACTGTTGATTATCTGGCAATCAATGCTGTGGCCGAGATGCATCTCGGACCGTCTTAGTTGCTCGTCGTTCAGGAGTTCCTCAGAGTGTTGGAGTTCCTCGGAGCGCTGGAGTTGGTCGGGGAAATAAACTTCCTCGTTGCTATTATGCCACGTAGATCGACACGTGTCTTCTTATGATTCGTCTATATCAGCATATTAATTTTGGTATCAACAATAGTTTACTCACATAATATCTAAGTTTATGATTATGTGCATCATAAATCATCTTCCCCGGGTAATCATAGTGCGTTACTTTGGGGTGGGGGTTGGGGGGGAACTGAAGTGAGGCTCTTTACCCAAAAGTGTCGCCACTTCATTTACTTTCTTGGCATTAAAGAGTCATAAGGGTTTAAATTTCCCTTATACCTTCCTTTACTTGATAATTTTAAAGGTATTCTCCCATACTTCATTTTCTCTCTCTAAGATTTAATATTAAACATTTTAATCCTTCTTCTTTTTCATCTCTTTCTCTATTACTCTTTTTAACCATGTCTACGCATATGAGAAATTTTACGGTGACCTCAGAAAATATTTTTGAGGCATTTCCTACTAAGTATCTCGTCCCAACAACATTAGTATAAAGACCCGCCTCAGGAAGAAGATGTCTATAATATTTTTAATGAGTTGCCTTTATGCTCATTGTAATAATAGAAGGGGGATTTAGTTTTCCCCTTAAACCATTACTAGTGGACGTACTCCGCCTTTTTAAAATACTTACCATCCAAGCAAACATAAGCTTCTTTAGTATTGTAATGGGCACAATGGATATTAACCAAATTTTGGGACTAATCTAGGCTTAAATGAAATTAGGTGTTGTTATGACATAAGGACTTCTACTATATCTCACACTTACCATTTACAAGCAAGAGACAAGCTATGTAATCTGGTGACTTGGATATGAAGATTACAAAAAGACACCGATATGAATTTCTTGGTGTCTTTTGGGTTATTATACAGTGAATAATAAACAAGTCTTCCTGTTCCTGTCAAGACTGGATCTCTTAGTTGGACATTTATGTAAGTTATGGGCCTTTTTCTTATTGTAAAGCCTTATTACAAGAGAAAATCAAGAGATTACGTTGTTAACTAGGTTAACTTGAAGAGCATTTAGGCCATACAAATACTGACCTACATCTGACTATATTAGAGAATTGCCTACATCCTTCTTGGTTATGAACTAAAAACTGTGTTGGGTAAAATTTTCACAGTGGTTCTGGTAGTTTCTATTGCTAACTACTCTGTACTCGGTGATTCCTCAATCCCTATTCCCAAGAAAAGCATCCAAAAGGGTATACATAGGTGAAACGATGTTGCCCAACTATGCTATTTCAACCAACTCCAACGATAACTTTACTACTCTCTTCAATATTTTGATGATGTCATTTAAAGAAGAAGACCTTTTCTTTGATGACTTTTCTCCTCTTTCCCATCCTAAGAGGTCGGCATCTCAGTCCATCTTGGGGAGGAAGATGAGGAGGAAGAAGGAGAATAAGTGGGATTTTTTTTGCTTACCACCTGTCCCAGACAAACTTAAGAAGATGATGGGTCATCACCAAAAAATATATGATCTGGGTGACATTTATGCTAACTAATAGAATTAGGTCTCCTAAGGCAAGCAAGGTTCCCAAGGTACAACGGGCATGAAAAAGCGAGTAGTTTGCTTCGTGAGAAAGAAACCCATGAGTTGGAAAAGGAGAAAAAAAGAAAGACAAACCGTACTAAGAAAGAATAGGATGACAAATAAGTATGTTCTTTAAGCTCTAGTCCCAATTCTAATTGGGGGTAATAACCGTCCATTGGTTATTTACCTATGCCAATAGAGTATCCAACAAACTCCTCCACCTGCCGCGTAATTTTGGGGTATTTTCAAAATAAAGAGGAAAAATAAATTTCGAGATAAAATTATTTTTATTGCTCAAATATGTTGGATTTTATTTTTAAAGATGAGAATTTCAAACGGTTTCGGAATTGGAATTAAAATGGGGTTTTAATTGAATTTTTATTATTTAGAAGAGTCCTCAAAATATAAAACTCTCTAAGAGTCCTCGGAACATAAAACTCTCTAGTAAAAATAATATTTTTAGAAAACCGACCGTCCGATCAAGCTGAATTTTTGTCAGAAGTCCCGTCTCGCCGTTCGCTACAACATACTAAAATTTCAAGTGATTCCAACGGTCCGATCGTTCAAAATAAATTTTTTAGTGTTTGTATCTCATTAGAACTCCTTTCTTAATCAAACTCTTAAGCCTTTATATATCAACTAATTCGTGGCTTGGCTTTTCAAATCACTTTTTCTTAAACTTTTCAACCAGAAGAGCTCTTTAAAATTACTCCCTTTCATATACAAATCATAGCCCCAAACTTATTTAAGATTTCAACCTTAGATTAGAAGGCTTATTTGGTGTTTTCTCGAGTTTGGGCTAGAACGAGATTTGATTATTTTCGCGAAAAGAACGTGATGGTGTGATTAGATTTTGAGGCTGAATTATGCGATGATTCATTTGATGATTTTGAGGTATGGGGTTTTACACAATATGCTCCTTAATCTTGCGAGTGTTTCTCCCTTTGGTTTCATGTGATTATTGACTCATATTTGAATTGTTAAATTCTTTTGGAAATCTGAAAATATTTGTTGGAATCTAATTTTGATTCATGTGGTATTATATTTGGTGTTGAGTATGCTGTCATGAGATTTTAATATGGCACTGAAGTTGGGCACCCGTCAATATTCCTTTTTCCGGATATGCTAGAAAAATGCATAGGCGCGGTACGGTGGTGAGGCCTGGTGACCCGGTTAATGTGTTGTTGAGAAATTATAGTGATATAATTGCTTATGAGATTCACTTTGATTTGAATATTCCTATTCACATTGTTACGTTTTATTCACCGCTAATATTTGTTGAGCATCTTTCCTGTCGTATTGTGTACTTCCCCATATTTTCTTTTAGTGGCAGGTTAGTGCGGATTTTGGGCACTTTGGATTTGATTTTAGCGTGGATTATTTCGGGAAGAATATTCGAGAGTACATATGAGAAGATTGTATTATTTTGATGTATAGAGCATTGGAGATTTGTATTTTATTTTCGAGTTAGTTGTTATATATAATTCGAGAGACTTGGTATTTATTTGAAGAGATTTGAGATTTGTAGTTCTCTTTTATTGTTGTGGGATTTTTAGATGCTTTATACCTTGTTATTTATGGATTTGATTAGTTTTATCGATAGTAGCGCTCCGTTCGCTCTCCCCGGACGGGCGGGGTGTTACAACGCCCTTGATCTGCCCCTAGGCAATTAACATTATGAAGGGCAAGAAGGCCTTCACGACTTATGACTCGACATATTATAACGTCGAAGTCGGGTATTCGGTCGTTCAGTCTTCCATGTTGCCCATAAACATGGAGGCTTTGAGGAACTTTACCATGGAGCATCTTCATAAGGAAAGGATCCACCATAGTGTTTTGGTAATTCATATTTTACTTTGATTTTCACAGTAATTGGGTTTTTAACATGGTACTACTTCCTTATTTCTTCTTCGCTCTTTTAGGCTAAGCAAGCTATGCAAGAAATGGCCACTAGGGTTGATCATTTGTTGAGGAGGAACAATGTTGTTCATGAAAAAACGAACTTCATAAAGAATATTACTTTCGGGAACATCAAAATAGTGACCAACCTTTAGGTCAAGCTTAAAGAGGAGATGACTTGTAAGGAGAAAGATGTGGAAGAGGCCGATTAGATCCAACTATAGTTTAGCAAGTTCAACACCGACTTTTCCCCCTCGAGAAAGACTTCACCCAAAAAACCTTGCAAGAAAATTGATTTTGTAAAGGACCAATAGGGATCTTGAGGCTTAAATGGAGGCTGACCTTGAAAAGGACTCTGTCGAGGGATTTAGGGAATTAGTGTAAGAGGTTGCTTCGTAATTAGACTACCATGAGTGAGTTGCTCACATCCTTGGTTGGCTTGATAGTCTCCAATAGTGAATTGTCTTAGATAGAGACCTAGCATGCGTCGAGCACCCTCCTTTGGATAATCCTATCATAATGGAGGGTGATACTTTCTTAGCTAATGCCCGAAAGGTCGAGCAAGCGGTCATTGAACCTGTTTATCCTGCTGATGTGGTTGGTGTAATACCCATTTTTTTTAGGGGATTAATTAATTATAAGTAATTTAATTAACTAAGAAACAACTTGGATTTATTATATTTTTTAGAAGGTAAAAATTGAAATTATTTATGGGACCATAAGTTAAAATGAGTTAACTTAATAAAGAGATAAAGTTAAAATAAGTGAATTTGGAATTTTAGAGCTCATTCAATTAAGTAATAAGGTTTTTGGGCTAAAAGTTAAATTATATAAAAGTTTGGGGTTCATATGGCAATACCCTTGATATTAAACACTTGATTTATAAAATTCTAAGTATATAAATGTGAAATTCATTCTTATTATCCAAGAGAATAATCTATATTAGTTTACCCAATGTTATACCCTTGAAAAGTTAATTGAGGCTTTTAATTAATTATGTTCTTGGAACTTAATGCAATAATTGTATGAAAATATCTTGAGCCCTTTATTTATAAAAAGAAAATTTCCGTGTAGATGATTTAGAAGGATTACCGGATAAAGTTGTGATTGGATTATTTGGTTTGGAATTGTTATGGTTTTTGATGAACGAATTTGGGTTGGATATTTAAACGCTTATTCTCTTAATTTAATTACTCATAATAAACCTCCAACTAATTAAGTGTCTTAATGACTACCTTATCTAAACAGAAGTTCATTTGGGGGGGGGGGGGGGGGGGGGCTCTTGTTTGGATTTTATTTTTATGATATGTCCAGCGCACGAGTTTAGAGACGGCTAAAAGTAATGACATGAAAACCTTTAATAAAATCAGTACACCCTTTACTTTAATGCTTAGTTTTATTATTAGTTAATGTTAAACTTATTATCCCTTTGGATCCTAATGTAATGGAATAATGTGCTTCTAAATGCTTTATTTGAAAATGACTCAACGGTGGGGTAATATGGTAATAATAATATAACGATGAGTGATGAAATGCGATTGAAATCGAGAATGTCATTGATAAATGAACATATGAAATATGGATTATTGGAAGAATACCGAGAAGGAAAA
This sequence comes from Sambucus nigra, assembly GCA_949130495.1. Taxonomy (NCBI): domain Eukaryota; kingdom Viridiplantae; phylum Streptophyta; class Magnoliopsida; order Dipsacales; family Adoxaceae; genus Sambucus; species Sambucus nigra. The sequence continues at coordinate 271,385,383 of OX422219.1, read as the reverse complement.
CCTTGATGTTGATATACTTGATGAGTACAATTTAATATGGATTGTTATTACATCACACGATGTTGTGGAGTTTCGTTGCTACCTATTGTGGTGGCTACAAGTTTTGTGGTATTGTGAAATAGGCGACTACGGGATGTGTGATAGTTTTATATGGGCATACCTCATGTTCTTGAGATGGTAGTGGATAAGGGGCACATGTTGGTCATGTGTTAATTAATTAATAAATAATTAATTAATGAAATGAATTAAGTTAATTCTAACTGTGAGGTTGCATGGCATACATTAGGCTATCATTATTGATTATAATCTGTGAGTTTACCATTTGTATATATAATTGATTAGTTTTGGTAGATTAGCAACTTGATAGTGTTTTGAAACTTCTTTGTTCGTGGTAACTTTCAGTTTCTAGAACTAGACCTCCTCCTTAGAGTTTCTTCCTCAGCTAACACACATTATTATTTCCAGTTTCAGTCAACTTCAATCAGGGTTTGATATAGGTTTAGTCCCCATCTAGACTTTCATTTACTTTACACTTGTGATGGATATACTTTTTTATACTTTTCAGTTAGCATGCATTTTGATAGTGGATTTGGCATGCATAATTTTGAGACTCACTGATTGTATTGTATTTGAAAGTTAATGCTTGTATGTGAGTCTACCTATCTATTATGGTTTTGGACATTCTATTATGAGTTTTATATTGTAGGACTTTCATATTGTATTCTAATATTTTTTTCATGTCTCATTATTTTCTTTTCATGCTGAGAATGATATTTAATTATTTTAACAACATGTATAATTTAATAATTATACTTGATCAACCCAAGTATTAAAATATGTGGGGTGTCACAATAGATCAAGTGGATAATGGTGTTTTTGGCAAAGGGAATGCTCCTACTATAAGTTATGGGTATGCCACCCCTAACTTCCTTTGTTTTTATCCCCTTTCCTTTTTGCAGGCCGTTTCACCATTTATTTTGTAGGACTTGCACCATTTAATTCTAATATTAATGAAAGTTTTTTTCTTATTACATTATTGTTTTCTTGTTTCTTTTTGCATCTTAATCTCTCCATTAATCTGCACAACTGTTATAACCAAGACTTTGTGAGTTGATGTATTTATTAGTCTCGACCGATAGTCAGTGGAGTTATGGTATGTGACTCATTCCACTGACTTGTAAAATGTTAATCAAAATGAACAAACCATTTGATTATGGAATGTAAGTTAATGTTCTCATTTAACTTACCAAGTAATGAATGGAATTGTGGTTCATGAAATACTCCGCTGACTTATAAAAGTTTGAAAAAAATGGACTAAGTAATTAATTTAGGATTGTAAGTAATGTTCTTATTAAACTTGCCAAGTAGTCGATGGAATTAGGGTATGTGACAAACTTGACTAATTTGTAAAAGTTTAACAAAAATGGACTAACCATTTATGCCTATTCTAGTCTAGCTAACCTAACTTGAGTTGTACCACCATTTTTAGGTGGGTTTGATGCCAAATGTAGGTGACCAACTTATTTCTAGTTTGTACCACTCATTCTTAGGTAGGTTTGACCAACCCAACTTGCTATTTTCAGATGGGTTTGATGTCAAACATGACCAACTTATTTCTAAGTTGTACTAACCATTCGTAGGTGGGTTTATGCCTACTATAGGATGAACAATCCAACTTGGGTTGTATAACCGTTTTTAAGTGGGTTTGATGGCGTAATGTAATCTTAAAGGAACAATCATAAAGTGGAAACATTTATTGACACAAATTATCTTTATTGAATTAAAAAATTTATAGAAAGTAACATATCTACTTAATGATAAAGCTTCATACGGTTCATATCATTCCATGACCTAGGTATTGTTGTGCCAACCAAATCATCCAAGTGGCACGATCCACTTTAATACCTCGTATTTTATTACATTTATTTAATTAATTATTAACTGCTTGCTGATTAGATATTTTTTATGACACACGATATGTCATTTAGTACACACACACACACACACACACATATATATATATATATATATATATATATATATTGATTATGTAGTACTATGTAATTATTTAGTGTGATACTTGGATGTACATCATTATAGAAATTGATGAACTCACATTAATTCATTAAATTATATATTTAAGTGATTTAGTATTATGGGAGACTATGGAATGGTTAGGGGCTAGGTGTATAGGGTTTACTTTTTCGTATTATTCCCTCGATACTGCTTCCCACCGGTCGTGAAGTAGGTTCTTATAATACTATGTCACAATTAATCAGTAATTTATATTTAAAGCTAAGCTACTCATATCGACTAATTGATAAATTTAATAGGTTTTTGCGGTCTAGTCCCTTGACCGGACATTTTGGACGTTTTAACCAGGTCAAACAAATTTTAAACTATCAGGTCCATATAAATACATTTTCTGACATTTCATTCATTTTGTTATCATTGAGCTAATCAACGATTGTCATCATTTTCAATAAGCACGTCCTTCTCTTTCTTCATTCCACTTATGTCAAGAAGGTTCATTCTCTTCATTAACTTAGGATCTTATGATTTTTTTTCACTTTTGTCCAATGAGCTTTGTTCTGTCAAAGAAAAAGTTATCAATTTGTTCGAAGAAATCAATCCTTTGTGTTTTGTTTAACCTAGATTTTCCTTTGCATTTATTCGATCATTTGTAAGTTTATACTTGCTATGAAGAAATTTTTGCATGTCGATCAATTAAAATAGCTTGATGTATTTGTTTCGTTTAATCAAATCATTCTAATTGTGTAAATTATGTGATGAATTAACTCGAACATTAAATGAATGATTTAGTTGTGTTTTTATAATTGTATTTTAATTTTATATGAATATATTTTGACTTTGTATTTTGATTTCGTAATAGGTTGTGTATTTATATGTTTTGATTGTGTGTTCATGTGTGTGTGTACTTTATGTATATACAAGTTATTCATGCATATACCTCAAATGATAATTGCAATAAAGTACACGCAATTTGATGTAAAGTACACGTGAATTTTGGACTTGATTATTTATGATTTTTTCTTTTGACATTAATTTAGAATAATGTTAATGTATATTTAGTTTGTTAGTTTTGACTCATTACACAATAGACTTGTCATGTGTTAGATGGGCATGTGTTTGTTGGTCCGCGCCAGTGGGCTTGATCAATTTTGATGTTTTACAATAGTAAAATACTTTGTATATACATGAGCAGAAAATAGCAATAAAGTATGGGTAATTTGATCTAATGTACACGTGATTTTCTATTGATTAATTTTCATTTTGTTTTTTATATTAATTCTTCATAATGTTGATGTGCATTTACTTTGTTACCTTTGAGTCATGTTTAATAGAAAAGTCATGTCTTTGTTAGCCACGCGTTTGTTGGTTCGCGCTTGCGACATTAATTAATATTGAACTTTAACAAAACCATTTTTTAGTTTTAGTATAATGCAGGTGATAATGGAAAGTTTTTGGATTGCTAGGTGTTGTTATTTGGATAATATGGCTTACATTGAAAATTTTGAAGATAGCTCATTAGATTTCATATGCAATGAGTTACTGTAACACCCCATAATTTTGAGGATTTATTATTTAATTATTTTTAGGAGAAATAAAACTATTAAATTGGAGAAACGTAAATTTATGATTTGAAGAATTTATTTGAGAGGAACGAATTATTTATATTTGGTGACCGTAAGTTTAATTATTCAAATTATTGTTGTGCCGCATTTTGAGGTCAAAATTAGAGAATGTTATAAAGTATTTCGGATGACAATGAGTGCACAGTTGAGTCCGGATGGGTCGAGATAGTAAAAAAAGAGTACCCGGGGGTAATAATCGGTTCTCGATGCATTTTTGGGCATAGTTGGGCCCACACGAGGGGATTTGGGACATTTTAATTAGGTCCATGTGCGTAAAAACATGATTAGGGATTATAAACCAAATGGAGAGAGAGTTGAACAGTAATTAAAACAATTCTAGACTTAGGGCTTTGAGAGAGAAATAGAGGAAGCAAATCAAGAGTAAATTGGGGTTCTACTTGAGACAAATCGAGGGACAAAATGGGTGTTCTTCATCAACCCTTTCTCTACACCAACGGATCCAACTCTACGAACAATTAGAGGCAAGTGGTTAACTGTTGTGATTCTTAAATAGATGATAATCAATTCATATTATGGTGGGTGTAAACAAAAATCCGTTTTTGGGTGGATTATGGCATGAAATTTGGTTTTAATGAAACTAAACATGTTGTGTGATTTAATAGTTCAATTGATATTATAGAAGCATTTAGTGTTAATTGGAATTAGAACTATACTAGAATACTAGTTTTAGAGACGAATTGATTGGGATTGTGGAATCATATTTTTGAATAACAATTAAGATTATACCGTAAGAATTCATTTTCTTGAGTTGGTGATATTCGTAAAAACCAATGATGCTAAAATGTTTGGATGATGATTATAGTTCATAATTGATGTGAAAAGATGATAAATATGATGGATTGAGGTTGGGATTTGAGAAAAGAAAGCTTGGGTTTTCGTTAATGGCTGAAACAGAGGTTCGAAGAAGAAAGGGAACTAGTCGGTCGATCGATCGACCCAGGGAGTCGATCGATCGACGGTCCCAGGTTTTTGGCAGGTTCACCTGTTTTATACATAAGGGGGAAATTAATTTAAAATTTAATTTTCATGCTTTATTTAGTGATAAATGTATATGAAGCACATATTCCTAACAATCCTAGGGGAGAGTAATTGGGTTTAGGAGGGGGATAATTGTATGCCACAAAATGGATGGATTTTGGGAAATAAATTTTAGTAGTAATTCTGGGTCGAGGGAAAAATGTTCGGGTATCGTAGTTGAGTGGCACTACGTTATTAAATAAAAAGAGGTGTAATTAATTAATTAAGAGGGGAAATATAGACTCGGGTATAAACGATGGTACGAGCCAAGTGAGAGAGTCCGAGTATATTGGTTGAGCGACACAAAGTATTAAATTAATTAATGTGTAAATTAAATTAAATTAGAGTTAGACCATAGTTTCAGGAATATACATGCTAGTGTTATTGATTTTAGTATACGGTAATGCTAGGATTTATATTATATATATACGGTGTGGTGATAGTGTGTATATATATATATATTGTGCATGCTATTAAATATTAGTGACTAGATATTTATTTAATTTATATACTTTAGTGCTATCAAGGGAGGTTACGAGAAGTGGGTGAATTCCCCTTGCTTGAGGAGTAGGGCGAGTATATCCCCAAGTCATAGCATCCGGTATACGGGTGAGGGGCTTATCTCACTTTCAGGGAAGGAATATAACCGCCTCCACTACGTTTATATTTTGGTCCAGGTTGGCGAGAGATTCTAACTTGGGTAACTAGGTTATGTGAGCATACCTAGTGAGATATCACTTTAGCGAAAATCATCCAACGAGGGTATACTCGAAGGGATGGATATACATATGATATATGTGTGGATGTTGTAGTAAATATACGTATATAATGGTATTAAATATAATATGCGGGTAATAATATAGTGTGTGATGCATTTACTTTATATAACTTGTGTCACGATTATATGATATTATTTAAAAGGAATTAATTAGGCTGATTTGAGAGATAACTTATGACCCATGAATAATAATACTCGATTTAGAGTAGTATGGAAAGGGAGGATTATACTAGGACTAGTTGGACGAGGTAGTACAACTAGGTAGGGTTAAGGAAATTGTTAGGTGTGCACATTAGTGGAGGGGTGAGTATGTCTTCAAGAGAGTGAGACAATAACTTAAATATGAAGTGCATTCATACATTTTTAATTACTGCAGTTAATTCACTTGCTAAATATTTTCAAAATGTTTTGGGTTCTAACCCTTGATATAAAACTATTTTCAAAACCTTTTAGGTGTCTAGCCATAGGGACGCTAGGCTTGATATTCTATTTCAGGGACACGTAGCTGCGGCACATGTGGATGCTAGCAGGAGCTTGGATTAGACGCATCATTCATTCCTTCCTAGAGTAGAATCATCTATCAGTTTCAGTTACTTAGGCTTGTTGCGCAGACTTTTCAGTACAGTTTTTAGATTTATTTTCTCAGTTGTTGGATGATTGTTATTGAACTATTTACTTTGGTGGACGGTGGTTTAATTGGCAAGTAGTTTAATTGTTTATTCAGTTGATTTGATTTAGTTGTTGTGAATGGTTTATTAAAATTTGGCACCGGCTTTTTGGAATACGAGGTGGTTAGTAAGTTTTAAAAAGGTTTTCGACAGTGATGCTAAGAATGAACGAACTGGGATTCCTGCTTTAATTTGATATATGACTGATCACCCGGTATTTTTTTAGGCGGGGTGTTACAGTTATGTAGTAGGTTTATGGATTTGAAAGTTGGATCTTTTTCATTGGAATACGGCTTTGGTGATGAAAGTCGATTCATGTTGCTTTGTGCTAAAGATGTTCACTGTATGTTGTGGTCTCTAGTGATTCTCAATGTTGAATTTATTTGGATATATGTCTTTGATTCAATAGCTTTTGCCACAAGTACAATTCCTGAACGGGTCGAATGCAGGTATAGAATTTGTGATCGGGTTAATCGTAGTTATACAAGTTGTGAGAGGGTTGAATGCAGTGGTACAGTTAGAGAAAGGGTAGACTATATATCATCATCCACTATGATTAATATTAGTAGTGGTGTTGAAAATGATGTTTACATTGGAGGTGTGGGGCCCAGTACATCATAATTTTATCTCTCTAATTATTGGAATACATATATTAGTCATGAAGAGTAGTGTTTCAAAGGAGGTGTGGTTGAGTTTCGTGATAAGTTACGAAAGTATGCTGTTGAGGTTGGTTTTAACTATTTATATGTGAAGAATGATAAAACTCGACTGATAGCAGAGTGTTCTAAAAGGAATACTAAGAATTTCATGTGGAGAGTTCATGCTTCATTATCAACATTAAATGGTTACTTTTATATAAGAAGTATGAATAATGAGCATACTTGTAGGGGTGTATATCGTAGTTCATTAACAAAATGATGGACTCCAAATTGGTTCTTACATTACTTGTGATAAGTTAAGGGATAAACCATTACTGAGACCAATTGATGTAGTTAGAGATATAAAGAAGAGATACAGTCTTGATATAGGTTATCATCATGCATGGCGTGGCAAAGAGATGGCTATTGCTGAGTTGCATGGTGATGAGAAAGTTTCGTATGCATTAATCAATGATTATAGGGAACTTCTGTTGTAGTATAATCCAGGATCACATTGCATTTTTAACGTAGAACCAGAGAGCAAATTATTCAAAAGAATTTTTGTAATGTTTGCAGGATCCATTAATGGGTTTCAGTACTATAGGCCTGTTTTATTTCTTGATGGTGACTTTTTGAAGAGCAGGTATCGTGGAATGATTTTGTCGACAACTGCAAGGAATGGGAACAATGGTAAATGTGAAGCATTAAAGTTTACTTGACAATATTATGCCATTATTTTGTAATCCTTTTTATGTTCTTTCAACAAAAAATATAGAACAAGCATGACATTAATAAAGTACACGTGAATATATGTTTGTACTTTGGGAATTATGTGTGTACTTTGAGGTCTGTTTTTTATTTGCATTAGAATCCCAAAGTACACACAATAGATAAAACAATACACGTGAATTTATATTCTATGTCACGTGTACTTTGTGATGTCATGCGTGTACTTTTGGATTTCTTGTAAAGTACACGCATTTCGTTACTATGTACACATGACATCCTGATTACACTTAATGTTTACATTATAATGTTTTGCGTGTACTTTGTGATTCTTTCTTTGTTATTGTCAAATTAAACAATCATAATATGTTTATAATTTACATTTGTGTAACCTATCACTACAAATATATTTATTCTCTTGTATACCTACGTGTTTATTGGTCCACGCTAGCGAAATTATTTTCAGAGTTCATCATAGAATCTGTGTGTACTGACATATGTTATTATAATTTTAGGCCTTTATCCTCTTGCATAAGCAGTTGTTGATTTAGAGACGGAGGATAAGTGGATGTGGTTTCTCATTAATTTGCTTGATGCAATAACGCATCAAGATCGGAACAATGGACTTATTGAAGGTGTTTCTAAGGTTTTTCCAATGTCTGCACATTGCTATTGTATACATCATTTACAGGGAAATATAAATAAGAAAATACAGGGTACTGTGAAATTTCTAAAGAAGCTCGTTCAAGATTTCATACGTTGTGCATATGCTATAACAATTGATGAATTTCAGAAGAACATTGATGCCCTAAAGAAGGAAGGTGGAGTTGCTATCGCTTATTTTCTTGATAATTTGCCTCAGAAGAATTGGTCTTATGCATATTTCACTGGTAAGCATTATGGTGACATGGCATCAAGTGTTGAGAAATCATTCAACTCTTGGATCCTAGAGGAAAGGCATTTACCGATAATTAATATGATGGATAAAATGAGGATCAAAATTATGAATTTCAATGCAAACAAACTTGTTTAATCTGAAACATGGTCAAAGGAGTTGTGTCCTCATTTTGATAAATTACTGACTGAAAATTGGAATAAAGGGAGACATTGGAATATTAGTCGCTCAAGTACACATGTATTCGAAGTTCATTCAAATGTGCGGGCCACGGTTGGCTTAGAAAAAAGGAATTTGCTCTAGTAAGAATTGGCAGCTACGATGTTTTCCATGTTCTCATGTTGTTTCTGTCGTAAGGAAGATGTGTGAAAGTATTTATGATCATATTTAGGATTATTATAAGATTTTTTTCTACAAGAAATCATACTCATCACCTATAATTCCTCATCCTGATTTGATGTCCCTAAAGATTTCATTACCTGAAAATCTAGCAATCCTTCCTCCATTAACAAAGAGATCGACAAGGAGGCCAAGAAATAAGAGAATAAAATCTGTTGGAGAGGTTATAATAAGAGAAGTAACTTGCTATAGATAGGTTATTACAGATCCACGTGTAAAGAACCAATTTGATTCCTCTTCATATTATTCAATTCATTCATTGTAACACTAGTGTTAAATAAAATCAATTAACATTCACATTTGAGTAAATTATTGTAATGTTATTGTTGAGTGTTCATTTCTGTATTATTAATTTTGGAATGAAATCAACATAGAGTACGCGTATGTTTTTATAAAGTACACGTATATTGATACGACCAAAATCCAATTCAATATATGTGTACTGAATGTATTCTACGTGTAATTTTATAAAGTACACGTATATAAATGCATGTACTATTTAGAAAATGGTTTTGGACATTACAATGTGCTTGTACTTTATAAAAAACACTTAAGTCACTCATATTCTTAAATTCCTATGTGTATTATGGTCTGCGCCAGCGACATTATTATACGAGTATTTCAATATGCGTGTACTTTATGTATTATGCGTGTACTTTATAAAGTACACGTGTAATAAATAAAGTACATGCATTTAAATAATGATTTTGGACAATACCTTGTGCGTGTACTTTATAAAAACATGCATGTATTATAGTTTAGAATAGATACAATCATATTTTGACAATACAATCATATTTTGACATACCAATTTTTTTACGATAAATGAATGTAATATTAATGTTTACATTTTTAACATACCCATTTTTTGACATACACATTTTTTCACTTATTTTGACAATACAATGTGGTTAGTTCTTTTTTTATGTGTGTGTAGCAGTTCAACAAAGCACACACATTTTTAGTAAAATACACGTGATCATTTTTCCAAATGTTCACGTGTACTTTACCATACTTTACATTTTTACACTATGTCATGGTTAGAGACAACACTATATTATGTAGGTTTTGGTGTATGATATAAGTCACAATATATGCATGAAGGAAATAAAATATTTATTAAAACAAAAAAATAAAGTACAATTTTTTCACATCACAAAAGCTTAAAAAAATAAAGAAGGCTTATATTAGGGAAAGCTATTAAAGGCATCTATGGTGTCAGGAAGAGAATCAATTAAATTAGAGCATACTCAAATTTCTTCTTCTATGACAGCTATAAGACCTTCATGGTGCGCTTTCTTCTCCTTTCGCTTGGTAATTTTCAATAGAACTTCTTGTGTATAGAAAGATATGAGGTCTTCATATGTTTGAGGAGGGTCCTCATCCACATCAAATAAATCTATGGGATTGGGTGGAATTCGAGAGTAGCCTTCCCTCACATATGTTTGAAACTTCTCAAAGGCAGTTTCATATGAGGAAAGATTTTCCTCAATTTCCCTTATTTTTTTATTTCTTTCATCTTTCTCAAGAGCAGGTCGCAACTTTTCTGCTTGGATACTCATTATGTAATCTTTACCCTAGATGCAATGGTTAAGAAAGGAACAAATATTACTCCTTTATAGTAAAAGTTAAAGCTATTTATTTCTTTGACCAGAAGTAGTTGGGTTAGTGAGTAGTTGAGCTTAATAAATTATTTTTGGTTATTGTGTCCTGGTGAATAAATATATATAATAGAATTATTCCTACGTGTTGAATAAAAATATGGAACTACATTATATGGAACTACATTGAATAAAAACATATATGGAACTACATTGAATAAAAATATATATATAAAAAAAATTACAATCATCTGTTATGAAAAAATTTCAAAAAAAACTTTACAATTATTTTTCCTCCTATTAACAATCATGGAATAAAAATTCATTGGCTATATATGCTATTTGTTGGAGAATTTCGTCGTCTTCAAATGATGTTTTAAGAGAATTTCTATAACAACCCTCACGTTTGATAGCCTATTTTATATTTATTTACTATGTGTAGTGAGTAATTATAAAATGATGGATGTTGAGTAAATATTAATTTAATATGAAAAAGGTTAATATTTACTGAAATGTTGTATGATTACCTGATGAGTAGGTAAAAATATCCATGTGGTGATTTATGGTGTCATAAGATATAAAATGACATTTTGGTTTAATGAGAAACCGAAACTTAAAATGAGTTATAAAATTTCCAAATGATAATTTGGAGGGTGTAGTTAGTCCCGGTAAGTGCAAGACAGTCAAAATAAGTGCCATATTGTATTTTGGCATTTCGGGCACTTTTGACTGGTTATAGCTTAAATGTGTAGTGCGTATCATTTTATCGCGTATTAGTCATTAAAGTTGGACATTTTAGACTAATGGTCCGATTTAGTCTTGCTAACCTCATTATTTTCCTCATTTTCTCTTAACACACAATTGTTAACCTAGAGAGAGAAAGGAGAAAAAAGAGAGCTTTGGAGAAAAGAGAGATTGGAGCTTGGATCTTGCTTGAATCTTCCTCAAATCTGATTTTTCTACATCAAGGCAAGTTTACTACTTGCTATTGTATGATTTAAGAGGGATAATTAGTATTGATAGTTATGTAATGGTTATGGCTTAATAAAGTTAGGTTTCTTTGTTAGATTTATGGGTTTTGATATATTTGGAAGAGATTTGAATATTAATTAGCATGGATTAATGTTGTTGGAAGCATTTATGATCATTTGGTATCAATAAATGTGGTTGGTTTGGTTGGAAGTTGGTTTTTGGTTTATCTTGGAAATAGAAAGTTTTGGTCTAGGTCTGCAATGACCGGTCGATCGCGGTTCTCAGACCAGTCGATCGGGCGTTCGGGAGAGGGCACACTGCTTTCTTTCAAAGGCATAAATGTTGAGGCGCGGTCGACCGCGTCCCCTTTATCGGTCGACCGGCCCTGCCGAAGTGAGCTTTCTACTTTTCTTCTTAGGCAAAAACTTTAGACGCGGTCGATTGCAGTTTTGGGACCGGTTGACCGATCCCCTGTTTTCTTCCCAAAATTCTACTTTTGCTTTTAAATCTTTTCTTTTCATAGGGACTTAGGAACCTTCTTGAATGAAGTAAACTTTGGCTTTTAGAGTCCTAGTTGAGTCTGGTTGTCACCCTAGAGTGGAATGGATTTCACTTGGGGTTAAGTCCAAAAGGGGGGGGGGGGTGTTCCAAATTGATGTTTAGGCATCACTCTTCTGGTTACTTCTTGATGATGCCAAGATTTAGCACCACCGGATAAGTGATAATGAGCTCAAACGGTAGTAGCCATGGCAACCATAGAGATGTATAAGTGTATAAGTATGTAGAAGGGGATGAGTATAAGAGGAGATAAGACAATGATGTATAATGGTTCAGCCAATTTGGCCTACATCCACTGTGAGTGTGTGATCCACTAAGTATGGGAACTAATGGCCTTGGATACAATGCACATAAGCTCCTCTCTCTCTCTACTGTGTGTACAAGTAGTGTTTTAGCTAGGGTTACAGCAAATTGATCGATCCATCCCCTGTAGGGTTATAGGTGACAAGTATATATAGGTCTTGAGGGGGTGTAGTGTACCCCCCAAGTATGCATGGTGCATGTGAATGATAATCTAGACAATCCCCTGTTGACACCTGTAGATGCCAAATGATGACATAATATTCCCTCACATGAGGGTGTGATTTTGTTATAACGGTCTCCCATGTGCCATGTGAGCCTCACGCGCACTGTTCCACGCGTCTCCCCAACCACGCGCTGTGATGATGTCACCCTCGGCCTATGAGCCGAGGACGAGGGCAAAGTTCCTTCCCGTAGTGAGTGTGGCCCAATTCTGGCCTCGTACTGTCGTACCCTCGGAGGGTCGTCTGGAGCCTGGTGAAGGGTCGGCCCCCTGAGGGGTCGTCTGGAGCCAGGTGAAGGGTCGGTCCCCTGAAGGGTCGGCCCCTGAGGGGTCGTCCATTTGGAGGTAATCCTCAGCCAGGCCGAAGATATAAACGGGTATATCAATCACCCCCCCAGCCCTTAGCCATAGGTGCTGTTGAGATGGCTGAGGGATAGTGTTGTAATTGAGATGCGTGTATGATCAGTTAGGTGAGTGACACCTGGGCAGATACTCATTATTGTTCCAGTTTCCAAGGCATGGCGGCTGTATACTTTGCTTGGGACTTTGTGCCCTAATTATGCCTTCCTCATGGGCTGTGTCCTGCCTTGGTCAATGGGACCACTCATTACTAAGGTATTTAAGAGATTTCTAAACTCTCTCTCTCTTCTTCTTCTTCTTCTTCGCGCCCAAGCTTTCTCTTTCTAGCTTCCAGCCTTCTTGTCATTTCTGCAATCCCTGCGTTTCGAGTTTGGCAGCTTTGCTATTTCTTTCTCAGGTAATCTTTCTGCCCCAACGTCCTCTTTACTTTCATTACTTTTTTTTTGCTTTTTGGTTTTAGGCCTGTAGGGCTTGATTTGGGTCGTTTTATAACTTTTTCGACGACTGGTTGTTGAGTGTTCTTGAGTGAAAACCATCAATTCCCTTTGTCTTAATTCAAAAGTCTAATTCGGTCAACTATAAACTTGTTTGTAGTTATGCTCCCCAAATTCCTCTAAGTGTAGGGTCTTCCCTTTTAATGCTTAGGAGGCTTTATAGTTTAGCATCTGAATTCCCATCCTTGAGAGAGAAGCTCTTTGCCGAGATCAGACGAATAGAGAAAGAGGAAGAGAAGAGACGAGGGGCCGACCCTAACTGGGTACGACCCATCTTTCCCATTCCTCTTGCCACAATAAAACCATTTGAACCGTCTGAGTCTTGTGGGTCGTCCTCTCGTCCAGTCGAGAGTCATTCAAGTGAGATGGACGAGAGAGCATCCTCGCCAACTAGCGCTGGACCTTCCGATAGGAGAGAGACATCTGACCTAAGCCCAGGCCGAGAGGCCGAGGGTATGGTCCCCTCCGAGGCTGTCCCCGTGACAACCCTATCTCCACATGCCTTCCAGATGGCCTTTCCCCATGGTCGTCTGATAGATGACGAGGCCGAGGGAGAGGGGACTGAGGACGAGGGTGATGATACAGATGACCAGGTTGATACCTCCCATGCCTCGTCCTATATCTCCTCCATTAGGGACCGCGATCTCTTGTTGTGGAGACATGCCTATGGAGTGCCCCCCAGCATAACTATGAGGGTTCCCTCTGAGTCTGAGAGGGTTTTTGATTGTGAAGAGGGAGAGGTTGCAGTATATGAATAGATGTTCAAGGTTGGTGTCAGATTCTCTCTGCATCCTGCTATCATAGATATCCTGTCAGCCCTTGGTGTTACCCCCTCTCAACTTCCTCCCAATTCCTGGAGGACGATACTAGGTTACATCTCCCTGTGGAAGAATTTTTTCACTGATGAGCCCTCGACTGACGTATTCTTGTCCTTCTACAATATCACATCCTCGTCCAAACATCCTGGGTACTATCATCTAGGGGCAAGGAGGTCTGAGAAAAAACTTCTCCACAGGGCACAAACCTCTAACCACGATTGGAAGAAGAGATTCTTCTTTATCTCTGGGGAGTGGGAGTTCACCACCGAGGCTCAACTTGTAGCCGATGGTTCGAGGGTCCCCCGAAGATGGTCTAACCCTTTAATGAAGGCCAGGTCAGACCCCGGACTTAGTCTGGAGGAAAAGGACATCGTTGAGTATCTGAGAGGACGAGGGAGAGAGGGTGAAATTCTAAAATTTGAAGACCTGATGACCCCTCGGTTCCTCAATGAAGCTGGTCTGAAGGTCGGCCCCCTTACAGAACTATGTGAGTTGTACTTTTCTTTACTTTTTCCAAGTGTTTCCTTTTTATCTCTGCATTTTTCTCATGTGTCGTACCCTTTTCAGGTCGTCCTGCAGGTATATCAGACTATCTTTGGGAAATGACTGCTCCCAGCTTACTATCCGGCTTGGCCAAGAAGAAGGGTAAGGAGCCTCAGCAGGCTCCGAGGAAGACGAAGGTCACTGGGTCGACGGTTGTTGAGCCGATCGCCGATAGCCATAAAAGAAAGGAGCCTGAGGGTCCTATTGACCCTCGGCCGGATTCTCAGACGAGGGCCAGGGTCGAAGCATCTGAAGGGACTGCTTATTCATCCAGCATGGGGGCCTTCTGGTCCCAGAACCTGGCACATCTCAGGGCCGAGCCCTCATCACTCATTACAAACTTGAGGGTAGCCAAGGCATCAATGTTTTGTGCTCCCTCGGCTGCTGACTACGACTTCTTGTCAAAGATGCCTCCAGCTAAATTGTATGACTATGGTTTGCACGCCCTTGCACAGGTATTGGTCTTGACCCACTTCTTTAATTTCATTCTTTCACCAACTGTTTCCTCGGCCTCTTGACATCTGTTTATTTTTATTGTGCAGTCTGTATGCGCCTTTACCTCGGCAAAAAAATGGATGGCCAAAAATCAGGAGAAATTCCATGACGCCGAGAGGGCCATCCAGCATGAGGCCGACCTGCAGGCTGACTTAGATACTGCAAAGGCCGAGCTAGAGAGTGCCAGAACCGAGCATGCATGAATTATGGATGAGCTAACGAGGCAGCATGATGAGGATCTGAAGGCTAGAGACTTTCTTTTGAAGGAGAAAGATGAAGCCATGACCCATCGGGAGGCCCAATTTAAGATTGAGCTGTCTGAGGCTGTGAAGAAAGCCGAGGCCGACGCTGTTGAAGCCTATAAATTCTTAGATGAGTTCCAAGGTTTCGGCCTTGAGTACTTGGAGAGAGGGATAAGGACGGCCTGTCGGTGGGTCGTCCTCAAGTTCGGCGACGTCGTCTCTTCGGTCCGCCCGTCCCTTGAAGCAGTCCAACTGGACGACCCTCTGATCGTCGAGGCTCTGACCCAGGTGGAATCCCAACATGCAAAAGGCACAGGCATGTCTGAGGCTCAGCCTGTCATAGTCACAGAGGAAACCTCTCTTATAGATGTTGAGGTCCTGCCCTCTGATGCTGTTCCATAGGGTGGCTGTCTGTAGCCCATACCCTCTTGATGTAATCAATATTTTTGTACTCTACTTGTAGAACACTTGATATTTCATTAATACTATCGTCTCCTTTGCTGTCTTCCATATTTTCTTCTTGTACTATTTGTGTTGTCTTTGTTAATGCCACTAACCTCTCCCTCGTCTTTCTTGAGGGTGAACGAGGGGTCATCCCCTGCGTTGGCCCTCATTATAGCCGAGGATTAAATTACCAAACTAATGGTTTTAATAAAGTTTTCCCTCGTCTTTATTGAGGACAGTGGTGGGGTCGTCCCCTCCACTGGCCCTCATTATAGCCGAGGGATAAAATTACCAAACTAATGGTTTTAATGTTTTCCCTCGTCTTTCTTGAGGACAGTGGTGGGGTCGTCCCCTCCACTGACCCTCATTATAGCCGAGGGATCAAATTACCAAATTAATGGTTTTTAACAAAGTTTTCCCTAGTCTTTCTTGAGGACAGTGGTGGGGTCGTCCCCTCCACTGGCCCTCATTATAGCCGAGGGTTCAACTTACCAAATTAATGGTTTTTAACAAAGTTTTCCCTCGTCTTTCTTGAGGACAGTGGTGGGGTCGTCCCCTCCACTGACCTTCATTATAGCCGAGGGTTCAACTTACCAAATTAATGGTTTTAACAAAGTTTTCCCTCGTCTTTCTTGAGGACAGTGGTGGGGTCGTCCCCTCCACTGGCCCTCATTATAGCCGAGGGTTCAACTTACCAAATTAATGGTTTTTAACAAAGTTTTCCCTCGTCTTTCTTGAGGACAGTGGTGGGGTCGTCCCCACCACTGGCCCTCATTATAGCCGAGGGTTCAACTTACCAAATTAATGGTTTTTAACAAAGTTTTCCCTCGTCTTTCTTGAGGACAGTGGTGGGGTCGTCCCCTCCACTGACCTTCATTATAGACGAGGGTTCAACTTACCAAATTAATGGTTTTTAATGAAGTTTTCCCTCATCTTTCTTGAGGATAGTGGTGGGGTCGTCCCCTCCACTGGCCCTCATTATAGCCGAGGGTTCAACTTACCAAATTAATGGTTTTTAACAGAGTTTTCCCTCGTCTTTTTGAGGACAGTGGTGGGGTCGTCCACTCCACTGACCCTCATTATAGCCGAGGGTTCAACTTACCAAATTAATGGTTTTTAACAAAGTTTTCCCTCGTCTTTCTTGAGGACAGTGCTGGGGTCGTCCCCTCCACTGGCCCTCATTATAGCCGAGGGTGGTTCTCTGTAGATGTTTCCATGCATACTAGAACTGATAACCACAGGATGAGGGGAAGCACTGATATTTCTCATTAATTTTCCAAGTGTTCTGTTGGAGCAACTCTTATTACACTTATGGTCTATCAAGACCTTACAACACTACTGATAGTATTTCTTCAAATGATCTGCATTCCACGG
Source organism: Sambucus nigra (assembly GCA_949130495.1). Taxonomy (NCBI): domain Eukaryota; kingdom Viridiplantae; phylum Streptophyta; class Magnoliopsida; order Dipsacales; family Adoxaceae; genus Sambucus; species Sambucus nigra. The sequence goes on along the minus strand of OX422219.1, from coordinate 271,368,161 downwards.
GTTGGAAAAAGGTTCCACTTCTAGGTTTTCTAGTCTATAGGTCCCAGGGACGACTTCATCGATGACCCTATATGGTCCATGCCAATTAGAATGGAGCTTGTTGGGATTTTGCCAAGTCTTCTTGAGGACCAAGTCCCCCACTACGATGGGCCTCTGTTTCACCCTCTGATTGTAAAACCTTGCGGTCCTCTGCTGGTAGGCTGCCTGCCTTATCTCAGCATCCTCCCTCATTTCCTCAATCAGGTCTAAGTCGAGTCTCCTCTCTTCCGCATTTTTTTGGGGGTCATACACTTGGACTCTATGCGTAGGAAACTCAATCTCAGTGGGGATGACGACTTCTGAGCCATAAGCTAGCATGAATGGGGTCTCTCCGGTAGAGGTCCTCATTGTCGTCCTGTATGCCCATAGCACGACATATAACTCCTCGACCCATCTTCCTTTTGCCTCCTCAAGCCTCTTCTTGATTCCATCTAGGATTGTCCTGTTTGTAACTTCTGTTTGCCCATTGGACTGAGGTCGACCTGGGGTGGAGAAAAATTGTTTGATACTCGCCCTTTCACAGTACTTCTGTAGAGAGGTATTCTTGAACTGAGTCCCGTTATCCGAGATGAGGGTGTTGGGGAGACCATATCTACTTATAATATTTTTCCAGATGAACTAAAAGGTTTTCTGCTCTGTGATCGTCACCATCGGCTCCGCTTCCACCCATTTTGAAAAATAGTCAATGGCTACGATGAGGAATCGATAGTTATTGATGGCCCTAGGCAAGGATCCTACTAGGTCAATTCCCCACACTGCAAATGGCCATGGGGATGTAATGGAAGTAAGAGGCTGATGGGGCTGGTGAGGGATGGTGGCAAATCTTTGACATTTGTCACACTTTTTTACATATGTCGCTGCGTCTTTCCCCAAGGTCGGCCACCAGTACCCCTGGGTGATCACCCTCTTCGCTAAGGATATGCCCCCGATGTGGCTTGAGCACGATCCTTCGTGCACATCTTGCAAAATGGAAGGGAATTCTGAGGGATGCACACACCTAAGTAAGGGGAGCAAAAACCCCTTTTTGTACAAGGTGTCTCCGATGACAGTGAATTTTGCAGCCCTGTACCTCAGCTTCTTCTTTTCTTGCCTTGCTTCTGGCATCTCACCCTCTTTAATGTATCTGATCAGAGGGTCCATCCATGAAGCTTCTTGAGAAACATTTAGGCAATTTCCAAGTGTTCCCTCGGCGTCTTCAATAGTTGGATGAAGCAAAATTTCTACTGGGACCGTCCTCCTGATGTCTGTCCTAGTTGCCGAGGCCAACCTCGCAAGGGCATCAGCACGGCCATTATCGAGCCTAGGTATCCTCTTTAATTTCACTTCTCTGAAGCCTTTCAGTAATGACCTCACTTTCTCAAGGTACGTAGCCATCCTCTCGTCCTTAGCCTCGTAGGCTCCTAGTATCTGATTCACTACTAGACTTGAATCACTATGGACCAAAATCTGGCCGACACTAAGAGACTTGGCCAAGGAGAGGCCTGCTACCAAGGCCTCATATTCAGCCTCGTTGTTGGAGGCTTTGAAGTTGAACCTCAGGGCGTATTCAACGTCTGTGCCATCGGGTGCTGATAGTATCAGTCCAGCTCCACTTCCGTTGTCACAGGAGGACCCATCAACGAAGAGGCTCCACAAAGTCTTTCCCTCTGAAAAATTTCCCTCGGAGAGGGATCCCTGTCTAAAGATGTATCTTCCCTCTTCGTTTTCAGTCGCTTTCTTCTAGCGGTGCTTGTCTCGGCCCTATCTGCGGGTGTGTCGGTGGGCCTATCTTGTTATGTATCTGTCTTCCCGAGGGTCTCACCCTCGGCTTCATCACCTTCCCAAGTAAACTACCCCACGAAGTCTGCCAATGCTTGCCCCTTAATGGCCGTCCTGGGCTGATACACAATGTCAAACTCTCCCAGCTCTATAGCCCAGGCCATTAGCCTGCCTGATTTTTCTGTCTTGTGTAGGACCTGCCTAAGAGGATAGTCGGTGAGGATGACCATTGTGTGGGATTGGAAGTACGGCTTCATCTTCCTTGAGGCATGGATCAAGGCGTAGGCCAACTTCTCCATCCTCGGGTATCTTTGCTCTGCCCCCTGAAGTGCCTTGCTGTTAAAATATACAGGCTTCTATACCCCGTCTTCGTCTCTCACAATGGCTGCACTGATGGACGACTCTGAGATGGCGAGGTACACATAAAGTCGTTCACCCTGCACGGGTCGTGACAGCAGCAAGGGAGACCCTAAGTATGACTTTAGGTCCCTGAAAGCCTCATCACACTCTTTACTCCATTCGAAGGCCTTCCTAAGGATCTTAAAGAATGGCAAACACTTGTCTGTGGCCCTAGACACAAACCTGTTCAAGGCAGCAACTCTCCCCGTGAGTCTCTGAACATCTTTAATGGACTTGGGGGTCTTCATCTCAACAAGGGCCTTTATCTTTTCAGGATTGGCTTCGATTCCTCTTTGGTTGACAATGAACCCCAAGAACTTCCCTTCTCCGACCCTGAAGAGACACTTGGCCGGATTAAGCTTCATCTTGTATTTGTCCATCATATTAAAGGTCCTCTCCAGGTCTTCCACATGATCCTCTGCCTTCAGACTCTTAGTCAGTATGTCATCTACGTAGACCTCCATAGACTTCCCAATTTGGTCTTCAAATATTTTATTTAGGAGGCGCTGGTACGTTGCCCCCGTATTTTTTAGGCCAAAGGGCATGACCCTGTAACAGTATGTCCCCTTATCAGTGATGAAGGCTGTCCTCTCCGAGTCTTCAGGGTTCATGAAGATCTGGTTATACCCTGAATAGGCATCCATGAAGCTCATGAGCTCATGGCCTGCGATAGCGTCTACCATCTGGTCAATGCAGGGGAGAGGGAAGCTGTCTTTGAGACAGTGCTTGTTGAGGTCTGTGAAGTCCACGCACATTCTCCACTTCTCGTTGGCCTTTGGGACAATGACTGCATTGGACAGCCATTCAGGGTAGATGACCTCTCTGATAAATTCAGCGTCTTCTAATTTTTTGACCTCATCCCTGATGACCTCATACTTTTCTCTGGAGTAAATTCTCCTTTTCTGCTTTACCGGCTTCACTCCCTCTACCACATTGATCTTGTGGCACATGATTTCAGGGTCAATCCCCGGCATATCTACATGACTCCATGCGAAGACGCTTCGCCTTCTCCTCAACAGTTTAATGAGGTCTTCCTTGATATCGGGCTTCAGAGACTTGTCGACTTGGACGGTTTTTTCCGGGTCATCCTCATCGAGGATTATGGATTCTACCTCTTCCGCGGCCTCTCCTTTCTTTAGCTTCGTCTCATCCCTGGGGTCTAGGGTATCAATATTGTAAGTGGTCGTAGCCCTCTTGTGTGCCTCCCTTTCTTCAGCGGAGTTGTAGTAACATTCTCGCGCTGTCGTCTGGTCTCCCTGAACTTCTCCCACCCCGTAAGGGGTAGGAAATTTAATCATCTGATGGACCGTATACGGCACAACTTCAAACCCCTTGAGGGCCACACGCCCTAGTATGATGTTGTAGGCCGAAAACACATGCTCATCCATCATAAAGAAACTGACCTTCTTGGTAAGCCATCTCGGCCACTCGTCCCCCATACTAACATCGGCCTCATATACCCCAAGGGGATGAACCTTTTCCCCACTGAACCCAATCAATGGATGATGGTATGGGACGAGTCTAGCATGGCTGAGACCTAAGGCTTTGAAGCACGGCCAAAACATCACGTCTGCAGATGAGCCCCCATCTACCAGGATCCTCGACACCTCGCACTCGTGCACCCTGGTAGTGATGACGAGAGGGTCATCATGTGGGGCTAAGAGGCCTTTGAAGTGCATTCTTGAAAATCCCACTATCAGAGTGTCCATATCAACCTTCTTACTCTTTTCTGACTTGACCTCCAGAGAGGTTGAGTGTACCATCTTCGTCACTGCCTTGGCCTCAGCCACATGGGCCTTCCTGTCGGCGACCTCAGACCCTCCTCCTGCTAGACCCCCGGAGATCATTCCCACTCCGAGCGAGATCATATTAAGCCTCTTGACAGGGCCGTGGTCATCTCTCGGCGGGAGGTCAGGGTCGTCCTCATCATCAGAAGGGTCGTCCCCTCTTTTTTGAGGACCTTCTCTACATGCATCGCCTCGCTTCTTTCTGGGGTCGTCCCCTCGGCCCCTCTTGAAGGCACCTTTGTCGACGTACTTTCTGAGCTTCCCTTCTTTCAGCATCTCCTCAATCTCATCTTTCAGAGAAAAGCATTTGTCTGTTACGTGGTTGTGGTCTTGGTGAAATTCACACCACAGGTTCTTATTCCTCTTGCTGGGGGCTGCCCTCAGCTTCTCAGGCCACTTCAGGGACCGGTCACTCTTTATCTCATTGAGAATCTGTTCACAGCTGACCGTTAGAGGGGTGTAACCAGCGAACTTGTCATCCGTGGACCTCTTCTTCCCCTCTTTGTTCTTCTTAGGGTATTTACCCCCACTAGAACCTCCTTTTTCGTCCTCATATTTTGCGGACATCGCCTCTTCGGCGTTCATCACCTTCCCTGCTGTCGACAGTAATTCAGCCATCGTCCTCGGAGGGTCTTCAGCAAGCTTCCATAACAGTTTCTCCTTTTGGAGTCCTCCAATCAGGGCTGTCATAGTTATGCTCTCCTCATAGTCTTCAACCTCCAGCTTCTCCTTATTGAATCTGGCTATGTAGTCCCTCAAGCTCTCACTCTTCCCCTGCTTAACATAGAGCAGGTGGGTGGTCTTCTTCTGTGGCCTCACCCCAAAGCAAAAGTTGTGGATGAACAGGTCTGCCAACTGCTTAAAGTTTTCAATGGAATTGTTTGGAAGAGACGTGTACCAGACATGTGCAGCCCCTGTCAGGGTACCAGAAAAGGCACGACACCTCATCTCATCTGAGATAGAGTATATGTCTGCTGCTGATTGATACATCTCAACATGGTGGACAGGGTTGGTGCTCCCGTCATATCTTGGGGTGACCTCAGGTGGCTTGAATCTTGATGGCGTAGGGAAGTTGACTATCTTCGCCACAAAGGGTGAGCCTATGGTGTATCCCTTCTGAAGAGGGTCCCGGATCTTCAGTATATCACCGATCTTATCCTCTAGTCGCTGGATTGAGTCATTCCAGGGCCTCACAGGGTCGTCTTGGCCGATGTTATCCCCTGCCGCCTCTTTAAGGTGGACGGGGGGTTCTGCTGCAGCAGGCCTGTGTCGGCTGTTTACTTCCCTTTGGTCGTCATCCCGTCCTTGGGGTCGTCCATCTGCTGCCTCCCTCCTGTACCTCGCAGCACTTCTTAACCTGGACAATTGTTCCCGCAGGCCATTTACTGGGCCCAACCTCTCAAAGGCTGACCCCCTGCTCAAGCGATCAAAAGCAGAGCCTCTCGGGCGATCATCAAGATTTGGTCTCCCGCACTTTCCTCTACTATCCTGGAGAGGTCGTACAGTATTGTTGGAGACCTCATACGGTTCCCAGCATTCTATTGGGGCCTCCTCTCCCTCCAGATCGTTATACCTGTCCTCAGGGTAAAGGTTTCCTTGCCTCCCCAGGCGTAGACGCCGGGGGTTAGCAACATCCCTACGTCGCTGAGGGGGTGATAGGTCTTTGCGTGGTGCCTGGGGTGGTCCCCTGGCCTCATGCTATCCTGGAGCCGCTGCCGGAGTAATCATCTCAGGTGAAACCCCTGATGGTCTTAGTATATTCTGGCTTAGAGCTGTGAACTGCTCCTGCATCATCCGCTCGCTTGCTGCCAGAGACTTTAAGGCTGCCGCTACATCAGCCATCTTATACTGAGGCGGCGACTGACTGGAACTGGGTCTTCCCCCATCATCCGACGGGGGAAGTGGTGGTGGTGGCATTTCAGGTGCCATGTGTTTGAGCTATGAAAAGCTGAACTGAAGAAAAGACTGATGAGCTTGAGGACCTTAGTGGGTCTCTTTCAATGGTGAAACACATCCTCCCAGGTGGAGTGCCCAGTGAGGTCAAGCTGTACAAAGGAAGAAATGTCCTCTCGTTACCACAGACAACGCCAAACTGATGATGCTAAGATTTAGCACCACCGAATAAGTGATAATGACCTCAAACGGTAGTAGCCATAGCAACCATAGAGATGTATAAGTGTATAAGTATGTAGAAGGGGATGAGTATAAGAGGAGATAAGACAATGATGTATAGTGGTTCAGCCAATTTGGCCTACATCCACTGTGAGTGTGTGATCCACTAACTATGGGCACCAATGGCCTTGGATACAATGCACATAAGCTCCTCTCTCTCTACTGTGTGTACAAGCAGAGTTTTAGCTAGGGTTACAGCAAATTGATCGATCCATCCCCTGTAGGGTTGTAGGTGACAAGTATATATAGGTCTTGGGGGGGGTGTAGTGTACCCCCCAAGTATGCATGGTGCATGTGAATGATAATCTAGCCAATCCCCTGTTGACACCTGTAGATGCCAAATGATAAGGCCGAGGGAGAGGGGACTGAGGACGAGGGCGATGATACAGATGACCAGGTTGATACCTCCCATGCCTCGTCCTATATCTCCTCCGTTAGGGACCGCGATATCTTATTGTGGAGACATGCCAATTGAGTGCCCCCCAGCATAACTATGAGGGTTCCCTCTGAGTCTGAGAGGGTTTTTGATTGTGAAGAGGGAGAGGTTACAGTATATGAACAGATGTTCAAGGTTGGTGTCAGATTCCCTCTGCATCCTGCTATCATAGATATCCTGTCAGCCCTTGGTGTTTCCCCCTCTCAACTTCCTCCCAATTCCTGGAGGAAGATACTAGGTTACATCTCCCTGTGGAAGAATTCTTTCACTGATGAGCCCTCGGCTGACGTATTCTTGGCCTGCTACAATATCACCTCCTCGTCCAAACAGCCTGGGTACTATCATCTAGGGGCGAGGAGGTCTAAGAAAAAACTTCTCCATGTGGCACAAACCTCCAACCACGATTGGAAGAAGAGATTCTTCTTTATCTCTGGGGAGTGGGAGTTCACCGCCGAGGCTCAACTTGTAGCCGATGGTCCGAGGGTCCCTAGAAGATGGTCTAACCCTTCAATGAAGGCCAGGTCAGACCCCGGACTTAGTCTGGAGGAGAAGGACATCGTTGAGTATCTGAGAGGACGAGGGAGAGAGGGTGAACTTCCAAAATTTGAAGACCTGATGACCCCTCGGTTCCTCAAGGAAGCTGGTCTGAAGGTCGGCCCCTTACAGAACTATGTGAGTTGTACTTTTCTTTACTTTTTCCAAGTGTTTCCTTTTTATCTCTGCATTTTTCTCATGTGTCGTACCCTTTTCAGGTCGTCCTGCAGGTATATCAGACTATCTTTGGGAAATGACTGCTCCCAGCTTACTATCCGGCTTGGCCAAGAATAAGGGTAAGGAGCCTCAACGGGCTCCGAGGAAGACGAAGGTCGCTGGGCCGACGGTTGTTGAGCTGACCGCCGATAGCCATAAAAGAAAGGAGCTTGAGGGTCCTGTTGACCCTCGGCCGGATTCTCGGATGAGGGCCAGGGTCGAAGCATCTGAAGGGACTGCTTCTTCATCCAACATGGGGGCCTTCTAGTCCCAGAACCTGGCACATCTCAGGGCCGAGCCCTCATCACTCATTGCAAACTTGAGGGAAACCAAGGCATCAATTTTTTGTGCTCCCTCGGCTGCTGACTACGACTTCTTGTCAAAGATGCCTCCAGCCAAAGTGTATGACTATGGTCTGCACGCCCTTGCACAGGTATTGGTCTTGACCCACTTCTTTAATTTCATTCTTTCACCAACTATTTCCTCGGCCTCTTGACATCTATTTATTTTTATTGTGCAGACTGTATGCGCCTTTACCTCGACAACAAAATGGATGGCCGAAAATCAAGAGAAATTCCATGACGTCGAGAGGGCCATCCAGCATGAGGCCGACCTGCAGGCTGAATTAGATACTGCAAAGGCCGAGCTAGAGAGTGCCAGAACCGAGCATGCACAAATTATGGATGAGCTGATGAGGCAGCATGACGAGGATCTAAAGGCTAGAGACTTGCTTTTGAAGGAGAAAGATGAACCCATGACCCATCGGGAGGCCCAGTTTAAGATTGAGCTATCTGAGGCTGTGAAGAAAGCCCAGGCCGACGCTGTTGAAGCCTATAAATTCTCAGATGAGTTCCAAGGTTTTGGCCTTGAGTACTTGGAGAGAGGGATAAGGACGGCCTGTCCGTGGGTCATCCTCAAGTTCGGCGACGTCGTCTTTTCGGTCCGCCCGTCCCTTGAAGCAGTCCAACTGGACGACCCTCTGATCGCCGAGGCTCTGACCCAGGTGGAATCCCAACATGCAGAAGGCACAGGGAAAAGTTCCTTCCAGTAGTGAGTCTGTCCCAATTCTGGCCTCGTACTGTCGTACCCTCGGAGGGTCGTCTGGAGCTTGATGAAGGGTCGGCCCCTTGAAGGGTCGTCTGGAGCCTGGTGAAGGGTCGGCCCCCTGAGGGGTCGTCTGGAGCCTGGTGAAGGGTCGGCCCCTGAGGGGTTGTCCATTTGGAGGTAATCCTCAGCCAGGCCGAGGATATAAACGGGTATATCACTTTTTAATAGGAGGATAGGGGTTGTATGCCCATGTTTGGAGACTTCGGGGATTATCAGAATCCTATGAACTTTGGGAATTGTAGGATCATAATGTCCATTTGGAGATTTAGTCGGGGCTTATAATTTGAGGAATACTAATGACGATATTCGAGGGGAATTAGGTTCGCATAATATGAACCCAAATGCTTAAAGATGATAGGTTCAACTAAAATGGACCCAAACTGTGTTAATGATGATTGGTTCAAATAAAATGAACCCAGTTGTTTAATGATGATAGGTTCGAATAAAAAGAACCAAACACATGGATAATTGAAATGGAATTTCGTAATGGTAATTGATAATGAAAATGAGATTAAAATGGTAAATGTTAATTTACTGATACACACCTCTCTAAATGACATCATAAGGGAAGTTCGCGCGCTTGGTGATGCCCCCTGGCTAGTGAATGCAGGGTGGATATAGTCCTAGGCCATATGTGGGGTTTTATATGTTTTCTGCATTGGTGAGGGGATTCCGGGTGTGGTCCTGACTCTCCCGCAGGCATATGTCTTCTTCCCGACGTATCGATAGGTTCCCAGGTTGTCTTATATAGATAGGCCCTGGAAGATGATGGTCATTTAGGGGGCGTCCAGTGGGGAAACTCGGAGGGGAGGTCTTAGAATCGTTATATGTATGAGAATATAACTATTTTACATCAAGTGGGACTTGATGGGTATATGCCATAAAGAGCATGGACATGTGCCATAAAGAGCACGAGAATGAGATTAAAGAGATATGTGCCATAAAGTGCACTTGATGTATTCCTATTAAGGAATGTAAAATGAAATGGTAATATAATTAACTATGGAAGTTAATAAACGGTTTTATTCCTATTAAGGAATACAAAAGATAATGGGAATTGGATAAATGAGGAAAGGTTTTTAATTTAAGTTATTTACTTTTCTTTCTTTTATGTAAATGACATTTCATTTCATCATTTAGTTTAATTGTAATGTAAGTTTATCATCCTTATCATTCATGCATAACTGTTCATTTCAATCATGCTTTTTATTTCTTCTGGTGATCATATAGAACCCGGCCCTGATCGGTTTACTTCCCTTGTTGTGTATATGATTGTTTCCGCTCAGGTGCTCCACCGCAAGGACGCCCGTTTGATGTTTCCATTTCTTTGCATTTGTCAGGCTGTAAGATTTTGCGGATTATTACAGGTCATTGAATTAGACGCCTCTATTTTTGGTATTCTAGATGTGGTCGGTTCTTTGCACTCGGGCATGTGGCCCAAACATTTGTACTTGTTTAATGTATGTATTAAGTAAGATATTAAACTGTTGTACTGTGTTCTATGTAGGCTGTGGACCGACAGCCTATTCGGTCCATTTGTATACATTCGTTTTAGTTGTATTATATATATACTCTTTTGGAATTCCACTTGCTTGTCAGATTGGGTTGTTTAAATTTAATTTTCTTAACTGGTTTTAAATTTCTAAACTTTTTGGCAACCCATTTTCTGATTTATTGGGTGGTTTTCCCGTGTACTCAGTTTATTTTTGTTGATGCTGAGAATGATATCCATCCATGATCCCTGTTACGTTTGAGTATCGGGCTGGACACCCCTTATCTCGGATCGCGGGTTGTCACAAATGGTATCAGAGCATCAGGTTCTAGAGTTTTTAGGATCTATGTGGATTCGTCACGTTCTACCATAACGTTCTTTGATATTGAGCCTAATGTTAGGACTGTGTAGTTGTCTATGTCTGCGATCTTCTGCAAGATAGATAGTTTCAAATAGTATTTTAACTCTATTGTTTACTCATCTCAAATGCCGCCTAGAGAGGTCGCCCAGCGAGACGTAATGGGGTTGTAGAAGAGGAGGTAGATTCTCCACCGCCGCCACAAGGGACCGTTAACACTGCGGATGTAAAAAACATAGTAGCTCAAGCGGTTAACACCACCATGACTGCAGAGGTCCAACAATTTGCCACAGGCTCAACAATGGGCTCACGATGTTCAAGCTCCCATGGGACTTACTCCGTGAGAAAGCGTTAGAGAGTCCTTTCTAAAGGGAAATTCCCCAAAATTCGAGGGAGGCATGGATGTTATTGAATACAATACATGGAAAGAGAACAGACAACGCCACCTTCGAATGATAGAATGTAGCGAGGAAAGAAACAAGTCCTTGCCACTTTTAAGCTAGTTGAATATGCGTTATACTGGTGGGAGATGATGACCACACCAGAGCAGAGAGACAAAATGACGATCACTGAGTTTTCGGCTTTGTTCGATCGTGAGTACATTCCTCCCGCAGTTCAAAAGGGAGATAATAAAGAAGCTCCAGGATGTTGTGCAAGGAGAGAGATCAGTGGTGGAGTATGAAGCGGAGTTCACCCGGTTGGCGAGTTTTGCATCGGATGAAGTGGCTCCGGAAGATATGAAGATCTCAAAGTTTATGTGAGGTCTAAACTGGAGAATCCAACTGCAATTGCTGGGTAATCCAGCTTTACAAACCTTTGGTGAGGTTATGAATGCAGCCCCACCCCATTGCCATGAGCATCGGTTATACACACCAGGTAGAAAGAAAGCTACTGTTGTGGGGCAAGCAGGAAAGCTTGGAGAACTTGGGATTTGAGGAGGAGCGTTTCCCTCATCCCAACCTTCGGGTAGTAAGCAGAAAGAGAGGGACCCTCGACAAGGGGTTTCGTCTAAGAGATAACGTTTTGGAGGGTTTATTGTGGGGGGCAATAACATTAGGCACAGTAAGGTGCTTTGCAATATGTAGGTCAGGGTGGTCATGGAGGTAAAGGCCATCTGGGCCAAGGCACTTCCCATTTTAGAAATAACGAGGGTCGAGGTCGAGAGGATATGAAGGGACGGTGCTTCCTATGTGTGGAGGCAGGTCATTACTAGATGGAGTGTCCTCGGTTGTTTGGGGGTCAGTTTCCTAGGGCTCCGCAGCAGCCACATGTTTAGTTTCTACCTCAGGTACCTGATCCGATTGTTCCCATGCAGCAGGGACAGTTGCGGTATGGGAGAGTTTATCAAATTCAAGAGGTTATACTTCCTCCAGCTTCGTTAGCATCGCCCGCTACTAAGAGTAAGCTTTTATTTCAGAGGTACTTGAGTTATGTGTTATTCGATGCGGGTGTTACGTGCTCAATTGTTTATGAGCTCTTCTCAGGCTATAGATTTGATAAAATTTGCTGAGAGTAATTTGACTAACGTTGAGTTTTCTATGAGTGATGGTTCGCTTGATTCCTTATTTGTAAACATTTAGGGATTTCTGGTGGTACTTTGTGCTTTGAGGACGATTTACTCGTCCTTGACATGGCTGGGTATGATGTGATTGGTATGCCCTATCTCCACGACCGACATAGTTGAGTAGTAGCGTATAGGAGGGGTTCCTTATTTGGATTCCGCTTTTGCGGGACGCTCCACGCGTGAACCTCGACGACGTTGGAAGTGGAGAGATGTTGTTCTTGCTTCTTTTAGTTAATTTTATCTTATTTTTATTTTATTTTGCTGGTGGAAAGGTTTAGCCGAGAATCACGTAGAAGAGTGATTAATGGCTATTAAAGTGCGAAATAGAAGCACTGTATACAGTTCTCTCCGCTGATCGATGCGAGGGAGAATATGATGCAAAGTCGAATTAAGACTTCGGGTTATGCCTTGATAAGAAGGCTATTTGAAAAGGTATATATATATTGTGGGGTATATAATTATAAGGCTTTATGAAAAGTGAATGTTTGATTTGTTAAATCTTCAGTTATTTAAATGGTAATGTATATAAGTAGAATCTTGTCGGTCCCGAACATGTGTCTTAGACCTGTATATCTTGATGACCGACAATGCGAGGTAGTAGTGTAACGGGAGGGTTCCTTGTTTGGATTTCGCTTCGGCGAGACGTCCCACGTACGAAACCGAGCAAATGTCGGGAGTTGAGAAAGGTCTTGGGAACTAGGGATATATTTAGTATTATGTGCATACGACTTAGATAGGATATAGTATATGTAGGTAGACCTTAGGATTGTTTGGACATAAGGCCTTTAGTTTATGTGACGTTAGTTTAGGAGGGTTGTCGGGAGTTTACCAAGAATAAGTTGTGTGTTAACTCTAGAGGGATTGTTTCCTAGTAACGAGAAGTGTGAGATTTCGAGAAGTTTGGTTGGTTAGGCCGAAGGAGATGAGGCCTCTCGTAGTTAGAATGTTACGTTGGCACCCAGCTTTTGTAAAGAAGGGTGAATTGACTCTCACTCCTGAGCCCATGTGGTTAAGCTCGAGGGTGAATTCTATTAACTAGTCTCTGCCAGAATGGTAAGTAATAATGCTGAGGCATAGACTTGTTGTTTATGTGTCTCATAAGTTTAAACTTGTGGGAAGTATTATCCCATGCATGAATAAAAAAAAATCATCGTGGGGGTGATCGCCATATGGGAAAGAAGGTACTACTTCCTGGGCATAATTTAAACCTTCGTGCGAGAAACATTTTGTTGCGAGATGACGTTGGAGAAACAGGGGTGGTTAATGCCACATACACAAGATGTTGATTAAGGGAACATAACCCTACTCTATTGACTTTGAGGGTGGGGTGCGTTTCCATAAGAGAATTTTGTCCCGAATGAATGGACTTAAGAAAGGCAGATATGGTGGGATCTTGCGGTTCTAAAGTTACGTTACATCCGGGTAACGACATAATGTGTCAAGTTATGCGCCGCCAGTAGTAGTGGCCGGGCATGGAGAGGTTTTTGGACTGCATGGGGTGCCTTTGATTTTAGTTTCCAACTGAGAGAAGATTTTCATTTCCCACTTTTGGCAGGTTTCCAAGAATCCATGGGAACCGAATGGAAGTTAAGCACTCCTTATCATCCTCAAACGGATGGCCAGACCAAAAGGGTAAACCTTAGGTTGGGGGATATACTCCTTATGTGCGTGCTTGACTTCAAGAATAGTAGTCGGGAACAGTGTCTCCCACTAGTTGAATTCGTTTATAATGATTTGCATTTATTCACTATCGGGATGGCTCTTTAAAAAGTCTTGTATCGTAGGCCTTGTGGATCTCCCGCTTGTTGGTTAGGGGTGCGAGATGATAAGTTCCTCGGACCTAAAATAATCTGGGGTACTTTCTCAAGATTGAACCCGTTCGGAATCGCATTTGTATAACCAAGATCGACAAAAGAGCTCAGTCGATATGGGGAGAAGACATGTGGAGATTGAGGTCGGTGGACCAAGTTTTGGTGCGAGTATCGCCTATGAAGGACATTAAGTGCTTTGGAGTAGAAAAGGAAAACTTGCACCGCGTTATGTTGGACCTTTCCTATATATGTTAAGGTGGGTCTGGTAATCTATTTACTAGCTCTACTGAAATATTTGGAGCAGGTTCATAACGTGTTCCATATCTCTCCTGTATAAAAATTCAAGAGATGTGATGGTGCCTTTAGGCACATTCCTTTTGAAGATATTGAGTTGCAACTTGACGTTTCTTATGAGGAATAGTCGGTTGCTATTTTAGAGCGTGGAGGGTGGCGATTGAAACCGCGGGTAGTACCTTCGTTAGGGTGGATTGTAATTATCCTAGTGTCGAGGAATCGACATGTTATCATGAGGATGACATGCGGGAAAAGTATCCACATTTCTTCTTGCGAGGTATGCCTGAATTTTGGGGGCAAAATTCCCTCATAAGGGGGGGAGTATGTAACAACCCTCACGTTTGATAGCCTATTTTATATTTATTTACTATGTGTAGTAAGTAATTATAAAATGATGGATGTTGAGTAAATATTAATTTAATATGAAAAAGGTTAATATTTACTGAAATGTTGTATGATTACCTGATGAGTATGTAAAAATATCTATGTGGTGATTTATGGTGTCATAAGATATAAAATGACATTTTGGTTTAATGAGAAACCGGAACTTAAAATGAGTTATAAAATTTTATAAATGATAATTTGGAGGGTGTAGTTAGTCCCGGTAGGTGCGAGACAGTCAAAATAAGTGTCACATTGTATTTTGACATTTCGGGTACTTTTGACTGGTTATAGCTTAAATGTGCAGTGCGTATCATTTTATCGCGTATTAGTCATTAAAGTTGGACATTTTAGACTAATGGTCCAATTTAGTCTTGCTAACCTCATTATTTTCCTCATTTTCTCTTAACACACAATTGTTAACCTAGAGAGAGAAAGGAGAAAGAAGAGAGCATTGGAGAAAAGAGAGATTGGAGCTTGGATCTTGCTTGCATCTTCCTCAAATCTGATTTTTCTACATCAAGACAAGTTTTCTACTTGCTATTATATGATTTAAGAGGGATAATTAGTGTTGATAGTTATGTAATGGTTATGGCTTAATAAAGTTAGGTTTCTTTGTTAGATTTATGGGTTATGATATCTTTGGAAGAGATTTGAATATTAATTAGTATGGATTAATGTTGTTGGAAGCATTTATGATCATTTGGTATCAATAAATGTGGTTGGTTTGGTTGGAAGTTGGTTTTTGGTTTAGCTTGGAAATAAAAAGTTTTGGTCTAGGTCTGCAATGACCGGTCGACCGCGATTCTCAGACCGATCGACCGGGCCTTCGGGAGAGGGCACACTTCTTTCTTTCAAAGGCATAAATGTTGAGGCGCGGTCGACCGCGTCCCCCTTACCGGTCGACCGGCCCTGCCGAAGTGAGATTTCTGCTTTTCTTCTTAGGCAAAAACTTGAGACGCGGTCGACCGCGGTCTTGGGACCGGTCGATCGGTCCCCTGTTTTCTTCCCAAAATTTTACTTTTGCTTTTAAATCTTTTCTTTTCACAGGGACTTAGGAACCTTCTTGAATGAAGTAAACTTTGGCTTTTAGAGTCCTAGTTGAGTCTGGTTGTCACCCTAGAGTGGAATGGATTTCACTTGGGGTTAAGTCCAAAAGGGGGGGGGGGTGTTCCAAAGTGATGTTTAGGCATCACTCTTCTGGTTACTTCATAATAGGAGGATAGGGGTTGTATGCCCATGTTTGGAGACTTAGGGGCTTATCAGAATCCTATGAACTTTGGGAATTGTAGGATCATAATGTCCATTTGGAGATTTAGTCTGGACTTGTAATTTGAGGAATATTAATGACGATATTCGAGGGGAATTAGGTTCGCATAATATGAACCCAAATGCTTAAAGATGATAGGTTCAACTAAAATGGACCCAAAATGTGTTAATGATGATTGGTTCAAATAAAATAAACCTAGTTGTTTAATGATGATAGGTTCGAATAAAAAGAACCAAACACATGGATATTTGAAATCGAATTTGGTAATGGTAATTGATAATGAAAATGAGATTAAAATGGTAAATGTTAATTTACTGATACACACCTCTCTAAATGACATCATAAGGGAAGTTCGCGCGCTTGGTGACGCCCCCTGGCTAGTGAATGCAGGGTGGATATAGTCCTAGGCCATATGCGGGGTTTTATATGTTTTCTGCACTGGTGAGGGGATTCCGGGTGTGGTCCTGACTCTCCCGCAGGCATATGGCCGCTTCCTGACGTATCGATAGGTTCCCAGGTTGTCTTGTATAGATAGGCCCTGGAAGATGATGGTCATTTAGGGGCGCGCCCAGTGGGAAAACTCGGAGGGGCGGTCTTAGAATCGTTATATGTATGAGAATATAACTTTTCTGCATCAACTGGAACTTGATGGGTATATGCCATAAAGAACATGGAAACGTGCCATAAAGAGCACGGGAATGAGATTAATGATATATGTGCCATAAAGTGCACTTAATATTAATGGTATGCCTATTAAGTAATGGAAAGATGAAATGGTAAGATAATTAACTATGGAAGTTAATAAACGGTTTATTCCTATTAAGGAATACAAAAGATAATGGGAATTGGATAAATGAGGAAAGGTTTTAAATTTAAGTTATTTACTTTTCTTTCTTTTATGTAAATGACATTTCATTTCATCATTTAGTTTAATTGTAATGTAAGTTTATCATCCTTATCATTCATGCATAACTGTTCATTTCAATCATGCTTTTTATTTCTTCTGGTGATCATATAGAACCCGGCCCTGATCGGTTTACTTCCCTTGTTGTGTATATGATTGTTTCCGCTCAGGTGCTCCACCGCAAGGACGCCCGTTTGATGTTTCCATTTCTTTGCATTTGTCACGATGTAAGATTTTGCAGATTATTACAGGTCATTGAATTAGACGCCTCTATTTTTGGTATTCTAGATGTGGTCGGTTCTTTGCACTCGGGCATGTGGCCCAAACATTTGTACTTGTTTAATGTATGTATTAAGTAAGATATTAAACTGTTGTACTGTGTTCTATGTAGGCTGTGGACCGACAGCCTATTCGGTCCATTTGTATACATCCGTTTTAGTTGTATTATATATATACTCTTTTGGAATTCCACTTGCTTGTCAGATTGGGTTGTTTAAATTTAATTTTCTTAACTGGTTTTAAATTTCTAAACTTTTTGGCAACCCATTTTCTGATTTATTGGGTGGTTTTCCCGTGTACTCAGTTTATTTTTGTTGATGCTGAGAATGATATCCATCCATGATCCCTGTTACGTTTGAGTATCGGGCTGGCCACCCCTTATCTCGGATCGTGGGTTGTCACAATTTCCTTTGGCAATTTGTTCCATATAGTATATATAATGCAGCCCACAGTCAACACTAAAATTAAAATAAAATAAATATATCAGTTAGCATAATGCGAATGAAATTTGTTGAAATGTAACATGATGAATTATGCATGTATTTATTCAAGATTGTTTGATCTGACCTATTATTTTATCTCACGCATTCATTATCATTGAGTAGTTCAAAATTTACATCATGACTCAAGAGCCAGTCTATTGTTATTTTTTTCTCGTCAGATAGTGCATCTTTCAATTCTATCCCTTCAAAGTATCTTATTATTGTACCTCTTTTACTAATTTGTGGTGCTTGGTTCTTTAATTTGTACAACTTTTCTTTGAAAATAAAAAACTGTTAAGAGGAAAAACCACGAGTATATATAAAATACAAAAGTGCATGTAATATAAATTAGTTTATGGTGTAACCATTTTATTGACCTCATTGTAGTATAATGAGGATTAATTGATTTCCAACGGGTGGAGAGAGTCCATATGGACAACTTTATTTGTTTCTTTGTAGATAACTAACAATGATAAATTTTCTGCATCATCTCCAATTGAATGTCTAATGGGAATGAATAGAATATTAGAAATTCCAAAAAATTCTAAAATGTGTTTTTCTATTTGTTCTTTCTGCATTCGATGATCATTAATTCGAACAGATTCCTGTTAAAATTTATAGATTTGTTAGTAAGATAAGTATGATAATATGTATTTTAAAATGATGGGCAATACTTTAGGTTTTATTTTTCTTACCCAAGCATATAAATTAAAAGCGTGCGTAGGTCGAAGCCCATTTTTCTTCATTTTTGTCTCCATTAAACGGGAGAAGCATTGAATTATCTGGTTAGATATTTCTTCGCCTTTCAGCAATTCTATAATATCGTTCGCCCAAACGAATGCATCCTCCGTTGTAAAGAGACAATTGCTGAATTTTAATACAGAAAATAATGTTAGAAGAATAATTGAAACATGTATATAATTTATGATCATTAAATAATATGCGTGTATTTTATCTTTATGCATGTACTTTATAAAGTGCACGCATAAAGTTCAATACAAAAATGCGTGTACTTCATAAAAATAAGTACTTTATGAAATGGTTGTACTTAATAAAGTACACGCATAAAGTTAGATACAAAAATGCGTGTATTTTATGAAATATTCGTGTACTTTATAAAGTACACGCATAAAGTTAGATGCAAAAATGTGTGTACTTCATAAAGAAATGCATGTACTTGATAAAGTACACGTGTACTTTATAAAGAACATGCATAAAGTTCAATACAAAAATAAACAATTAGAAGATTTACCCTGTATCCTTCTCCTCAATCAAATAGTCTTTTAATTTATTTTTGGGTTATTCTTTAAGGTGTTTTGAACACTTGTAGATTTTCAGGTCTATTTCATGTGTTGCATTTGTTTTGCCCTTTTTATTCTGCCCTTTATTGTTCTGCACTTTTTTCTTTTAAATGTAATAGTAGAAGCCTTATTTTATTGTGTATTTCTTGCTTTTGGCTGCAAGTCAGCAAGTGCATCATTTGAAGAATTTTTATTCCCATCTCCTTTTGACAAATCATAAATAAGATGTGAATATACAAAGTCTTCATCAATCTTTTTCTTCCTGTAAACTCTTTCCTGGATTCTCAAAATCATTTAGTTTTGAATTGAATTTATTTCTTCATCCTTTTTAGATATGGACGATGACAAATCTTCTATCTTTTTCTTGAGATTATTATTTTCTGTTTTCCGATAAAAAGAAAACATCATGTTTAAATATTAAAAATGCGCGTGTACTTAATGTGAAATGCGGGTACACTCCATTATTTGAAAAGAATACCAAAGTACATGTGAAAAATTTCAAAATACAAGTAAATGTAAAAAAAATTCCACATGTACTTTGGGGTGATATACGTACATTGTAAAATACAACTGTATTTTATAAAATTACTATTTGACTCTATAGAATAATGATGTTTTCCATTTGAAAATTAATCAAAAGTACCTGTTCAACTCTTTTCAAGTCTGACTGCTGAAGATCTAGCAACAATGTCCCCATTTCTATGTAACACCCCTTAAATAGGGGTAAAATCGATTGTTTCTAATCTCTTATAAACACATCTTCTATCAACTAGGATTGAATAACATCATCACATGGCTCATAGTCTATAGTGTTTCATTCACACTATATGACTTATCAACAAAACCAAAATCCTCGCATCCTATAACATCTCTCCACTCCCGGCATCGTTAAGGTTCATGCGTGAAGCGTCTCGCAAAGCGACATCCAAACAAGGAACCCCTCCAATACACTACTACTTAACTTTGTCGGTCGTGGAGGTCCGTCAACTTTAAATACGCAATCGGGATAACCTCATCCCCTCTCTCAACCAAATGTGGTCTTAACTCCCATCTCTATCCATGAGCCATAGCACTAAGCGCTTGTACTACACTCAGTCCTTGCGCAATCAATAATGAGCTTAAACTCATACCTTGACGTTCAAATTGTAACCCTAAGGCTACCCAAGTGTTATATTAAATCTCACCTACTAGACCTATCCTTAATCCTCATGCATACAAATTAGAATCCAATACATGAATCTAGCAATCGAAATTCTTTCAATTTAATTATCATAATTCTAATCAATTAAATCTCAATCACATTAATTCGTTTCTTATCTAGGGCTTACTGATCTTCCCTAAGTCCCATTACATCCAATTAATAATCACTGGAGATATACAAAAGGTTTGGGTTAAGAACAAGCACTAAAAAGGAAACAACTTCAACAATTATGGGGAGGTCGATCGATCGATCGCCATTATACCAACCCAGTTTTCTGCATTTCTTCTACTACGGGTTTCATCACTTTTAATCATTCAAACCTCTATAATTTCATCCCAAACTCCCATCAAAGTAATCCAAGTGTATAATCAATGTACATAAACAAGTTCTAACGTAACGACATAAATAAATCCTCAACGAATCAATCAAAAAGGGGCTTAAATCTCAAACCTCTTTGTAAAACCAAATTTTGCATGAATAATCACCACCCTCTATTTTAATCAAGATTTTCTTCCCAAATATCATAATAAATTCATGGGTAATCCTCTACATATGATAAAGATTTTAGACTACATGGGTTCTCCCTACAACACATATAAATTCCCTTCCAAAATATATAATTCTTCCATTAAAACATATGATTTTCATTCCTAGACTAACATGGAAGGTATATTAACTTGGAAATCAGCAAGATAGATACTTGCCTGGGATTCAAGGGTCTGATTTGTTGATGAAAAATATATGGTTGCGTTCCTCGTCGTGCGATCTACGTTTTGGTGGTGGTGGCGGTGCAATCGGGTGAGTTATAGGCCTTGGATTGCTTGAAAACTCTTCACCTTCTTCTCTAATGTATGACTTAGGCTTTGTGTTTGTTAACCCCAAGAGACCACTCTAAATGGCTAATAAATACTAAGAAAATTCGTGGGTTTAATTACCCCAAAATACCAAATGTCTAAAATACCCTCCCGGGGTGTCAATTAGGCCTAAAAATTCCCCGAGACCCAAACTAAACCCCCAAGTACATTTTTCTGACTATCTCGACCCTTCCGGACACTTTGGAGCACTCAAAATGACTATACAGATGACTTATAATTTATTCACTTTAATAATAATAATAATTTAGTCCTGACACGACACAGGGGCATCCCGAATTAAATTTCCATAATTGCCATTTTATTTACTCGTGACCATTTTAAAGAAATCCATCTCATATATTACTTTACTCATCCAGTAATATTCAACAAATTTCCAATAATTACTAACTCACATCATGCGAGTAAATACAAAAAAATAATTTCCGGATTAATATTAAATTAATACCTCAAATTAAATTTAATAAATCTCCAATTTTAAAAGCCATAAAAATACGGGGTGTTACATATTTCCCCCCTAATAATGAAATTTCATCTCGAAATTCAGAAAAATAAAGCGTAACTGGTTAGGACAACTCCGGGTATTAATCTCACATCTCATGTAATTTTCATCGTACCACCCATACAGTACGTTACCAAACACCCCCACTAATGTTATACTCCAAGCCTTACCATTTAGTTTAAATTATCTTGAGTTAAACTTTACCCAATCCATACTATACCATCCTCATGGAAAAATTATGGGGATTAACGATCCTAAGTCATCAAACAACTAAATCTGGAAGTCACAACTTCTACTTTTATTAACCTCAAGAATACTTACTGTGTCACAAATATGGAAAATACTACAATCCAACCATCCAGGGCGCCCATACACCCAATGTGTGTACATTCCATCATAATGTCTAAATGAATGTGATTCCTCTGTAAGGTTACCCTTAATTAACTGACTACTTAGTCTATAATCCGTATTTCTATGATTTCCACATTCTCATTTGGCAATTCCATTTGCCTCAAATCATGCTACAACTCATAAATCTCTGATTAATATAAATATATACATATAATGGCAAAGGTTATAAACTTATATTCTAAAGGCCTAACTTACTTCGACTCCCAACGTTCTTTAGTTTCATGCGTGGGGTGTCTCGCAGAGCGAAATCCAAACAAGGAACCCCCCCGATACACTACTACCTAAAATAGTTGGTCATCGAAACTCCTCAGGTCCTTAGTCTATAGTATATAACATCCCAACAAGGTTTATCTATTTATAAAAGTCTACTTATTCACTCTCGTATCAAAGAAAATACGCTGGCTATAACGATCAATCTTCGTCTCATATACAACAAGTCAATCCATACCGATAATCACATCCTACTCGGATATGTGTATAACAAGTAAATCCCCGATAAAATTAAACTCACGTTTTGATATATACAAGAAAATAAGAGGCGTCCCACTACCAATGGGTGAGTCTACATAAATAATAGTGCCAATGGCCAAGTCTAGTAACCCTATGGTCCTCACAATTCTAATAGCTACAAATGAATGTGAGGTCCTAATGACAATCATTATGTGCCCCATAACTCCATAGATAGAAAACCTACCCTCATTCGTGGGCGGTGGTCGTTGACTCCCACTATTATAACTTTGCTTCGATGAGTCAAGAAAAAATTTACTCCCCAAATTTTTAGTTCTAGTTAACCACACTCCACTATATATCCAAGCCTTTGAATATATTGCCTTCATTGGGTAACACACCCAATTATCGCATTTCTAGAACTTCTATTGATGACTCTCCTCAACTTTCCATTTGACCCTCTCCCAAGCGTACTACGTTGGGCGAGTCTAATTTGGCATCACCTTCGACTATAGCAGAACTTGGAATTTGTAGGCTGTGTCCTAACCGTCTTTACAGTCCTCGCCTATCATGCCATAATAGGGGTGACCTCGACTACGGTCATCATCCTCAAACATACATCATAACCTCCTAAGTACGACCTCCGTTATTCATCCAATGACCCTCGTCTGCCATACTTCGTGTACGAACACGTCCGAACGCAAATAAGATTAACTAATATATACGTTATAGCAGGAGAAAATAATTGTTGATACCAAAATTAGTATGCTGATGTGGACGAATAATAAGAAGACACGTGTCAATCTACGTGGCACAATAGCAACGAGGAAGATCATTCCCCCGACCTAGTCATACTCACTTCGAGCAACAGGTGTACTCCGAGGAACACCAGTCTTTCGAGGAACACCAGTCCTCCGAGGAACACCGGTCCTCCGAGGAACTCCAGTGCTCCGAGGAACTCTTGGACGATGAGCAACTAAGGCAGTTCGAGCTGCATCTCGACCACAGTATTGATTGCCAGATAATCAACAATTCAATTATTCATTGAACGCTTATCATCTTGACGCACACACTTGAAGAACATTAAATGAATTACCCTTTCATATGTATATCATTTAATGTATAACCCTTTCAGAATATAGCCTCAAGGCTATAAATACATTGTATTACCCTCATTCAAGGGGGGCGGAATTTCTTGATAGTACTTGTAATCGAGAATTCCCAAACACTCAGCAATAACATAACAGTGGACGTAGGCCATTCATATAAGGCTGAACCACTTTAAAATTCTTTGTCTCATTTATATTTATCTATGATTGAATTATTAGAGTAATCTAGTTTTTTACATCAACAGATTGGCGCCGTCTGTGGGAACGATTGTTAATATCGTTTTTCACCAAAAATCATTCATCATCAATGGCAGATAATCCGGAATCCAGCAATCGAAACGCTGGAAATGCTGGAAATCCTCCAAATCCCTCTGCACCTCCAGATCTGGCTGGGATTATGATGAATCTGGCTCAAGGACAAACCGCCATGCAAGAAACAATGCGGCAACTCATACAGACCCTTCATGGCGGTGCACCTGCACGTTCGGGACAGCGAAGTGGTCAGAGGCAAACCTATTTACTTTCTTCACGATCCAGGCGTACTGAGTCATATCGTAATGAGGAATCTGATGATTTCTCTTATCAACCTGGGCGAACTTCGTCAATAAGGGCTACAGATACTGATCAACGTATCACTATATCTCCAGAGAGACCCAGTGCCTTGGAAAGACTGAGTAGGGTGTCTCCTTTCAGTCGATTAGGCCCTAGGAGGAATAGGAGTCCACCTAAGACCATGTCGAGGAGTTTTTGACAACCATCAGATCTCAGAGAAGGATCAGCACAATCACGACCAGTTGCTCGTCAAGATAGATCTCAGGAGGCCACTTCAGAGCAATCAATTGCTCGAACTAACAAGCCTGAGGAGAGAAATGATGCGTGGAAAGGTTCCATTCAGCGGTTGGAGGATAGATTGGGAGAAATGGCTAAGGCGAAGAATCCCTTACAATGAACTTTTGTTCAAGGGACACCTTTTTTCCAAGCCATTGTGGGTTTTCCTACCCCGTCAAAGCTTAAATTACCAGTGGTGACCCCCAAATATGATGGAAAGATAGATCCTATTCTACACATAGAGCAATATCAAGCTGCTGCCGACATCTATGCCGTACCCGACGAGATGAGATGCAGAGCATTCTCGGGAACTCTTACTGGATCTGCCCAGATATGGTACAACAATCTTCCTCGGGGTAAGATTTTAACTTTCTTTCAGTTGGCCGAATTTTTCATCGGCAATTTCTATTTTGGAGCAAAGCCAGTAAAAAGAGTAGCGCACTTGTTAAGTGTTAGACAAAAATCTGGTGAGAGTATTAGAGATTACATAACTCGTTTCAATAACGAGAAGCTAGAAGTCGTAGATTATGAAGAAAAGACAGCAATCACCGCCTTGATGAGTGGGTTGTTGCCTAATAAGTTGTATTACACTTTGGCCAAAGATCCACCTACAACTATGTCAGAGTTGATGGCAAAAGAAGCCAAAATCATGAATGCTGAGGAGGCTATGGCTGCGAAGAAGAATATGGATAAAGAAACCAAGGTGGAAGACGATAAATCCAAGAAGAAAGAGCATAAGGGCAATGGCGGTGACAAGCATTCCAAGAATAATAAATCGTCATGGGAAGTCCTGAAGAAATTCGATAATTATACTCCTTTGAAAATGGGTATTAATCATGTCTTGGAAGAAATCAAGAATAACGAGGAAGTAAAGTGGCCAAAGAAACTGAGGTCAGACCCTGACATGAGGAATAGGGAGAAATATTGTGAGTTCCATAAGGATCGCGACCATATGACCAAAAATTGCATAGCTCTTCAGAATGAGATTGAAACACTCATCCGAAGAGGGAAGCTAGCGAAGTATGTTGATCGGGGAGGCGAAAGAAGGAATAATGACCGAACTAGAGAAAGGTCTAGATCCCCTCGTTGAGCAGAGGAGAAAAAGAAAAGGGATCATGAAGATGATACAGAGGATGACCCCGATCTTCCCAAGAAACCAAGGCAGCCAGAACGAGAGGTATTTTCAATACGCTTTGGGTCATTTGATTGTACTGTCATTACAGGAGGAGATGCAGGAGGAGACCTTACTGTAGAAAGAAAAGCTTACCTCGGTGAGGCTCAGGCTTGCTCATACATTCAACGGATAAATTTGGCTGAAGAGGATCGCCCGAGGAAGGTAAACAAAGAGAAGCTGGTCATCGGTTTTTCAAAAAACGACCTTGCAGGTGTTCTTTACCCTCACGACGACCCTTTGGTGATAAAAATGAGGATGAAAGAAGTAGTGATTTCAAGGGTGCTGGTAGATAATGGTAGTTCGGCAGACATCATGTACTATTCATGCTTTGACAGTTTAAATTTGAAATTATCTCAATTGGAACCTTATCACAGACCTCTATTGGGTTTTGCTGGCGAGAAAGTCTTTCCACTTGGGACGATTAAGTTGGATATATTCATTGGAACTTGGCCTGCTTGTTGAACAGAAAAAATACGCTTCTTTGTGATGGATAAGAATGTGCAGTCAGCTTACAACATCATCATGGGAAGAGTTGGTTTGAAGAAGTTCGAAGCAGTTCCATCTACAGTACATCAGTGTTTGAAATTCCCTTCAAATTTTGGAGTAGGAGTTGTGAAAGGTGATCAGAAAGTAGCTCGAGAATGCTATTATTCGTCTGCCGAGCAAGAGGAGCTTGAAGAATCAAGGAAAAAGACTACTACCTACCAGGTGGATGAAGGTACAGAAATTGAAACACTGGATCCCAGAGATGAATCCCAACTTGTAAAAGGACAGGTGGTGGAATCTATAGAAAATGTTATTCTGGACGACGAGCACCCTGAACGAATAACCCAGATAGGTTCGACGTTGGATGCTTCAATAAAACGGGAGTTGATAACTTTCTTGAGAGACAGAAAGAAAACTTTTGCATGGAGTCATGAAGACATGCCAGGCATAGATCCAAACTTCTTATGCCATGAACTCAATGCAAATAAGGAGATCAAGCCTGTAAAGCAGAGAAGAAGAGTGTTTAGTCCCGAGAAGAATCAAGCCATACAAGAGGAGGTCGAGAAACTCCAGAAAGCCCAATTCATTGAAGATGTGAAATATCCAGACTGGTTAGCAAATGTGGTGATGGTGAAGAAGAAAAATAATAAATGGAGAATGTGTGTTGATTTCACTGATCTCAACAAGGCCTGCCCAAAAGATCACTTTCCATTGCCCAGAATTGACCAACTAATAGATGCTACCTCGGGACACGAGATGCTCAGCTTCATGGACGCTTACTCTGGATACAACGAGATCAAAATGAAACCTGAAGACAGGGAAAGAAATTCTTTTATTACCCCTAGGGGAACTTATTGTTATAATGTTATACCTTTTGGTTTGAAAAATGCAGGAGCGACATACCAGCGGCTAATGAACAAGGTTTTCGCCGAACAAATCAGTTGCAATATGGAAGTCTATGTCGATGATATGCTGACAAAGAGCAAGAAAGCTGCTGATCATCTAGTTGACTTAGGTCAGACCTTTGATCAACTGGATAAATACCAGATGAAGATCAACCTGACGAAGTGCACCTTTGGAGTACGAGAAGGAATGTTCCTCGGGTACATCGTCAACCAGTGAGGCATTGAGGCAAATCCATCAAAGATCAAAGCTCTTTTAGGGTTGTGATCTCCAACGACGAAGAAAGAGGTGCAGAGTCTTACAGGATGAGTTGCAGCGCTCAACAGATTTGTATCTTGAGCAACTGATCGATGCCTCCCATTCTTCAAAACACTTCGAAAAACTTTCGAGTGGAATGATGAATGTGAAAAAGCCTTTCAAGACTTGAAGAAATATTTGGGAGCACCTCCACTGTTGTCCAGGCCAGTAATGGGAGAAAAGTTGTACTTGTACCTGGCAGTATCAGAGAATGTAGTCAGCTCGGCATTAATCAGAATGGAGAATGGAGTCCAGAAGCCAATTTATTACACAAGTAAGGCATTCCGAGGTGCAGAGATCAGGTACCCAAAGCTGGAAAAATTGGCATTGGCATTAATTGAAGAAAGTAGAAGAATGAGGCCTTATTTCCAGGCCCATACCATCTTCGTGTATTCCGACATGCCATTGAGACAAGCCCTTCATAAGCCAGAAAAATCAGGGAGACTGATGTATTGGGCAATAGAGCTCGGTGAATACGATATTGTGTATGAACCCAGATCATCACTAAAAGGGTAAGTTGTAGCAGACTTTATAGCAGAATTTACATATCCTGATACCCCCGAGGAACAAAAGTTGCTCGCTGATTAACTTGCGGATGTTACAGGATCAACATACATAAGTCCAGATCAACTCCGGTTGGTAAAAGGGCTTGTGGATGTAGAAAGATCATCAAATTCAAACCCAGACCAACTCCGGTTGGTAAAAGGGCGAGAAGAGATGGTCGACGAAGAGCAAAAAATACCAGGGGAGGATGAAAGGAAACAACAGATATTTCACCGAGGAACTCTATCAAATAAGAAATTTGAAGACGAGTTACCTACATGGAGATTATATGTAGATGGATCATCTTGCACTACGGGTTATGGAGCAGGGATTGTTTTGAACACCCCAGACGAGATTGACGTGGAATATGCCTTACGATTCCAATTCAAAGCTTCCAATAATGAGGCTGAGTATGAAGCCTTGATAGCAGGTCTTAATTTAGCAAATATTATGGAAGTGCAACAAGTGATGGTATTCAGTGATTCTCAATTAATTGTGAATCAGATTATGGGAACATATGTAGTTAAAGGAGAATTAATGGTCAAGTATCATGCAAAGGCGATGGAGTTGTTGGCAGAATTTGATGCCATTCAGTTGATCAGAATACCAAGAATGGAGAATGCACAAGCAGACGCACTGGCCCGACTAGCATCAGCTACTCGTACCGAGTTGCGAAGAACGATACCAATTGAGGTGTTAGAAGGTCGAAGCATAGATGAAGACCTGACGATGAATATTATTACTCTTGATTTAGGACCATCTTGGATGGATCCCATCAGGGCATATGTTGAGGAAGGAGAATTATCGGAGGATAAGATCGCTGCCAAGAAATTGAAGTTTAAAGCTGCTCGGTATGTACTAACTAATGGTGTTTTGTATAGACGAGGAATTATGGCAGATTTGCAAAGATGTGTACATCCCTCCGAGGTGAAAGAATTGATTGAAGAGATCTATGAAGGGTCTTATGGAGCCCATGTAGCAGGTCGGACACTTTTGCAAAGGGTGATGATGCAAGGATACTACTGGCCAACGATGAGGGCTGATTTTATAGCCTATGCTAAGAGATGTGATAAATGCCAACGTTTTTCCTCCATCCGACGAACTCCACAAGCATTGTTGACACCCATAACTTCCCCTTGGCCATTTTCCATGTGGGGAATTGATTTGGTTGGACCACTTCAAACGACCCAAGGAAGATTCAAGTACCTCGTCGTCGCAGTGGATTATTTTACTAAGTGGGTAGAAGCTGATCCCCTTATTGATATGACATACAAGAATGTGTACTAGTTCATTTGGAAGAACATCATCTGCCGATATGGTCTCCCTCATGCCTTCATCATAGACCATGGAACACAATTTGATAACGAGGAGTTTGCCGCCTATTGTCATCAGTCAAACATTTTGAAGGTTCATTCAGCACCAGGCCATCCTCAAAGTAATGGACAGACCGAAGTGACGAACAGAACATTACTAAATGGTTTGAAGAAGAGGCTAAGTGAGGCTAAAGCTAATTGGATTAATGAGCTACAGTCAGTATTGTGGGCTTACCGAACAACTCCCCGAGCAGCAATTGGAGAATCACCATATATGCTGGCATTTGGAAGTGAAGCTATAATACCTGCCGATTTGGGTCTTCCAACACACAGAGTGCTGAATTTCAATTCCCCAGTCAGCGACTTGATGAGGAGATTAGATTTGGACATGCTCGAGGAGGTTAGAGAAGAGGCAGCCATTAGGAATGCTGCTTATCAACAGCGAACAACCCTGTTCTACAACAAGAGGGTAAAAAAATGCTGCTTAAAAGAAGGAGATTACGTGCTAAAGAAGGTCATTCAGAAGCACAATAAGTTGGAAGCAAACTGGCATGGACCCTACCGAGTTACTGCAGTTGTCCGACCAGGAACTTACCGAATAGCGACTTTAGAAGGAGAGGAATTTAAGAATGCATGGAATGCTGAACACCTACGCAAGTATTATCAGTGATGTAAAATGTAAAGCAGTTCCATCAACATGAATAAAATGATGATATTTCACAATCTTCTCTCCTTTTATTGAAAGTTTTTCGGGGAATACTAGTGTTTAACACTACGCTGCTCGGCACACAACGCTGCTCGGCAGTAAAAAGAAGATGATAGTTCAAACCCACGACCAACTCCGGTTGGTAAAAGGGAGAGAGCAAACTATACTCCTTTGGTTAGGAGGCGTACACTAGCGTGACCAACTCAGGTTGGTAAAAGAGCTAGTGGACATGATAGTTTGACCCACGACCAACTCCGGTTGGTAAAAGGGCGAGAACAAACTATACTCCTTTGGTTAGGAGGCGTACACTAGCGTGACCAACTCAGGTTGGTAAAAGATCTAGTGAACATGATAGTTCAAACCCACGACCAACTCCGGTTGGTAAAAGGGCGAGAACACCCCATACTCCTTTGGTTAGGAGGCGTACATTAGCTCAGACCAACTCCGGTTGGTAAAAGAGTTAGTGGACATGATAGTTCGAACTCAGACCAACTCCGGTTGATAAAAGAGAGAGAACACAAGATGATCGACGAAAGGCCAATCTCGGTTGGTTAGGAAACAAGATTATCTCAAATGCCAACTTATGTTGGTCGGGAAGTAAGTTTATTACATAAAAGTTCCTTGAAGAACAAATATTCTAAACTGAACCAAGTATAGTTGGTCGGGGATAAAAACCCACTAACTGTAGTTGGTCGACGAGGAAAATTCATCGACCTTGGTTGGTCGGACACATTTTATGAAAAAGACAAAAATTTACCAAGTATGGTTAGTCGGGGATAAAAACTCTCACTAACTATAATTGGTCGACGAGCACAATTTGACAACCTTGGTTGGTTGGAATAATTTTCAACTATTTTATACTCATTACTTTATTATTAAGTGATCGAGCAATATTACTGATACTTGTAATTTTTTACTAAGTTGGTCGATGAACCACACAATATTGTTATGCAAGCACAAATATAAAGTGTTTGGCAAATACAAGAGCAATACAAATTTGCAAACAAAAATGAAATTCTTTCATTAAAGTCGAAATGAATTACACAAGTTTATTACATTGATATTAAATTGTGTACTAATTATTACATCAGAATTTCCTATTCTATTGCCTTTTTTCCTTCAGCTTTTGAAATAGGCTCCTCGCCAGCAGGAGGATCTTCCAGGCAAAGGGGAGAATTAATGAAATTAATATCTCGAAGCATTCTGACGTTCATTATTGAAGGAGTGTCCAGTAGATGCTCGGGACGAGATACATCGATCTGAGAATGAAGATTGTAGTCACCGAGGTATTTTGCAATTAAGTTCCGAGGAATGGCACGAGTTGGGATCCATTCCATGTCCAATTTATAAGGTGGCACAGGAAAGTCTAATACCCCAGGATCATGATAGTCCCATAGGTAGTGCCCTTGTTCGAGCTTCAACATGCCCAAGGCATTCAGCCAACCTTGCTTGTAGCCCTCATTATTGGCATTCTGGATACGATCATCTAAATGGAATAAAGCTTCGTTGTATTCAGCCATCCAAAACTCCCTGGGTTGTTTATTAAATTGAAATGTCAACCTTGCAATCTTCTCGTTAAGACTTTGGATGAAAAGTTCATTAGTCTTCAATACTGAGTTCTTTGAAGAAAGTAGTTGTTCCAGTTCTCTAACCTTCTTGGACAGATCAGACAAGGCTTGGTTCTTAGCCATTGATTGGAATTCTTGATTTTCCAACGTTGATCGAGTACGAGCTTCTTCAACATTACGACTAAGAGCTCTTGATCCTCCCCGAGCAGGTCGAGAACTTGTTTCCTCGACAACATTCTGAGCAGCTCTTCCTCGACCACGAGAACCTCTTCCTCGTCCCCGAGTAATAGTAGAGGCACCCGACCTTCTCCAGGTATCCAACTCTTGCCTTAATTTGGCATTTTCAACCTCTAAAAATGAAAATCCCTCGTCAGTCACTGGGATTACAGCTGTTGAAGAAGAAGTTGCAGACTTATATTGTGCTAGCACTTTCTGCAAATTGTTATTCTCTTGCTCCAGCAGCTCGGCAATCTATCTACATGCTTCAACATCACCCCTTAGGGTTCTCTCCCTAACATCGTACCCAGCAAGGATCTTTTTGTGGCCTGTCTCGGCAGAAAGCTGTTGATACCTCTTTTCATACCCCTCATGCAAAAGGGCATTTGATTCCTTGTACTGAGTCTGAAGATCTTCTAAAGTATATTAAAGCTCCTCGATCATGTCATAGTAAGCCACATTATTGGCCACAGCTCGATCAAGTAAGTCCTTCAAGTATTGATAAGCTTCGACAGCCTGCTCTGAAGCATCATGACCAAGGATGTTGGTAACTTCTGATGCACTTAGGTTTGTGTGACCAACCTTATAATATTCATGGCATTGCTGCATCAGTTTTGTATCATTGGCAGACAGCAATTCCATTCTAGCCATAAACTAATAAAGAAGAGAAGGCCAGAGTTAATGAAAAAGCAGACAGAGCATCAACAATGTATAAGAACAAAAAAGGTAATTTTATTACATCATCAAAAGGAGTACAGCGTTCAGAATACAGAGTACAAGAAAAAGAAAAAACAGAAAGAGAATACCGAACAACTTCACACCTTTTCCTTGTCTCCCAAGACTTTCTCGGGAGACTGGGACGAGGAGCTCGGTTGCTCGGTGGGAACAATAATTTGGTCGGCAGAAGTTGGGACTTGTTCAGGAGGAGCAGGCAAAGATGAAATCTCCTCGGTAGCTGTCTGAATAGGTTGGGGAGCAAGGACTTGATCACCCACTATCATTGAAGGCTCCTCAGATGCATCTTCGTCTTCTTCCTCATCTTCAATTATAGGAGGGGGGCCAGGAAGATGTTGTTGAAATAGCTCAGAGTCCTCGCTAACTTTCAATTCTTGCAGGGCAGCAACCCAACCATCTCGGAAGTATTTCAAACTCCCATACTTGACCTGGGTCATCATTGCCGCTACCCCCTATCCCATCCTTTATCCCAACAGGTGCGAAAAGATTTTTTCACAGCCACCTTTCTTTTCATTTTCTCCGAGGAGAGCTTCTCGGATAAAAGATCCTCGGAGGCTTTCAATTTGGCCTCCACCTCCTCCTTCTGG
This sequence comes from Sambucus nigra, assembly GCA_949130495.1. Classification (NCBI taxonomy): domain Eukaryota; kingdom Viridiplantae; phylum Streptophyta; class Magnoliopsida; order Dipsacales; family Adoxaceae; genus Sambucus; species Sambucus nigra. Next base: position 271,335,679 of record OX422219.1, on the reverse strand, counting down.
CGATTTACTTCTGGCAGAAGGGTTAGCTCTTTCTCAGCCGACTTCAACTTATTTTCAAGCTCCCCAAAGCTTGTGAGCTTCTCGGCATATTTTTTATTATCTCTCTCCAAGTCCTTCACTTTATTTCCCAACTGAACCTTCTCTGCCTCAGATGCAACTATCTTCTTCTCCCATTCACCCCTATCCTCGTCATACTTTTGACAAGAATCCTTCAAAGATTGGGCCAAACCTAGAAAAGCATCCTCCACTCCAGACGAGGAGCTAGAAGCCTTGAGTGCTTCATCTTTCTTCATTATGGTGTTAAAACAACTCACCAGCTGAAAAAGAAGGTAATGATAAGTCAGTGCCGAGATACATATATTGACTGAAAGAAAGAAAAATTCAGGATAAGAGAAACTTACTGAAGCAATGTGACGAGTAGCTAGGGATGTCAGCATATCCCTAGACATGTTTTCTTCAATTCCTTGGACTTCAGGAATAGTCCAAGTCTTTACCGAGCTCATTGCAGAACTCGGGGGAATAATGGTTAGGACACCAGCTCCACTAGCTTGGAGCTGGGGAATGGTTTCAGAAAAACTAACCAAGGAGGATTTCTTCAATCTCCTCAGTGGCACTTCTGCAGTTTCAACCAAAGAACTTTTGGTTGGGACCACTTCCACAGGTGCATTTTTCTTGCTCGGAGCCACTAGGGGCTTCTCGGCGGCCTTCTGAGGAGCAACAGAAGGGGCACCATCTACTTTCTTTTCCCCCTTTGGGACATCAGCCTTGTTTCTTTTTCCATCTCCAGTAGAGGAAGTCTCCTCGAAGATAGCAGGAACTCTTCTTTTGCCCATCTTCTGACTTAGAGGAATGTGAGATTCTGGTGAAGATTCCTCAGAAGCTGGCAATGGTTCACTAATGCTGACCACAGGACGAGCAGTAAAGGATGATGTGTAGCTCCTGTACTGCAACAAATATGAAGCAGACCTGATGCGCTCGTCTGCAACTCTTCGATGCAAATTCTAGATATGTTTCAAATGTTTAATATTTACTTCTGATTCTTTTGGAGTTTTTCTCTTACTGGCAACTGCAAACAAATACATAGTGAAATATCAGTCATACATTTTGTCAAACACAATGAAATCGTAATTTCAAAAATAAAATAAGAGGAAAATAACCAATCCCATTGCCATATGGAGGGCATTTGGGACCTTCATATACTTCATCTCCAACCAAAGGGGTATGTTGCCAATTTTTTATAACTACCCCGTGTTCAAAATAATCCCTATTTGCATCACGGAGGTTGACTACTAAGACCCTATTCAAAAATCTAGTTTTTAAATAAAAAACATTGTCTAAAACAACCCATCTGTAACAGTACATAATCTCATGAATTCCTATACGAGTTCCATGAGTTTGATTTAACCTATACACCCCATTAACTATTCTCCATGTGTTGGGGGCTATTTTTGCAGGGACAACATCGAAATACTGACAGAACTCTAAACACAAAGGGTTTGGTGGAAAAGAAAATCCACATTCAGCAATAAAGAGGCTAGGGAACCAATGTCCCTCAGCCAAATTAAAATAATTTGAAGGCTCAGAAAGACTCTCCAAAGTTACCCAAGAAGGAATAGAAAAGTCAGAACGGAATTTCTCAAGAGATTCGATAATATAAACCATGGTGAATAAAAAGAAATGAAGAAGAAGGAAGAAAATCTTACAGGAAAAAGGAGATCTGTTGACAAACAAACGAAGAAAGGGATGAACGCACGGGAGAGAGAAAAGCTATAGAAAACTCGAAAGCAAAAATTAAAAAAGGTAGAAGACGATGGGATTGCCTCTGAATCTTAAATACTTTGCCTTGGGAAACGGCGAAAGAAATGATTACAAAAAGGAAACTATTACGCTACCGGCGGCTAAAAGGACAAAAAGTGCACGAAGATCGAAGCGCTTATAAAAATGCAAAAAGGCGGATTCTGCGAATTTGGAAGGAAATTCAAATATGAAGAAAAGGCTCTTAAAACCCAGGAAGGTCATTTAATATTGCCATATACCGAGAAAGAATGTTCCATACTCCTCAAAGTTCGAAATATGAAACATTGGGGGTTTTCGTTGATACCAAAATTAGTATGCTGATGTGGACGAATAATAAGAAGACACGTGTCAATCTACGTGGCACAATAGCAACGAGGAAGATCATTCACCCGACCTAGTCATACTCACTTCGAGCAACAGGTGTACTCCGAGGAACACCAGTCTTCCGAGGAACACCAGTCCTCCGAGGAACTCCAGTGCTCCAAGGAACTCTTGGACGACGAGCAACTAAGGCGGTTCGAGCTGCATCTCGACCACAGTATTGATTGCCAGATAATCAACAGTTTAATTATTCATTAAACGCTTATCATCTTGACGCACACGCTTGAAGAACATTAAATGAATTACCCTTTCATATGTATATCATTTAATGTATAACCCTTTCAGAATATAGCCTCAAGGCTATAAATACATTGTATTACCCTCATTCAAGGGGAGCGGAATTTCTTGATAGTACTTGTAATCGAGAATTCCGAAACACTCAGCAATAACATAACAGTGGACGTAGGCCATTCATATAAGGATGAACCACTTTAAAATTCTTTGTCTCATTTATATTTATCTGTGATTGAATTATTAGAGTAATCTAGTTTTTTACATCAACAATAATCATACCATAGAAATCAATAATCCTAAACATAGGGCTCTATATCAAACAAAGTAACGCTCAGCTGAAAGTATAGTAAGCCGTACAGACCCTAAAGGACACTAGAACCTGATGCTCTGATACCACTTATAACACCCCTTAAATAGGGTTAAAACCGATTATTTCTAATGTCTTATAAACACATCTTCTATCAACTAGGATTGAATACCATCATCACATGGCTCATAGTCTATAGTGTTTCATTCACACTATATGACTTATCAACAAAACCAAAATCCTCGCATCCTATAATATCTCTCCACTCCCGACGTCATTAAGGTTCATGCGTGAAGCGTCTCGCAAAGCGAAATCCAAATAAGGAACCCCTCTAATACACTACTACTTAACTTTATAGATCGTGGAGGTCCGTCAAATTTAAATACACGATCGGGATAACCTCATCCCCTCTCTCAACCAAATGTCGTCTGAACTCCCATCTCTATCCAGGAGCCATACCACTAAGTGCTTGTACTACACTCAGTCCTTGTGCAATCAATAATGAGCTTAAACTCATACCTTGATGTTCAAATTGTAACCCTAAGTCTACCCAGATGTTATATTAAATCTCCCCCACTGGACCTATCCTTAATCCTCATGCATACAAATTAGAATCCAACACATGAATCTAGCAATCGAAATTCTTTCAATTTAATTATCATAATTCTAATCAATTAAATCCCAATCACATTAATTCGATTCTTATCTAGGGCTTACCGATCTTCCCTAAGTTCCATTACATCCAATTAATAATCACCAAAGATATACAAAAGGTTTGGGTTAAGAATAAGCACTAAAAAGTAAACAACTTCAACAATTCTGGGGAGGTCGATCGATCGAAGGCAGGGGGTCGATCGATCGATCGCCCAGATACCAACCCAGTTTTCTGCATTTCTTCTACTACGGGTTTCATCACTTTTAATCATTCAAACCTCTATACTTTCATCCTAAACTCCCATAAAAGTAATCCAAGTGTATAAGCAATGTACATAAACAAGTTCTAACGTAACGACATAAAAAATCCTCAACGAATCAATCAAAAAGGGGCTTAAATCTCAAACCTCTTTGTAAAACCAAATTTTGCATGAATAATCACCACCCTCTATTTTAATCAAGATTTTCTTCCCAAATATCATAATAAATTTATGGGTAATCCTCTACATATGATAAAGATTTTAGACTACATGGGTTTTCCCTACAACACATATAAATTCCCTTCCAAAATATATAATTCTTCCATTAAAACATATGATTTTCATTCCTAGACTAACATGGAAGGTATATTAACTTGGAAATCAGCAAGATAGATACTTGTCTGGGGTTCAAGGGTCTGATTTGTTGATGAAAAATATATGGTTGCTCTCCTGGTCGTGCGATCTACGTTTTGGTGGTGGTGGCGGTGCAATCGGGTGAGTTATAGGCCTTGGATTGCTTGAAAACTCTTCACCTTCTTCTCAAATCTCTTCACCTTCTTCTCTAATCACTTCACCTTCTTCTCTAATGGATGACTTAGGCTTTGTGTTTGTGTTTGTTAACCCCAAGAGACAACTCTAAATGGCTAATAAATACTAAGAAAATTCGTGGGTTTTGTAAGGCCCTAAAACATTATTAGAAAGGTTAATTACATGATTAATTATAACTTAGGAGTTATAAGTTATAGATTGGTTATGTGTGTTAAACATGTTAATTATCATGTTTAGGGGATGCATGCTCATGTGATATATGTGTTGTTTACATTAGGTGTTAATTGAGCTTATGATCGGGGATACCATGTTTAGAACATATGATTAGTTATGCGATTAATGCATCATAAATTATGTTTTTAATGCATGATTATGTTTATAAAAGTAAATAGGGGTGTTGATACGAAATTGGCAATGTTTGGTTGCCAAATGTGAAAGTTTTGAGATTTTCGGTAAATTGCTACTTTCCTGTTCGAAGCCCAAATTAGGCGTATTAGTTATGATTTTGGGAAAACATAAATTTTTAAAGCTGTAGATATATGAATTAATATTATAACACAACAAACGGTGGGTTAAACGGAGGCTCGTACAAGAAGTTATAGCGAAAGTATGAAACAAGGGTAAATATGTCCATTCCTTAAGTGACAATTGTCTTATTAGCACACCATGTGCTATTTTTTGATTGGTTAAAGGGTGGGTGATGGTTTGGCCGACTTAAACTTCATAAAACATCCCCTTTGTTCAGCAAATGCAACCATGAACAAGAGTTTTGCCTAAAGAGAGAGAAAGAGAAGAAAGTTAAGGAAGAAATCTTTGGAAAATTTTCTATAAATCAAGGAATCCTCGTAAGGTAATTACATCTTTATTAAAGTTGGTCACATGGATGAGTTATATACTTATCATGTTTTTATTTTTGATTTGGATATATATTTTAATGATACCCATATTGCTGAATTGTGTTGGAACAAGGATGGGTTAAGAACATAAGTTAGAACTGGAGCTAGGATCGTAAATGCATACTTTAAAGTCCTAAATTTACATCATCTTTTCATAAAGATTTTGATTTATAAAATTCATGATTATGATGTATATTTCTTCTGAAACATGTTTATTATATGTTTCCATGAATTATACTCAAGGTCAAGGTTATGTATGCTTAAAAATGTTAAGTTATGCCTTAATGTTGTATTTTGACCTAGTTATGCTAAAAATGGTATAAATCATGGAATACTTATTGGAATTTAGTGATTCAAGTTGGAGAGTAAAATATACTCATACATGTATAACATATACGAAAATTGTGTAAAAATACGAAGGAATGAACCCTTGGTGATAGTTTGAAATCTTGGTTTAAAATCTGCCCTAAAGGAGCAAGAATGCATACCAGGTGTTTGACGTTTTGCTCGACATAGAAAATGAGCCCTAAAAATTATGAAACATTAAATTTGTATTATCCAATGTGTTTACTTATATTGGGTGGAATATCATGGAAAGTTATGTTGTACAAAAATTATGAGAATTCCAGGAAGTTGAAGTTGTGTTGTTGTTTTTCTTGAGAAATGATTTGGAAAAGGCTGTAATAAAATGGACATAACTTTGTCTAGCATATTCGTAATTAAATTCTGTAAATTGTGTTAGAACCCTAATTAATTGAGTGTTATAGAAATGTGAAGTGTCATATGTAATTCCTCCTTAGTTATTTCTGATTGACCAAATGATGTGATGTATTACTGGGTTTGATGTTAATCGGTGTATTCAAATACTAACGACATTGACTTGTTAGGTGGGGAAGCATCCAATACTACCATACCAAGGAAGTATTTGGTATTAATATTAGCACTAAATCCAAGGTGAGTGACCTTCCTTATGAAATATAAATGCTTATAATTTCATATGGAAATGTACAGTTAAACACATGTGTTAAAATGTTTATGGGAGTGATGTTGTATTTATGAAACATATGCATATGATTAAAAAATGATAAGCGATGTTATATAATGATATGGACTAGTGAGTCCTTTATCTAATGTTAAGGACTGTGGTGGGTCCTACGAGATGTGGTGGTCCTGTTAATCCAACTTAAAGGTTTGTGTACTCGGGCCTAATAAAGGGATGTGGTGGTCCCTAATAACTGTGGTGGGTTAATTGGACTGTGGTGGGTCCAGGCTTGCGAGAGTTTCACAATTCCTGTTGGGTTATAGCATTAGAACAAAATAAAAATGGTTATTCAAATTGGTTATATGTGTGGTATGTGGTCATTCACTAAGCCTTTATAGCTTAAACTCCTGTAATATTTTGTTTCAGGTATGCTTATAATTTGGAGTTCACTTCCAAGTTAGGACCTTAAAACGGGGGAGTGACGGATATTTAGTATGGTTTGAATATCAGGATTTCTTTTGTGTAATTATTAAACTAAGGATCTTGGTTATGTAAAGTTATGTAGTACTTATTAGTAATAAGTAAAGGCAGTTATGTTTTCATCTACACATACCTTTGAAAAAAAAATCTTATGCTATTTTTCCTTAGAGATTTAAATTAAAACATTGTCTAAGCCAATTTATCCCTAATTAAAAGGATGAGTTTAACAAAATTAAGTCGGGGGACGATAGGTTTAATTACCCCCAAAATACCAAATGTCTAAAATACCCTCCCGGGGTGTCAATTAGGCCTAAAAATGCCCCGAGACCCAAACTAAATCCCTAAGTACAATTTTATGACTATCTCGACGCTTCCGGGCACTTTGGCGCACTCAAAAATGACTATAGGGTGATTTATAATTTATTAACTTTAATAATAATAATTTAGTCCTGACACGACACAAGCGCGTCCCGAATTAAATTTCCATAATTGCCATTTTATTTACTCGTGACAATTTTAATAAAATCAATATCATATATCACTTTACTCATCCAGTAATATTCAACAAATTTCCAATAATTACTAACTCACATCATGCTAGTAAATACAAAAAAATAATTTCCGGATTAATATTAAATTAATACCTCAAATTAAATTTAATAAATCTCCAATTTTAAAAGCCATAAAAATACGGGGTATTACATTCTACATCTCCATCTCTCAATTTTTGCACTACATCTTCAAACTTATTTTTCAGATTTTCATTACTGTCAGACATATATGCATTTTTTGTTCCAAAATTCTGGATGGTTCATCATGTTTTTCAATAACTCATGCAGTTGGTTAATTCTATTGGAGTCATTCATTGTGTCTTGATCAAGCTTTTCTTTCAAATAATTGTTTAACAAGACATGTTGGGCATTTTCCACCTCCAACTTATTTAGTAACTCTTTTTTTCTTTCAAAAGGTTGGAATTCTCCATCTTCAACTTCTTTATTTCCTCTTGAGCTTCCAAAAGTGAATTACTATCTACTTGCAACTATACATTCAAAATGGTAAGGTTGCCACTCTCCACCTCCAAAGAGGCCACCTTCTTTAGTGCACAATCAAGGTCTTCATCTGATTTCGATAGTTGGTTATTTTTTTCCAACAATTTCCTTTTCAAACTAGCAATTTGTTCCTCCAAATTTACCTTCTTAGGCATTTCAGCATATGCTGGTTTAACGATTCCCTTTGGTTGATCATTTCCCTTCTTTTTCTTCGGACTCATAATGTTTATAAGGGGAATATTCCAACCTGATGAAAACTCAATGTTATTAAATTCTTCAACAACTTTTTCTGATAATGAATCAGCATGTATAGGACTTCCTGTAGAAATGTTCAAAGAGTAACTGGGCCCTTCAAACTGTGATTCCATTTCTACAGAATTTTCCTTAGAAGCTGATCTATTTGTAGCGTCCTTCAAATTTGCTAATACGATGCCATTCACCACAAACCAATCTTTCAAAGAAGGCAATTTTCACCGAAGGAATTTTGGCGTCTTCTCTTTAAAATTTTCAACAGGAGGAATAATATCAAATTGCTCACATGCCCAATACTATGATCATGCAAAAAATAAATAATATTAATAATTGTATTACCTAGTTATTCATAATTGAAAGTACACATGATATTTACAAAGTACACGCGAAGTTACACGTGTACTTTGTAAATATAACAAGTGTATTTTGAAAGTACCCGTGATTTTTACAAAGTACACGTATATTTACAAAGTACACGTGTACTTTGTAAAAATCATGTGTACTTTCAAAATACATGTGTAAATATCACGTGTATTTTTAAAATACACGTGATATTAATAAACTACACGCGTGAATTGGTTTAAATATCAGTGGTACTTTGAAAGTAACAAAGACATATTACAACCATGGTAAATGTAATACTATTAAGGTTCATATGTATTTTATAAATATCACGTGTACTTTGTAAAAATCACGTGTACTATAATATTACACATGATTTTTACAAAGTACACGTGATTTTTGGTTTGTATATTTATAAATATCAGGATGTTGTTTTGCTCACCAGTAGGGAAATGACATATCCAGTGGTTGTGCTAGGTTTTGAACTTGCTATTTTGTGAAGTGAATTTATGAGAAACTCATGCACATCAGATACGATGACCAATCATAGCTATTAATTTCATTAATATTGTTGATGTATTTTACAAAAAATTTTGCTAGTGTAAAGTTGGAGTTAGAGAAAAACAACATGGTCAAAAAGTGGAGACAAACAAGTTTTATAAAATCGGCAATGCCTTCATCTGTGTCCAACTCGACCGATTTCTTCAAACCCTCCTATATTTATAACTTTCCTATTTTTTTAAAGTATCGTGCAAGTAATCCAAGTTTTTGTGACATAGCCGGTCTCTTTTTCAATTCTATTGATTTTTTTCCCTCAACCATTGGTATGCCAAATATTTCACTTATATCTTTTGGACTTATTTCAATCCTACTCTTCATATGAAAAGTTTTGGTTTCTTTGTTGTACAACTTGATAATTGATAAAATATTTTTATCGATCTTCTTGTGGTCCGCTTCTACTACTTTCCCACTGTAGTAGGCATTGAAAATCTCCCAGAAGGGAGTCTTCTTAAGCAGTTCAATATGCCTATCATTAATTTTCTTTTTAATCTTACCATAATTATGAATAAAGCTAACAACATTTGATCGATACTGGTCGCTCTTCTTTGCAGCACATGTAGATTTTAATACAACACTAGAACTGGATGAAGAACTTTCTTGAGAACTGCTTTTTCTTCTTCTTTCCTTTTCTTGCCTTCATCTTCATCCCCATTCTATTGATCTATAAACAAAATTTAAATTACTAACCTATAATGATAATTTACATGTACAAAAAATGAAATACATGCGAATTAGAATAAAACATAGACTAAAACAATAAAATACAAGCGTCTTTAACAAAAGTACATGCAATATTCTCAAAAATAATTCATATAAGTCTCAACAAAATACATGCTAAAGGCGGTAATATATATCGTCCATTTCATGGTAATACCTAATAGAGGTTGTTAGACAAGTCAAAAACCAAGATTCTCTCTTCCTAACATATTCAGAAAAGAAGTGATATAATGGCTCCATGCTAAAAGCACCAACATTTTCAAAACCTCTTAAGCAATACTGCTCAATTCATTTAGCTAAATCCTTCGCTTTCGATTCAGTTACTTGAAGTTGTTGCACATCAAAAGTGCACTTAGTGTTTTCATAGTAGTTGTAGAAACCAAGTAACCTTTTATCTCTATCATTCATGCGGAGGAGAAAATGAATTTCGTCATAATTAGTACTATTGACTGTCAATGTGAAAGGTTTTGTATTATTAAGATCTTCAAAGGTGCAAGAAATAATTTTGTAGTTGAACAATCTTGATGGTATGATTCCTAAACAATAACACAACAATATAAAAAAGTACACTCATAATACATAATAGTACATGCATATTAGATTGAACAAATTCAATTTCAATTTCAATGTGCGTGTACTTTGTGATTTTTACTTGTACTTTAAAAAACTAGAAGAAAAAAAGAAAAAGTACACGGAAAAATCCCAAAGTACACACAATGATTCAGGGCTTTAAAATATAACAAATAATATCATAAGATACATCAATCCATAAATAAATGCCACTGACGCGGACCACAATTAATATAGGAGATATACAAATACATCATGGCATTATTTATTTAAAATATGTACAACTTTTGATATAAAATACATATACGTTGTTGTGTACAAAATCTAAATAACCTTAAGTAGCCATCACATTCTCTAATATCTTTGGCCCCACATGTAAGAAATTGAGAAGTTCTCTATTATGAAATCCCAAAGTCGAATGTATCATTCACTGCGCGCACTAATTACTTTTACAGATAGAGGGATAAATATCTTTCATACTTGCATCGTAATACTTGCAGTTCCTTATCTGACGACGTTTGGATGTTGAATCAATGTTATTTATCTTAATAGCCCGCATAGATTTACATCATGGCACAGAGTACACGTAATAAAACAAGGAAAGAAGAGCACTTAAAATCACATAGGATTGATCAAATCTGGATATGAAATATATTTTAAATAGAGTACACGTATAAAACAAAAAGTACATGCATATTGGACATCAAATTAAATTTCAATGTCCGTGTACTCTATTGATTTTGCGTGTACTTTTTGAAAGTACAGGGAAAATTCACAGAGTAAATGCAATAAAATTGGGCTTGTATGCATACATAATTCCAATCATGTAAAAAGTGCATTTTGTATTTAAAATCAGGGTAGCAAATGTATTTTTTCATATCATGAAGAAGAATGTGTTTTCATCAGTCCATGTGTAATGCCTACAAATTTATACACAAGAGAACAAAAAATACATATGGACAAAAAGGTGATATCAGAAATATAATACTAAGAACACAATATATACATAGTTAATGGTATAATCTCAAGTAAAAAACTTAAGAACATATATATGAGAATGTATCCATACTTGTTAGTGGTGTTTGGAAGAATTTAATTGAGAATGTGAAATGGTTGTTAAAACTTCCACGATTAGGGTTTGATCCCTTTAACCTCTGTGAAGTTTGTTTATATGGTTAGGGTTATATGTGATTGTTGACCAAATTTCGATTGAGGATGAAAATCGTTTTGGTGTTTTGATCGAAGAGATAGTAGGGTTATGTTTAGGGCTTTGGTGTGCTTCGATTTCTGAAAAGTGGGTTTCTGTTTTCATTTTGGGGTATTTATATATTGGACCTAATCGTTTAAAATTTGTTGGGCCCAATTTTTTAGTCCAAAATTGTTAGTCCAAGGAATAAACTGTAAAAACCCCAAAATTTAATAAGATAATTGACTATTTGAACATGTTGACTTTAGAGTTGGTTCATGGGGTGTTTAAAAAGTCCAATTTAGGTTTAAAATAGTGGAAGTTTGGTGCACTGGTTTAATATATGGGTTGGGTAAAGTTTTAGGCCAATTGGGGCTTGTTTGGGGCCTAAGCCTAATTTCGAGTTTGCTTATTATATTAGACTAATTAGCTTAACCTAATTAACAAAACAAAAGTTGGGAGGAACTCTAACTTCTAAGAAAGAAGAGGAAGAACAATAGGTTTTAGAGATTTGGGGATTGATTCTTACAATCATTCTAAGTTTACATGTTATAGAAATATAATTAGGTTGGTGTTATGATAGTATTAACACATTGGAATCTGTTAATATAATATTTCAATCTGAAGTTTGTTAATAATCAAAGCTAATTTCTTGATTAAGATTAATCAAAATAAAAATACTAGTTTATGTATTGATGAATTCATGAAACTTGGTTAATAAATAAAAAAATTAAACTATGAAATCATATAATATGGCTTTGAAATTATTAGATAAGTATTATTCATACGGTAATCTATAAAAACTCTAAGTTTATTACACTAATTGATTAGAAGTCATAGGTTGATTAAATCATTCTTCTGTAGAACCTAAAGTTAGGGATACTTTTATAATTTATGTAGTTAGATCTTTAATTATATATTATATATCCTCAAAATATTGTAGAAATATGTTGCTAGCAATTATCTGTTGATAATCTATGGAGGAAATGGAATAATTTTTGAAGATGAGAGGCTGTAGGGTTTTATTATTTTAGCTATGGCCTGCACGAGAAAAAGGGAAGAAGACCCCACTGGGATCATTAGATCAACTGGACAAAGAGTGAATCAATTTGGCCCTATGGCCTTGCCCAGTATTGGTTGAGTCAGGGTTTTTTCTTGGGGTTTAAATCAAAGTTATTTTAGGGACCTTTTCGATAAATAAAAATAGTTATAAACCAGTAGGTTTTGGGATTAATATATGTTTAGGAATCCTTAGTGTTTGGGTTAAAACTTATATAATCGATTAACATTTAAGGCATGTAGTACTTGTAAATAAAATAGATAGTAATTGTAACCTGTGGCACCGAGTTGATGTTGATTTACTTGGATTGTGTGAATGATACCAGGAAAGTGTGTGCTCATGGGTAAAATACTAGTAGAGATTGATGGGGCGCGTATGATGTGACCTCTTGGATATCCTAATGTGTATATAGGTTCTACCTAGGTCTTTTTATCCCGATCCTACATGCTAAGGCACCCCAATCCTGAGTTGGGACAATGGGGATATATCATTTCGTATATATTTGGGTATGGGAACATGCGTTTAGTGTGATGGTGTAGTGATTTCCATTGGATGTTGTTTTGAGTCTATAGAGTTGGAACATCCTATAACTATAATTAGTAGTGTCACGGAGGCAACAGGGATAGACCTTCGTACTTGGGATTTCGGGCCATGTATAGACCTATGTGATTTGGATTTGAGTGGGTTATGGTCATTTGGGTATCGAATTGAGTGATTCCCATTTATTTATACATTGTGATTAATACTAGCAACGTATAACTCTAATTATAGCTTGGATTTTTTTTTTTAAAGAAAAGAGTATTTAAGTAAAAGAGGAGATATCCTAATGTGGGTTTTATTCAGGATTATGATTAGTACCACATGCTTATCTAGGTTGTATGGATTGGGGTAACTTAAATTAACCTAATATTGAAGGAAGATGTATTCTTATTATTTTTCCCCAAATGCAGTTATATTTTTATGCACTTTAGACTTGCTATGTTTAATCCTCAATGTGGAATTATTTGTATAGGTTCTATGCGATAGCTTCCAACTCAGACTTGAGAATTTATAATTGGAGAACTTCTCCATCATTCAGTTCCAATTCCATTACTCTATTCATAAGATGTAGGTGTCAATCTTGTGGCTCACTTTATTTACATCATTCTCCTTTCAGTTATTCATTTTTCATTTTATGAACCTAGATTTTTCGGGACAGGGATTTTATTGGTTTATTTATTATTGAGTTGGTTTATTGTTTACTGAATAGACATTAGTTTATCACGAGTTATTTATATTCCGGTGTTAGGATTCTATTTAAATATGGCTGGATGGTATCAATGATTGTGTCATTTAGTTATATTTATATTACTTAGCATTGTTATCATTCATGTCATTATTTATTTGAAGCACCCTATATCTTTGACTCACTTGAGTCTATATTATATAGGTGCTCATCTAGTTTGGAAATAGTGATAAAATTAGAGTCATCCTATCTTTACCAAAGAACCTCATAGATTAAATCAACTTCAATGATCCTCTAATGGTCCTAAAGGTATAATATAAACACACTGCACACTCTAGGACTGCATAGTGCATATTTCATGTAATTTATGAGTAGCGTGTGTTAATATTGGTTAAACGATTTTCTACATTTTTAAATAATTTTTAGGAATTTTTACAACATTTAAAACCCCTTTTTAAAGAATTAAAATTAGGGCACTTCCTAGAACATAGGTTGGGTAGAATAAAAAACTGGCTGAAATAATTGTGGTAGAAATTGAGATTTTTTATTCTTAAAAAAAGACGCGTTTTATAATGAATCTCAACTGTACACGTGTTGCCTTGTTAGCGAGCAGATTTGTGTTTTCTCACTCATAAACCCAAGACTTAATCAGGAACGTTCATTCATTTTAATCGATGGACTGGATGCTATCTTTATAAATCCTTGTGTATATCATTTGGTCCAATCAGTGTTCATTTTAAAGCGGTGCCTTGTGAACCCTTGGATTGATAATTCGAAAGGTCTATTTCATCTCAACTATTGATTTGCCTCTTAGGTCCAGATTCTTCCTTCCACCAGTATAAAATAAAACATTCATCATTTCATTTGAAGACTTTTGGAAGTCTGAGAGAAGAGAAAAAAGAGAGAAAAGAGAGAGAAAAGAAAAGAAGAGAGAAAAATTTCCAACCCAAACTAAATTGCATCCAAATATTTATAGAAAATCATCCAATGAGTTTGAGGGTTCCTGATTCATAGAGTTCAATCCTCTCTAGTCTTTATCTCCTGTCTAACATAATCACAAAAGTTAAGATCTCATTCATTTTCATAGAAACTAGTAGATCTGAATAAAAGTGACACAGTCACGATTAGATCTTATCAGGCTTGATTTCTTTAACTAGAAATCATCTTCTCTGTTGGATTTTGAGTTTCAAATGTTTTTTGTAAAATTTTTATTCGTCAAGTCTCTTTTATTTACAGAACTGAGATTAGGGTTTCGATACTTTTTCAGATCCAAGTGTTTCATTTTGATTTTTTTTAGATAAATAAGATTTACATAATCTTAGTTTTAGAGAGATTAGTTCAAAGTCAGATCTAAAAAATTAGGGTTTTCAAGATCAAAACCAAATCTCAGTCTTGTAAACCTTGCATGTCATTTTAGAACAAAATCTCATAATTTGTAGGAAATGGCTTGTATTAAGTGTGTGTGAGTCATTCATGTGTTAGGCCCAAACACTCACAAACACAGTCACACACTTTCACTTTAAAAGTGTGTTGGTAAAGAGATCTTAACTATCAGAGTCGATGTAAAGAAGGAGAAAGAGGATACAAACTTCTTAACGAAGGAGAAACCAGAATCAGAGCCTTGAAATCGGTTCGAGTGGCCAAATGGAGTTGGTATAACTCTTTTACTTAGATTAGGTCTATTTTATGTGTTTATATATTCATTGCTTATTTGTAAACCTAAAAATCATTCTAGTGTAGTTTTTGTTTTACTCCGTAGAGGGAGTCGTGGATGTTTCCCTAATTGCGAGGGGTTTTACCATGTTAAATCCTCGTATCTTGTGTCTGTTCATTATTCTCTCATCTCTTATATCCTACTGCTGCTATAACTAAAATTTGTTTTGTTTTTCAAAGCTTATTAACTAAAATCTGTAATAACTTGTCCCACTATTTTAAAACATATATTGTGTTCTGATTGGTTTGTTTTCTGAAAGAGTTTCTTTAAGAAACGGTTCAGAGCCCACTAGACTGTTTTAACTAGTATTAAACAACTTAGGTAGGTATTTTCAATTGGTATCAGAGCTCGACATTTGGTTTTTACAAAATCTTTTTTATCCCGTGTTTTTGAAACTGTTTTTTAAAACAAACTTATGGATGAGAAATTTGAGAGATCAGGGAACCTGTTTAGGCCTCTCCTCTTCGATGGGACTAACTTCCCTTACTGGAAAGTAAGGATGATGCCTTCATCCAAGAGAATTTAGGATATGATGTTTGGGACGCTATAGAAAATGGTTTTACTTATCCTACTAAACTAATAGAAAAATGTAGTAATGAAAGAATAAGGAAACTTTTCTGTGAGTACACTAAAGAAGAAAAACAGACCTCTTTTAATAATAATAAAGGCAAGAATGATATATTTATGTCCATAAATGAACACGAATTTAACAAAATATATTCCTGTCCAACGTCTAAAGAAGCTTGGGACACGTTGGTCACTGCCCATGAAGGTGACACATGTGTTAAAGATCCTAAGACCCAAATGTTAATTATGCAGTACAACACACTTATCATGACTGAGACTGAGTCATTTAATGGCTTTTACATTTGTCTAACTGATATTATGACAAAATTTCATGCAAATGAAATTATGTATGACGGAAAATAAATTGTTTCTAGAATCCTAAGGTCACTTCCACTAAAGTTTGATAACAAGCACTGTGCTATTGAGGAGATGGATGATCCTTATTTTAACACCTGAACTCCTCAGTAGCAAACTAAGAACAGTGGAAATGGAATTAGAAATTAAGAGACGGTTATATAACACCCAAAAGAAACATTCTAGTTCAATCTTGTGTTCCAGTCCAATGTGACCAAACCTGAGTTTGTTGCCCCTGATATAGAGTTGGATTCTGATGAGGAATGTAAGTTAGAAAGTTTGGATAGTCAAATTTCCTTGATGTCTAAATAGTTTATGAAGATCCTAAAATTTAGAAACAATGTTGCTAGTAGACAAGGCAAGTCTACTTATTCAAAGTTCTCTAATAATAGGCCTCATTAGAAAAGGAATGACAAACACCAGACTAAGAACCACAATAGACCTGACAAAGACATTAAAAATGTTGAATGCTTTAGATGTGGGAAATTAAGACACATGGCCAGTCAATGTGGAGTTAATTTGAATAAGAACAACAAAAATAATAGGGCTAATATGTGCAAGGCTTGGGATGATTCAAGCGATTCAAATAATTATGAGCCTGAATCATCTAATTCATTTGACACGTGTAGAAGGGTGTTATAAACAGAAAAAAAGCAAAATAAAATAAATATGCTTTTTTTATTAAATAACATCCGAGAGGTACCCGCGAGGCCACCCAGAAGTCCAAAAGCCACCGCAAGTGTCAGCACCGCGGCGAGTCCCTACGCCACCGCAAGGGTCAGCGCTACCTCGGGCGTCAACGCCACTTCGAGTGTCGGCGCCACCTCAAGCGTCAGCGCCATTTCGAGCGTCAGCGCCACTTCGAGCGTCGTCGCCGGGACAAGGGTCGGCGCCACTTCGAGCGTCGGCGCCACAACAAGGGTCGGCGCCGCAACAAGGGTCGGCGCCGCCTCACCTGTCAGCGCGGATTCAAGCCTCAGCGCTACCTCAAGCGTCAGCGCCACTTCGAGCGTCAGCGCCACTTTGAGCGTCGGCGCCGGGACAAGGGTCGGCGCCACTTCGAGCGTCGGCGCCACTTTGAGCGTCGGCGCCACAACAAGGGTCGGCACCGCCTCACCTGTCAGCGCGGATTCAAGCCTCGGCCCTACCTCAGGCGTCAGCGCCACTTCGAGCGTCGGCGCCGCAACAAGGGTCGGCGCCGCCTCACCTGTCAGCGCCGGTTCAAGCATCAGCGCTACCTCAAGCGTCAGCGCCATTTCGAGCGTCGGCGCCGGGACAAGGGTCGGCGCCACTTCGAGCGTCGGCGCCACTTCGAGCGTCGGCGCCACAACAAGGGTCGGCGCCGCCTCACCTGTCAGCGCGGATTCAAGCCTCGGCGCTACCTCAGGCGTCAGCGCCACTTCGAGCGTCGGCGCCGCAACAAGGGTCGGCGCCGCCTCACCTGTCAGCGCCGGTTCAAGCATCAGCGCTACCTCAAGCGTCAGCGCCATTTCGAGCGTCGGCGCCGGGACAAGGGTCGGCGCCACTTCGAGCGTCGGCGCCACTTCGAGCGTCGGCGCCACAACAAGGGTCGGCACCGCCTCACCTGTCAGCGCGGATTCAAGCCTCGGCGCTACCTCAGGCGTCAGCGCCACTTCGAGCGTCGGCGCCGCAACAAGGGTCGGCGCCGCCTCACCTGTCAGCGCGGATTCAAGCCTCAGCGCTACCTCAAGCGTCAGCGCCACTTCGAGCGTCAGCGCCACTTTGAGCGTCGGCGCCGGGACAAGGGTCGGCGCCACTTCGAGCGTCGGCGCCACTTTGAGCGTCGGCGCCACAACAAGGGTCGGCGCCGCCTCACCTGTCAGCGCGGATTCAAGCCTCGGCGCTACCTCAGGCGTCAGCGCCACTTCGAGCGTCGGCGCCGCAACAAGGGTCGGCGCCGCCTCACCTGTCAGCGCCGGTTCAAGCATCAGCGCTACCTCAAGCGTCAGCGCCATTTCGAGCGTCGGCGCCGGGACAAGGGTTGGCGCCACTTCGAGCGTCGGCGCCACTTCGAGCGTCGGCGCCACAACAAGGGTCGGCGCCGCCTCACCTGTCAGCGCGGATTCAAGCCTCGGCGCTACCTCAGGCGTCAGCGCCACTTCGAGCGTCGGCGCCGCAACAAGGGTCCGCGCCGCCTCACCTGTCAGCGCCGGTTCAAGCATCAGCGCTACCTCAAGCGTCAGCGCCATTTCGAGCGTCGACGCCGGGACAAGGGTCGGCGCCATTTCAAGCGTCGGCGCCACAACAAGGGTCGGCGCCGCCTCACCTGTCAGCACGGATTCAAGCCTCAGCGCTACCTCAGGCGTCAGCGCCACTTCGAGCGTCGGCGCCGCAACAAGGGTCGGCGCCGCCTCACCTGTCAGCGCCGGTTCAAGCATCAGCGCTACCTCAAGTGTCAGCGCCATTTCGAGCGTCGGCACCATTTCGAGCATCGGTGCCGGGATAAGGGTCGGCGCCGCCTCACGCGTCAGCGCCACTTCGAGCGTCGGCGCCACTTCGAGCGTCGGCGCCAGGACAAGAGTCGGCGCCGCCTCACATATCAGCATCGATTCAAGCATCGGCGCTACCTCGGGCGTCAGCACCACTTCAAGCGTCAACGCCACTTCGAGCGTCGGCGCCGCAACAAGGGTCGGCGCCGCCTCGCAGCATCAGCGCCACTCCGAGCAACGGCGCCAGGACAAGGGTCGGCGCCGCTTCAAGCGTCAGCGCCACCACAATCGTATTACAGAAATGTTATTCGAGAAGCGCTGCTACAGGAGTTTCCATCATGAAACAGCAGGCTCTAAATAAACAACAGCACTAACACTTTACTTTCTTGCACAGGTTGCCCAGTCGAGCAAGCAGGGTTCGAACAGGCGCGTCGGGACCTCCTGGGAGTTTTGGCTTGGCGGCTGAGGGACAAGGTATGTTGAGCAAGCTCAACCACTTAGCACTATAGGAATGAGAGAATACTAGTAGGAAGACCCAGAAGCCACTCGAGGCTACGCACAAAAAATAAACTCTTTACAAGAAAAATGACTTTTCCAGAAGAGGGGGTCCTCGAGGTCTCTCTCAAGAAAAATAACACTTTTTAGAGGGAGTGAGGCCTTAAGGTCCTCTCTCTCAAAGATTTGCAAAATTGCACCACAAGTTACCGTTTCAAAAGATAACTACCAAATCTGTTATTTTGTCTCCATTAGGGGACATATGTGCTTTTTGAGTTTTGGTCGGTGCCAGGTGGCGCCTGCAGAGGGGACAGGCAGGCTGCCTGCAGGTAGGGACAAATGGTACACTTCAGACGTTGTTCCCCACCAACTCTCTCAATTTTGGCGCCCAAAATCGCCAGCTCACCCCTTACGCCCATGTATAAATAGACCTCTGGGCAAGGTCAAAAGATAGACAAGAAAAATTGCACTGTTACTCTGCTAAAATATCACCAGACCTACCTAGTATTCTCTCCCTGCTCATTCTCTTAGTGTTGAGTGCCTTGTTCCTTCACTCCCCACTGACAGCCATCACTCTCAGGTGTTTCCCTTGAGAAAATTGCTATTTTTTGCTGTGAAAGTTCATCTTCTTGCAGGGAGTGAGTTGAAGCTTTAGTTCCATTGTTACCAGAAGGAGAAGTTTTCTTCAGAAGTTGCACCAGGAGACCTTGAAGACTTGCAGACAGTGTCCATTGGAGTGGGTCACGCCTCACCCTTTCCAGTTATTCATAGACCCCAGTCTCACTACCCTCCTACATTTGGCGACTCTGCTGGGGAGGTATTCTCATTTCCATGGACAAAGAAGGTTTCAATGTCTCCAAGCAGTTGGTTTTTGAGGACATTCCATCAGGTAATGGAGCTCACAGTGACCAGACTACTCTGGAAGACGTGGTGGTGATCGGAGCCAAGGCGCCAGCGCCTCAGGGAGGCCAGACCAGTTTTCCAGCAGTGGCTCCAATGGCAGGTATGAACCTTATGGCAATGTTTTTTGACTTTTTAAAGCAAAACAACGTGGATCTATCAAACTTGGGTCAAGGTTGTGTGACACCTGCTGCTGCCCCTTCTGGAGGGGTAGCCACTCCTATTACGATTCCGGCAGAGACGATTCCGTCTCGGAAGGCGGCGCCGGAGCATGTCCTGGCACCAACAGGTTCTCCAGTTCCTAAAACCACATGTTTGGAGGAATCACCCTCCAAGGCTGTTACTATGGAAGAAGTGAGGAAGCTCCTCTCCTCCTCTCAAAGAGAGGGTTCCTACCTATACGAGGAATTACAAGACCCCTATCCACAGGAAGTAAGTGAGAAGCCATACCCTGAGGGGTATATTCCACCAAAATTTATCAAGTTTGGCGGTAGGGGGGAGAACCCTCGAGAACACGTGAAGAGGTTCGTCGAGTACCTGGGAGTACGCGCTGGCGACAAGAGCCTGAGATTGAGAGAGTTCTCTAAAACTCTCACTGGGAAAGCCTATACATGGTATTCCCACTTGGCGCCTAACAGCGTCCCTAGTTGGGAAGAGATGCACAGGCAGTTTCTCCAGAAGTTTTTTGTAGCGGAGGATGAATTTACACTGAGGCACCTGGCGCAAGAGGTCCAGAAGCCAGGAGAGGAATTGATGCACTACATCAAGCGATTTCGCGAGAGGGCCTTAGATGTTCACGAGGACGTGGCGGAGGCCAGGTTGCTACAAATATGTGTGGAAGGACTCTCGGAAGAGTACAAGCTGCATTTGATCAACGAAACTAGAGATGGGACTTTCAGAGAATTCACCAGGGCTGCCAGCAATATCGCTATGATAATCAAACCGAGAACCCCGGGTTGGAGGACACAAGTTCCACCGACTCCCGGGAGGTTTCAAGTTACGAGGAGGCAGGCGGTTAACTATGTGGACGGGAGTAACAAAGGGAAGAAGGGAGGTCCCGGGGCCAGGACTGACAGTCCCGGCAACAAGAGAAAGTTCGGGGAGGATGTCCCGCCGCCACTACCGTGCAGCGTAGCGGAGGCCATGGATTGTTACCGCACCCTGGTGCGAGAAGGCGTAACAGGATCCCCCAACCTAAAAGTAGAGATCCCCACTGCAGCTGACAAGGCCAACCCGAAGTACTGCGAATTGCACCAACGAGTGCAGCACTCTACCAAAGATTGTTACTACTTGAGAAGGATCATTGGTGAGAAGATGGCAAGAGGTACCTTGCAGATACCCCCCGTGGACGTTAACGAGAACCCCCTCCCTACGCATCATTTTGGAACTGCCAACATGGTAGTTGCCTATGACGAAGAAGCTGCGAGAAGTCTTGCGAAACGGGAGGATGGCGAGCAGTTATGCGAGGAGTTAGAAAATCTGTCACTAAGCAGACTTCAGCTGGAAAGAAAGCAAGAGGAGTGGTTCTTCACTCCGGAGTATGAAAGCGGGAGCGGGGAAGCTGAGGAAGTCGGTCTCTCAGAAGGCGAGGTAGACGTCATCCTCGCTCTAGACGAGGGAGGGACCTCTGAAGCGGAGTATGTTTGCAGTGCCCAGACGTACGAGGTAGACTTAGATTCTGAATGTGAGGCCATAGCAAGGAGCCCCAAGTTCAAGTGGTTTTTCGACCAGATAGGGGTGAAGTACGACACGAGGGTGTCCATCACGAGGAAAGTCTTGGAGGCGGTGCAGCAGCATGGAGACCCTTCGCTAAATTGGCAGGGGCCAATGGGAAGGATGATTAAGAAGTATACCTCTGAAGTGGTGTTTTCAGAAGCGGATAGGGCAGTGCCTTACTTTCACAATCGCCCGTTATACGTCACAGCCATAATTAATGGAGTCTCGTTTCCTAGGGCGTTGATGGATGGAGGAGCATCCATTAACATTATGCCCATCAGTACGTTATATGAAACGGGAATTGACCAGGAGAAGGTGGTCCCGGTACCGCTAGTAATCTCCGGATTCGACAACGCCGGAATGTAGTCAATCGGATATGTGAATGTGGGAATTAAGTTGGGAAATTTCACCTCCCACATCAAATTTCATGTTATTAACGCTGACACCAGCTACCAATTACTCATTGGAAGGGTGTGGATGCACACTCATGGCGTAGTGCCTTCCAACTACCATCAGTGCGCAAAGGCAAATATTAGAGGTGCAGAGATAGTGATCAAGGCCACGCAGAGACCCTTCGCAGTTGAGGAGGCCCACCTGGTAGATGCCGCCTTTTACACCGAGTTGGACGAGGAAAGAAAGGTCTCTACGAGAAAGCTAGCAGGAAGCGAGATAGCTGAGGGAAGGGTCCCGCAGAAAAAATCCGTTCATGATCGTCTAGGGGAAAGAATAATTCCCCACATAGAAAAAGGCAAGAGGAAGGTAGAGGAGGTAGCTAGGCCTCCTCGAACTTGCAAGAAAGTGGTTTTTCCCAATGGAAAAGTCATTTACCGTTTATAACGGTCTGCGCGGGCGATGTTCTGGGACGAGAGCATCGACCCGGCGCCCGAGTGTTTTATTGTTGATGAATCCCATATTGTTGAGCATGTGGAAGAACCAGAAGAGGCGCCGGAGTGCATGCAAGACGGACCCAGAGAGCAGCTGCAGGAGTTAGAGGAAATCAAGTTGGGGTCGGAAGAGGGCGAGAGTAGACCCATCCTAATTTCCAAGTGCCTGGAACCGAAGCAGAGGGAAGAGCTCATTGAGCTACTTAAGGAGTTCACTGATGTATTTGCTTGGAAGTACACGGAGATGCCGGGAATAGACGCAGAAGTGAGCTCTCATAGATTGAACATCCTTCCCAACGCTCTTCCGGTAAGGCAAGACACACGCACATATAAAGCAGACCTTGATTTAAAAATAAAGGCTGAGGTGGATAAATTGTTAGCGGCAGGGTTCATCAAGCCTATTCAGCACCCCATATGGCTGTCCAGCATAGTGCCAGTGGCAAAGAAAGATAAGACCCAAATCAGAATCTGTGTAGACTTTCGCGACTTGAATAGGGCGTGTCCTAAGGATGAATTCCCACTACCCAGCATAGACAGCTTAGTGGATTCCACCGCGGGACATGAGATGTATAGCTTCATGGACGGGTATGTTGGATATAACCAGATTAAGATGGACCCCGCCGATGCAGAGAAGACTGCCTTCCGCACGCCGTCAGGGAACTTTCACTATACAGTCATGCCCTTCGGATTGAAGAACGCTGGGGCCACATACCAGCGGACCATGATGACAATCTTTCACGACTTATTTCATGACATACTAGAATTCTATGTGGATGATTTGGTGGTGAAGTCTAGGAAAGAAAGCAAGCACATTCAAGATCTCAGGAGAGTATTCGAGAGGTGTCGTCGGTATAAGATGAGAATGAACCCCTCAAAGTGTGCCTTTGGGGTTACTGCAGGGAAATTCTTAGGTTTTGTGGTAAATAGACAAGGGGTGCAAGTGGATGCAGAGAAGATGAAAGCCATTGTGATGATGCCACTGCCCAAGAGTCAGAGACAACTTAAGAGCTTCCTGGGAAAGGTATCTTACCTGCGGAGGTTTATACCTGCGTTGGCAGAAGTAACTCATCCGTTCGCGCCTCTACTAAAAGACAAAGCCAAGTGGGTTTGGGGAGAGAGGCAAGAGAGTGCGTTCAAAAAGATTAAAGAAATCCTAGCCTCTCCGTCCACGATGATTCCCCCCGAAGCCGGAGCGCCACTGCTGCTCTACCTCACTTCTACAGAGAGGTCGATAGGGGCCCTCTTGGCGCAAGAGAAGGAAGGAATGGAAAGGCCGGTTTACTACCTATCAAGAGTAATATCCGGGACAGAATCGAGATACACCAGCGTTGAGAGGCACTGCCTGGCGCTGGTATTTGTAGCCCAGAAGTTGAGACACTACCTTTTAGCCTTCACCATTCACATAATCACTAAGTGTGATCCCATCAAGTACCTCCTCGCGCGGACTATACTCGTGGGACGAGCAGCAAGGTGGTTTTTGATTTTGTCAGAGTATGATCTAAAGTGCGTAGTGCCTAAAGCCATCAAGAGCCAGGCGGTAGCAGATCTGCTGGCCCACTTCCCGAGTGGGGTTTTCGAACCACCTAGTGAAGAGCTACCCGGAGAAAGTTTCCAAGCATGCATGGCGGAGGAGGTGAAGAAGTGGTTTATGGAATTTGATGGTTCTAGTGCACAAGGAACAGGTGGGGCTGGAGTCATACTATCAGATGGGAAGGAGAAGATTACCCTCTCTTTCAAGTTAGATTTTAAATGCTCAAATAATGAAGCTGAGTACGAAGCCCTCATTCTAGGGATGTTGGAAGCGCTCAGAAGAGGGATCAGGGTATTGTGTATACGAGGAGACTCCAATCTGGTAGTAAGGCAGGTCAATGGAGAGTTTTCCCTTAAACATGCCAACTTAGCGACGTACAGACACATCATCCAACGACTGCTGAGACAATTCTTGGAAGTAACTGTGGAGAGGCAGGCGCGAACGATGAACAGGCACCCTGACGCGCTCGCCACCATAGCACAAAAGTTGGACATGGAGGAGTCAGAAGCAACCATCACCGTTAGGCGGAGAACAGTGCCTACTACCGTAAAGTCCCTATTCCCAAGTGACGAGCCGGAAGACTGGAGGCGTTTGGTGGAGAGGGAACTGGAAACCAGAGAAGGGGCAATGAAAACTTTGGAGTTAGCCAACTATCATGTGCTGCAGGGAACTCTCTATTTCAAGAGTCCCGGAGGGTTTCTGGCACGGTGCGTAGGGGAGCAGGAAGCCAAAGAGAGGTTAATAGAAATGCACCAGAGGCACTGTGGAGATACAGATATCCCCCTTTACAGAAGACTGCAGCGAAGCGGGTATTTTTGGCCCTCCATGAGCGTAGAAGCGGCCCGCTTGCAGCAAAGTTGTCTAAAGTGCCAAGCTAATTTTGATCAGCCGACGGAAGCTAACTTCGTGGAAGCCTTCGAAGATTGGAGACAGCCGTACCTAGCGTATCTGAAGAATGGGGAGCTGCCCGCCGAGAGAGCGGATGAAATCTACCTTAGAAAAAGGGTAGCACGTTTCTACTTGGTCAAAGGAGAGCTGTATAGGAAAGGGTATAATGAGAAGGCGTTAAGGTGCGTAGCCAAAGAGGAAGTGGAAAAGGTGCTGAAAGAAGCTCATGAGCCCTCCCACATGGGAGGCGCCAAACTGTATGATCAGCTGATGACGTTGGGATACTACTGGCCGACCATGGAGGCTGACTCCATTGGATACGTGAAAAAGTGTAGAGCATGCCAGGTGCACGGAAACATGGTGCACGCTCCCTCCGTCAGCCTACAAAGCTTGGCAACCCCCTATCCCTTCCACACATGGGCGTTCGACCTGGTGGGTAAGATCGCCCCAGCATCTCATGGAAAGACCTTTATCATTGTGGCTACAGAATTGTATACCAAATGGGCGGAGGCCATTCCTTTAAGGAGGGTCACTGCCCAAGTGGTAACCCAGTTTATAAAAGAGTATATCATATGTAGGTTTGGTATACCCAAAGTGATCCTAACGAATAATGGGAAGCAATTTGTATGCAAAGAGATGGCTCTCCTCACGGACAAGTATAAGATTGTGCATAATAGCTCAACCATATCCTACCCCAAGGACAATGGCCAGGCGGAAGCTACTAATAAGACCCTGATAAATATTCTGAAAAAGATGCTAGAAGACATGCCGGGGGCATGGGATGAGAAGCTGCCTATGGTGTTATGGGCCTATCGTACTTCGAAGAGAAAGCCAACAGGTTTCACTCCCTTCTCTCTAGTGTATGGGACCGAAGCTGTCCTACCAGTGGAACTGGCGGTACCTTCGGCCAGAATTTCTCTTAGCAATGGGCTCATTCCAGATCCTAGGCATGTGCAGCTGGAGGCACTAGATGAGCACAGGGACAAGGCGAGAGAGAATTTCAAAGTCTACACTCAGCAACTGTCCAGAGCCTATGAAAATTTGGTTAAGCCTAGGGAATTCTAGGTGGGAGATTTAGTCCTACGAGCATCAACCCACCATCTCCGTAGCATGTCGGCGTCCAAATTCAAACCTAACTGGGAAGGCCCTTTTGTTGTCAGAGGAGTGGGGAAGTCGGGCTACTGCCAGATATCAGAACCTGAGAGTGATTGCCTCCAGTCCATCAACTGCAAGTGGCTGAAGAGGTACTATTCTTAGTATCAACTAACAAGTTTTGTTTGTATTTTGCATGTCGGCAACGGATGTCAAGGATTGCTCCTACACCAGAAAAGTTTTTGTTTTTTTTGAAGCAATACTACACTGTAAACGATAGACAAAAGTAAAAGAAATGAAATAGCAACGTT
The DNA here is from genome assembly GCA_949130495.1 of Sambucus nigra. Classification (NCBI taxonomy): domain Eukaryota; kingdom Viridiplantae; phylum Streptophyta; class Magnoliopsida; order Dipsacales; family Adoxaceae; genus Sambucus; species Sambucus nigra. The sequence goes on along the minus strand of OX422219.1, from coordinate 271,309,275 downwards.
TTTGGTCATTTTGACGTTTATTTCGCTTACTTATTTATACATACATATACGCTCCCTATTAAGTTAGAAGAGAGTAAAAAAAAGAGAGGTCGGGAACTTTGCTCACTACACTTGGGAGGTAAGTCCATCCTAAGAGAGTATACTGAGCAAAGTCCCCCAGACATAAATTAATATAGTTTTATGATAAAATCAGGCTTCCAGAAAGGGGAGGGGGTCACCCTCCTCCCCAACCCAGCCTCTATGACTATAAGCAGTAATATGTAGGAATACCCCCACAGACAGAGGGGCAACCCAAGAAAGTCACATGCCAACACCTCACAGTTATAAGAGGTGCATTCAAAAAAATGTGTACAAAATGATAATACATAACTTTTCACATCAATGCAAATACCCCGCAGTATATGGGGTAGCCACCAGTAGACTAAAGGCTCACAGAAATTAAAGCAAGTCATGTACAACAAAAACCCACAGCATAAAGGGAGAACAAAAGAAAAAGAAAGTGCAGAAGAAACAAAGTGCCTCATACATGAATGATAAGTGATGTACATATAGAATTCTGAGCACTACAAAGCAAGAAGTAGCCTATCGACTAGAAACCACAAAAAATAAATCATCGCGCGCGATGGCGCCAGCATATGACGGACCAGCCTCCCGTAGAAACTCTTCCTCCAACCGGACGGATTTAGCATCATCCTCCTCATCGCCAGACTCAAGTCTGGCAAGCTTCACCTGCAGTAGGGCGATCTGATTCCGGATCCTCGTAGCCTCAGCGTGTCGTTGCTCAACCCTGGACTGCCGGGACGTGTGAAACCTCACTATCTTCCGGAAAGGAACACTCAGGAAGGGGCGAACCCCTGCGTCAAGCCAATCCAAACGAAAATGATAGAACTGCTGTAAGTCGCGGAGAGCATCCAAGAATAGCAAGATAGAAGAGCTAGTCAGCTTAGCAGGGGAGGTAGCCAAGAACTCATGAACATGGCTGGCAAGAGCCCTCAGGTTGAAGGCCGTAAGACTGTCAACCTGGAGTATACTCTGAGAAGTGAACGTCTCGGGGTGGTGCTCCAAGATGAGATCCAAGAGCTGACGCTCATGTACCCTGAAGCGGCCTGGTAACTCCTCACGCCATAGCCTACTAGAAATAGTCGCAGCGTCCTCTGTTTCATCATCGCCCTCGGAGTGGCGAGATCCCGCCTCAGAGGGAAGAAAAGAAGACTCCCCACCAGAATCAGCATCACCGACTAAAGGAGTGAACTCAGAACTGTGATCTCCCTCCGCGGTTGCCCCACTACCAGTCTCCACAGTTACCGGAGTATCCTCACACACCTGGAAACAATGAGACAAGGGTGTTATAGGAATGCTTGCACAGTATACGCAAGAAGAAAAGAAAAGGGGAATAGTAAAAAGAGGGGGTACGCCAGTCTAGTACCTCTCTCACAGCTGCCCTGCTGCCAGACTCCACAGTCACCGGAGTATCCTCATACACCTGGAAACAATGAGACAAGGGTGTTATAGGAATGCTTGCACAGTATACGCAAGAAGAAAAGAAAAGGGGAATAGTAAAAAGATGGGGTACGCCAGTCTAGTACCTCTCTCACAGCTGCCCCACTACCAGTCTCCACAGTCATCGGAGTATCCTCATACACCTGGAAACAATGAGACAAGGGTGTTATAGGAATGCTTGCACAGTATACGCAAGAAGAAAAGAAAAGGGGAATAGTAAAAAGAGGGGGTACGCCAGTCTAGTACCTCTCTCACAGCTGCCCCACTACCAGTCTCCACAGTCATCGGAGTATCCTCATACACCTGGAAACAATGAGACAAGGGTGTTATAGGAATGCTTGCACAGTATACGCAAGAAGAAAAGAAAAGGGGAATAGTAAAAAGAGGGAGTACGCCAGTCTAGTACCTCTCTCACAGCTGCCCCGCTGCCAGACTCCACAGTCACCGGAGTATCCTCACACACCTGGAAACAATGAGACAAGGGTGTTATAGGAATGCTTGCACAGTATACGCAAGAAGAAAAGAAAAGGGGAATAGTAAAAAGAGGGGGTACGCCAGTCTAGTACCTCTCTCACAGCTGCCCCGCCGCCAGACTCCACAGTCACCGGAGTATCCTCACACACCTGGAAACAATGAGACAAGGGTGTTATAGGAATGCTTGCACAGTATACGCAAGAAGAAAAGAAAAGGGGAATGATAAAAGAGGGGGTACGCCAGTCTAGTACCTCTCTCACAGCTGCCCCGCCGCCAGACTCCACAGTCACCGGAGTATCCTCACACACCTGGAAACAATGAGACAAGGGTATTGTAGGAATGCTTGCACAGTATACGCAAGAAGAAAAGAAAGGGGGAATAGTAAAAAGAGGGGGTATGCCAGTCTTATACACGGTACCTGAACAATGCCCTCCGCAACGGTCATAGAAGGAGGAGCAGGGGCCCCCGTAGGGGCAACAACACTGATTGATGCTCCAGAAGAGGTTGCCTCGGTAACCAATACTTCTGAAGAAGCTACCTCAACCTCAGGCACCGTAGAGATAGCTACCTGAGGAGGCGCAACAACAGGACAAACCAGCTCGGGTATAGGGGCTGCTGAAATGGCAGTAGCAGGAGCCGCACTCGAAACAGCTCCCAGAGATAACTGCGACAAAGTAAAAGAGGGCTACGATATATGCAGGCTGGACAGATAAGAAAATGGAACTAAGAAAATAAAAGAATACCTGAACCCCATCCAAGGGGGAAGCACGAAAAAGGACAGTCGGCGCAGTAGGGGCTGTACTGATAGCCTGCAAGGAATGAAAATATGTTGTTTATTGCATGTTCGAGGAAAAGGAGATCCCATTCCTTTGACAGAAAAGACTGACCTGAAGTGTGGGCTCACTGGTTGAGGCCACGGTAAATATGGGGCCCCGAGAAATCGCCTGAACCAAAGGTCTGCCGTCCATAGATACGCGGACCCTAGGGATGGAAATCCTCCCCGAAGAGGATAAACTCGGGGCGATAACGCCAGCTAAGGGAGGAGCCCCTTCCTGAGAAGAAAGTCCAAGAGCCATTAAGACTCCTGCGGAGAGGAAATGAATATTCAAAAAAAATAAGTACTACCTCAGATGAAGAGGCCTCCAGGGGCTCAGCTGCAGAAGCACCCACCGCCGAGACAAGAGAGGACAATGTGGCAACGCCCGAAGACACAGCTCTCTACGCATGATAAATGGGTAAATAAAAAGACGGAATACAAAAGGAAATGACGCTATGAAAGTTTTGAAAATAACGAGGCATACCTGAGGAGAAGGGGAAGCCACAGGAGTGGTCCGAGTGACGGTAAAATGCACGGACGAAAGCTGCGAGGAAGCGACAGTATACGCAACCAAAAGGCAGTTAGGAGATGAATAAATTACAACAGATGTTAAATGAACTGAGGAAACAGCAAACCTCTCTAAACAGTCCCCGGGAGGAAATGAGCATGGAGTTCCTCTCCCGCTGAAAGGGCGTCGGTCGTAGTGGGGGAAGAGGAGAACCACCTGCCTCAATGGAAGTGGCCTGCACAAACATAACCGAATGCTTTAAATGAAAATATATCCATATATATGGTGAAGGGAAGAAAGAAAAATCATATGCAAAAAAAAATATAGACAAGTGAAGGGAGAACGCTTACAGTAACAGGGCGCGTAGTCTGGCTATAAGGGAGATGGGTGGGGCTGACCCCCCCAGGAGAACGGGAGGCCTCATCATCGCTAGAATACTCTCTGGAGACTGATAACAAAGTATAAGTGTCAGTAGTGCTTTCGCTATGGAAACCCAGGCCGCCCATATCACCCGAAGAAGAACTATGGTCGTCATAGGAAGGGGTGCTTCCATAATCAACTAGTTCCTCTTCCAATGAAGGGGAGGGAGATGAAAGAACTCCGCAAGAACTGGTTCCACTAAGTAAAGGAGGCTGTAATATAGTACCTTCTGCAATAGGAATGGACGCGACCCGCGTCTCCTGGGAAGTAAGGCTCGGCGAGGAGTAACCTTGGTCCACCGTAGAGGAAGCAGCTATGCCAGCGCCACTTCCTTTCTTTTTCTTCGCAGCCCGGGTCCTCACAGGAGAAGAAGGAGGAGAAGCAGTAGTAGCAGGAACAAAATTGGAAACATCGGTGTCAGGATGCTTCCTTTTGCTGGCAGTAGAGATGCCCGCCTTCCCTTTGCTTTTCGGTTGGCTTTTAGACTTCACAAGGGGAAGATCAGTCGACGGAGGCGGAAGTGACTCGTCAATGAGAGGTTTGACTAAAATAGGGATGGCCTGCTCCAAGGGTGGCGTAGAAGTGGTACTGAGAAACCAAGGCTCTTTCTGCGTTCGCCTGACCAAAAACTGAGCTCTGGTATATTTAATGGGGTTAGTCTCATGAGGAGGGCCAACTACACATTCTTGAATAAGACGAACCTGCTGCTGCCAAAGAAGGAACCAGGATGAAGTGAATGAAGGCTGATAATCACTGGTAGGCACATAGAGACCACCCAAACCACTGACCCTGCGGAATAACCCCTGAAGAGTAAAGCTAGCGCAAGCCTCGGAGAATGCCTCAGAATGACTGCTGTAGGTAGGAAGAGGAGGAGTGTGGACACCCTGATCATAACCAAACTGTCGTCTTGCCCTCTCGGAATGGTAAAATTCAGCACGGGGGCCTAACTCGGTCCAAGAAGGAAGGTGACATGGTAAGAGCCTCGTCATCACATTAATATGGGGACACGTGGAAACTGACCCCACTTCGGAAGGACAATAGAAGGCTCCACCATCACCAGGGAAAGAAAGCCAGCTGAAAGTACCCCCTGGGCGCTTGGTATAAGGCCGAAACTGAAATTCCTCGATATCATCAATCAACATTCCCAAAGACTGCTTGGGAGTTTTCTTATGCCACCGAAGAAGCCTCGCAGCGTCGCTATGACAAGCGTGAGCCCCTGAAGTAAAGTGGGGGAAATGCTCAAACAAAAAGGCCATCAAGAAAGGGCCGTTGACATGATTAGCAACATCATACCGACCGCAGGACCTCTCTACATCTATGTGTGCTCGGTCTATCCAGGTGTAAAGAGAACCCAAGGTCACGGCAGCTATGGGTACTGGTCTACCGCGAGACAATCGCACAGCCAACCTAAAAAGAAGTTCGCGGGGACAGTCTTCAGGCTTACCTGGAAGAAGGAACCGAGTCAGGAACGTAACAAGGAAAGCGGCTAAATGTGCAGGAGAGTGAAGCTTAGGACCATCCTGGGATCTGGGCGCTGCACGAGAAGTCTCCCCCTTTGGCAACTGCTCAAAGTCTCTGAACCAATATCTTTGCCATTTGGCAAAGGAATGCTTGGAATGACCCGTTGCATTTATGGCCACATATCTTGAGCACTCCCCGAGAGATGACCGTAACTCCCCCACCAACTCCCGCTCTAGGGAGTCCTCGCAGTCATCAGTAAAGACCTGTTGCCCAAAGAAAGGAAGGGCGTACAACTCACATATATCTTCGAGAGTAACAGTAAATTCTCCCCAGCCCGTAACAAAGGTGTGAGACTCCATACTCCACCGGGACAATAAGAGATTGAGCGAAGAACCGTGTTTGAAGAGGGTGCAGGACTTCAGACTGCTGACGGCGGTGAAGAGCCCCACCTCCCTGAGAATAGCCACGTAATCAGGAACGCTCAGAACGTAGTCAACCCAACTGGCCCACTCCTCTGTAGGTCCTCCGGGGGTTTTAACCTCAACGTTGGAATAGGGAAAGTCGCCTCGGTCAACTCGGATTCGGAGAATTGAATCCGGAGAAATAGTAGAAAGATCAGCAGACTCAGTTAACCCCACATGAGACCGATCGAGAACAGCACCCGAAAATTTTTCCCCAAAGTCGGAAAGTGAAGTCATGAAACTGTCAGCAGGACCAAAAAAGGGAGCACGGCGATAAATACCGAAGTCCCGCCCTTGACGAATGTGCATATAATCCTTCCATGCCTGAGAGGAAGTAGGCGCAGCTGATGAACCACCCAGAGCCAGTGGCTCAAGAAAAGAACTCACCCCAGTGGGGACTCCGAGCGAAGGACCCCCGGGGTCCTTTGTCGCAAAAAAAGAAGTAGAGGCAGAAACCCCATCATAATCATAGGAAAAGCCCCTGGTCAGTGGCATGCTCTCCGTAACACTAATAGTCGTCGAGACACCCTGGGTCACGAAACCCCTGAAGTGACGAAAGGTCGATACACCCCCTTCCACAAACGAGAGACCTGTGGATGCGAGACCAAGTATTGAAGTGCCATAAGTGGAAGTACCCATCTCGGAAACAGTCAAAGGTGTCGGGACATCCGAGGGCGAAGTGATGGCGCCCGCACTAATACTTGTCGAGACCCCACGCTTCTCGCGCACAATGAAGTCGGGCGCGAGACCCTCAGCTGTCAAAATATCCTCGGTCAGAACCTCATGCTCCTCGCGCACAACAAAAACAGGCGTGAGACCCTTAGTTGTCAAAGTATCCTCGGTCAGAACCTCATGCTCCTCGCGCACAACAGAAACAGGCGCGAGACCCTTATCTACCGGAACATTTTCAGCCGAGACCTCGCGCTCCTCATCAACATTACAAATGGGCGTGAGCCTCTCAAATGACAAGAGGTCTCCGCGCGAGACCCTTCGTGCCGTGGAAGACTGCCTCTCGAGACCCCCCGCAGGTGGCGACGGGAAGGGCGAGGAATCCGTGAGGGTTCTCGGCCCAAAATCTGCAGAAACAGATACCGCGGGCTGCGCGACAGCATTAGTGGAGCTTGACGCGAGACCCTCGGCGGTCGGAGCAGCCCCAGCCGAGACCCCACGCTCCTCGTGCGCAATAAAATGGGACGAGAGACCCACGGACGAGAATACCGCTCGCCCCGGGCCCTCGTTAACGATGCCGCGCGAGATATCCTTATGCACATGTAATGGATGAACCTCTCGAACCAAGATTTCGGAGCCCAAATCAGCAGGCGAGAGACCCGAGGACGAGAGAATCGTCCGCCCCGGGTTCTCGCCGACAACATTGCTCGAAATACCTCTCTCCACGGGGGAAATCTTTTTAGTAACCGTCTCAGCCATAAAACCCGACCCCATGCTTGAGATATCCCCCGCCATTGGCGGAGCCTCGGGCGAGATGTCCCCTGCTGAATAACCCAAGTCAATACCCGCGTACGCCAAGATCAAGGGCGAGGAACCCACGAGGGTCCTCGACCCAAAATATGAAGAGGCGGGTTCCGAGGATAGCACATCGACGCCGCTCGTCGGGCGGAATGAGGGACCGCCGACGGTGGGTATTTCAGCCCTGGAATCATTAGAAACAGTTGACAAGGAGGGTATAGAGTTTGGGATGTTGGGGGTTTTAGAGTTGCTTACATTGGGAGACACAATCTTTAGTTGGGAATCCATGGATGAGAGGGTATGATATTTGGGAAGGTTAGAGAAAAAAGGAGATGGGTGGCTATGGGGTTTTAAAAGAATCCCTCTCTCACTTTCTCTCACTACAAACCCAAAGATGCTTATGTTTGGTTGAAGAAGATGAAGGACTCCAAGATAAGGGGCTTATGTTTTTTTTCACCAAAATGGAAAAACGTGTAGGAAGGCCAAAAGTTGATGATCTTTTTTTCCAAATGATGGGGTGACAGTTCCCACACTGACGCGTGGGTTCTCAAAAAATTAAATACCTCGGATAGAGGGACACAGAATTTAATGATCCTAGGATCCCTCAGAAAATATATATATATATATATATATATATATATATATATATATATATATATATATAATTGTTGAAACCAGATTTATAGCGTACAAAGTTTTTTTAGTCTACCCAACCAAAAAATCTTTGCACGAGGGGCTAATGTAGAAGGGTGTTATAAACAGAAAAAAAGCAAAATAAAATAAATATGCTTTTTTTATTAAATAACATCCGAGAGGTACCCGCGAGGCCACCCAGAAGTCCAAAAGCCACCGCAAGTGTCAGCACCGCGGCGAGTCCCTACGCCACCGCAAGGGTCAGCGCTACCTCGGGCGTCAACGCCACTTCGAGTGTCGGCGCCACCTCAAGCGTCAGCGCCATTTCGAGCGTCAGCGCCACTTCGACCGTCGCCGCCGGGACAAGGGTCGGCGCCACTTCGAGCGTCGGCGCCACAACAAGGGTCGGCGCTGCCTCACCTGTCAGCACGGATTCAAGCCTCAGCGCTACCTCAAGCGTCAGCGCCACTTCGAGCGTCAGCGCCACTTTGAGCGTCGGCACCGGGACAAGGGTCGGCGCCACTTCGAGCGTCGGCGCCACTTTGAGCGTCGGCGCCACAACAAGGGTCGGCGCCGCCTCACCTGTCAGCGCGGATTCAAGCCTCGGCGCTACCTCAGGCGTCAGCGCCACTTCGAGCGTCGGCGCCGCAACAAGGGTCGGCGCCGCCTCACCTGTCAGCGCCGGTTCAAGCATCAGCGCTACCTCAAGCGTCAGCGCCATTTCGAGCGTCGGCGCCGGGACAAGGGTTGGCGCCACTTCGAGCGTCGGCGCCACAACAAGGGTCGGCGCCGCCTCACCTGTCAGCGCGGATTCAAGCCTCGGCGCTACCTCAGGCGTCAGCGCCACTTTGAGCGTCGGCGCCGCAACAAGGGTCGGCGCCGCCTCACCTGTCAGCGCCGGTTCAAGCATCAGTGCTACCTCAAGCGTCAGCGCCATTTCGAGCGTCGGCGCCGGGACAAGGGTCGGCGCCATTTCAAGCGTCGGCTCCACAACAAGGGTCGGCGCCGCCTCACCTGTCAGCACGGATTCAAGCCTCAGCGCTACCTCAGGCGTCAGCGCCACTTCGAGCGTCGGCGCCGCAACAAGGGTCGGCGCCGCCTCACCTGTCAGCGCCGGTTCAAGCATCAGCGCTACCTCAAGTGTCAGCGCCATTTCGAGCGTCGGCACCATTTCGAGCATCGGTGCCGGGATAAGGGTCGGCGCCGCCTCACGCGTCAGCGCCACTTCGAGCGTCGGCGCCAGGACAAGGGTCGGCGCTGCCTCACATATCAGCATCGATTCAAGCATCAGCGCTACCTCGGGCATCAGCACCACTTCAAGCGTCAACGCCACTTCGAGCGTCGGCGCCGCAACAAGGGTCGGCGCCGCCTCGCAGCATCAGCGCCACTCCGAGCAACGGCGCCAGGACAAGGGTCGGCGCCGCTTCAAGCGTCAGCGCCACCACAATCGTACTACAGAAACGTTATTCGAGAAGCGCTGCTACAGGAGTTTCCATCATGAAACAGCAGGCTCTAAATAAACAACAGCACTAACACTTTACTTTCTTGCACAGGTTGCCCAGTCGAGCAAGCAGGGCTCGAACAGGCGCGTCGGGACCTCCTGGGAGTTTTGGCTTGGCGGCTGAGGGACAAGGTATGTTGAGCAAGCTCAACCACTTAGCACTATAGGAATGAGAGAATACTAGTAGGAAGACCCAGAAGCCACTCGAGGCTACGCACAAAAAATAAACTCTTTACAAGAAAAATGACTTTTCCAGAAGAGGGGGTCCTCGAGGTCTCTCTCAAGAAAAATAACACTTTTTAGAGGGAGTGAGGCCTTAAGGTCCTCTCTCTCAAAGATTTGCAAAATTGCACCACAAGTTACCGTTTCAAAAGATAACTACCAAATCTGTTATTTTGTCTCCATTAGGGGACATATGTGCTTTTTGAGTTTTGGTCGGTGCCAGGTGGCGCCTGCAGAGGGGACAGGCAGGCTGCCTGCAGGTAGGGACAAATGGTACACTTCAGACGTTGTTCCCCACCAACTCTCTCAATTTTGGCGCCCAAAATCGCCAGCTCACCCCTTACGCCCATGTATAAATAGACCTCTGGGCAAGGTCAAAAGATAGACAAGAAAAATTGCACTGTTACTCTGCTAAAATATCACCAGACCTACCTAGTATTCTCTCCCTGCTCATTCTCTTAGTGTTGAGTGCCTTGTTCCTTCACTCCCCACTGACAGCCATCACTCTCAGGTGTTTCCCTTGAGAAAATTGCTATTTTTTGCTGTGAAAGTTCATCTTGCAGTGAGTGAGTTGAAGCTTGAGTTCCATTGTTACCAGAAGGAGAAGTTTTCTTCAGAAGTTGCACCAGGAGACCTTGAAGACTTGCAGACAGTGTCCATTGGAGTGGGTCACGCCTCACCCTTTCCAGTTATTCATAGACCCCAGTCTCACTACCCTCCTACAACACGTATGTCATTTTTTGCCAAAATTGTGTACACTGATGATAATCCCATGACTCATTTTGACCCTAATAATAGAATGTACAATCCTGCTATGTTAAATGATAGTTTACCCACTGGATTGTCTGCTTTGTGTTTTGAGAATGATATTAATGTAGAATTTGTTAGTAGTTCAAATGCTGTGTGGGTGAGTCAAAGGGAACGCGTTATTGACGAATTGAACGTGTAAGTAAGTCCTAAAAATGAATCACTAGAAAACACATCACACACCACACTGAGTGACTCTGACGACCTCCCAGACATTCACACACTCTATACTAAAACTCTCAAGAAAAGCGCTAAGCTACAAAAAACTGTTAAGGACCTTACTGAGAAATTAGAAGCCCTAACCCAAATGGTCAAACAGAATGCTGAAGACTACACTAATCAATGTCTAGCCCATGAGACTCAAACTAAGGATTTTATTGTCAAAATAAAAGAACTTTATGAATTGAATGAAATTCTAGAAAACAAATACAAGGCCACGTTGTTATAATTAGAACAATCAAAAGAAAAAGCTTCAACAATCTTCAAAATGTTTGCTAAATTTGAAAATAACTCTAACTCTTTTGAAGGATTTGTTGCAGAAAGTAAGAGCAATTCTGAGGATAGAATTGGAAAAGGCTTTTGCCCCCACACTAACACACAAACTAAAAAACTTGAAACTATAAAGTTTGTGTTTGGAGGCAAAAGGCTTGATGAAGCTTGTCCAGACTTTCAGAATTTGAAAGTTGACTTCGATAAAAAACAAAAAGGTATTGACATTGGTGAGGCAAGTAGTTCTAATCTTAATATTAGTCACAAGGCTAGATACGTCTGTCCTTTCATAAGACGATCTGAATCATCTTTCAGACCCGTACCTTCCAAAAACAAGGCTGGAGTACAACAAATAGACAAAACCATCTTTGACGGTCTTCAAAATGTCAAGAAACTGACGAGACATATCTATTGCTTGTACTATGATGTATATGGGCACACTTTTGAGGAATGCTTTCAAAAGCGTTTATATAAACCCACCTTTCGCTCACCTGTGTATCAGAATTTTAACTACTCTAGGCAGAACAAAAATAACTACATCTTTCCTAGGAAACCTGATAAGAACTATAACTATCGTAATAGGAAGAAACGATCCAATACTAAAAGAAAGTCCAAGAGAAAGAATCCTAGATTCATGTCTAAACCAAATGCTCAAAGATTTGACAAAAATTCAAAAAGTGGCGCACAAAAATCTTGAAGAAAAATCTAATGCACGCAAATGTTATAATATTCGAGCTAAGTCGCACAAATATTTTAAAACTTGAGCAATTTGGGTTAGGAAAGACGATCTAATATCCCAATTGAAGTGTAATATTGTTATTAGCACTTTAAAAGCTGAACACACTTCATCTGGATGGTATTTAGACTCGGATTGTTCCAAATGTATGACTGGGGATGATACTAAACTAACCTACATAACTGGCTTCTTAGGAGGAAAAGTTTGTTTGGGAATGAAGTATCAGCCCAGATCATAGGTAAAAGAACACTTCAACAAAAAGGATTACATGTTGTCAAAGATGTTATGTTAGTAAAAGGTCAAAAAGCTAATTTACTAAGTATATCATAGTTTTGCGATTCCAATCATACCGTCACATTCTCAAAAACAAATTACAAAATCATCAATGAGAATGGGGAATGTATTATTACTGGTCTACGTACCCCAAATAATCATTTTACAATTAATCCTGGTATGGAGACTTGTAATATCGCCATAATGGATGATAATGAAATCTGGCACAATAGATTGGGTCACTTAAATAATCTTAGCAAATTATCTACTCAAGAAATAGTTAAAGGTCTGCCCAAAATAAAGCCTATTTCCGATATAGTTTGTGGGCCTTGCCAAGAAGGAAAGATTGTTAAATATGCTCATAAAAAGGTTAAAGATACTCTAACCTCGAAAAAACTAGAACTCACCCTTATGGACCACATGGGTCCCTCTATAATTGTGAGCATATGTGGAAATAATTATATATTTGTTATGGTAGATGATTTCACTTGCTTTACTTAGGTATCCTTTCTTAAACAAAAATCTGATACTTTTAGGAAATTTTTGAAAATTCAATTACGTATTGAAAATGGAAAAGATACTCAAGTGAATCGAATCCATAGCGACCGAGGTGGTGAGTTTAAAGATCTAGGTGTAACAGAGTACTGTGAGTGTAATGGATACCAACATGAATTTAGTGCCCCTAAGACGCCTCAACAAAATGAGATAGATGAGCGTAAGAATCGTACCATTCAGGAAATGGCTAGGGTAATGATTCATGCCAAGAACCTCCGCATGTATTTTTGGGTTGAAGCTATTAGGACTGCAAATCACATCATAAATAGAGTCTACCTTAGGAAGAATACCAAACAGAGCACTCCCTACGAAATTTGGTATGGGAAAAAGCCGAATAAAAAATACTTTAGAACCTTTAGCAGTATTTGCTACGTATGCAAAGACAGAGAACATATGTCTAAATTTGAAACCCGAGGTGATAAAGCCATTTTTTAGGATATTCCCCTAATAGTAGAGCTTACTGTATCTATAATCTTCGTACTAAAGCTATAATTGTGTCTATCAATGTGATAGTCAGTGACACCAATGTTGAGAACAAAAATTTAGAACCTACTATAATGGATGAGTTAGAAAATAGTTTTAACCCTGACTCTCCTAAAATAGAGGATTCCTTACCAACTGAGAATCCTGAAGTGAACTACTGGGTTTCTAAGGATCATCCCTGAGATAATGTGTTCAGTAACCCTAAAGATTCGGTTAGAACAAGATCACAGTTACGTAGCACAGCTCACTTCGCATGCTTTCTTTCCCTTGTAGAACTAAAGAATGTGAATGAAGCCTTGAATGATTCTTTTTGGGTAGATGCTATGCAAGAATAACTCATTCAATTTAAAACACATAAAGTTTGGTATCTTGTTCCTAGGACACAAAATAAATGTGTTTTTGGCATTAGTTGGATCTTTAAAAATAAAACTGAAGAAACAAGGATGATAGTTAGAAACAAGTCCAGACTTGTGGCCTAGGGATATTCTCAAATCGAAGGAATAGTCTTCGAAGAAACATTTTCCCCCGTAACTGTTATCGAATATGTCTTTTGATCACACGTGAAAAGTGTGCTTGTGTAAGGGCACAATCGTTGTTTTCGTTTCACCGCGATAATGTAAACAAACCTAAATTACGACTACACTTGCGATACAAGTATAGGGGTAAGTCGGGTATCAAAAATCCATAGAGACGAGTGGCTAGAATATAATTGGTTTAATATTCCTGAATAAAATTGTAAAAGATAAAAATGAACAAAAAGGAAAATATGCGAAAAAGGGAAATATTAATCTAGGTGAGTGTAAATAAAATTAGATTAACAAAGCGAGTAAAACAATAGGTTGCGTCGAATATCCCTCACCCGAGTTAATTACTATAAAATGGTCCCATGGGTCGACGAGTTATTACAAATGTGTCTCATTTCGACAGTAAATTTAATTAAGGGTTGTCACGCCCCTAAATTCGCATAAAAGCCTAATAAGATTTTGGCATCAACAAATACTCCGAAAATTATGCACGCAAGGTCGTAAGCACGGGACATACATGATATGCCCCGTGAAATCTCCTAGGCATAATAACTAGGACAACGCACCCGAAATAGACCAGTAAACACCATCACCAAAGAAAACCAACCCGTCAACCCGAGTTAGTTCCATTCAAACACAACCTACACTAAATTAGCTAGAAAGCATGATAAAAACGCGATAAAGAAACACGGTAAATAAATGAGATAAAACTACACTACAAAGCATGGAAATAAAGCATGTAAACCTAATTATGAAAGCATGTAAACCTAATTATGAAAGCATGTAAACCTAATTAACAAAGAAAGAATTAAGTAAATACAACTATATTAATGGAAAGGGAAGATGAAAGCACAAATTACAAACCCAATTGGGTGTCAATCCAAGAAGAAATGAAGAAATGAGCTCTCAAACCTCCAAAACCCTAACCAATTCTATCTAAAATCGATTATATCTATTTTTACAAAATAAATCCTTTATGGAATTAAATTATAAAAGAAAAGGAAAAAGAAAAAGAAAAGAAAAGCCAAAATATCAGCTGAAAACAGAGCATCGATCGATCGATCGATGGTAAAAATATCAGCCCACTGTCTCAGCTCGATGGGGACCGAGAAAAGTCGAATATCCTCCCAAAGATTTTGAAATTCGAATGGGAGGTGGCACACACAAAGGTAAAGATGCGATTGTGTAAGGCGACTCGAGAAAGTACTCCTCATCGGTAAAAAGGTTTAAAACATTAAAGTTTGAAACCGAATCATCGGGTACTTGTGACGGTGTGATAACAGAGAATGAAAATGGGGATGAAAGAAATTCAAACTCATGAGATGAATCATCATCGCATGAAGATTGAGTTTCGAAGGAAATAATATGATTTTCAATGAAATGTTCTTCTTTAGGGGCCGAAGAATAAATCATTTCATTGCATATAGATATTACGTCATTTTCATCCTCACTTTCAATATCTATTACGCAATGGGCAATGTCAAGAATGGTTTGTTCCAAAGTAGGCACAAAATCCTCATTTGGTTCAAAACATTCCTAGACTTCAAAAGTCTCGAAAGCAAAATCATCGTCGGACTCAAATAATAAATCAAACTCATGTTCCAAACAACGATTTTCTTCCCGATAACGATTTTTAATTTTCTCATTTTCAAGCATACGCAAGCCCTCACCGAATGTCATAGGTAGAGCTGCGAATACTGGAAAATGGGAACTTTGAAAATTACCATCAGACTTAAACGAAAACTCATTATTATAGGAATTTCAAAAACTATTGCAATTCGTTTCAAAATTCCTATTATAAGGAGGTAAAGGCCCAAAATCATTATCATCATCATAATCAAAATACACGCACTCCAAAGCTTGACTTTTGTAATACTCGCCCAAAGTCATTTTAGAAGTTGCAATTTTTTGGGATTCTAAGTATTGACCAAAAGTCAAAGGTTTGCGAGAATTTTGAGAATTATCATAATGATTACCGAAAGAGTTGGAATAAGACACGCTTACCCCCAAAATGGTTCGAAGTGGTGAATTCCACAAAGATATGCGAGCACGAGAAATTTAAGCATTTCTAAGTGCTCAGATGTGGAAGTCCTGCAAAAAGGTTAGCAAATAATACAAATAGAACGAAAATACTACAAAATACTAAATCAAATAAAGTTTAAAACAAACTTATCCCTGGCAACGACGCCATTTTGATTACGCGTGAAAAGCGTTCTCGTGTGAGGGCATAATCATTGTTTTTGTTTCACCACAATAATACAAACAAACCTAAATTACGACTGCACTTGCGGTACAAGTATAGCGGTAAGTCGGGTATCGAAAATCCACAGAGATAAGTTGCTAGAATTTAATTGGTTTAATATTCCTGAATAAAAGTGTAAAACATAAAAATGAACAAAAAGGAAAAGATGCAAAAAAGGGAAATATTAATCTAGGCGAGTGTAAATAAAACTAGACTAACAAAGCGAGTAAAACTATCGGTTGCGTCGAATATCCCTCACCCGAGTTAATTAGTATAAAATGCTCACATGGGTCGACCAGTTATTACAAATGCGTCTCGTTTTGACAGTTAATTGAATTAAGGGTTGTCACGCCCCTAAATCCGCATAAAAGCCTAATAAGATTTTGGCGTCAACAAATACTCCGAAAATTACGCACGCAAGGTCGTAAGCACGGGACATACATGATATGCCCCGTGAAATCCCCTAGGCATAATAACTAGAACAACGCACCCGAAATAGACTCATAAACACCATCACCAAAGCAAAGCAACTCGTCAACCCGAGTTAGTTCCATTCAAACACAACCTAGACTAAATTAGCTAGAAAGCATGATAAAACGCGATAAATACATGCGGTAAATAAATGCGATAAAACTACACTACAAAGCATGGAAATAAAGCATGTAAACCTAATTATGAAAGCATGTAAACCTAATTAACAAAGAAAGAATTAAGTAAATACAAATATATTAATGGAGAGAGAAGATGAAAGCACAAATTACAAACCCAATTGGGTGTCAATCCAAGAAGAAATGAAGAAATGAGCTCTCAAACCTCCAAAACCCTAACCAATTCTATCTAAAATCGATTATATCTATTTTTACAACAAAAATCCTTTATGGAATTAAATTATAAAAGAAAAGGAAAAAGAAAAAGAAAAGAAAAGCCAAAATATCAGCTGAAAACAGAGCATCGATCGATCGATCGATGGTAAAAATATCAGCCCACTGTCTCAGCTCGATGGGGACCGAGAAAAGTCGAATATCCTCCCAAAGATTTTGAAATTCGAATGGGAGGTGGCACACACAAAGGTAAAGATGCGATTGTGTAAGGCGACTCGAGAAAGTACTCCTCATCGGTAAAAAGGTTTAAAACATTAAAGTTTGAAACCGAATCATCGGGTACTTGTGACGGTGTGATAACAGAGAATGAAAATGGGGATGAAAGAAATTCAAACTCATGAGATGAATCATCATCGCATGAAGATTGAGTTTCGAAGGAAATAATATGATTTTCAATGAAATGTTCTTCTTTAGGGGCCGAAGAATAAATCATTTCATTGCATATAGATATTACGTCATTTTCATCCTCACTTTCAATATCTATTACGCAATGGGCAATGTCAAGAATGGTTTGTTCCAAAGTAGGCACAAAATCCTCATTTGGTTCAAAACATTCCTAGACTTCAAAAGTCTCGAAAGCAAAATCATCGTCGGACTCAAATAATAAATCAAACTCATGTTCCAAACAACGATTTTCTTCCCGATAACGATTTTTAATTTTCTCATTTTCAAGCATACGCAAGCCCTCACCGAATGTCATAGGTAGAGCTGCGAATACTGGAAAATGGGAACTTTGAAAATTACCATCAGACTTAAACGAAAACTCATTATTATAGGAATTTCAAAAACTATTGCAATTCGTTTCAAAATTCCTATTATAAGGAGGTAAAGGCCCAAAATCATTATCATCATCATAATCAAAATACACGCACTCCAAAGCTTGACTTTTGTAATACTCGCCCAAAGTCATTTTAGAAGTTGCAATTTTTTGGGATTCTAAGTATTGACCAAAAGTCAAAGGTTTGCGAGAATTTTGAGAATTATCATAATGATTACCGAAAGAGTTGGAATAAGACACGCTTACCCCCAAAATGGTTCGAAGTGGTGAATTCCACAAAGATATGCGAGCACGAGAAATTTAAGCATTTCTAAGTGCTCAGATGTGGAAGTCCTGCAAAAAGGTTAGCAAATAATACAAATAGAACGAAAATACTACAAAATACTAAATCAAATAAAGTTTAAAACAAACTTATCCCTGGCAACGATGCCATTTTGATTACGCGTGAAAAGCGTTCTCGTGTGAGGGCATAATCATTGTTTTTGTTTCACCACAATAATACAAACAAACCTAAATTACGACTGCACTTGCGGTACAAGTATAGCGGTAAGTCGGGTATCGAAAATCTACAGAGATAAGTTGCTAGAATTTAATTGGTTTAATATTCCTGAATAAAAGTGTAAAACATAAAAATGAACAAAAAGGAAAAGATGCAAAAAAGGGAAATATTAATCTAGGCGAGTGTAAATAAAACTAGACTAACAAAGCGAGTAAAACTATCGGTTGCGTCGAATATCCCTCACCCGAGTTAATTAGTATAAAATGCTCACATGGGTCGACCAGTTATTACAAATGCGTCTCGTTTTGACAGTTAATTGAATTAAGGGTTGTCACGCCCCTAAATCCGCATAAAAGCCTAATAAGATTTTGGCGTCAACAAATACTCCGAAAATTACGCACGCAAGGTCGTAAGCACGGGACATACATGATATGCCCCGTGAAATCCCCTAGGCATAATAACTAGAACAACGCACCCGAAATAGACTCATAAACACCATCACCAAAGCAAAGCAACTCGTCAACCCGAGTTAGTTCCATTCAAACACAACCTAGACTAAATTAGCTAGAAAGCATGATAAAATGCGATAAATACATGCGGTAAATAAATGCGATAAAACTACACTACAAAGCATGGAAATAAAGCATGTAAACCTAATTATGAAAGCATGTAAACCTAATTAACAAAGAAAGAATTAAGTAAATACAAATATATTAATGGAGAGAGAAGATGAAAGCACAAATTACAAACCCAATTGGGTGTCAATCCAAGAAGAAATGAAGAAATGAGCTCTCAAACCTCCAAAACCCTAACCAATTCTATCTAAAATCGATTATATCTATTTTTACAACAAAAATCCTTTATGGAATTAAATTATAAAAGAAAAGGAAAAAGAAAAGGAAAAGAAAAGCCAAAATATCAGCTGAAAACAGAGCATCGATCGATCGATCGATGGTAAAAATATCAGCCCACTGTCTCAGCTCGATGGGGACCGAGAAAAGTCGAATATCCTCCCAAAGATTTTGAAATTCGAATGGGAGGTGGCACACACAAAGGTAAAGATGCGATTGTGTAAGGCGACTCGAGAAAGTACTCCTCATCGGTAAAAAGGTTTAAAACATTAAAGTTTGAAACCGAATCATCGGGTACTTGTGACGGTGTGATAACAGAGAATGAAAATGGGGATGAAAGAAATTCAAACTCATGAGATGAATCATCATCGCATGAAGATTGAGTTTCGAAGGAAATAATATGATTTTCAATGAAATGTTCTTCTTTAGGGGCCGAAGAAGAAATCATTTCATTGCATATAGATATTACGTCATTTTCATCCTCACTTTCAATATCACAAAAGTCACACAAAAGTCGGATGGATTATTTATATCACAATCAAAATACTCTTTAGAGTGAGTAAAGAAAGTCTGATTAGAGAATGCTAAAGACGCTAGGACACCCATGAGTACGTCTATTAAACTCTCTAAAGATGCACATGGGACACCCATAGACCCTACCTGACACAACCCAACCCAGTTACTTATAATTAAGTCTGAAAGTCAAAGTGAGTCAAACCATAATTAATTTAACCAAACCATAAACACGAGTTTTAAATTTTAGAGTCATCATTGTAAAACCATGTAACTGAAAGCCTTTTTACAACATCAGAGTAGTCATGTCCATAAAAACTTTCTTGAAGGATAAGATAACTTAATTACATCATTTACATTTACACAAAATCATCGTTTCTCCCATTCCTGGCTAACCCAACCCGACCTCCTAGATTTGCAGTGACATCGCGTTACCTGAAAAACGTGAACATAGGAACCGTGAGCAAAATAGCCCAGTGAATGCATCACTACTATACTACTGCATGAATTAAAATTCAATAAATCATGTCCATATAATTATGTATTAACTTATCCGGATCATTCATAATGAATGACCAACTTTTCCGAATCATGATTCACATATCCTGTCTAAATAGACAATTCTCCCCCATTCCTGGTCGAGGAGTAACCCCTTGTCATTAATAGATAAATCTCCCCCATTTCGGGTCGGGGAGTAACCTCCCATTTCGGTAAACCGAAATGAACAATTTCATATTCATTATATTCTGATCATATCAACAACACGATACAAATATCTCTTTCCAGTGAGTACCCTCACCTTAGTTGACAACTATGTATTCAAGTTTCCTTCTGGTGGAGCTGAACTGGGTTGATTAGACCTTACACCTGTCAATCCAAATAAATCAGTACTGAACCTCAATTATAAATATTATCCTAACATAATTATGTAACTTTCCATGACTATACATCAACAATATATTTCCAATTAAGTCACATTCCATAAAACATAAGTAAAGGCAAAACAATGAAATACATGTTGATAAAGTTACGGACATTCAACCGTAGGAAATACCTTATAAGTAATTTATAACCAAAGTCAAGTAAACATGAAATTATAATTCTCAATGTATATACACATGAAACATGTACTCAAAGTACCCTTTGTAAGGACGAAATACAAACATTCATTCAAGGGGTATCCAGTATGGCCTCAAATTATTGTACTACATACTTAACCATACTATATTCCTAAATTGTATAAATACAGGGGTCCAAACTTATTAATATGAAAACATATATGAATATACTTTCCATTACAAGTGACGGTGTAATTTTTCAAGCTTCCTAGAGCAAGTTATGACCATTTCTTTACAACATAAGAAATCTTCCCTACAAGCTCCTCTATTGTTCCTTCAACTTACAAGAATTTTCATAATTTTTCTACAATATAACTTTCCATTAGTTTCAAACCATTTTCATTACACATACTGAATAGTACATAATTAAAGTTTCATAATTTTTTGACTTCATTCGCTATCTCAAAAGCTTGACTAAATTCATGGCATACCGAAATGAAGTATACAAACAGAAACTATATACTAACTTGAAATCGTCATTACGGCCTAACCACAAGGAGATAAATTCTAATTTTCGGATATGATCTAAATATATGAGTCTAATTTCATATCCAATTTTAATTTCTCAATTCCAATAATCACACAAAGAGATATATAACTTTGAATACAAGGGATTTCAATACAATGCAATTTTAAGTGTTTCTACATTCAACTTAACATAAACTGGCATCTAACCATACATATATATAAAGGGCTGAAACTTTCGTAACACTATGATTATTTGTATCATATAAATCAGTAATATAAGATAAATAACAATAATTTCAATTAGGATTACCTTTAGGGCTTTTACGTAATTTCTACGGATTTTTTCTACACTTTTTCTTCCTAAACATCAACTTTCTATCTCCTCAAGCTAACAAATCTTGAAACTGAACCTAGGGCTTATATTTTCTGAAAAAATAAGCTAAAGGGAGAGTTTTAAGTCGGCCAAGGCTGCCTCTCAAGTCAACCAATCAAATTTAAACATTTGGTTTAATAAAAGACAATTTACCACTTAAAGGGAATGGACAGCTTTACCCTTTGTTCGTAAATTCGGTATAACTCTTTACTCGTGCATCCATTTGATGATCCGTTTGTTGTTTTACAACCCTAACTCACATGTCTACAAATATCTAGTTTTCACCTCAAGTCATTTATAATGTTATAAAGGTCAAAATTAGTCTCTAACAGGAACATTTCTACCGAAAAAACAAAATTTTGTGTTTGTAAATAATTCGACCTTTCATGATTTATGAAAGTAGGATTATAATAAACATAATCACTTAAAATTAGATATACTAATAGCACATTATTCATATCACATAAGATAAGTATGATTTAAATATAATTTATCATAATTATATTCGGGTTGTCACAACTCACCCCCTTTAGAAAATTTCGTCCCCGAAATTTAATATAAAGGTCACTTACCAAACAAATGGGGATACTGTTTCTTCATGCTATCCTCCATTTCCCAAGTTGCTTCTTTAAGTCCATGGCTTATCCACATAACTTTAACTAAGTGAATAACTTTATTCCTCGATACCTGCTCCTTACGATCAATAATTTTCAATGGTTCCTCGATGTACGACTAGTCTTCCTTCAGTTCAATTGGTTGAGTTTTCAACTGATGAGATGGATCCGCCAAATACTTACGAAGAATCGATACGTGAAACACATCATGCAAACGGGATAATTCTGGAGGTAATGCTAATCTATATGACAGGTTCCCAATTCTTTCCAACACCTCATATGGTCCAATGTATCTTGGACTTAGTTTCCCCTTTTTCCCAAACCTCATGATGCCTTTCCATGGTGAAATACGTAGGAATACAAAATCCCCCTTCTTAAATTCCAATGGATGCTTCCTCTTATCTGCATAAATTTTCTATCTGCTTTGCGCTATCCTTATCCATTCCCGAATCATTTTAATCTTTTCTGTTGTCACATCTATTAACTCAGGACCCAATATTTTCCTTTTACCTACTTCATCCCAACACAAAGGCGTTCTACATCTCCTCCAATATAAAGCTTCATAAGGAGACATACCAATAGTCGACTGATAACTATTATTATATGAAAATTCCATCAATGGCAAATCATCATCCCAACTACCTTTGAAGTCAAATACACAGGCTCGTAACATTTCTTTTAATATTTGAATCGTCCTTTCTGATTGCCCATCAGTTTGTGGATGAAACGCAGTGCTGAACTTCAAACTTGTGCCCATGGCATTCTGGAGACGAGGCCAAAACTTATAAGTGAATGTTGGATCTCTATCTGGTACAATTGACACTGGTGCCCCATGTAAAAGGATAATCTCATCAACGTACATACGTGCATACTTGTCAACAGTGTAGCTGGTCTTAACTGGAAGAAAATGAGATGACTTTGTCAATCGATCTACAATCACCCAAATAGAATCATGCCCCTTTGGTGACCGGGGTAATCCTGTAACAAAGTCCATCGTTATATGCTCCCACTTCCATTCCGAAATAGGCAATGACTGTAATAATCCCGCCGGCTTTTGATGCTCCGCCTTTACTTGCTGTCATACTAAATATTTAGCTACGAACTCTGCAATCTCATGTTTCATATTGTTCCACCAGTAATACTCTTTCAAATCTCTGTACATTTTGGTACCTCCCGGATGTATAGAGTAAATAGAACTATGTGCCTCTTCTAATATATCTTTCTTTAAGGGCGGATCATTCGGTACACAAATCCTATTTTTATAACACAACGATTCGTCATTATTAATCTCAAAGTCACTCTCTTTACCATCCCGAACTTCTTGTTTCTTCTTCTCAAGGAATGGATCACTGGTCTGCAAATTTCGTATGCGTTCAGCCAATAAAGGTCTCACTGTGACATGTGCTAATAATCCTCCACTTTTTGAAAACTTCAATTCAATCCTCATCGATGCCAAGTCAAGAATATTTCTAACCCGAGCACACCGTATGCAACTAAGAATCCCTGATGATTTTTGACTCAAAGCATCTGCTACTACATTGGCCTTCCCAGGATAGTGATGAATGGTACAATCATAGTCTTCAATCAGCTCTATCCAACGCCTCTGTCTCAAATTCAGTTATTTCTGTGTAAACAAGTATTTCAAACTTTGATGATCTGTAAATATCTCACAAGTTTCTCCATATAAGTAATGTCTCCACAACTTTAAAGCAAAAACAATGGCTGCTAGCTCGAAATCGTGTGTAGGGTAATTTCGTTCATGCGTCTTCAATTATCTGGAAGCATATGCTATTACCTTCCCATTCTGCATAAGAACACATCCTAACCCCTGAAATGAAGCGTCTGTATAGATCACAAAAGACTCATTCTCACGTGGAATAGTAAGTATAGGGGCTGAAACCAACCGATTCTTTAATTCTTTTAAAACTCCTCTCACATTCTTCATCCCATACAAACTTCACTTCTTTACGAGTCAACTTTGTCAATGGTAATGCTATTGATGAAAACCCTTTAATAAATCTGCGATAGTAGCCTGCCAATCCTAGGATACTCCTAATTTCTGTCACATTCTTAGGACTTTCCCATTCAACGATTGCTTCCACCTTCTTTGGATCAACATATATTCCGTTTTCAGAGACAACATGCCCTAAAAACATAATTTCATTCAACCAAAACTCACACTTGCTGAATTTAGCAAATAATTTCTTCTCTCTCAAAATCTGCAATACAAGTCTCAAATGTTTCTCATGTTCCTCCATGTTACGCGAGTAAATCAACACATCGTCTATGAATACAATCACAAATGAATCAATGAAAGGGTGGAATACCCGGTTCAGCAAGTCCATAAAAACCGCTGGAGCATTAGTCAATCCAAATAGCATCACTAAAAACTCATAGTGCCTATATCGAGTCTGAAAAGCTGTTTTGGAAATATCACTATCCTTTACTTTCAATTGGTGGTAACCCGATCACAAATCAATCTTCGAAAATACAGTGGCCCCCTATAATTGGTCAAACAAATCATCGATACGAGGTAGAGGGTACTTGTTTCTAATGGTCACCTTATTCAATTGATGATAATCAATACATAATCGCATTATCCCATCTTTCTTTTTCACAAATAACACCGGGGCTCCCCATGGTGAAACACTAGGGCGAATGAAACCTCTGCTTATCAGATCTTGTAATTGCACTTTCAATTCTTTCAACTCTGTCGATGCCATTCTATATGGAGCAAGGGAAATTGGACCAGTACCTGGAATTAATTCAATGGAAAACTCCACTTCCCTATTGGGTGGCAGTCCTAGCAATTCCTCTGGGAAGACATCAGATTACTCTCTAACCACTGGTATATCTTGAATTTTAACCGTCTCTTTACTAGTATCAACAACATAAGCTAAATACCCTGTACAGCCTTTACTCAATAACTTTCTGCTCTTAATTGCTGAGATAAGACTATTAGGGACAACATTCCTTTCTCCTGTAAACTGGATCTCAGGTTCACTAGGCAGATGAAATGTAACTTCTTTTCAAAAACAATCAATGGAAGCATGATACAATGATAACCAATCCATCCCCAATATAATATCAAAATCCTGAATAGCCAATGGTATCAAATCAACATAGAAATCTCGCTCACCCATTCGTAAGACACAGTCTTTATAAACATGCTCAACCAGAATTACACTTTCCATCGGGGTAGAAATATATAAGGCACAATTAAGAAATGAACATGGTCTACCCAAATATGGAACAATATGTAATGCCACAAATGAATACGTAGATCCAGGATCAATAAGTGCATATAAATCTTTGTTTGTAATAAAAAGTTTACCTGTAACCACTTCAGGTGTAGCATGGGCATCTTGCAGTGTCATCGCAAACACTATTACTCCTGCCTTCGATCCACTTGCTTGTCCTGTACCTCTTCCCCTGGTGGCACTGCCTGGAGAGGATCCTTTATGAGGCCCCACACTACTGACTGAAATCGCTCTTGATAACATAGGACAATTCTTTCTCAGATGTCCCTTCTGATGACAGTTGAAACATTCTATATTTAGTATCTTTGGGAAATTTCTCTTTATATGACCCGATGTCCCACAAAATAAATAAACATTCGGATCTCTTTGCGTTGAAACTCCTGAATCTCTTCCACCACTAGCTTCACCCCTTTGCAAACCACTTCCCATACTTCTACCCTGTTGAAATTTTTGCCCTCCAAGTCTTGAATATTCTGTATCACTGGATTTTTGATAATTGGGGTTAAATATACTTCTTTTTATGCCTCGTTCTCGATTCCCTCTCGCTTCATTCACATCCTTTTCTACTAGCATGGCTTTGTTCACCAAGGCTGAATAGTTAACAGTCTCTAAAGCCGACAACCTTTATTTAATAACTAACTCAAGTCCGTCAAGAAATTGGCTACACATGTCTTCCTCATTTTGTATAAACCTCGAAGCAAATCAAGATAAGACTGTAAGTTTAGCTTCGTATTCTCTAACTGTCATGCTCCCCTGATTCAATATGAAGTATTCCTTCTCCTTTTGTTTTCGATACATTGGGGGAAAATACTTATCATATAAAGCTTTGACAAAAGCATCCCACGAGATCACATTACCACCTCCTGGAGTAATCAACAAATGTTTTGTGGCATCCCACCAATATTTAGCTTCTCCTTTCAGCATATACGTCGCCAAGGTCACTCGTTGATTTTCAGGCATCCTCATTACCCCAAAAATAAGTTCAATCTCTTTAACCCAGACTTCTGCCTCTTCTGGATCAACTACTCCTTCAAACGATGGTGGGTTCATTTTAATAAATTTCCCATGTGAAGTACTCCTTTATTCCCGGTGTATCAACTCCTCAGCTCTAGCTAATGCCTGTGCCTCCAGTTGCCTGGTCTGTTGTTCTTCCACATGAGCCATAAATCTAGCTTGTTGCTCTGCCATTAGAGTCATAGCAGGCGTTATTTTTTGTATGTCTGTCAATTGTTCTGGCTTGGGTTCTGTATTTCCATAAACAGGTTGCTCAACCTCCGCTTCTGCTGCCATATTTGAAGCCTCATCTTCTATTCTCACATTCACATTCCCTCCTTCCATTCTTTAATATCTGAAATGGATCAAAGATATAACAATATGCAGATATACATATCTTTCCTAACATAATCGTTAGTATCAAATAAAATATATTTCTAACATTCACTGCCAAATCTGGTCTCTTGCCACTCCAAAACCACTAAAACCTAGGCTCTGATACCAAAAGTTGACACCCCCCCCCCCCACCCAGTTACTTATAATTAAGTCTGAAATTCAAAGTGAGTCAAACCATAATTATTTAACCAAACTATAAACATGAGTTTTAAATTTTAGAGTCATCATTGTAAAACCATGTAACTGAAAGCCTTTTTACAACATCAGAGTAGTCATGTCCATAAAAACTTTCTTGAAGGATAAGATAACTTAATTACATCATTTACATTTACACAAAATCATTGTTTCTCCCATTCCTGGCTAACCCAACCCGACCTCCTAGATTTGGCAGTGACATCGCGTTACCTGAAAAATGTGAACATAGGAACCGTGAGCAAAATAGCCCAGTGAATGCATCACTACTATACTACTGCATGAATTTAAATGCAATAAATCATGTCCATGTAATTATGTATTAACTTATCCGTCTCATTCATAATGAATGACCAACTTTTCTGAATCATAATTCACATATCCTGTCTAAATAGACAATTCTCCCCCATTCCTGGTCGAGGAGTAACCCCTTGTTATTAATAGACAAATCTCCCCCATTCCGGGTCGGG
The DNA here is from genome assembly GCA_949130495.1 of Sambucus nigra. Classification (NCBI taxonomy): domain Eukaryota; kingdom Viridiplantae; phylum Streptophyta; class Magnoliopsida; order Dipsacales; family Adoxaceae; genus Sambucus; species Sambucus nigra. Next base: position 271,282,296 of record OX422219.1, on the reverse strand, counting down.
AAGTAACCTCCCATTTCGGTAAACCGAAATGAACAATTTCATATTCATTATATTCTGATCATATCAACAACAAGATACAAATATCTCTTTCCAGTGAGTACGCTCACCTTAGTTGACAACTATGTATTCAAGTTTCCTTCTTGTGGAGCTGAACTGGGATGATTAGACCTTACACATGTCAATCCAACTAAATCAGTACTGAACCTCAATCATAAATATTATCCTAACATAATTATGTAACTTTCCATGACTATACATCAACAATATAATTCCAATTAAGTCACATTCCATAAAACATAAGTAAAGGCAAAACAATGATATACATGTTGATAAAGTTACAGACATTCAACCGTAGGAAATACCTTATAAGTAATTTATAAAAAAAGTCAAGTAAACATGAAATTATACTTCTCAATGTATATACACATGAAACATGTACTCAAAGTACCCTTTGTAAGGACGAAATACAAACATTCATTCAAGGGGTATCCTGTATGACCTGAAATTATTGTACTACATACTTACCCATCCTATATTCCTAAATTGCATAAATACAGGGGTCCAAACTTATCAATATGAAAACATATATGAATATACTTTCCATTACAAGTGACGGTGTAATTTTTCAAGCTTCCTAGAGCAAGTTATGACCATTTGTTTACAACACAAGAAATCCACCCTTAAAAGCTCCTCTATTGTTCCTTAAACTTGCAAGAATTGTCACAATTTTTCTACAACATAACTTTATATGATTTTCAAACCATTTTCATTACACATACTGAATAGTACATAATTAAAGTTTCATAATTTTTTGACTTCATTTGCTATCTCAAAAGCTTGACTAAATTCATGGCATACCGAAATGAAGTATACAAACAAAAACTATGTACTAACTTGAAATCATCATTACGGCCTAACCACAAGGAGATAAATTATAATTTTCGGAATGATCTAAATGTATGAGTCTAATTTCATATCCAATTTGAATTTCTCAATTCCAATAATCACACAAAGAGATATGCAACTTTGAATACAAGGGATTTCAATACAATGCAATTTTAAGGGTTTCTACATTCAACTTAACATAAACTGGCATCTAACCATACATATATATAAAGGGCTGAAACTTTCGTAAACCTATGATGATTTGTATCATATAAATCAGTAATATAAGATAAATAACAAGAATTTCAATTAGGATTACCTTTAGGACTTTTACGTAATTTCTACGGATTTTTTCTACACTTTTTCTCCTCACTTTTTCTTCCTAAACATCAACTTTCTATCTCCTCAATCTAACAACACTTGAAACTGAACCTAGGGCTTATATTTTCTGAACAAATAAGCTAAAGGGAGAGTTTTAAGTCGGCCAAGGCTGCCTCCCAAGCCAACCAATCAAATTAAAACATTTGGTTTAATAAAAGACAATTTACCACTTAAAGGGAATGGACATCTTTGCCCTTTGTTCGTAAATTCTGTATAACTCTTTACTCGGGCATCCATTTGATGGTCCGTTTATTGTGTTACAACCCTAACTCACATGTCTACAACTATCTAGTTTTCACCTCAAGTCATTTATAATGTTATAAAGGTCAAAATTAGTCTCTAACAGGAACATTTCTACCGAAAACAACAAAATTTTGTGTTTGTAAATAATTCGACCTTTCATGATTTATGAAAGTAGGATTATAATAAACATAATCACTTAACATTAGATATACTAATAGCATATTATTCATATCACATAAGATAAGTATGATTTAAATATAATTTATCATAATTATATTCGGGTTGTCACACTACCCTTTACAAAAGCATGATTGGTAGCCTGTTATACCTTACAACCTCGCGTCAAGACATTATGTATGCAGCTTGTGTTTGTGCAAGCTATCAAAGAAATCCTAAGGAAAGTCACCTTCAATATTTCAAACGTAGTTTTTAAATATGTTAAATGGAATTTAAACTCAGGAATATGGTATACAAAGGACACATCTAGTACTATTATAGGCTATACATATGCAGATTGGGATGGTTGTTCCGATAATGCAAAATCACGTCAGGCGCTTGTCATTATGCACGAAATAATTTGGTAGGGTGGTCTAGTAAGAAACAAACTGTACATCTCCTTCCACCACAGAATCTGAATATATAACCGCAGGGAGATGCTGTGCTCAATTACTATGGATAAAACAGATGTTAAATGATTATAGCATTATAGAAGATAATTTACATCTCTATTACGATAATCAAAGTACGATTAATATTTCCAAAAATCCTATTCAACACTTGCGCAAAAAACACATCAAAATACGTCATCACTTTATACGTGAATTAGTAGAAACTAAGGAATTGGAAATAAACTATTTGCCCACAGAACTTCAATTAGAAGATTTTTTTCACAAAGCCTCTAGATAATTTAAGGTTTGATTCTCTAAGAAAATCTATTGCATGCTAGTTCTTGAATAATTATCTATCATTTTATAATATATACTCCGGTCATACTCATGCTTATAATTGATCTTTGAGTATAGGGCATGGTCATTTGAAAAATGATAAAAGATGCTTCCTATATCTATTTTATGTAGGAGATCCATGTTTTGACCCGTGATGATTTATTCCTTGATAGATACATATTTATTTTCTTATCTCTACTTATTTGTGATCATTTCACCCTTTGTCCATTTGAGACAAAATGGGGGAGAAATTTGAGTCCATCTTGGACATTTTTTGTACACTTCGACTAAAGTGCTTGATCTTAACTGTCTTATTTTCAGGAATTAATACCTTTATTTGCATCAGAATATTGTTAGGGTATTGGTCTATATTTAGTTGAGTTATGTCCTTTTTCATTTCTAGGATATGGGGTAGATATAACTTTGTATAGGAATAAGGTTTTCTTATTTTTTTTATCCTTACGAGTCCTACATGACACAAAGGAGATTTTGTCTCATATTTCCAAAGGGGGAGATTGAAGAACCCTATATCATTGACTCACTTGAGTCTATATTATATAGGTGCTCATCTAGTTTGGAAATAGTGGCAAAATTAGAGTCATCCTATATTTACCAAAGAACCTTAAAAACTATAACAACTTCAATGATCCTCTAATGGTCCTAAAGGTAGAATATAAACACACTGCACACTCTTGGACTGCATAGTGCATATTTTATGTCATTTATGAGTAATGTGTGTTAATATTGGTAAAACTGATTTTCTATATTTTAAAATAATTTTTAGGAATTTTTACAACATTTAAAACCCTTTTTAAAGAATTAAAATTAGGTCTTTCAAAATGTTTGGGGTTGGTTTTTAATCTTCAAAACTTCCTAGAACATATGTTGGGTAGAATCTAAAATCGGCTGAAACAATTGTGGTAGAAACTGAGATTTTTTATTCTTTAAAAAAGACGCTTTTTATAATGAATCTCAATTGTACACGTGTTGCCTCGTTAGCGAGCAGATTTGTTTTTGTCTCTCACTCACAAACCTAAGAATTAATCTAGAACGTTCATTCATTTTAATTGATGACCTGCATGCTATCTTTAGCGATCCTTGTGTATATCATTTGGTCTAGTCAGTGTTCGTTTTAAAGCAGTTCCTCCTTGGATTGACAATTTGAACGATCTATTTTATCTCAACCGTTCATTTGCCTCTTATTTCTAAATCCTTACTTCAACCAGTATAAAAAGAAGCCTTCATCATTTCATTTGAAGACTTTTGGATGTCTGAGAGAAGAGAAAAAGAGAGAGAGAGAGAGAGAGAGAGAAGAGAGATAAAAGAAAAGAAGAGAGAAAAATTTCCAACCCAAACAAAACTGCATCCAAATAGTTTTAGAAAATCATCAAGTGAGTTTGAGGGTTCGTGATTCATAGATGTAATACCTCGTATTTCTACGTATTTATGATTTAATTAATTCAGAAAATTAATTAGATAAATACGTTTAAGTTAAATTATATGTGAGACGTAATTTAATGTGATTAAATAATAAAGTGATTATTAAATATTAATCGAGAGATAGAGACTGATTAATATTATGTTATGAGATTTACTATATGCGTGAATAGTAAATAATGGTTGATTTTGATATACGACATAATGAGTGATATGTGCGTATTTTTATTTTATCTCACTGGGAGTCGCGTGTAGACCATTTTAAGGTGAGAAATGATAAGTATATTTTAAATGACTCGAAAGATAATTTCGAGTGCACTGTTTATCTTGAATGGGCCGAAATAGTTAAAACGAAGTACCCATGGGGTAATGTTTGGGTTTCTGGGGCTTTTTGGATTAGCCGGGGACTCGCATTTAAGTACATGAGTCATTTTACAATTGGGTATACACCCAATTTCGGGTTTAAAATGGGGAGATGCCTTATTTCCCCAATTAAAAGCCCTAAGAGAGAGAAAAAGAAGAAAGAAAAGAGATAAAGGAAGGAAAAGAGGAAGAAGAAAAGGGATTTTCGGCCAAACTCCGCGGGATTCGACTCGAGGTTGTCGGATTTTATCCACGAGGCAAGTGTTTGCTTTATTCCAATGAGTGTGTGTATCTCATATTATAGCTGGTATTTTGGATTGAAACCTTTGAAATAAATTTGGGAGATTTGATTTTGAGTCAATAAATTGACGCGTTGTTAAATCTTTATGAACTCTAGTGTTAAACCCATGTTAATGGTGTGTATATATGGTTAGAAATGGAAGATTGAGAAAGTTAGGTTTAATTAAGTTATGGGTTTAAATCTTTGATTGAATGATTGAATCCCTTGATTTTAATTGATGTGTGGGTTATATCATTATGTGTAGATATATATATATTATTAATTGAGGTTGTATGATGATGGGAGAGAAGATAAAATCTTGGAGGTGCATTAATGGCGATTTGTAATTTGGAGAAGATAGTGAACAGTAATGCAGCAGCTTGCGGAATTGATTCGGCCAGGAAGAGAAATGATTCGGCTCTTGGTCAAAAGATAAAATTTATAGATCTTTTTGATACGTCCGTTTGGGTGCCAACCGCGTATTTTTCAGATTTATTTCGGATTTATAATGGTTTTTCTAAGGAAGCAGTTCTGAGATTGAAATCGTTAGCCTGGGAGTCAAATCAGAAATTTTATAGACAATTCAAATGAATGCCATTTTCTATATGATTTGAATTAAATACTCATTTATAGATGAAAAGAAAGGTATGGAAGTTATATTTCTAATGAGATTTTAATGAGATCAATTGGACTTATGTAGAGTGAGTTATAGCAATTTTAGTGCAAGGTGTTTAAGCTGCCAGAACAGCTGAGTTACGGAAATTTTCTAGACAATTAAAATGAATTCCATTTTATGTATGGTTTTAATTATATGCTCATTTATGGATGAAAAGAAAGATATGGAAGTTATCTTTCTAACGAGCTTTGAATGAGGTCAATTGGACTTCTGTAGAGTGAGTTATATCTGTTTTATTGCAAGGTGCGTAATCTGTCAGAAATTAAAGTTGTGAGAATTTGTGATTTTTTTAGAGTTCTAATGGGAAAAAGACCCTTGGGATTCGAATTGGAATTTCTGATGTAATGGGGTTACGAGCTAGTTGTGATAAGCTTAATATTCTTAATTTAAAAGAAATGCTATATTTATATTATAAGTGAGTGAATACTTATGGAAATAAATCGAATATGTATATTCAGAATTACAGGCTAATGCTACGAGAGATAGGCATGGATAGCCGGGTTTGATGATATTGATATATATATATATATATATATATATATATATATAATTATGAATATATCTGTGTGTGAATGGTATATTTATATGAAGCATACCCCCTCTAATGCTATCATGGGAAGTTGTGCGATGTGGGTGAGGCCCCTGGCTTGAGGAGCAGGGAGCGTATAGTCCCCAGGTCATAGCATCCATTTTATATTGTGTGATTTTTATTAGGGGTGAGACGTGGTGGGTATGTTTCATTCTCATTTCTGGGGAGGAACTATGATCGCTTCCCATACGTTGTGATTTAGTTTTTTACCAAGTCGGTGTGAGAGTCCGACCGGCGGTACCCAGGATGATGTGTGAGTAATTCCCTGGAAGATGATAGCATTGAGAGACTGCATCCATTGAGTTACAGCTCTGAGGGATTGTTATTATACTTATATAGAGTGTGATATATAAGTATGGATATACTTGATGTGTATAATATATTGTATATATATATATATATATATATATATATATATATATATATATATATATATGAGATGTGAAACATATATACGGACATAATAAAGAATGGAATGTGAAATAAATTTGGAATATTTCGAGAGTATGAAATTCGGAATAAAATAGGGATATACGTATATAGAGATGAGAATATTATATATGAGGTTAATAACACTAAAGCATGAATAGTGTAAATAACTAGCGAAAGTTATTCATGTTGTAAGAATGAATCATAAGTGAGAGATTATTATGTATAAGCTTAGGCGATAGCTTAGAATATTTTATAAAGAATGAATAAAGCGATATTCTCCTTCCGGTAGATTCGTATCCGGATTTATATGTATATGGATCGTAGGTTCTAGCGAGAGCTATTTATACATGCGAGATGGAATACAATGTGGTATGTATTGAGGGCCTAATGGATTCCGATGATCAACATTATCATTAGGAGTGTATCGGGGGGGTTCCTTGTTTGGATTTCGATTCGCGAGACACCCCACGCACGAACGTAGCATAATGTTGGGAATGGGTAGAAGTTTAGTCCTTAGTACTTGGATTTATGAGGATTTTTAGAAGATGGGTGAAATGAATTAGTTAGGATGTGTAGCTTAACTCGGTTGTTTAAAAGGTATGCGATAGTTGTGCACTATTAGAAGAGGGTTGAGGGGTATCTCATGAGAGTGCGATACCAATTTAAATATGAGAGATTTTCATATTTTAAAATATGCATTTATGCACTTGCTAAAATCTTTTCAAAACTCGGGCTCTGACCCGCTTCTCTATTTTCCTCTCTTGCTATATATCTATATATATAGGTGTCCAGACATAGGGACGCCTGGATGATGACTCCTTAGAGTCAGACATTTGCTGCAGCAGTTGTGGATGCAAGCAGGTTTATTGTAGATGCTTCTATCATTGAGATCTAGATAGGAGGTATTGTAGAAACATTTGGGCTGATGGCCCAACTGTACTAAATTATTCTTTTAGCGCCTTTTAGTGCGGCATTCGATTTGATTGTATTATATTGTACCGAGTGTTCGGTTATTTTATTTCATTTTAGTTGTTGCATATAAACTGTTGTGATTGATTTATTTGAATGGTTTGGTTAAAAAGATTAGTTAATTAAAATTTTGACGCCAACCTAATAGGTTATTAGTAATTAAATTGGTTTTCGACAGTGATGCTGAGAATGAACCATATGAGACTCCTGTTTTAATTTGGTATAGGATTGATTACCCGGTATTTTATTAAGCGGGGTGTCACAATAGAGTTCAATCATCTCTAGTCTATATCTCTTGTCTAACATAGTCACAAAAGTTTATATCTTGTTTATTTTTATTGAAACTAGTAAATCTGAATAAAAGTGATACAGTCACGATTAGATCTTGTTAGGCTTGACTTCTTTAACTAGAAATCATATTTTCTGTTGGATTTTGAGTTTCAAATGTGTTTGTAAAAGTTTTATCCGACAAGTCTCTTTTATTTGCAAAACTGAGATTAGGGTTTCCATACTTTTTTAGATCCAAGTTTTTCATTTTGAAAAACTTTGTAGATAAATAAGATATGCAGAATCTTAGTTTTAAAGAGATTCGTTCAAAGTCAGATCTGAAAAATTAGGGTTTCCAAGATCAAAACCAAATCTCAGTCTTGTAAACCTTGCATATCATTTTAGAAGAAAATCTTATAATTTGTAGGAAATGGCTTATATTAAGTGTGTGTGAGTCATTCATGTGTTAGGCACAAACACTCACAAATAGAGTCACACACTTTCACTTTAAAAGTGTGTTGGTAAATAGATCTTGAATATCAGAGTCGACCTAAAGAAGGATAAAGAGGATACAAGCTAATGAAGGAGAAACCAGAATCAGAGCCTTAAAATTGTTTGGAGTTGCCAAATGGAGCTGGTATAACTGTTTAACTTAGATTAGTTTTTTTTTGTATTTAAATATTCGTTGCTTGTTTATAAACCTAAAACTCATGCTATTATAGTTTTGTTTTACTCTGTAGAGGGAGTCGTGGATGTTTCCCCAATTGGGTGGGGTTTTACCACGTTAAATCCTTGTTTCTTGTTCATATTCATTATTCTCTCATCTATTTTGTCCTATTGCTTCTATAACTAAATTTTCTTCTGTTTTTCAAAACTTATTCACTAAATCTGTAATAACTTGTCCTACTGTTTTAAAACACATCTTGTGTTCTTCTTAGTTTATTTTTAAAAAGAGTTTCTTCAAGAAACAGTTCGGAGCCTACTAGACTGTTTTAACTAGTATTAAACAACTTAGGAAGGTATTTTCAATTAGTATCGGAGCTCGAATTTTTTTTTTATAAAATCTTTTTGATCCCGTGTTTTTGAAGCTATTTTTCAAAACAGACCTATGGACGAGAAATTTGAAATATTAGGGAACCTGCTTGGCCTCCCCTCTTCGATGGGACTAACTTCCCATACTAGAAATTAAGGATGATAGCCTTCATCCAAGGGACTTTGGGAGATGATGTTTGGGACGCTATAGAAAATGGTTTTACTTATCCTACTAAACCAGCAGCAAAAGGTAGTAATGAAAGAATAAGGAAACTGCTCAGTGAGTACACTAAAGAAGAACAACAGGCCTCCCTTAATAATAACAAAGGAAAGAATGCTATATTTATGTCCATAAATGAACACGAATTAAAGAGAATATCTTCCTGTGAGTTAGTTATCGTCGAGGATGATAGGTTGAGGCTGACCATTAGACAAATTCTAGGTGAAGTTTGAAGGAAAGTTTTTCTCGCTTACATTTTGCAATTGCATGAAAAATGAGTTTTTGAGGATCTTATAGGGTGACCATACTATGGTAAAGTATGAGAGGAAGTTCACTCATCTCTCCATATTTTTCCTATGAGATATTGATAAGGAGGCAAAAAACATGGATAGGTTCATCAAGGGCCTTACTAGGAGGATTATGTAGGTGTTACTAGGTAATTCACTACTTACTCTTAGGTAGTAGAATCCACTCTATTGTATTTATAGGAACACCATGATTACTAGGTAGACATGGTTACTAGGGAAGGATAAGACTAACATTGATCAAGGTTCGAAGACATGTGAGAGTGGGGAGTTATATGGATCAACCCCCTAAGAGGGTTTTTTTGTCAAAAGACCAAAGGCACTAGGGCCAAGGTGTGACACCCCGACTAATTAAATACCGGGTAGCTACTCCTTTATTAAATTAATACAAAATGCCAAGTTGGTTCAGTTAATAGCATCACTGTCGAAAACGTTTTAATGATTACTAACCACCTAGTATTTAAAAAGATAAGATGTCAATTTTAAATTAAATCTGATTAACATGCAATAAATGAATTATGAAAGAAATGTAACACAACCATTCACGATAAAGTCCAACTATAATGAATCAACAATTAAAGATGAGTCTAAAGGAAATACTCCTCACAACAATCCCAATATGAAAGGAAATAAAACAAGTCTGCATCCTGAATTAATTACAAATCAAAATCTGAATAACTGAAATATAAAATGAAATGTCTCTAAAAGAAATGGGCGACATGCCCTACAACTGATGAAATCTGAATATAGAGTCAAGGCAAATGAAGCGTCTAATAGCAAGGCCCTGTAACTTCCACAACAGCTACAGCTCGTCCTGACTAGAAATACTATGCATGGTGTCCTTGTGGCTGGGCACCTAAAAATGGTTTTTACAAAAAGATAGATTTGAAAGCAAACAGGTCAGAGCCCGAATGTGGAGAGTATTTTAAAAACAGCAAGTGCTTTAATAACAATTAAAACAATGAATACAAGATACATGTTAGGACGTGCTCTCACATGAAATACTCACCTCTCGTCTAACTGTGCACTCCTAACGTTCCTGTACCCATTCATGTGTTATTATTTTCTAACTAGACCATCATAAGTTCTAACCCAACTACTCGATTCACAATATGAACTCCCAATGTTATTACTTAAATAGATAGCTTTACTTGAACTCGGATTCTCAGTTATTAGCATTTCCGTTTACTGGAGGTTATCCCCTTATTTATCTTCTCAAGGAGTTACTATAAATGATTCTCATAAATAAACGTCACAATTCCTTTTCATTCAACCGTATATTATTCACATCATAAATATACAATATAAGCACCCCGAGGCTAAGCTGCGGTGCACACATACTCTGCTATCCATCCCGGTACATCACGCACATAAGGATTACAAATTCCGAATCTCTCAGGAATTGTTAGAATAAGCACAACACACAAAAATGGAGGCGAACATAATTCAACATATCCATGGTCACGTACATACCTACGCTCCATAGTCAGTTGACTTAATAACTCACAATTAAGTCATTCCCTTGAACTATGTCCTCTAGGTACCAAACTAAATCCGGGCAACACAAGGATTAGAAGGCCCTAAGCGAACGTAAACCTCCCGTGATAGCAAGTATGGTAGGTATGTCATACACATAAGATTATATATACTAAGCATGCACACATCTTAGATATCTCAATATTAATGAAGGTATTTTCTACATCCTTATACCATTATTTCAATTGTATACATTTTTAGTCTTCCGATAATATATAATGTAGACTGTCGACACATCTCACGTCATAGATTCTTATACTTAAAACCTATCTCAAAGGGGTTATTAAGTTTCCTATTATTCCCACATATTACATCATTATTCTTAAGGTCCTTACTTCTGCCCCAAACCTCAATTCATCAATTTATTCAAAATTACTCGTTTAACCCTAATATTAACTCACTCATCGAGCTTCATTAGCTTTTAAAATAATTCCTCTATTTAAATTCTAATTAAGGTCCAAACTTCATAACCATATCTACTGGTCTTCCTTAAGTCTAAGGATATTTATAAGGTCTCCAATAATATTTTCCAAGGGTTAACATCATTAAAATTTAACTAGGGGAAATTTTACTCTTTCTGGAAAGTTCGATCAATCGACCTTGACCTTCGATCGATCGATGGTGGTCGATCGATCGACTGATGAATGTCGATCGAACGAACGCACCAGGTAGGCTGCGGACTGCTTCAATTTGCAGTTTTCAAAGCATCTCAAAACACCATTAACAAGCATGAAACTATAAGATAACGTTATAATATCATCATACAACCATCCTACAACAGTGTTAACGTTCTAAAACCAATAATTCATCATTCAAGGGCTTTGTATGGATCAAATCTTCATCAAGAATTCCAGTTTTCTATTTCTTTCAAGAACATTAATAAACTTCTTCTAAAATCCGTTTTTAGATCATTAATGGTTATGTTTTGAATGCATAATTCGTCCAGAATGTTTCTACATGCAATTCCTAACATAGTTCATAGTTTTAATCCTCAAATTCATGGGTCTAATCAATCTTCCAAGATAAATTTGATGATTATCCTAAATATGGAAAAGCATAGCATTGAATCAATTATAATTAAACCACTTTCCTCTAATCTTTCTCTGAATTTGATGTTGAATCTTGAAGGCTGAGTTGTTCTCTCTCTCTCTCTCTCTACAGAATTCTCTTATCTCTCTCTCTACAAGTTCTTCTCTAAGGATGATGACAATGGAGGTGGGGGTTGGTTTTTGGCAAGTTAGAGCTATTTCTTAACTTCTCCCGTAGCCCATTAAGTCCCTTAGTGTAGTTAGTGGGTTTAGTGGATAGAGAATAAGTCAGATTTTTATTTCTAATTTTCGTGGGTTTTAATTCCCAAATTTCCAAAATTACCGAAATGCCCTTTTAAGTTACCGGTATGGCCCAATAATGCCCCGGGACCCAAACTTAACCCCCGGCTAGTGTTTTCTGACTATTTCGACCCTTTCGGACACGTTGGAGCACTCAAAATGACCATACGGTTAATAAAAATAAAATTCACTTTTTAATTAAATAATTACTTTCCTGACGCGACTATCACACGCGTCTCAACAAAATTTCCCAAATTGTCGTATTTCAATCTCGCGACAATTTCAATATTACAATATTCGTATATTGCCATATATACACATTATAATCAAATACTAACTCACATCTCGTTAATATTTTATCCGAATTAATTCTCAATTAATTCACATTTAATTCAATTAATCCCATAAATAAATATCGATAAAAATGCGGGGTATTACATACTTCCCCCCTAATAACAGAATTTCGTCCCGAAATTAGGAACTAAAAAGTACCTGGTAAAAACAACTCTGGATAACGTTCGCGCATCTCATCCTCACGCTCCCATGTGGACTCCTCGACATTATGATGTCGCCACTGAACACGCACTAACGGGACTATCTTTGACCGCAGTTTCCACTCACTTCAGTCCAAAATAGCAATCGGCCTATCCTCATAGGAGCTATCGGGCTGGAGATCGATGTCCTCCAAAGCAATGTGAGAATGAGCCAAATCATCTCTAAGATATTTCCTTAGCGAGGAAATATGAAACACATCATGAATCCGATGCAAATGCTCCGGTAACCCAAGTCTATACGCAACAGACCCAATCCGCTCGATGATAGGAAATGGTCCCACATATCTCGGTGCCAGCTTTCCCTTCTTCCCAAATCGCATAATCCCCTTCATAGGAGATACTCTGAGTAAAACCTGGTCCACCACTTGGAACTCCCTGAAGAACCTCTTCGCATCAGCATAGCTCTTCTGCCGATCCTGAGCTACCCGAATGCGACTCCGTATCAATTCTATCCTCGCTGAAGTATCCTGAATCACTTCCGGCCCAAGTAGTTTGTTGTCCCCCACCTCCAACCAACATGCTGGGGAACGACAAGGTCTATCGTACAATGCCTCAAATGGAGCCATACCAATGGTGAACTGGTAGGAGTTGTTGTAAGTAAACTCCACCAGTGGAAGATACTGCTCCCATCCACCCCCGAAGTCAATGATGCACATCCGCAGCATGTCTTCCAACATCTGATTTGTATGCTCGGTTTGCCCATCGGTCTGCGGATGATAAGCCGTACTCAACCGCAATTCCGTGCCCATGGCCTCCTGAAAACTTTCCCAAAACCGTGAAACAAATATCTTGTCTCGGTCAGACACGATATTTAGGGGCACACCGTGAAGTCTCACTATCTCTGCAATAAAGAGCTGGGCATACTGTCCCGTAGTGTAGTCTGTCCTTATGGGTAGAAAATGAGCGACTTTGGTAAACCTATCCACAATTACCCAAATGGAGTCGTGACCTCTCTGTGACGTAGGCAACCTCGTGATAAAGTCCATGGAGATGCTCTCCCACATCCACATCGGGACCTCTAATGGCTGTAGAAGTCCTGCCGGTCTCTGATGGTCCACTTTTACCAGCTGACAAGTGGCGCATTTAGAAACAAACACGGTAATCTCTCTCTTCATCCCGCTCCACCAATACTAACGTCTCATGTCCTGGTACATTTTATCCCCACCGGGATGTACCGTGAACCATGAGTCGTGCGACTCTGCCATCACCTCGTGTCACAATTCCTCCCCTTCCGGAACTACCAGTCTCCCATTGAAGCGTAATCCCCCGTCTGAGCTAACGGTATAGGACTCGGCTCCCTCTGTTAATAATCGAACTATCTGCTCCTGACAGAACGAGTCGTCTCCTTGTGCCTTTACTACTTTCGTGACAATCTGCGGTGTAACAGTCATCACCGACATGAATGATCGGGCCACTGCATCCTGGTGTCCCAACTCCTTCCACTTTGCCTTCCACACCCCTGCCACCTCATCTACTGGCCTACGGCTCAACGCGTCTGCTACCACGTTAGCCTTCCCCGGGTGATATTGGGTATCAAACTGATAGTCCTTCACAAACTCAAGCCACCTTCGCTGCCTCATATTCAGCTCCTTCTGTGTGAATAGGTACTGTAGGGACTTGTGGTCTGTGAACAATCGAAACTTCTCCCCCAAAAGATAATGTCTCCAAATCCGAAGGGCAAATACCACTGCCGCTAACTCCAAGTCATGGGTAGGGTAATTCTTCTCGTGAGGCTTAAGCTTACGGGAATCATAAGCTATGGCCTGACTCTCCTGCTGCAGTACACCTCTAAGTCCTTGTAAGGACGCATCGGTGTAAACAAGATACTCAACTCCCGATCTCGGCAATGCTAACACAGGTGTTGAGGTTAACTTGTCCTTCAACTCATCGAATGCCAACTGACAGGTATCACTCCAAATGAATGGCACACCTTTATGAGTCAGATGTGTCATGGGACCCGCTATCTTGGAGAAACCCCGAATAAACCTCCTGTAGTATCCTGCTAAGCCCAAGAAACTACGGATCTCAGTCGGTGTCGTGGGCTGTCCCCACTCCCTCACCGCGGATACCTTCCCCGGATCAACAGATATCCCCCGTTCGGAAATAATATGCCCCAAAAACTGAACCTCTTTCAGCCAAAACCCGCACTTCTCATACTTTGCATACAGCTCGTTCTGACGTAGCGTCTGCAAAACCTGCCTCAAATGCTCGGCGTGCTCCTCCTCTGTCTGGGAGTAAACCAGAATATCATCAATGAAGACAATGGCAAACTGATCTAGGAACTCTCTGAACACCCTATTCATCAAGTCCATAAACACGGTTGGAGCGTTGGTCAAACCAAAAGGCATAACCCAAAACTCGTAGGAACTATATCTCGTTAAGAAAGCAGTCTTCGAGACGTGATCCTCCCTGATACGCAACTGATGGTAACCAGATCGTAAATCAATCTTCGAGAAGAAAGAAGCTCCTCTCAACTGGTCGAATAAGTCATCGATTCGGGGCAACGAATACTTATTCCGTATCGTGACCTTATTCAACTCCCGGTAATCCACACACAACCTCAACGATCCATCCCTCTTCTTAACGAACAACACAGGGGCACCCCACGGCGAAGTACTCCTCCGGATGAACCCCTGACCCAACAACTGCTCAATCTAATCCCGTAACTCTCTCATCTTAGCTGGAGCCATACGGTAAGGTGCGCAGGCAATAGGTCGAGTGCCCGGTGTCAAATCAATCACGAAATCTATCTCTCTACTCGGAGGTAATCCAGGTATATCCTGAAATACATCGGCAAACTCTCGAACAACTGCAATCGAATCAAGTGGTATCACCACTTCCTTAGAGGTCTCCTCCTCTATGTAGTACAAATGAGTGGACGATCCTCCCTTAGGACGAGGCATCGCCACTAAAAACATCTCCTGCCCGGGAATGGCAAAGATAATACTCCTACTAAAACAGTCAATCATGGCTCGGTACGCTACTAGCCAATCCATACCAATAATGGCATCATACTCGGTCATCTCTAACACTAACATATCGACGGGTAAAGTAAACCTCCCGATCTCTATACCCACACCTCTACACATAAGCGAAATCATGGAACCCCTACTCAACGGTGAGTCTACATAAGTAGCGGTGCTCTCTGCGGTGTCTAACAACCCAATGGTGCATGAAAATCTCATAGCAATAAAACAGTGTGTATCCCCCGTGTCAAATAAAATGCGCCCCAGAGTCCCCTGAATAGAGAACATACCCTCAATAGCTGGCGGATTCTGTGGGGCTGCGACCTGCTGAAGCTGATACACTCTCCCATACTGAAGCTATCCCTGCTGAACTGGGACCGCTGGAATGGGTGGTAATGCTGCCATCTGCGGTGGTGCTGGGAGGGCGGCGGGAAACATAGGCCTCTGTGGCTCGTGTTGAGCACCCTGCTGCTGCTGCTGTGGGGCCCTGCCCTTATCAGGACAATCCTGACGTTTGTGGCCAATCTTACCACAAATGAAACACTTCCCCGGGAAGTTTCCCCCTCGTTGTCCCTGCTACCCTCGGCCCTGGTGGCCGTTACCATTTCTGCCCTGGCCTTGCTGGCCCTGGTGAAACTGCTGTTGTTGACCATTTTGACCCTGCTGGCCCTGATGGCCGTTATGACCCTGCTGGCCATTCCGGAATCCTCCCTGACCGTTCCTGAAACCCCCTGATCGGAATCTCTTATGATCCCCCTACTGGGAACCCTGATCACTCTGCCTATACTGACCTTGAGCTGATTGTGCCCCGCTGGCACCATTTCCCCCTGTCCTGCCCTGATGGCTGGACTCTCCTGGTCGCTTCCCCTCTGTCAAGTGAAAGCGGTGGTCCTGGCAATGGAGCAATGCAACGTTAACCACGTCAGACTAAGTGGCCAACGAGAGGTTCCCCAATAAATGCTGACGGATCCTCCAAGTCAATCCATCTATGAATTTCTGAATCTTCTTCTCTTTCGTGGGTATCTCATCCGGTACAATGTTCAGCAAATTTGTGAATTCGGCCTCATACTCGGCCACAGTCTTACCCTCCTGTCTAAGGCTCATCAACTTCCTCCTCATTTCCGTGTGAACAGCTGACGGAAAATATTTGCGGTCGAACTGCACCAAGAACTCCTGTATAGTGAGAGTATCACTCTCCTCTGCGGTGGTAATAGACTCCCACCACTGCAATGCAGCTCCCACTAGCTTGAAAGTAGCTAGTATCTGCCTCTGAACATCGGTGCACTCATACATCCTCAAGTGCCTCTGAATATTCTTCCTCCACTGACTAGATACCACAACATCAGAGCTACCTGCGAACTCCGGAGGGTGTGCTTTCTGAAAAGCATCTCGAACTCGTTCCCAAGAATACGGGAATGCATATGCCTGAACTGGCGCGGCTATCGGCGCCTGGGGTGGTGCCTGCTGTATAACGGCGAGAGCGGCATTTACCGCTTGGGCTACAATGGTGCAACCTCGACGGCATTTATGGTGCCCTGTACTGGAGCTGGCTGTGGCTCGGGCTGTGCATCCCTAGGAACTCGCTGCGCACGTCGTGGAGGCATCTGAAATGAGAATAAAGTTTATAAGTTCACAATTATAAACTTAAAATAGCTGAAGAGCGAAGCATACATAAAAGAATACAACAGTCCTAAAATATAGGCCTCTAAATCAAAGAAAACTCAGCGGAAACATAATAAGCCGTACAGATCCTAAAGGACACTAGAACCTGATGCTCTGATACCACCTGTGACACCCCGACTAATTAAATATCGGGTAGCTACTCCTTTATTAAATTAATACAAAATGCCAAGTTGGTTCAGTTAATAGCATCACTGTCGAAAACGTTTTAATGATTACTAACCACCTAGTATTTAAAAAGATAAGATGTCAATTTTAAATTAAATCTGATTAACATGCAATAAATGAATTATGAAAGAAATGTAACACAACCATTCACGATAAAGTCCAACTATAATGAATCAACAATTAAAGATGAGTCTAGAGGAAATACTCCTCACAACAATCCCAATATGAAAGGAAATAAAACAAGTCTGCATCCTGAATTAATTACAAATCAAAGTCTGAATAACTGAAATATAAAATGAAATGTCTCTAAAAGAAATGGGCGACATGCCCTACAACTGATGAAATCTGAATATAGAGTCAAGGTAAATGAAGCGTCTAATAGCAAGGCCCTGTAACTTCCACAACAGCTACAGCTCGTCCTGACTGGAAATACTATGCATGGTGTCCTTGTGGCTGGGCACCTAAAAATGGTTTTTACAAAAAGATAGATTTGAAAGCAAACGGGTCAGAGCCCGAATTTGGAGATTATTTTAAAAACAGCAAGTGCTTTAATAACAATTAAAATAATGAATACAAGATACATGTTAGGACGTTCTCTCACATGAAATACTCACCTCTCATCTAACTGTGCACTCCTAACGTTCCTGTACCCATTCATGTGTTATTATTTTCTAACTAGACCATCATAAGTTCTAACCCAACTACTCTATTCATAATATGAATTCCCAATGTTATTACTTAAATAGATAGCTTTACTTGAACTCGGATTCTCAATTATTAGCATTTCCGTTTACTGGAGGTTATCCCCTTATTTATCTTCTCAAGGAGTTACTATAAATGATTCTCATAAATAAACGTCACAATTCCTTTTCATTCAACCGTATATTATTCACATCATAAATATACAATATAAGCACCCCGAGGCTAAGCTGCGGTGCACACATACTCTGCTATCCATCCCGGTATATCACGTACATAAGGATTACAAATTCCGAATCTCTCAGGAATTGTTAGAATAAGCACAACACACAAAAATGGAGGCGAACATAATTCAACATATCCATGGTCACGTACATACCTACGCTCTATAGTCAGCTGACTTAATAACTCACAATTAAGTCATTCCCTTGAACTATGTCCTCTAGGTACCAAACTAAATCCAGGCAACACAAGGATTAGAAGGCCCTAAGAGAACGTAAACCTCCCGTGATAGCAAGTATGGTAGGTATGTCATACACATAAGATTATATATACTAAGCATGCACACATCTTAGATATCTCAATATTAATAAAGGTATTTTCTACATCCTTATACCATTATTCCAATTGTATACATTTTTAGTCTTCCGATAATATATAATGTAGACTGTCGACACATCTCACGTCATAGATTCTTATACATAAAACCTATCTCAAAGGGTTTATTAAGTTTCCTATTATTCCCACATATTACATCATTATTCTTAAGGTCCTTACTTCTGCCCCAAACCTCAATTCATCAATTTATTCAAAATTACTCTTTTAACCCTAATATTAACTCACTCATCGAGCTTCATTAGCTTTTAAAATAATTCCTCTATTTAAATTCGAATTAAGGTCCAAACTTCATAACCATACCTACTGGTCTTCCTTAAGTCTAAGGATATTCATAAGGTCTCCAATAATATTTTCCAAGGGTTAACATCATTAAAATTTAACTAGGGGAAATTTTACTCTTTCTGGAAAGGTCGATCGATCGACCTTGACCTTCGATCGATCGATGGTGGTCGATCGATCGACTGATGAATGTCGATCGATCGAACGCACCAGGTAGGCTGCGGACTGCTTCGATTTGCAGTTTTCAAAGCATCTCAAAACACCATTAACAATCATGAAACTCTAAGATAACGTTATAATATCATCATACAACCATCCTACAACAGTGTTAACGTTCTAAAACCAATAATTCATCATTCAAGGGCTTTGTATGGATCAAATCTTCATCAAGAATTCCAGTTTTCTATTTCTTATAAGAACATTAATAAACTTCTTCTAAAATCCGTTTTTAGATCATTAATGGTTATGCTTTGAATGCATAATTCATCCAGAATGTTTCTACATGCAATTCCTAACATAGTTCATAGTTTTAATCCTCAAATTCATGGGTCTAATCAATCTTCCAAGATAAATTTGATGATTATCCTAAACATGGAAAAGCATATCATTGAATCAATTATAATTAAACCACTTGCCTCTAATATTTCTCTGAATTTGATGTTGAATCTTGAAGGCTGAGTTGTTCTCTCTCTCTCTCTCTCTCTCTGCAGAATTCTCTTCTCTCTCTCTCTCTACAAGTTCTTCTCTAAGGATGATGGCAATGGAGGTGAGGGTTGGTTTTTGGCAAGTTAGAGCTATTTCTTAACTTCTCCCGTAGCCCATTAAGTCCCTTAGTGTAGTTAGTGGGTTTAGTGGATAGAGAATAAGTAAGATTTTTATTTCTAATTTTCGTGGGTTTTAATTCCTAAATTTCCGAAATTACCGAAATGCCCTTTTAAGTTACCGGTATGGCCCAATAATGCCCCGGGACCCAAACTTAACCCCCGGCTAGTGTTTTCTGACTATTTCGACCCTTTCGGACACGTTGGCGCACTCAAAATGACCATACGGTTAATAGAAATGAAATTCACTTTTTAATTAAATAATTACTTTCCTGACGCGACTGTCACACGTGTCTCAACAAAATTTCCCAAATTACCGTATTTCAATCTTGCGACAATTTCAATAGTTACAATATTCGTATATTGCCATATATACACATTATAATCAAATACTAACTCACATCTCGTTAATATTTTATCCGGATTAATTCTCAATTAATTCACATTTAATTCAATTAATCCCATAAATAAATTTCGATAAAAATGCAGGGTATTACACAAGGATATTTGGGTCAAGGGAATCATGCCCAATAGAGCCACGACTATCGAGGGCAGGGTGGATTAGATCAATGTCAGTAGGATCGACCATAGTGGCAGGGATAACATGGTCTCCATTTTTAGGGTTCCTTTAGAGTGAATTTATATAATTATGGAGATTAGGGCCATTTGATATGTCACGAATATTGCATATAGGTGCCCGTTATCTTTATGCATTCTAGAACGTTTTGAGTTCTTTATGCTTATATTTATGCTCTTTAACCAGACAACCTCTATTATGTATGTTTATATGTTTTGTAGGGGTTTATTGTGTTTTTGTAGGTATTGGAATGCTGAAAGTGAGGTTCAGTTACATTTCGGAGAAGTTTCGTCGTCAGACGCTATTTTAGGGGCATTTTAAACATTCCACTCTTCATCTACGGATAGTGGGAATTCCACGAATACGTAGTTCATTGAGTTAGAGTCACATGGCCTCAAGCAAAACATCGTTTTGAGTTCTGTTGATCAAGATATGGCCAATTTTATTTCACACCATTTCCCCTGTTAATGGGCCAAGACCTACTCAAAATAGAGCACCAGTTGATCGGTCTTTGGCCATCGGTCGATCGGTAAATCAGAATTTGGACTACGAAGGTAACATAAGGTTTGGACCTGATCGATCGATCGATCGATGGTCTGTAATTTTCGACAATTTTCTCCTTTTAATTTTTTTTTCCTTTATTTTTCTCCCAACTTACTATATAAGAGAACATTTTGTTTCTTTTGTAATCTTCTTCATTTTTAATATATTTTAGGGTTTGTAAAAGGGGAACTTCCCTCTCCTCATTTCTTCTCGGGTTTTTGCCCATTTTGTTATGTAAGTTTAATATTCGACGTCTCTTTCCTTGTATTTTCATTGTTCTAGTTTAATATCCATGTTTTCTTTACATTTCCTTGCCTAGATTAACTTGTATTTCATTTATTTATTGCTTTCTTAGTGTTAAATTAGTTTAGTTTCATGTATTGCCCTTAGGTAAATAGGATTGGGGTTGCATTTCCGCCAGTAACGGGCGTCAAGATTCGAAATGTGTTTATAGACATAATCCGAATTATTATGTGTTTAACTTTCTTTGTCATGCAATGTTAGTTTTTATAGACATAATCCGAATTTAATCCGCGTGTGACCATTTTTCGTTAAATGTTTAATCTCGCAACTTTGGATTAAATTCCTTATTGTGTGATGTTTATGCTTAATTGGAAATGCTCGGTTAAATTCTTTCGAACCATAATTCTAATTAGTAGTTATTTAGCCTGTGTGGTAGGAATGAAATCCCGACTCTCGCTTTTAAATTGTTTAGTATTAACTTCTTCCTTTTTTTCACCATAACACCCTATCACCTTTTACATTTTTATTCTTGAAATAATAAATCAATTAAAATCTATACGACATTCCCTACGGATTCTCGATACCTGACTTACCGCTATACTTGTATTGCAAGTGCGATCATAAATTAGGTTTTTGTATTAACTCGGTGAAACGATTTCAATGATTAGCATTTTGACGCGACGCTACTTCTCACCCTTGATTAAAATGGCGCCATTGCCAAGAAATGTTTTGTTATAGATAGTAATTGTTTTATTAGTTCATAATATTTTTTCTTTTGTATTTGTATTCATTGTTTTAACCCTTTTTACAAGATAACATATTTGAGCGCTAAAAAACATTGATTCGCGCCTGCACACCGCACTGTTGAGCATCCATCGAGGAACCATTTTGGGTAAGTATGTCTTACACTAATGATTTCAATCATTGTAATGATTTGGGTTCGGTAGTTTGTCCTAAGAATAATTTTCAAAGTCCCTATAATCCTTTAACCTTCGGTGAATACTTGCATGTTGAGAAGAATGAAAATCACAAGATTACTTTCGACGAGTATTTACAAAATTAGAATAACAATTGGGGGATTTTTGAAACTTATTCTAATGACAAAATGCCTTAAACTTATTAAAATATTGAAGTTGAAAGTCATTGCTATAGTAGTTCTTCGGACTATTATGACAATAACTTTCAAAGTTGTTATACTAATAATCTTAAAAGTTACGATACTAGTTCTCAAATTAGTCTATTTGGAGAAGTTTCAAAGCCACCGAATTCGTTTGGTGCGGCATTGTAAAGTCTCAAATTGGAAAAAGTTGACAAATTTTATCGGGAGGAAAATCATTATTGGGAGCATGATTTGGATTTGTTATTTAAATCCAACGATGATTCTTCTCTTGAAACTTCGGAAGACGATGAATGTTTTGAACCAAATGAGGAATTCGAGGTTCTTGAGCCGACGATGCCTACTTTGGAACAAACCATTTTGCGATTAGCCCAAGGTATAATGGAGGATGAAAACGGTGAAGATATGGAGATTCCCGCACTTTGCAATGACATGATTTCTTTCATGAACAACAAAGATGAGTGTTTCACCTCAAATGATTTCGGAAGAACATTTCACTGAAAGTGAATATTTTTCCTTTAGAATTTAACCATCGAACGATGACGAGTTATCTCTTCAGGTTGAATTCATTTCCTCCCCATTTCCATTCATCGTTATTCAACCATTACAACATTCCTATGAGTTGGTTGAAAGTTTTGAAATGTTCAATACGTTCTCTAACGAGGAATACTTGCTCGAGTTGCTCCCTTTGATGGGATCCTCTCTATTGTGTTCCCCTCCCTCCATAATTCTTGAAAAACCTTTGGGAGGTGAATCGATTTTTCTTGGACCCCAGGTGTACCTCTCCCTCTTATTATCCAAATCACCCATCGTTCGCCCAAAATTTGTAATTGGCCATGGTTCACTTTTTCCACCACCCACATGCCTTCCGTTGTTGAAACAAAATTCTTATCTTCCGGGAGGCATGTTCGCTTTGGAGGGTCCACCATTGATCTTTCAAAGTCAGATCCCTTTTTGGGTGGATCCTGAACTATTTAGACTTCTAGTGTATAGTTGGTTAGAAGTTAAAATTATAGGTTATAAATAGTTAGTTTTTATTTTCCTTATTTTTCTTACTTTTTTTCTAGTGTAGTCAGTTAAGTTTTTGTTATTTTTTTTTCTATGCTTGGTACTAACATGTTTTGTAGAATCATTATTATTGCACTTTCACGAGATCGCTCCATTTTAGGTAATATCGCTCTTTTCCTCTCTTTAACTTGGTTCTTAATTTAAATTGAGGGCAATGTCAGGTTTTAAGTTAGGGGGTGTGGGATATTCTATCCATTCATCTGTAGTTTCCGTGATTCTGATTATATGTTCTTTCCAAGCATGCTTTTCTTATAAAACTTAAAATTTTCAAAAAGATTTTCTTTCCTTTTGCTCCCTTTTTAGGCATTTTGCCTTTGTTTTCGATGATAAATTTCAATAATTTCCCGATCCAATAGACAACTCAATGATGCATGTTCTCAATTTTAGAAGTTATTAGACTTTAGTCCTCAAATAATTGATATTATGAATAAATTCATAAATTAAACTTTAATCCCATGAGCACATGTGCTTTTCTTGCTTTATTGATTTGGTTTAAGATTTTTATAACTCGGTAATCTTTTGTTGCATTGTATATACTTACACCGAGTGAGCTTTTGTGGTTTTATTTGCTTGTGAGTGGCATACACTTTTCTTTCCTATTTTAAAATGTTAAATTCCTATTCTTTCATTGATCGTTCATTAATTGAGTTTCTATCTTAAAATGTGTTACTTGAGCATGATTTTCATATGTTGTTTTTACTCGATAATTGCGTAAGCTTTATGAAATGATCATAGGCAATCTTTGTTATATCACCCATAATAGCCTAAACCACAGCTTTGATGCTTTCCCTAGTCAACCCCTTTGAGCCTAAATATTATCCTTTCATTTCATTACCCAAAATCCCATAACCAACTCCTAATTAGATTTTTGAACCACACATATTACCCTCCTTCCCTTTGTTTGGAATTTTATTTGGGATTGAATGATGTTATTGTCTTGTGGTTGAAATTTAGTCATGTGAGAGTAGAAAAGAAAAGAAAGTAGTGAAAAAGAAAAGGAGAAAGTAGAAAACAAAAGAAAAACATAAGAAAAAGTGAGAAAAAGAAGAAAAGAAAAAGAAAGAGAAAGTTTGTATATATTGTATATAATGTTCAATAATCTTTGTTGCTTTCCAATTGTTATATTTAATGTTTGATTATGGAACTTGTTTTCCATTTTTATTATTGCCCGCATTCTTCCCATTATTCTAAGTTTTCATTCCGAACACTTTGAATACGTACATACATATCCTTCGTTTCGTACCTTAGCCTAGCCTATATTATAACCCTATTCCAGTCCTATGTGATCTTAGGGTGAATTTAAATCAAAAGTCAAAATAGTTTTGATACACTATACCAAATCTGCCGAATTTTCACGATCATTGACCTTGATAAGTTGGACTTGTCAAGGTCAATGACCGTGATAATTCTCGGTGAGACAACTTTTTTTGTTACGATCTTGTCACGATTATTGACCGTGATAAGTTCGTTAGACTTGTCACGATCATGTCACGGTCCTTGACCTTGACAAGTTTTGTCACGGTTTAGGACCATTACAAACCCGTGACAATGTTAAAACAATTGGCACGGTCAAAGACCCTAACAAGCCTTTGACAACTTTCTTTGTCAAGGTCTTGTCACGGTCAATAACCGTGATAATTCTGGGCAGAATTGAAAAAAAAAATCTGCTGGGCAGTATGGCCACTGCCACTGCCCAGCAGTATATATGTACCTATTATAGCAACGTTTTACCTGTTCAAACATTATATATCCAGATAAAATAGAGATAGTGCAAATATATATTCAAAATAGAAACAATCCCGTACCTGTTCAAAACTTTGGGATTCTCCACAAAGTACCTCAACTATTTAACTCCATTGTTTGACCCAATCCCGTAATTTCGATTGTCTTTAAGTGTGATCTCAAACAATCAGGTACATACCATTCCAACCACGATGTCCCGATTTGTTCACAACAAAATGAAAAACCTTAATATAAGAAGAAACAGCATCACCATCAATTATCTCAAATCTACAAACTATTTAGCTAGAAGTGATGTTATGGACCCTTGACGTTCCTCAAAGATAAGAACCTCTAGAAGAGGACAACTTTTGAGAAAATCCAGCACCAATTTCCAGTTCCAGTTCTACTATAAGAATCAACCACTACAAGACACCGCGCAAGAGTGTAGTGCCACCCAACAAGCAAATATTCATAAAAATCGAAATCAAAATCGAAATTGAAATTTAAATATTCATATAAATATAAATACATTACCTATAGTGCCACCCAAACAGCTAATGTACCCCAAGCAATCATGTCAAATATAATTCCCTTCATATCTGAACACTAAGAAACGCCATAATCCTATGGAGTTATGCTCTGCAAATTCCTTCCAACCGTTGTGTAGCCAAACATCACCAGTTGAAGTTGTCAATTCCACTTTCCATATTTTCCCATGTTTTGCTAGAGGTTCCAAGTGGTTGGGTATGGAAAGTGGAATTGACAACTTCAACTGGTGATGTTTGGCTACACTACGGTTGGAAGGAATTTGCAGAGCATCACTCCATAGGATTATGGCATTTCTTAGTGTTCGAATATGAAGGGAATTCTCGCTTCATTTTTTGAGCTAAAGGATAGACGAAGAGATTCAGTCTCCTCTCCACAAATAGGACTCCCCAAATAACTATGTACTAATCACCTATTAAAGGTAAGAAGCGTATATTCATGGATTAGTATAAATAAAACTGAAATATCAAATTCAAATTCAATTTATAATAGAAAGTTCCTCCAAAAGTAACAACTTTAAGCCACTAAGAATATTATACAAAAATTATGCAGTCCCAAACTGTCCAAATGCATTGGAATATTTTGGTACAAATTGGAATTTTTATTACAAATTGAAAAATTGTTTAAAATTCGGGTTATCATAAAAAATGGACTGATATTCGGTAGGAGCAGCCAAGTCATCCACACTACTATTTAGACGTTTTGGCACGTGTTGGACAATTGACCACGACTCATTGTTGATGATTCTGAGTAAAACACTTGGTTAACCTTTTAAAATGCACAAACAAACGGCTTATCGCTTAAGTGGTCGTTGCTCTTCAACTTGGACAAGTCAACCATGATCAAATTGGTGACAGGATTAACTTTTCAAGCATTTTTATCCTCAACTCTTAGCCAGTCATAGTAAAATACAACCTCTTTGAAGCTTATATAATCCAATTCAAATATATTTTGGATTACACCATAGTAATTCATTTCAGCTTCAACGAGGTTTTTATCTTTTGCACTCGCTCGAAAGAAAGTAAGAGCCATGTATGAAATGCCCGAGATCTGTACATTTGTACTTTCCTCGTACACTTTAGCACCAAAAATATAACCGTTCAATCGATACTTTTTATACTCTTGTGCCAGAAACAAGGGTCCAGTGGCTAGACGAGCAATCCTTGATGTCGCATCACCCGTCTTTAAGAGCTGAGAATATAGATAAATTGATTATATTAGTGGTAAAATTTGAGTGTAATGTAACGTTATATAACGACTATTTTCATTATAATTATCTCTTGTGTCAACCACAGCCTAAATTCGTTGTCTGATTATACCATTATTTTTCATCTTTTATTGTTCTCATAGGCTTCATATTTTCTGCATATTACAAAATTAATCATGTATAAAATAATCTAAAATAATGTTAAACATTATAATAATCGAAACTTACTTTTTCCATTCTTCTACATCTTCACGTGTGTCAAATAGATAACGAGCTACTCGTTGCAAACTCGTTAATTTCACTAATTTTCCCATAACATGACCACCATCATCGACGAACTCATCAGTGTCATCAATGCTAGTCGAGTCAGGCATATATTCCCGAGTATATATTGATGACTCCACGGTGATGTATTCTTCTGCAATTGATCCTGTAATGTATCGCGTATTCTTGACGTAATCTTTAAAAACTTTCATCAATCTTTCAAACGGATACATCCACCGATATCTAACTGGACCACAAAGAAGTGCCTCATAGGTGTACCAACAAATGAACACTTATGTCAAAGAATGCTGGGGGAAAGTACTTCTCCAATACACAAATCGCTTTGGTCACCGCCAATTTTGCGGCCACTATGTGTGCTCTATTGACTACCTTCTCACACAAGAGGTAGAAGGTAATACTAATTTGCATAATAGCCCTACGCAAATCCTTATGCTTGGAGAAACAATGCTTAAACAATAGAGGAGCCAATTGCATGATCACATGCCAATCGTGGGACTTACACTTATGTAAATCATGAGTAGCATAATTCACAATCCTTTGCAAGTTGGACGAAAAAGTAGATGGGCCCTTCAAATTATATATTGTGTCTAAAAGCACCTTTCTTTCCCCACTCTTTAAAGTAAAAGCACCAGGGGGAATTATTGTCCCTCCCCTACTATCTTCTTTCAACCATAGTTGTGGCTTAAGTTTCAAAGATTTAAGGTCTTTTCGTGCATTTTCTCCATCCTTTGAATGGCTCCCCCCAAGGCAAGTGCCCACAATAAGTTCAATAAAGTTTTTCTCTGCATGCATCACATCCAATACATGGCGCACCGGGTTATTCTTCCAATAAGGCAAGTCAAATAAAATTGACCTCCGAGACCATGCCTTTCTTGTCTCAGTTTCATTTCCAGTTGGGATCTTCTTATGCTTGACGTTCTTAAATTTGGGATTCTTACCTGGCATATTAGGGCCACATTCAAAAGATTTACTTTCAATTTTTGAACCCGAAAGTTGTCTCGGCGGTAGCCTATGTTCAACCCCGCCTAATAAAAAATTGGAACCTTTCTCAAATGTAAAACTATGAGTCGGGGGTAAAAACCTCCTGTGGCAATGGTATACTTTTTTAACCTAAAGGATAGACGAAGAGATTCAGTCTCCTCTCCACAAATAGGACACCTCAAACCTCATGGGGATAGGATCACATGCCATACACTCTGATTGGTGCTTAGATTTCCAAATGGATTGAAACCATCTGTTGATATAGCCAAACGAATGTTGCGTTGTTCTCGAGCAAAATTAGGATACTCAAAATTCATCCTCCTCCAGGCAGTAGAATCAATAGGATGACGCATGATATTACCCCCTACTTCTGCCCTAGAATGCCAAGTTATTGCCTCTGCTATCCATGGTACTGTGAAAAATCGCTTTAATCTAGGCCCAACGGGAAAATATTTCAATACTTTTTGAGGTACTTTTGAGCTTGTGCCTTCCTTACTAGTAGATTGGACATATCTAGGTTCATCGCATACCGGATAATGATCGACATTTTCATACTCCTTTCGTAGAAATCGTCAAGTTTTATCGTGATATCTTCACGAGCACTTGAATCTTCTACATCATCAGTAACCTCATTATCCTCTACTTCATAAAGTCCGTACGCATCATCAACTAAATCCTCTAACATATTATGATCTACGTCGTCCCCTTCTACATCTATTCTACTTGTTGAAGGTTGTTGTGAAGGTTGGTCGGGGACAAAAGGAACTTTCAATTCACCGTGAAAACTCCAAAATCGATAACTATCTTGCATACCCGATCTTAAAAAATGTAGTTCAATTATTTTCCACTCAAACACCTTACCATTCTTACACCTAGCACATGGACACGGAAACTCTTCATCATTATGACATCTCTTTGCGTATTTCACAAATTTGTTAGCACCTCTGCGAAACACATCCCCCATTCTATTTGTCTCACCCATCCACTCTTTGTATTTTGGATATCCCATCACAGCTACCACAACTAATCACCTATTAAAGGTAAACAAAACTTAGATTTATAGTATGTTTAATTTAATTATGTCTTATTTATATTCAAATTCAATTTATAATAGAAATTTCTATTTCCTCCATCTACTCTAAAGGGTGAGTGGTCCTATCCCATTCAAGACTGCATTTTTCTGTAATATACTTAACAACTCATGCACATTGTTACGATTTGAAAAAAATTTGACAGCATATCCCCGTAGTTCTCCAAGTACACGACGTAGATTGGCAAGTGTGAGTGTTATTTCAATTGATCAATTGAAATAATAGTCACACTAGTCAATCTAGTATGTACCCAGAGAACATTACGATATGACTGCAGAACTTCCTCCAAAAGTAACAACTTTAAGCCACTAAGAATATTATATATAAATTATACAGTCTCAAACTGTCCAAACGGGACAATTCGAGAGATCTCATTACAGGGGTATTGATTCTCAAACGGGTCTAAGGGCTATTGAATGCGTACGCATAAGAACTAGAAGGCTAGTATCTATGCGCACTATATTTAATTTCAAGTATGTTTCATTTAATTATCATACTATATATATATATTGTTCGATATACAAAGTAATTTAAAAAAAAGTTGAAAAATCCCACCCTCATATGGACAATAATCCAGTGGTCATAGCACTTTTAAAACTAACCAACCCAACATTTACTAAATAAAATAATTCAACAACAATGTCAACAAAAAATGTGTATCCCGTACTCCTTCTAATTCATCTACTCAATTAATTCTTTTCATCAATTAAACTAACAATTAAAGTATACAATTATTAATTTACTAATTTACAATGAGGGAAAATCCTACTTTCATATGAAATCGGCACTAATTATTAATTTACTTTCATCTAAAACTATACAATTAAAGTTACAATTAAAGCTATACAATTTATTAATTAAAGCTACACAATTGTTAAGATTGCCCCCCCACCCCCATCCCCACCCCCCCCCACCCCCTACCCCCGCCACACACACACGCACACACCCCCCCACCACACTCACACACGCACACACTTGCACACACACACACACACACCACCCCCTGACCCTCCCCCCACCACACACCACCACATACATATATATACACACATATAGAAATGAAAGAGAGATAGAAAAAAACATACCTTAGAGAGAGAGAGAGAGCTGAAAATCTCTTAGAGAGAGGAAGAGAGGGAAAACAAAAAAACGGTGGGAAAAAAGCGTAGGGTTTTTTTACTGAATAATTTGTCACGGACGTGTCACGGTCATTGACCATGAGAATACTAAAAATATTGTCACGATCTTTGACCATGACAAGTCCATGATACGTAAATTTTGTCACGGAATTGTCACGGTCAAAGACCGTGACAAGGCTTTGTCACGGTCTTGTCACGGTCAATGACCGTGACACAAAATGCGTGTTTGTTGTCACGGTCAATGACCGTGACAAGGCTAAGAGGCTAAAGGATGCCAATTTGCCCATTTTGGTGTAGTGATAATCTATGAAAATGTATTTTGTCACTTTTAATGTGCAATATATTTCATTGAGACTACAGTTTTTCATTTCCTATATAGCGTTCTTCATTAGTGACATGTGTGGGACCTAGTTTCCATTTTCATTTACTCTTTATGCCGGCATGTTTCATGTGTTACATACCTATTTTGAGTGAATTCATTTGATGAGTGCAATTCCCGTGAGTATTGAATATATGCACTCTCTTACGTTTATCCGGTTTATTTAAGTTTTTGCCAAATCATACTATGCATGTGCTCGCTCCCCTCCCACTTTTAAAGTTTCAATTCTATGTGGTGCATTCAATCTGTTAATAACAACGAACTTTTGTGTGAATTCATTCACTTTCTAAAAACATGTTAAAATCTTGTTCGTATTGTTGGTCTTATCGCATATTGATTGGCATATTTTGAGGAAACCATATGATGTTTGTGGGTTTCATCCCTGAAAATCCTCACGAGACGACACTCGTCCACTAGGATAACCTAGGGGTTCCTTATTGCATATGCCAAATGAAATCATATTCCTACAAAAATGGCATTTATAGTTTCGATGCATATATACTTTTTGTACCTCATTCTGTGGACTGATTTTGTTTGTTTCATCACTAGGGACTAGCAATGTCTAAGTCAGGGGGTGTGTTATGTCATGAATATTGCATATGCACGCTCGTTATCTTTATGCATTCTAGAACTTTTTGGGTTCTTTATGCCTATATTTATGCTCGTTAACCAGATAACCTCTATTATGTATGTTTATATGTTTTGCAGGGGTTAATTGTGCTTTTGTAGGTATTGGAACGGCTAAAGTGAGGTTCGGTTGCATTTCAGAGATGTTTCATCATTGGATGCTACTTCAGGGCATTTAGACATTTTTCTCTTCATCCCCAACTCATGGGAATTCCACAAATGTGTAGTTCACTGAGTTGGTGTCATGTGGCCTCAAACTGCACATCGTTTTGATATCGGTTGATCAAGATATGGTTGATTCCGTTTCACACCTTTTCCCCCTCTTAATGGACCAAGACCTGCTCAAAACAGAGCACCAGTTGACCAGCCCTTGGCCAACGGTCGACTGATAAATCAAAATTTGGCCTACGAAGGAAAAAAAGGTTTGGACCTGATCGATCGATGGTCTGCAATTTTTGACAGTTTTCTCCTTCTAATTTATTTTTCTCCCAACTTACTATATAAGAGAACATTTTGTTTATTTTGTAATCGTCTGCATTTTGTAATATATTTTAGCGTTTGTAAAAGGGGGAGCTTCCCTCTCCTCATTTCTTGCTGAGTTTTTGCTTTTTTTATATGTAAGTTTACTATTCATCATCTATTTCCTTGTATTTCCATTGTTCTAGTTTAATTTCCAAGATTTCTTTACATTTTCTTGTCTAGATTAACTTATATTTCATTCATTTCTTTCTTTCTTAGTGTTAAATTAGTTTAGTTTCATGTATTGCCCTTAGGTAAATAGGGTCGGGGTTGTATTTCAACCATTAACAAGCATCGAGCTCCGAAAGTTAGGTTTCGTGTAAAATTGCATTTAATTGAAACCTCGTGTATTTAAGTCGGATTATTATGCATTTAAATTTCTTTGTCACGCAACGTTAGTGTTTATGGTGATAATCCAAATTTAATCCATGTGTGACCATTTTCCGTTAAATGTTTAATTTCGCAACTTTGGATTGAATTCCTTATGTGATGTTTATGCTTAATTGGAAATGCTTGGTTAAATGCTTTCGAACCGGAATTATAATTAGTAGTTGTTTAGCCCGTGTGGTAGGATTGCAATCCCGACTCTCACTTTTAAATTGTTTGGTCTTAACTTCTTCCTTTTTTTCACGATAACACCCTATCACCTTTTACCTTTGTATTCTTGAAGTAATAAATCAATTAAAATCTGTATGACATTCCCTGTGGATTCTCGATACCTGACTGACCGTTATACTTGTATCGCAAGTGGATTCATAAATTAGGTTTTTGTATTAACGCGGTGAAGCGAATTCAACAATTAGGGTTTTGATGCGAAGCTACTTTTCACCCTTGATCACCACTCTTTTAGGAGATGCCCATGGGGAAACCCGAGAGATCAGGAAAAACTCCAAGCGTTACTAGCCCCACCTCAATTTCAAACTTTTCCACTGGCACTACAATATCCAATGCTACCACCACCACCTAGAGACCTACTTAGGGTCTCCCTCAGCTGCATTGTAGACGCATGTTCAACTTTTACCAACATGATCAACAAGCCCAACCACATGCCATCGAGGGTATTTTTTATGTTTATGGTTCATATGCATAAATCTTGTTTGACACATATGAGTCACATTATTTCATTAATAGTACATTTTTCATGACTTCGGGACTTAGATATATTGCTACCTAGGTCTCATTGCATTTTGATACCCTAGTAGGTAGGGTTGATGATTTACGTCATGTTTGTAGAGACGTAGTCATCGATATTCGTCGACTTTTTTCATTTGATTTCTTGATTTTGTACATGAGGTCATACGATATCATTTTGGGCATGGATTTTTTTATCCCAGTATCATGCCCATATCAATGGAAGTGGGAAAGCTATTATGTTTGCCATTCCCAGGAAGAATATTTTTCTCATGTCTAAGCCTAGGATTGAGGGAGGGTCTGGTGCACACTTGTATTACATCGATGACAGCATTTGAGAGGAGGTTACTTTATCCTTAAAGTTAATACCAATAGCCCAGAAGTTTTCAAATATATTTGAGGAGGTACCGAGGGTACCACCCACCTATGAGAATGACTTTGTTGTAGATTTGGCACCGGGCACCAGGCCCAAAGTGAGGTCACCATAGAGGATGGATCCATTGGATATGAGATAATTGCGAGAGAAGATATAACAACTTCTAAGCTGGGTGTTTATATGAAGGAGTATGTGACCATGGAGAGGCCCAGTCCTATTTATTAAAATTGACGGTTAATGACCGAATGAAAAATTGAGTGGTTATATAAGGATGCTATCTTTGTTTGATTTTCCGCTCAATACAAAAACCTTAACTTTTACTTTCGATGTGTAGGGTATCGAATACACAGTGAATGATCATTTGAACTAAATTGATTTAAAACTTCAAATATAGTGTTAAAGTTTTTTTTTGGATTTTAGTTTTAACTTGATTTTTTTTATAATATATATGCAAGGAAGGCTGTGGATAGCCTTTTTGACCTCTTAAATATGTGAATCTGAGATGGAAAAGTTAAAGTCATTTTAATGGTTACACACTCATTGAGGAAAGAAATTAAACATATAGGGTAAAAACCTTACATAAAAGATGAAAACTTTAATCTTGAGAGTGTAACTTCTAACATATATACATCTCATACTAAGAGTTTGAAAACACATAATGCTTGACATTATATGTGAAGCCTCCATAGAATTAATTCAGTATATATTAACCCATGAATGTACTTTTATACTTTAAGAATCTAAAAGGATAACACTATTTTCAAATAGGTGAGATGATGATCCACAACCTATTTAACAAGTGAGACATATTTATCAAAGCAATAAACTAACTATCAAAGCAATAAACAGATTATTAAAGAAATAAAATAATTATCAAAGAAATATACTAATTATCAAAGAAAAAAACTCATTGCTAAAGCAATAAACTAATTATTAAAGCAATAAACTAATTATTAAAGCAATAAACTAATTAAACTAATTAATGAATCAATAAACTAATTACCAAAATTAACTATATAAAAAACTAAAACTTTATTAAAACTAAAGAATATAAATATGTTTTAGAGAGTGAAGGAGAGAGTTAGTGAATTGGTGGGTAAAAATGAAGAGGAGATCTTGCTATTTATAGGTAGATGGGGAGGTAAGTGGGTATGCCGACAGAGCTGAATCGATCATATTTCTGATCATATTGATCCCTTTGTCTGACAGTTGAATGGTTTTGTTGTAATGTACAGAAACTCGCATAACTTCATCGTTCGGAATCAGATTAACGCACGATCAAATGACACGCGAATCTAATTAAATGATATAAATGTTTATTCTTTAAAAGCAACTGAAGGTTGAATATATGCACTCTCTTACGTTTATCCGGTTTATTTAAGTTTTTGCCAAATCATACTATGCATGTGCTCGCTCCCCTCCCACTTTTAAAGTTTCAATTCTATGTGGTGCATTCAATCTGTTAAATTCAACCGGATAAATGTTTAGTGATAGTAATGCACCATAAAGTGATGCCTAGTAGGGTATCAATCTAAAGGATGTAGATCAATGAAATTCCTACTGAGTAACGATGGATTCAATTAGGTCCGCCAAGGATAATAGTGTGTTCCACAGGGCCAACAAGCCAATGGAATAACGAGAGTAGCAATCGAAGCCTAGACTACCAGGTCTGAGAGAAGGAAAATCTCGATTTGACCAATAGAGCCAGAGATAGGGGAATGACACCAAGAGGTGTCCTATATGTGGAGTGTAGGGCCACATGTATCAACATTGTCTGCAACGAGTTAGGGTACAAGAGTGGGATTCCCAGCAGGGCCAATAGTTGTAAAAGTTTTTGGATCGGTTCGGACGAGAGTGTTATGTACAAGAAGAATTTGGACTGCCAGTGGAATTGGCAATTAAAGGTGTGAGTTTATACTATAGAGTAAATGGTTTATGTTATTTTGTGACACGAGCGATTCACAGTATTTCGTTAGCACTAAATTCACGCGTGAGACCAGTTTAGTGGGTGTATCGTTAGTGTTATTATTATGTATATATATTAACCATTGGCTTGCTGGGCTCTTTTTAGTTCCATCTGTAGGGGAACAGGTTGGGACACTGAGAAAAAATATTTTTGTGGGTTAACTCATTTCGAGAGATGATATTCGAGTATAAATTTATCCTGTGTATAGTTTGGTTAGTGACGAATTGAGTGATGGTGGGTTGTTACAATACGGCTATCGTGTTCGCTATTTCAAGGAAGGATATGTTGTATAGCGACGTGTCACCTGGAAAAAGGTTGAGCTTGCATTTATATTATATCGTGGAGGATAATTCAGAGGTCATAGTTGTTTTGTTATATTTGATCCCAGTGTGTAGGGACTGTACTAATCTGATTTGGGGATATTAAGCTAATTGTTTAGCGAAGAAAATTAGCTTGTTATCGACCTGGCATGGGAAAACTAGTGATAGTGAGAGCACCGCATTTTATAACTCCTTTCGTGATGTGGGAGTGGAGGTTAGACGTGTACGTCCGGGGACAGGATTTTGGATGTTCTGATCATGTGTGTAGGACCTACGGATCTCGATGACCGATAATTCTAGGTAATAGTGTATCGGGGGGGTTTACTTGTTTGAATTTCTCTTACGAGATGTCCCACGCATGAATCCCAGAAAATTTTGGGAGTTAAGAGATGTGTTGGTCACTAGGGCATAAGTTACCACTTTAGTTATTAGACGTGTATGTGGGTGAAAGCAAGAGCTGAGAGCTATTCTATGATGTAAGACCTGTAGAGACGATTAGTGTTGTGTGAGGAGCAGTGGGGAAAAATTTTTGCCCCACTAGTATTTGGGTGGGGTAGTCTCGATGGGAATTAAATCAATTTAGTAGGGTAACTTAGGTTTGTTGTACGGTATAGCCACACTGAGAATGCGAGGTCGGACTTGAGATAAGTATGTTACGTGTGGAACGCTGGAAATGATTGTGTAGTTGTGCACGAGATATAGGGTGTATGGGCGCCTTGGTTAATTTCACTTTCGGTATCATCTGTGATAAGGAGTCTTAGAAAGATATTATAAATGTGTCTGAGGGATAGTTAGAAAAACAAGTGGAAATGTAGGAGAGGCTGAACTTCGTTCTAGTAAAGGAGATAGTCTGACTATGTGTATGTCACAAGGAAGCTTCCATAATCGAGGCAAGTTGAAAGGTGAATCAAAATACATTGGGAACAAATGAATTCTCACCCAATTGAATGTGTAGAGTGGTTCGCGTATAGATAGGATGGTAAAATTCCAATAGATGGAAAAGGTCCTAAGAAGTGCGCAGCTTTGGAGCAAACACACGGACCATGATTTTGTATATAACAGAAAAAGGGGAGTAATATGTTCCACGTTGCGTGAGATGTTGAGTGTGTTGATTTCGGGTTGAGTGAGACATAGTAAAGTCGTCTCCAAGTGCACCACTCGTAAAAGTAAATGGTTGGTCCGATACTACCAACCCGAATGTTATGATAGATTGATAATTCCAGGGACGAAATGGATATCCAGATTGATAAAGTTCATATTTGGATAATCAAAATCGCGGAGTAGTCAGGATTTTCTTTGGGTTGTTATGTGAATTGTCCATGGAGAAAAAATTGTTAATATTTATGTTATGTTATCGGGAGTGTGCCCAGCAGGTTATTAAAAAAAAGGAAGAAATGAATCGGCACAAGGTACCATCCAATACTATTGTAAATCAAGACGAAACCTTTGAGTCCCACCTTGAATAGGAAATATGAGGAGGCAATGGGGGCGGAGTTGAGCTCTGATATAGGTGTGTTAACTGTAGACCGCCGCTTGATAGTCAGGAGGGGTGACATAGAATGTGGAAGAATGCGAGAATGCATGTCTTGGATTTTTAGAGTAATTAGAAATATTAACTACAATTGGTGGAGTTGCATGTGATGACACGTAGCAGAATATTAATTGTGAAGTGACTTCTGAGGTTTAATGGGGAGATTTTTTTCACCCACCCTTGGATAGTTGAAAAAGGGGAATTAACAAGTTTCTCGGAACCGAAGTGATTCATGATCCATTGAAAAGGATTGAGTCAACCCACATTATTTTCATATAGTTCAAAAACGTAGTGAGAGTAAGTTGATGTGAACCAAAATTTTGAGGCCTGATATGAGTAGACAGGGATTGCTGAGGGTGTATCCCGCGAGGAGAGATAACTTGGTACGACAATAAGGGAAATTGGTACATATTGAAGTGAAGCCTTTCCTAACATATATATGATAGAACCAGTAGAGTATAGGCTCATCTTTTGAGACATTGTTATCGAATTCATGATAGTTTTGCGTGTCACTATATAATTGAGACATTTAGTGTAAGGAAATTTTTTGGTATATAAGGGATTGAATGAATTTATCATTAAATCGTGGGTTGTAGTGAGTAAACCTTCATCGAAATGGTACCATTGGTGTAGGTAAATACAAAATATTATTATGAGAAAATTTTGAGTACGTTCCGATGCAGTTGTGTGAAAGGATCTAAGGTGGTAATATAGGGGCCATAATGCAGAAGAGTCTACTTGGGAGAGAGAGGATGAGGTTGCTTATACCATGTATTCTTTTCCGAATTTCAGGACGAAATTCCGTTATTCGGGAGAAATTATGTAACACCCTGTAATTTTAATAATTTTTATAATGGGATTAATTAAATTAAATTGGGAAATTAATCCTGATTAAAATATATATTAATTAGCATGACAAGGGTTAATATTTATATACATTAAATATTAATTATTTAATTGTAATACCCCGTATTTTTATGCTATATTAATTTGGGGATTTAATAAATTTAATGTGAGATAATTATTTAATAAAAATTCGGAAATTAATTATGTTCTAATTATTAACGTGACGAGAGTTAGTAATTATGGAAAATTTGTTGAATATTACTAATGAGCAATGTATTATGTAATATTGGTTATATTGAATGTCATGAGTGAGTTAAATGACAATTTTGGAAATTTGAGTCGGGACGCGCCCGTGTCGCGTCGGGACTAATTATTGATAAATAAAAGCGAATATTTTATAAGTCATTCGTATGGTCATTTTGAGTGCGCCAACGCATCCGGAAGGCTCGAGATAGTCAGAAAAGTGTACCCGGGGGTTTAGTTTGGGTCTCGGGGCGTTTTTAGGCCTAATTGGTACCCCAGGAGGGCGTTTTGGACATTTCGCATTTTTGGGTAATTAAACCCACGAAAATTCAATGGGTTATATCAGATATCTGGATTGTCATCAAGGGTTAGAAACTCTAAACATGAGTGACGGCCATAAGAGAGAAAGGAGAGAGCTCTCAAGGCAAATTCAAGGCCCGAAATCCACCCGTTTGCACCGCAACCACCACCAACGCGTAGATCGCGCAACGGGCTACGCAACCACACCAAAAACATCTGCAAATCAGAACGTCGAAAATACCAGGCAAGTGTTTATCTTACTTATTTCATTGGTGCAATTTCCATATTAGTTTGGGAATGATTAGGGATGAAATATATGGAAGATAACCCAAATTGTGATAGGAAATTTGCATGTAGTAAAGACTTAAACCTTATTCTGGAAATCTTTTGAGATGTAGGAGAATAATCCAAGAAATTCTGGTGTAATTAAGAAAGAAATTCTGGGGTAAAACAGATTAGAACCATGATTTAGAGATTTTTAGGGTTCTTGAGTTTTAAATGAGTTTCGGTATGATTAATCCATGTTTAGTGACGTAAATTGACATGCTTTACGTAGGATGTGTATCATATCATGTTAGGATGTTAGTAGTACAAGATTTTGGACGTTTGGGGATGTAAAACTTGAAATTGGATGAGAATAGGTGTTAGAACCCGTAACTGCAATTCTGTAGAATCGCAATACCTGCTTGATCGATCGATCGAGCCTAGAGCTTCGATCGATCGAACCCCAAACCTCGATCGATCGACCCCTTCTGGCAGACTCCTATTTTCCCTTGTTAAATGAGTTAAACTTAATTTATCGTGAAATAATTCTTGGACATCCTTAATAGAATGTTTTGGGAGATAAGGAAGACCAGAATGTTATATGAATAAATATTGGGGACTTTTAATGTGAGACGAGGATTTGCATTTTGGGAAAATTACTTAAGGGTCGATGAATTTATGTATTAAAAGGAGAGGTGCGTAAGAGAGTTACGTTGGAACCTTAAGAGAATACTTACTGAATTTTATACTTGGGAAGTTAGAGCCCACGAATGTCACGTAGTAAATGGGAAAAGCCCTTCAAGTTAAGGTTAGAGACGAACCCTTATACGAAATACTTAATGGGAAAATTAAGGATAAATATTGTAATTATGGGTGATGAGAGAAACCTATACTGATACGATAACAAGGGGTATATTTATATGATTGTGTATGCATATATTATGTACGTGTGAAAACCATGCCCGCGCTACTTGCTATCCCTGAGGTTACCGCGCTGGGACGATCTTATCATGTGTTGCCTTATGGGGGATACTGAGTCGTACCCTAGGAGATAGATATCCTTGGTACAGGCTATCGGAATGATAGTTCAGACGGTCCTAAGAGACGTGAGGGTATGTACTGACCTCTTAGAGACTTGGAACCTATGCTTCGCCTCAATCTTGTTTGTGTATATATGTTGATGCAGTTCGAGAGTGATTCCGAACTTGTATATCCCTTAGTGTGAGCGATACGGGGATTGGATAGCAGAGTATGCCTACACCATAGTTTGTATGTTGGTGCTGTTAGAATGTATATATTATACGAGTGCTTAATATATATATATATATATATATATATCTGAAATTTGGGAAATTTAAACTGTTGCTGTGATATGGTAAGTAAGAAATAATTCTGGACTATAAATCGGAAATACTTGTTTGAAAAGTATAATATGACACTGGGAAACTTTATATATTAATGAAGCTAAAATGGGAGTTGTGCTACTAATTGGAAGTATCTTTTTAAACAATGATATTGTTTGGTTTTGAAATCTTATGAGTAATTTGAGATAAGCTAAATTGTTGGGAAGGTTAGTGTGATAAAATGATAGGATAAACCGTTGGTAAGGTTAGTGCGATAGGTGTGCACATTAGAAGAGAGGTGAGAATTTCTCAAGAGAGTGTCGTACTAATATGTTATTGCATTGGCATGTATCAATTTAAATACTTGCTAAACGAATTTTTAAATCATACACACTATCGGGCTCTGACCCGTTTCTTTTTCTCTCTCTCTCTTATATATATATGTATGTATCATAGGTGCCCAGCCACAGGGGCGTCTTGCTTAGGATCTCTTGGAAGGAACGCGCTGCAGCTTAGGTGGGAGTTGCAGGTCTCTTGATTAGATGACTTCGTTCATTCGGATCCACTCCTAGTACTTTCATCTAGTTGGGCATGTGTAGCTCTTTCCATTATTCCGTTGTTATTGGACATTTGTATTTCAGTTATTTTTAGTATTGTTACTATGGGATTTCTTCAGTTTGGATGTGTGACTTTAGATTTCGTATGTTGACATTCGATTGACGAATGTATTAAATTAATTGGATTATGTTGTAGAATTTAATGTGGTGTGATTCTTACTTATTGAATGTTGTTAATAAAATAAATGATTTTTCTTTAAATAAAATTTGGAAAGTATGTATGAAAATGGTTTTGACACTTAGCTTAATTAATTAGGGTGTTAAATTGGAAAATTTTATTTTTCGACAGTGATGTTAAGAATGGAACAACTGTTCACCTTGATTTAATTTAATAAAGGAGTGATCGCCCGGTATTTAATTAGGCGGGGTGTCACAGGTGGTATCAGAGCATCAGGTTCTAGTGTCTATAGGATCTTTACGGCTTATTTCGCTTTCAGCTTAACGTTTTTGCTATAGAGCCCTATTTTTAGGATTGTTGTAATCTTGCTTTTACGTTTAAGTCTTCAGCTATTTGAGATTTGATAATAAATGTAGACTAATAAACTTTTTCACATTTCAGATGCCTCCGAGACGTGCTCCGAAGGATAGGCGTGCCCAGGCCGAGCAGCCAGCAGCTCCGGCACAAGGCACTATGAATGCTAATGAAGTAGCCGCCATTGTTGCTCAGGCGGTGAATGCCGCGCAAGCGGTGACTCAGCAGGCTCCACCCCAGATTCAGGCAATGGCGCCAGCACCAGCACAGCTTCCATCTGCATGGGAGAGGGTTCGGGATGCTTTTCAGAAAGCGCACCCCCCTGAGTTCTCTGGTAGCTCTGATATTGTCACAGTTAGCCAATGGAAGAAAGACATCCAGCGGCATCTCCCTACGTATGAGTTCACCGACGTGCAGAAGCAATTATTGGCTTCCTTTAAGCTGGTGGCAGCCGCTTTGCAGTGGTGGGAGTCCACTACCACTTTGGAGGAGAGGGACACAA
This sequence comes from Sambucus nigra, assembly GCA_949130495.1. NCBI lineage: Eukaryota > Viridiplantae > Streptophyta > Magnoliopsida > Dipsacales > Adoxaceae > Sambucus > Sambucus nigra. Next base: position 271,240,672 of record OX422219.1, on the reverse strand, counting down.
TCCCTATTCAGTCATTTTGGGAGCGATTTGACCTCAAGTATTTTCCACCCGCCGTGCAGACTGAGATGAGGCGGAGATTATTGAATCTGAAGCAGGAGAGTCTTACCGTAGCGGAGTATGAGGAGGAGTTCACGAGACTTCTCACCATTGTGCCAGATGAGGCACCTACTGAGAGCAAGAAGATTATGCTGTTTGTCGACGGGTTAGCTTGGAGGATCCATCAGCACCTTCTTGGGAATTTATCCCTGAGTACTTTCATTGATGTACTCAATGCAGCGTTGATACATTTCCAGGATCACCGCTTCCATCTTCAGGGAAGCAAGAGAGCAGGAGAGTCCATCCAGCAGGGCAGGGCAGGGCCGGGGGTAATAGTGCCAATGGGGCACCATCTCATGGACAGACTCGTCAGCACGAGCAGAGTTCCCATCAGGGGGACCCTGCTAAGCGATTCCGTTCAGATGATTCTAGGCAGGGATATGGGGGCTATAGGCAGGGCCAGTCTAATCAGCAGGGCCATCAGGGCCAACACCGACAGCAGGGACAGCAGCAGGGCTAGCAGCGTGCTAATCAGGGCCAACTGGTCCAGTGGCGGGGAGGCAACGGCCAGCAGGGCCGTTGTCAGCAGGGACAGAGGGGAGGTAATTTTAGAGGCCGATGTTTTGGGTGTGGTAAGCACGGCCATAGGCGCCAGGATTGTCCAGAGGGAGAGAGGGCCCCACAGCAGTAGGGTGCCCGTAATGAGCCACAGAGACCACTTTTTCCACCTGCCCTCCCAGCTCCAGCCCAGGTGCCACCCTACCAGCCGTTCCAGCAACCCCAGTGCAGCAGGGGCAGTTACAGTATGGATGTGTATATAATCTCCACCAGGCAGCAGCTCCACACGCACCACCCATGATTGAGGGTATGTTTCCTATCCATGGTACTATGGGTCGAGTTTTGTTTGATATGGGGGCAACGCATTATTTTATAGCTATGCATTTTGCGAAGGCCTTAGGGTTGTTAGCCACCGCAGAGAGCACAGTGACGTGTGTAGACTCATCACTGGGGAGTGGGTCCCTTATTTTCTTTATATGCCGGGGAGTGGGGGTAGAGATTGGTAGCTTGGTATTACCTGCAGACATGTTAGTTTTAGACATGCACGAGCATGATGTGATTATTGGTATGGATTGGCTCGCAGCTTATAGAGCCATGATTGATTGCTTCGGTGGGAGCATTATTTTTGCCATTCCGGGGCAAGAGATGTTTGTAGTGGCGATGCCTCGCCCAGAGGGAGGTTCGACCGCTCATTTGTATTACATAGAGGAGGATACCTCTAAGGAGGTTGTGATTCCCTTGGATTCGATCCCAGTTGTCAGGGAGTATTCCGATGTGTTTCAGGAAATACCAGGCCTACCCCCCAGTCGAAAGATAGACTTTGTTATATATTTATTGCCAGATACTAGACCTATAGCACGCGCTCCATACCGTATGGCTCCGGCGGAGATGAGTGAGTTACGAGATCAGATAGAGAAGCTGTTAGGTCAGGGCTTCATTCGTAGGAGTACCTCACCTTGGGGCGCTCCAGTTTTGTTTGTGAAGAAGAGAGATGGTTCACTGAGATTGTGTGTGGACTACCGGGAGTTGAACAAGGTCATGATACGGAATAAGTATCCGTTGCCTCGAATCGATGATCTGTTCGACCAACTGAGGGGAGAAACTTTCTTTTCCAAGATAGATCTGAGGTCGGGGTACCATCAGCTACGTATTAGAGAGCAGGATGTTTCAAAGACTGCCTTCTTGACGAGATATGGGTCTTACGAGTTCAGAGTGATGCCATTTGGTCTCACAAATGCTCCAGATGTTTTCATGGACTTGATGAACCGAGTATTCAGAGAGTTCTTAGATCAGTTTGTCATCGTTTTCATAGATGATATTTTGATATATTCACACTCCGAGGAGGAGCATGCCGAGCACTTGAGGCAGGTTCTTCAGACTCTACGAGAGCATCAGTTGTATGCTAAGTACGAGAAGTGTGGATTCTGGTTGCGAGAAGTACAGTTCTTGGGCCATGTTGTTTCTGAGCAGGGGATAGCAACTGACCCGAGTAAAGTGTCAGCGGTAAGGGAATGGGGACATCCCACTACACCGACGAAAGTGCGTAGTTTCTTGGGGTTAGCCGGATACTACAGGAGATTCATTCGGGGATTCTCCAAAATAGCGGGTCCATTAACGAATCCGACTCGCAAGGGGGTACCATATGTTTGGGATGACGCTTGTCAGTTGGCTTTCAACGAGATGAAAGACAAGCTTACTTCAGCGCCAGTCCTTGCTTTACCAAAGCCGGGTGCGGAGTACCTGTTTTACACCGATGCCTCTTTACGGGGACTTGGGGGAGTACTTCAGCAGGAGGAGAAGGCTATAGCTTTTGCCTCCCGCAAGCATAAGCCGCATGATAAGAATTACCCCACCCACGGCCTGGAGTTAGCAGCGGTCGTTTTTGCATTAAGGATATGGAGGCACTACTTATTGGGGGAGAAATTCCGCTTGTTCACAGACCACAAGTCACTGCAGTACCTATTCACTCAGCGAGAGATGAATATGCGACAGCGCAGATGGTTAGAGTTTGTGAAGGACTATCAGTTTGACATACAGTATCATCCGAGGAAGGCCAACGTAGTTGCTGATGCGTTGAGTCGTAGACCGGTAGACGAGGTGGCGGACGTCTGGAAGGCAAAGTGGAAGGAGTTGGGTCACCAGGATGCAGTAGCCCGTTCCTTCATATCTATTATGACAGTTACACCCGAGATTGTTATGAGGGTAATACAGGCCCAGACCACAGACCCGTTTTGCCAGGAGCAGATCGTACGACTTTTAGCCGAGGGTGCTGAGTCCTATTCTGTTAGTTCTGACGGGGGTTTGAGGTTTATTGGGAGATTGGTGGTTCCAGAAGGAGCATAATTACGTCATGCAGTGATGACCCAGTCTCACGGGTCCCGATTTGCAGTACATCCTGGAGGAGATAAGATGTACCAGGATATGAGGAGGCAATACTGGTGGAGTGGGATGAAGAAGGACATTGCTGAGTTCGTGTCCAAGTGCTCTACCTACCAGCTGGTGAAGGTGGACCATCAGAAATCGTCAGGGTTGCTTCAGCCATTGGAAGTACCCGCGTGGAAGTGGGAGAGCATTTCCATGGATTTTATTACAGGGTTGCCTACATCACAGCGGGGCCATGACTCTATCTGGGTGATTGTAGACCGTTTGACCAAGGTGGCTCATTTTCTGCCGGTACGGATAGACTATACCACGGGTCAGTATGCTCAGCTGTTCATTGCTGAGGTTGTCAGATTACATGGGGTGCCCCTGAATATTGTGTCAGATAGAGACAAGATTTTCGTGTCACATTTCTGGGAAAGCTTTCAGGAGGCTATGGGTACTGAGTTGAGGTTGAGTTCAGCTTATCACCCACAGACAGATGGATAGACAGAGCGTACTAATCAGATGTTAGAGGATACGATACGCATGTGTGTTCTATATTTTAGAGGAGGTTGGGAGCCACACCTTCCACTGGTAGAGTTTGCTTATAATAACTCTTATCAGTTTACGATTGGTGTGGCTCCATTTGAGGCTTTGTATGGCAGGCCTTGTCGTTCCCCAGCTTGTTGGCTCGAAGTGGGGGATAACAAGTTGTTAGGACCAAAGGTGATTCAGGAGACCTCCGTGAGGATCGAGATGATCAGGAGTCGCATTCGGGTAGCCCAGGAGAGGCAGAAGAGCTATGCCGATGCGAAACAGTTCTTTCGAGAGTTTAGTGTGGGGGACCAAGTGTTATTGCGTGTATCTCCTATGAAGGGAGTGATGAGGTTCGGGAAGAAGGGGAAGTTGGCTCCGAGGTACGTGGGACCATTTCCCATAATCGAGAGGATTGGGCCGGTTGCATACAGGTTGGGACTGCCAGAGCATTTACATCGCATCCACGATGTATTCCACATCTCGTCGTTGAGACGATATCTTCGGGATCATATGGCCCATACTCACATTGCGATAGATGAGATCGAATTACAGCCTGATAGCTCTTACGAGGAGAGACCGGTGGCTATCCTAGACTATAGTGAGAGGAGATTGAGGTCGTGGGAGCATCATAAGGTGGAGGAATCCACTTGGGAGCGTGAGACAGATATGCGCGAGAGATATCCAGAGTTGTTTTTACCAGGTATGCCTTACTTTCCGAATTTCGGGACGAAATTCCATTATTAGGGGGGAAGTATGTAATACCCCGTATTTTTATGCTATATTAATTTGGGGATTTATTAAATTTAATGTGAGTTAATTATTTAATAAAAATCAGGAAATTAATTATGTTCTAATTATTAACGTGACGAGAGTTAGTAATTATGGAAAATTTGTTTAATATTACTAATGAGCAAAGTAATATGTAATATTGGTTATATTGAATGTCATGAGTGAGTTAAATGATAATTTTGGAAATTTGAGTCGGGACGCGCCCGTGTCGCGTCGGGACTAATTATTGATAAATAAAAGTGAATATTTTATAAGTCGTTCGTATGGTCGTTTTGAGTGCGCCAACGCGTCCGGAAGGGTCGACATAGTCAGAAAAGTGTACCCAGGGGTTTAGTTTGGGTCTCGGGGCGTTTTTAGGCCTAATTGGTACCCCGGGAGGGCGTTTTGGATATTTCGCATTTTTTGGTAATTAAACCCACGAAAATTCAATGGGTTATATCAGATATCTGGATTGTCATCGAGGGTTAGAAACTCTAAACACAAGTGACGGCCATAGGAGAGAAAGGAGAGAGCTCTCAAGGCAAATTCAAGGCCCGAAATCCACCCGTTTGCACCGCAACCACCACCAACGCGTAGATCGTGCAACGGGCTACGCAACCACACCAAAAACATCTGCAAATCAGAACGTCGAAAATCCCAGGTAAGTGTTTATCTTGCTTATTTCGTTAGAGCAATTTCCATAATAGTTTAGGAATGATTAGGGATGAAATATATGGAAGATAACCCAAATTGTGATAGGAAATTTGCATGTAGTAAAGACTTAAACCTTATTCTGGAAATCTTTTGTGATGTAGGAGAATAATCCACGAAATTCTGGTGTAATTAAGAAAGAAATTCTGGGGTAAAACAGATTAGAACCATGATTTAGAGATTTTTAGGGTTCTTGAGTTTTAAATGAGTTTTGGTATGATTAATCCTTGTTTAGTGACGTAAATTGACATGCTTTACGTAGGATGTGTATCATATCATGTTAGGATGTTAGTAGTACAAGATTTTGGACGTTTGGGGATGTAAAACTTGAAATTGGATGAGAATAGGTGTTAGAACCCGTAACTGCAATTCTGCAGAATCGCAATACCTGCTTGATCGATCGATCGAGCCTAGAGCTTCGATCAATCGAACCCCAAACCTCGATCGATCGACCCCTCCTGGCAGACTCCTATTTTCCCTTGTTAAATGAGTTAAACTTAATTTATCTTGAAATAATTCTTGGACATCCTTAATAGAATGTTTTGGGAGATAAGGAAAACCAGAATGTTATATGAATAAATATTGGAGACTTTTAATGTGAGACGAGGATTTGCATTTTGGGAAAATTACTTAAGGGTCGATGAATTTATGTATTAAAAGGAGAGGTGCGTAAGAGAGTTACGTTGGAACCTTAAGAGAATACTTACTGAATTTTATACTTGGGAAGTTAGAGCCCACGAGTGTCACGTAGTAAATGGGAAAAGCCCTTCGAGTTAAGGTTAGAGACGAACCCTTATACGAAATACTTAATGGGAAAATTAAGGATAAATATTGTAATTATGGGTGATGAGAGAAACCTATACTGATACGATAACAATGGGTATATTTATATGATTGTGTATGCATATATTATGTACATGTGAAAACCATGCCCACGCTACTTGCTATCCCTGAGGTTACCGCGCTGGGACGATCTTATCATGTGTTGCCTTATGGGGGATACTGAGTCGTACCCTAGGAGAGAGATATCCTTGGTACAGGCTATCGGAATGATAGTTCAGACGGTCCTAAGAGACGTGAGGGTATGTACTGACCTCTTAGAGACTTGGAACCTATGCTTCGCCTCAATCTTGTTTGTGTATATATGTTGATGCAGTTAGAGAGTGATTCCGAACTTGTATATCCCTTAGTGTGAGCGATATGGGGATTGGATAGCAGAGTATGCCTGCACCATAGTTTGTATGTTGGTGCTGTTAGAATGTATATATTATACTAGTGCTTAATATATATATCTGAAATTTGGGAAATTTAAACTGTTGATGTGATATGGTAAGTAAGAAATAATTCTGGACTATAAATCGAAAATACTTGTTTAAAAAGTATAATATGACACTGGGAAACTTTATATATTAATGAAGCTAAAACGAGAGTTTTGCTACTAATTGGAAGTATCTTTTTAAACAATGATATTGTTTGGTTTTGAAATCTTATGAGTAATTTGAGATAAGCTAAATTGTTGGGAAGGTTAGTGTGATAAAATGATAGGATAAATCGTTGGGAAGGTTAGTGCGATAGGTGTGCACATTAGAAGAGATGTGAGAATTTCTCAAGAGAGTGTCGTACTAATATGTTGTTGCATTGGCCTGTATCAATTTAAATACTTGCTAAACGAATTTTTAAATCATACACACTATCGGGCTCTAACCCGTTTCTTTTTATTTCTCTCTTGTATATATATGTATGTATCACAGGTGCCCAGCCACAGGGGCATCTTGCTTAGGATCTCTTGGAAGGAACGCGCTGCAGCTTAGGTGGGAGTTGCAGGTCTCTTTATTAGACGACTTCGTTCATTCGGATCCACTCTTAGTACTTTCATCTAGTTGGGCATGTGTAGCTCTTTCCATTATTCCGTTGTTATTGGACATTTGTATTTCAGTTATTTCCAGTATTGTTACTATGGGATTTATTCAGTTTGGATGTGTGACTTTAGATTTCATATGTTGGCATTCGATTGACGAATGTATTAAATTAATTGGATTATGTTGCAGAATTTAATGTGGTGTGATTCTTACTTATTGAATGTTGTTAATAAAATAAATTATTTTTCTTTAAATAAAATTTGGAAAGTATGTATGAAAATGGTTTTGACACTTAGCTTAATTAATTAGGGTGTTAAATTGGAAAAATTTATTTTTCGACAGTGATGCTAAGAATGGACCAACTGTTCACCTTGATTTAATTTAATAAAGGAGTGATCGCCCGGTATTTAATTAGGCGGGGTGTCACATTAATGAGTAATAAATTGATAAGAAAGTATTATGATTGTCGTGAGTGAGAAATAGGACAGTTATGGTAAATTTAGTCGGGATGCCCGGGCTGGTCGTGTCGGGACCTAATTTTGGAAAATAAAATATAGGTGCATTTAAAAAAATTCAAATGGTCATTTTGAGTGCACTAAAGTGTCCGTAAGGGTTGAAATAATCAGAAAACTATATTCGGGCATATGTATAGGGTCTCTGGTCATTTCTGTGTCGACCCGGCAAGTGAAAAGTCAAATTTTGACCTTTGGATTTCATACCTATGAAGAAATACGTGATTAACTACTTTATAACCAAATCTTTGGCTAATCAAACGGGGAATTGAAAAATCAAAGTGAGAGGAAACCAAAGGAGAGAAAGTGTGAGAGCTTTTATCAGAAAGTGAAGAGTTTCTCAAGAAGGTGAAGGGTCTTAAAGGAGGAGCAACATATAGAGCCACCTTGCACCACCACCACACACCACCAAAATTTGGGAAGAACGAGAAGGAGGAACTTACATAATTTTTTCCAAAGAATATTCAGAATCAATCTAAGAAGCAAGTGGTTTAAACTTTCTTAATTACGAGTTTGCTGAAATACATGCTAGATTATAGGATTTTTGGATAAAAAACCAGGTTTATAAGATTTTGATTTTAGATAACATCTATAGGGAGAGTCCCCACCAAAGAGTATTTAACTTAGTTAATCTGTTGATTGACCTACGAAGGAGGAGGAAGGCTGCCTGCGTCAGTTACCTCAAAGATGCTCTACATAAATGGCTTGAAGGACCTACCTCAAATATTCTCCAACGTACCTGGCTCGAAGGATCCAATCCCTAGATCGAAGTCACTTAAATGATGATAGCTTGTAATAAGAAATAGAATTACCTGTATCATGTAACTTACCTTGTAATATATGTTGAGTGAGGTTGTTTGGTACCCACGAGGGACCATGCCTGGAAGGCCATGGGATAGCCAACATGCTCTATCGAACAACCTCATCTTGGGAACCTCACAGGGACATGGTTTGGAGGATTGAGAGCAAGGAAACATTGGAAATACAATTACCAACCCTCTTGGCACACTTGGGTAAAACCTCACTTACTTGTTCGAGACACTACAGCCAAGCCACCTCAACTCTTACTTGTTCAAGGGAACCTTATCAAGGTACCTCAATCTTGCATCTTGGTTATAAGATAGTTCCTAACCAATAAATAGAAACTAAACACTCGAGCTACCTATCAGTCGAGCAACCTTTGAAGCAGACATCATCTCGCCTGAGTGATGTGACTATACACCTGCCAGAGTCACCGTTTAACCACTTTCTAACGTCATAATGACTAGCAATCAGGGACTCAAAGCTATAACACTCAAGTGAGTTTATTCTTATCAAGGTAGGTCTAGTTCATCAAACCTGACCCTCTAGTCATCCTAAGGTAAGCTCCAAGCTACCATGTCACGTCCCTCATTAATGCCCACCATACCTCCTGGCAATGAAATAGTTTGCCGCCAAATTATGAGATCCCATGCATTTAGTGCAATATCTTTTACATAAATGATAGGTACTTGGGCATTTAATACGATCGACCCTATTGAACGCGAGAAAGTTTACTCGAGTAACTTACCTTTCATATAAATACACCATATAAACAGTTTAAGGGGCAGAGCATTCTGAACTTAGAATTGTTGCTCAACTTCCCCCATACACGAGATCTATTTTGAGAACATAACTTCCCACATCTATTGAATACCCATAGCATTGGGCATTAATTAAGCTTGAAGTTCCTACCTTGACTTTATTGTGCCTTGGGTGCTTGCTCTTTCTCCCTCCGACCACGTCACTTGCTAGTCCCATATATTTATTATGTCTGTTGTGTATTTATTGTGCCAACATATCAATATTGAATCCCTTTGTATTTATCTACTTGTGTTCGTTGTCAATATTTAATATTGCATGGTGTTGATCCCAATCTTGATAAGGGATTACGCCTCACTTGATACTAACCGCATTCTAAAAGTCCCAATCTTACATTTGGTGACTTTATTGGGGAGGTATTCTCTTGTAAAAAGATGCCTAAGGATGACACCACCATAATCATTAACTTTGACGCCATACAGCATGAGGAGGAGGCAAACCTCTCTATGCTATCTGAGGGCGTAAGAATAGCACGGACGGAGCCTAGTGCTCCCAATATGGGTGTGACAAAAATGATTGGTGCACAAACGGGAATAGGCCCAACATAAATGAAGGGACTCGTGGGTTTGTTCGTAGAGTTCATCAAACCTCTGGCAGCCTAGGTGATGTTGGGGATCCCTATGTGAGGGAACTCCTTCACTACACCACCAATGGTAATACCGGCCCCTACCGTTACGGGGGGTGTTACTACGCTCTCTTTTAGTGGTGCTTTCCTTACCGCTCTGCCAACTTTTGGCAGCGAGCCTCCCACCACAATCCCACTCATGACAATTGGCCCAAGGCCGCAAGGTGGGGGAACGACTTTGACGACTCAGACTACGACGGTCGACATGAAAAAAATTTCACCACTCGCTTCGGCAATTCCGACAGTAGTAACAATGAAGCCAACTAGCTCTTCACTGATCGGCTTAGAAGAAACTAAGAAGGAACTACTGAAGTTCATAGCAGTGCCCAAAGGGGGAGATAGTTCTTTGGTGTATGATGACTTTCGTACTCTGTACCTAGAGGCACACAACAATGAACCCTACCCAGTAGGGTATATTCCCCCAATCTTTGAGAAGTACACGGGGAAAGGTAAAAACCCAAAGGAGCACGTGAAGATATTTATAGAAAGTCTTGGGGCCCATTGCAACGATAAAAAGCTAAGGTTTAGGGAATTTTAAAAGTACTTGATAGAGAAAGAATACACGTGGTACTCCCACCTGACCCAGTGTGGGCTTCTGGGAGGAATTGTACGTTTTGTTTGTACAAAAGTTATTTTTGGCTGAGGATGAGTTTACACTCACGTAGCTAGCCCGTGAGAAGAAGAAGCCGGGGGAGGATATTGTGGCCTATATTAGGAGGTTTCGCGAGCGCTCTTTGGACATGAGAGCAGAGACACGGGAGGATAAACTTTTGTAAGTTTGTACAGAGGGCTTGTTGGATGAGTATATGCCATTTGATTAATGAAACACGAGAATGGACGTTCACAACATTCTTGAAATCAATGAGGAACATGGATTTAGTGGTTAAACCCGTAGTACCCCCGCCTGCTTTGTCAAACTTGCTACTAAGGCCAGTGGTTACCTCAAGTAGGGGAATACCCTCGAGGGTCAATTATGCAGACGCTGGGGCAAAGGACGAAATCAATGGCGACTGGGGATGCAGAAGGGGAAGAGATAACAAGAGAAGATTTAAAGATCCCCCCAAGCTACCTTAAATGGTGGAATAAACTCTGAACCTGTATGATCTTATGGTTTGCGAGAAAGTATGCAGGCAAGTCAATGTGAACACAATATAACTCTCCCGGGAGGACAGGGCAAACCTCATTATTGTGCACTTCACAATAGGGTGAACCACCCTGCCAAAGAATGTTTTTTACTAAGGAGGTTGATTGACCATCATGTGAAGAATAGAGACATTGAGATGCCAAAAACGAATGTGAACGACAATCCGTTACCACTACATGGAGCCCATATAGCCAGCGCTTTTGATGAAGAGGCTGAATAATTGATGAGAAAACGATGGTTCGAAGAGAGTGACTTCGAAGAATCTCTAGAAGAATTCACCTTTGAGTTGGCTCAGCTCCATTTAGGTGATGAGGCTGAGGACATAGATGAACAAGAAAAAGATGTGCATGACCCCATCGAGGGAATGAGTAGGCAGTTGGGGGCTTGCTCCCTGGAAGAGGTAAATGCAGTGATAGCCTACGATGAGGATGCATATAGAGACATAGAGGAAGTTTATGTGTTAGAAGATGACCAAATAGACCCGTGGATTGAATATGTGATAGTTGCTCACTCGCCAAAGTTTGGATGGTTCCTCGATTAAATTATCCTTCCTGAGGACTCCCGGCTAGAAGTTACGCGAGTCGTCTTGGAGATTGCAAACAAAAACATGGAACCACCCTAAAGTAGAAGGGGCCTATGGCCAAGCTTGTGAGGAGGTATCTCTCAGAAGTCATGTTCTCGAAAGTCGATAGACTGATTAGGTATCCCCATAATAGACCCTTGTATGTTACGACGTCTGTGAATGATTGTGTTTTCTCTCGTGTCTTGTTGGATAAGGGAGTATCCATTAATATAATGCCTATTGGGTCCTTTTATTCTATCCGACTATCAGAAACAAGGATAGTGCCCCATTCGTTTGCAGTCTCAGGGTATGACAACCAGTCATCCAAATCGATGGGATATGTTAATGCAGGTATCACGATGGGGAATATCACTTCTCATATTAAGTTCCACATCATGAACTAGAGCCAACATACCAACTTTTAGTGGGCAGGGTATGGATGCACAACCATGGGTTGGTACTCTCCACTTATCATCATTGTGCTAAGGCAAACATAAAAGGCAAAGAGGTGGTGATTTGAGTTACTAAGAAGCCCTTTAAGAGCGAGGAATCTCACATGGTAGACGTTTCTTTCTACACAGATCTGACGGAAGAAGCCACGGTGGTAACAAGGTACAATAGAGGAATAAGGGTCCCGAACACTCGAGAGAGTGTTCGAGCACCCACCCGAATGGTGGTGACATACGAAAAGGAACAATACTTGGGTGTGGCAAGGACCCCTATCCTATTGAGGCATCTTCGAGACCGAATGACTCCGCGCGTTGATCCAATTGAGCACCAAGTCCAGAATTAGAGCGTCCTTAGTAGGAGAATAATGAAAGAAGTAAACGAGTATCACAGGAAGAGGCCATTGAAAGAAGAATCTGCCCGATAGTGCAAACGGGTAGTTTTGCCTAACGACAAAATTATTTATAAATTATGAAAGTATGAGCGGGCACCTGAAAGTTTGGACAATGTAGCTGACCCGGTTTATGAATGATTCTTGAATCTGTGGCCTAGAAATATTTAGTGATTGATAACTCTGGAGTGCAAGAGTTTATGGAAGAGGTAGAAGAAGAACCTGGGTGCATGAAAGAGAGTCCCAGGCCACAGATTTAAGAGCTCGAGAAAATTGACCTGGCCAAAGAAGGTGATGATCCTAACCCCATTTTTATCTTGAAGGACTTGGAGGGAGTACCTTGAGAGGAGTTGATCAAATTGATACTAGATTTTAAAGATGTCTTCGCATGGAAATACACCGAGCTACCTGGAGTAGACAAAGACATGAGCTGTCATAAATTGAATTTTTTGCCATCGGCCATCCTAGTGAAGCAGGCCACCCGAATGTACGAGATGAAATTGGATATAAAAATCAAAGAGGAATTTCAAAGACTACTTATGTACGGCTTCATAATTCCAATCCAACATCCGATTTGGCTCTCTAGTATCATACACGTGGGAAATAAAGATAAGAACTAGATCAGAATATGTGTGGACTTTAGGGACCTAAATCGAGCATGTCCGAAAGATGAATTCTCGCTACCTTTCATTGATAGTTTGATTGATGCAACAGTGGAACATGAGATGTACAACTTTATGGATGGTTATGGCGGATACAACCATTTAAAGATAGATCTAGACAATGCAGAGAAGACCGCTTTCTGAACGCCTTTGGGTAACTTCATGTACATAATTATGCCTTTTGGGTTGAAGAATGCAGGAGCCACCTACCAGAGGACAATGACGGTCATTTTTTATGATCTTTTTCATAAGATCGTGGAATTTTATATTGACGATCTGGTAATTAAATCCAATAAGGAGGGGTCCCACCTGGATGATTTGAGGAGAGTGTTCACTCGATGCAGGAAGTACAAACTGAAGATGAATCCCCTCAAATGCGCGTTCGGGGTGACAAGCGGGAAATTCTTGGGCTTTGTGGTGAACCATCAAGGGCTGCAAATGGACTTGGACAAACGTCGGTCCATCCTTGATATGACAAGGCCAAATTCAGAGAAGGAGTTGAAAAGATTCCTTGGTAAAGTTTCCTATTTGAGGAGGTTCGTCCCAGGGTTTGCCGAGGTGACACAACCGTTGATGGAGTTGCTAAAAAAGGGCATGAAGTTTGCATGGGAGGCGATGTACCAAGATGCCTGGACAAGCTGAAAGCACCCCTTACTTCTCCTTAGACAATAATCCCCCCGAAGGCAGGTATCCCTTTATTTCTATATCTTACATAAACTGAATGATCTATTGGTGCTTTGCTGGCCCAAAAGATGGACCGTATAGATAAACCTGTTTATTACTTGAGCAGAATCATACATGGGTCTGAGGTCAGATATACTAGTATTGAGAGGCATTGTTTATCCCTTGTATTTGTAGCACAAAAACTTAGGCACTACTTATTATCGTTCACAGTTCATATTGTAACTAGGTGTGATCTTATAAAGTTTTTGCTTGCTAGAACTGTGTTAATAGGCAGGGGCAGCACGATGGTTCTAAATCCTCTCAGAGTATGATCTTAAGTGTGTGGTACTTCAAGTCATCAAGAGACAGCATATGTAGATTTGTTGTCTATCTTTCCATCAAGAATGTTCAAGCCACCTGTTGAAGAGCTCACAGGTGACGATCTTTAGGCCAATTTCATAGCATCGAGCCTAAATGAGTTGAGTATGGAATTTGACTGATCTTCGACCAAGAAAAAAAGGGGAGCTGGAGTCATTTTACGGAGAGATGTGGAAGAATTTCGTTTATCTTTTGAGATAGAGTTTGAATGTTCGAATAATGAGGCTGAATACGAAGCAATAGTCTTGGGGTTACTCGAAGCCCTTAGACGAGGTATCAAAATCCTGATGATAAGGGGGATTCCAACTTGGTGGTGAAGTAGGTAATGGGGGAATTTACTTTGAAGCATATCAGCCTAGATCCCTACCAAACAATCATTAAGCGATTACTCGACCAGTTCGAGGTGGTAAAGATCAAGAGTCATCCCCGAATGATGAACTAACATGTGTACGCCTATACCACCATCGCTCAAAAGATTGCCTTCGATGGAGAGTCAACGGTGGTTCAAATCACAAATAGAACAACCCCCTCAAGAGTGTTGGAAATTTTTCCCTAAAACGACAAAGATGATTAGAGGGGTGAGATCATAAAGCAACTAGAGAGAGGCTAAGGGCCACTGAGCTTAGTTGACTTGGCACAATACTTTGGTACCAGGGGAAACTTCTACTACAAAAATAAAGGGGGTTGGTTGTCCAGATGTGTGGATCCAGAGAAAGCCAAAAAAAGATTGATCCAGGTGCATGAAGATAGCTATGAAACCACCGAGATCCCTCTATACAGAAGGATACAATAGGTAGGATACTTCTGGACATCGATGAGACAAAATGATGCAGTTGTACAAAGAGAGTACACGAAGTGTTGTCTGTTCTATCAGGCAACAGAGTCTAATTTCATTGATCAACCCCAAGATTGGAGGCAGCCGTATATGAATCTATGGATAGACGGAGTATTGCTTATGGACAAAGAGGATGCCACTAAGGTAAAGAGGCGGTCACTAAGTTACTTTATGCAAGAAGGGAAATTATACCGATGAGGCTACCATGACCAGCCCCTAAGGTGCATAAGGAGAGAGGAGGCCGAAGAAGTGCTGAAGCAAGCTAACGAGCCAAGACACATCGAATGAGCCAAACTCTATGACCAACTCATGACCTTAGGGTATTATTGGACCACAATAGAGAAAGATTCAGCGGAGTTTGTTCATAAGTGTAAAATCTTGTCAACTACATAAGAATATGATTCACTCTCTTTCGGTGGACCTACATTCCCTCTCTATAACTTTTTCATTCCATACTTGGGCATTCGATCTAGTGGGGGCCATAAACCCTTCATCGCGAGGAAAGATTGGTATTTTGGTAGCCATAAAGTCCTTCACAAAGTGGGAAGAGGCCATACCACTCAAGAAATCCACAACGGGGATAGTGGCCCGATTCGGTATCCCGAAGGTGTTTTTAATCAGATAATGGCACCCTTTTCATGAATAGTGATGTACGTTTGCTAAAAAATAAGTACTCCACCATCCATCATAAATCAACGGTAGCATACCCAAAGTGCAATGGGCAGACAGAGGCCACCAACAAAAGCTTAGTAAATATTTTGGCAAAGATGTTAGAAGATTTCTCGGGCACATGGGATGACAAGATCCCCGAAGTACTTTGGGCTTACCGAACAACAAAGAGCAAACAAACGGGGCATACCCCATTTTCCTTAGTGTTTGGGGGCAGAATCTGTGTTACTAGTTGAACTCAAGGTACCTTATGCTCGATACAACTTACGAATTACCATGCTCCCTCACACCCGACACGTACAACTCGAAGCACTGGAAGAAGATCGAGACAATGTAGTAAGACACTTCGAGAAGTACAGGAAGTAGTTGTCCAGATCCTACAACCAATTGGTGAGGCCAAGGAAGTTTAAAAAATGGAACTTGGTTATGAAAGCCTTGTGGGTTTATCACTGCCCAATTTTGAGGCTAACTGGGAAGGACCGTACGTTGTTCAAGTAACTCATGATTCGGGTTATTGTGAGATATCTAAGGTGGAGGACAAGATTGCTTTCAAACTTAATAACAAGTGGCTGAAGATATACCATGTTTAAGTGTATGTTTTGCCAACACCTTAGTTTATCACACTATATCTTGTTAATGTTTGTTCGAAAGGATGTCTCTTGTAAACAATTGGGCCTATTCGCTTAAATATAGTATGTTACGATGTTTAGGTGGAAAATGTTAGCCCACTACTCTTTATATGTTTATTATTCTCCTTATCTTGTATGGTGCGACTTATATTGATGTAATAGTCTAGCCAGTGTTAAAAGAAATATGGGGGGAATGGAAGAAAAATACCAAACACCACAAACTTTTTTTATTTAATAAAGAAGTACTGTGATTGAATGCAAATAAAGTAAAGAGGGGGATCACAACCCCAAGCTAAGAAACACTAATAAAGGAAACATTAAACAAGGGTGACTACGTGCTATCCGTAATGAAATTAAGGTTCGCCGATCCAAGCAATCGATGGTGATGTTAGGGAATAATTTGCTCAAGGTTGTCCTGGTCTGTAATAAGATCGGCCAAATACTTCTGACGAAGCTCCATCTGTTACTGAATAGACTCTAAGTCTTGTTCCCTCTTGAGAAGCTCAACCTCCGCCCGATCAATAGCTTCACCAGCCTCCTATACCTTTTGTTCAGTCATAACCAGTTGGGTATCCAGACTTACGAGCTCCTCCAAAATAGCTACCTATGAGCGATGAGAGATCTACAGTCGATGATAGAGGGAAGGTAGATCAGCTTTCTTGAAGTCATGGAGAAGCTTCACTAACCAAGGGAATGAGAATCCGTCATTTATGAGCACATTAACTTTCCCCAACAAAGACTTGATTGTATCATAACTAAGAGATTCGAGGGGTTATTGAGGATCTCCTCCAAGACAATGGTGAGATCGAGAAAGCGACATGCCATCATCCCAGGAATAGGCTGAAGACTGTGAGAGGTGAAGTCGAAGAAAAACGGACCAAGATCTTCTCAATCAACAAATAAGGACCCTCCGTCAAGATATGGCGGAAATTGTCCAAAGTTTGCCTTACAACCAAATCAGGGGCTGCCTCAGGAGGATGGGCACTGAAGACGCTATCACTCACAGATGAAAGTCGAGTATGCGAAGTGCTATCTCTTTATTGAACCCTAAAGGCAACCACTTTGGGCACCTTACCAATGTTAGGCGCTATTCTTTGTATCTATATAGCAGGGGCCCCACCCAAAGATGCAAATTCAGCTAGGGTCCTCGCTTGTGAAACTTCCTGAGCAATAGCTTCAACTTACGGCCCACATGCTACGGGTTGCTTGACCTCTACCTGAGATCCAAAAAATTTCTAAGTGAGAAACAAAATAAGAAAACATATACAAAATGACTTGCAAGTATGAGATTTTATGCCAATAAGCCTTGGCCCGTCTGACCCTCGTTATGGGAGATTTTATGCCAATAAGACTTAGCCCGCCTGATCCTCGGTTATGGGAGATTTTATGCCAATACGACTTGGCCCGACTGACTCTCGGTTATGGGAGATTTTATGCCAATAAGACTTGGCCCGCCTGACCCTCGATTGTGGGATATTTTTAAGACCAATGTGATTTAGTAAAATTATTTTTTTAAATGTAGGGGATAGATAGAAGAATAAAAGAATACCTTTGGATGTTTCTCATCTGCAAACTCACAAGTAGACATTTGAACTATATCCTCCTCCTCAGCCAGACTAGGAGCCACCAAAGGTTATTCATCTTGGGGGCAATCATATCCCCCCAACCATAGCAACCTCCTCTTATCTCCCTTCCCCTTGACCAACCGCAGTAAGATCGTCCCCCTCCTGATTAAGAATGGAAGGCCCGAACAAAGTGACAAGAAATTAATCATTCAAAGAGGGGGAGCTAATGGAGTAGTTGGAGCTGGAACTTGAATAAGAACCTGTGAAGAATAAGGACAAAGAGTTAGAATATCCAGTTGAAAGGAATAAACGAACTTGGATTAGCGAGAAAAAACATACCATAGGTAATGAAGAAACGAGCACAGGGGATTTAAGAACAACTTCAAGGGTCCTCGCATCTGGAAAATTTATCTCAAGGACAGACTACTCGCGTAAAAAAGAGGGATCAGGTAAATATCCACTACTTGACTCAGTTGAACTATCATAAATAATAGCCCCTAGGGGGAAATTAGAGGTTACCTGTGAAGTAGTAGGGGCAGCTATCTCTAGCAAAATATCTTCATTTGAGGCAGGTAAGGTTATGCCATGTTTCTCTAACACACTTCTTTCCTCAACATCATCATACGAGTCACCTTGCGCATCAACCTGAAAAATAAGAAAGTCTGAATAAAATAAAGTTATTAGTCCAAAAACAAAAGAATATAAGTTCAAGACTTAGAAAAAAGAATATAAAGCATACTTCTTCCTCCTCGAGTATAACTTCCAAAACTTTATAATCTTGGGGAGGCAAGGTTGGTTTAGAAGGGGAAACCATCCTCATCAACCTACATCTCCGAATTAACGTAGTATCTTCTTCCACTTCTTCGTCTTCTTCTTCTTTATCCTCCACTTCCCCTGCTTCCTTCGCTCTCTTCTCACTATCCTCATCTTCATCATCATTATCACCAACACCACCAACTACATGTCTCTCGATCAACTCCTCCTCGCTTGATGCCTCCATCACAAGTTTAAGAGGGCTAACTACCTTCCTCTTTTTACTTCTACCAACAAGTTAAAGATCGTATGAGAATCCATGATAGTCCATCTCGATTGACATAAAAACCTAATCGTCTTCTCTCATATTCTCCTAAGTCTGTCTAAGCCAATTAAACATTCAGTTGATTGCTCAGGTGACTTTGAGATCAGGAGTACGGGCCACTGGAGCTTCTTGGACAGTTTTGAGATTTTTTTTTGGAGCTCTCTGAGTAGCCTAAACTGCCGCCCCAGAAGAGGTTATGTATGGAGTATCACTTCTTTCAATTGGACTTGAAGGAACATGGGCAATGGCAGCTACCTCGACCGAAAGGGAGGCTTGAGATGCTTGGTCCACTAGAGCTAATGGAGGCATCTCGAAAGGGATAGTGTTATTGGTGGTGCTAAGAGGAAACACAGAAGAAAAGGTGGTGTAATTTCTCAAACAGAACTTTATGGGTGGGTATCTCTCAAACTCAGAGTATTGAGGTTCCTTCAGAATGTTACTTTGAAAAGGAATAAGATGGTTTTGCCAAAATACCTTTATGTACATTATCGACCTACTTCATCTTGCTTCTTGCTCGGAACAATAAGATTGGATGGGTAACTGGCACAGAGACTTACTGCAACTGAAGTTAGATGGTTCACACATGAAAAGGAAAAGTTTGTTGGCTTCTCACAAGTAAAGTGGCTCAGTAAAAGGGTTCCTTGATCGTAACCAAATTATAGGGCTTCACAATGGGGGTTGTAAACGTAATAGAAAGAAGACCATTTTATATACGATGGTAAATAAGAAGGGATCAATAAAAGGGTGACATTATTCAAGGGATGTTCCTCACCAGTGCCTCATCGAGGGGAGCAGTGGGATGTTCCTCCTCAGTAAAAAAATCATTGGTAAAAAATTAGTCCACCCCAATATAGGGGCCAGGTAAGAACCTTTCATCTCTGTCGACCAAAGTGACGAGAGGCTTCTGGACACTTTTGTGATTCCAGCAACAAATCCAAGGGA
This sequence comes from Sambucus nigra, assembly GCA_949130495.1. Lineage (NCBI taxonomy): Eukaryota > Viridiplantae > Streptophyta > Magnoliopsida > Dipsacales > Adoxaceae > Sambucus > Sambucus nigra. The sequence goes on along the minus strand of OX422219.1, from coordinate 271,221,120 downwards.
CCTTAATGGGCTAAGAGCCGGGGTAGTTACCTACCAGTGGATAGTCGGGGAAATGGGCATAAAGGAAAGTTGTCAAAAGAACATGGTTTACGTAGTTCGAGATATCAAACATGCCGATGCTCAATGTTGAATCAACCGCCACACGATCCAACTAGGTATACAATGAACCAAGTACAATAGCCTTGAGAGGAAGATTCATGCCGATGGTCATCCGAATAGCAATGTTTATTAAGTTCTTTCTGGGGCAATCAGGGGCCTTGCTCCGAAGATATATTTTTTACAACATCACCCATATGTAACCAGTTAGATCGATCTGGGTAACAAAACCTTTTCCCGTCATGGGTGTTCGAACACGTACTTTCCTCAGGGATTCTGGTAGCCTCACGGGCTTAATCACTGCTTTGTCTTCAATAAATTAGAAGTACTTAATCACCTCGGAGTAGGTACACTTGTTATAAGTAACCATACAGTCCTTCACAACTGCTACCAGCTCAGCCCTCAAGGCATTCTCTTTACTGGAGACTATTTCCTCTAAAAAGGTGTCAAACCCTACCACTTCTAACCCTAGAAACATCTTCAAAGGTGATAATGAATTCCCCCCAAGAGGCCACAAAGTTATATGACATGTGACTCCAACGAGAAATGAGTAGTTGAAGGGCGGTGTTATTTTTGGCAAGGGTGAGATCACCCAACCATAGGGAACGGGATAAACCAACGATAGCAAGTTGGACAAAATATTTAGAGTGGATGTGTTCGGTCCAAGGGCCTAATCCCTCACAAGCACCTAAGGAAGCTTCAAACTCTACTTTAGAGAATGGAAAATCACCTTGTTTAATGCGAAAGTGGGAGACAGTGGCGGTAGGAATATAGGCAATATCTTCAGCATCCCCACCCTCCTCTATCAACAAATTGGGGTTATTAATTGGCTCCAATGCATAAGGAAATATCTCCACATTTTTCCATAAATGATAAGACTCGCCAAAAAAGGGTGCACGATGGTAACGCGCCAATTGGTTTTGGCGCGCTTGGGTTTTGGGGGAGGCACCCCTAGCAAAATGAGTTCTCTTGATGATGGGTGCCATGGAAACTTAAGGGAATAAACTGAAAGAGTAAGTTAAAAAGAGTTAAGGGAATGAAGAAGGCAAAGTCTGGTCTCACAAAAACTCAACTCAAGGGAACGAAAACCCAAAGGTGAAGATTTTAAATGAAGGTAACCCCTTTTTTATAGGGGCAACACAGACCCCAATAGGTGGCAAAAGGCGACGCTTAGAAAAATGCAATAATGATTAGATCCATTTGAGTGTTTTTTAAGCACACACTACTGCAGAATTTCAAGGGTTGCAATGATGACGTTTTGGGAGACAAACGTGTGAATGGGTAATGTGGGAACACGCGCGCGCTCTGGTGCTACCATGTGTCACATACAAAAGTACAAACGACCATCTAATTTAATGAGACATGCTTGGGGTATTTTCGTCTTGGGGAAATGAAGAGTTTTGGGGGAAATTTTAATAAACTTCTTCACTTTTCCCAAGGTATCTGCCAAAAGTAATTATGAAGCCTTATAAAAGGAAGAGATATTATTTCAAGAATGGAAAGATATTCATTAAACCGGGTTCAAAAGATAGAGGATAATATAACTCTTCCATTACTAATTAATTGTTTTTTTTATAAATCAAGTGCCCAAGGAAATTTAAAACTTGTTGCAGGAAAGGATTAAAGATCAACGAAGGGTTTTGTATATATGTTTCTTCATGCAATAAATAAATATCTCTATGAATGGTCAAATGTAGGGGGATTTCCCACCAAAGAGTGATTAACTTATTTAATCTGTTGATTGACATACGAAGAAGGAGGATAAAGGTTGCCCGAGAAAGTTACCTAGAAGATGCTCTACATAAATGGCTCGAAGGACCTACCACCAAGATTCTCCAATGTACCTGTCTCGAAGGATCCAATCCCTAGATCGAAGTCACTTGAATGATGATAGATTGTAATAAGAAATAGAATGATATGTATCATGTACTTTACCTTGAAATATATGTTGAGTGAGGTAATTTGGAACCCATGAGGGACCATGTCTAGCAGGGCGTGGGAGAGCTAACATGCTCTATCGAACAACCTCCTCTTGGGAACCTCGTAGGGACATGGTTTAGAATATTGAGAGCAAGGAAACATTGGGCATATAATTATCATCCCTCTTGGCACACTTGGGAAAAAATTCACTTACTTGTTTGAGCCACTACAGCCGAGCCACCTCAACTCTTACTTGTTCGAGGGAACCTTCTCGAGGTACCTCAATATTGCATCTTGGTTCTAAGATAGTTCTTAACCAACAAACAAAAACTAAACACTCGAGATACCTATCAGCCGAGCAACCTTTGAAGAAGACGCCATCCCGCCTGACTGATGTGATTATACACCTTCCAGAGTCACTGTTTAACCACTTTTTGACGTCATAATAACTGGCAATTAGGGACTCGAAGTTATAGCACTCAAGTGAGTTTATTCCTAGCACACTAGGTCTAGTTCACCAAATCTTACCCTCTAGTCGTCCTAAGGTAAGCTCCAAGCTACCATGTCACATCCCTCATTAATGGCCACCATACCTCCAGGCAATGAAATAGTTTGCCGCCAAATTATGAGATCCCATGCATTTAATGGAATATCTTCTACATTAATGAGAGGTACTTGGGCATTTAATACGATCGATCATATTGAATGCGGGAAAGTTTACTTGAGTAACTTACCCTTCATATAAATACACCATACAAACATTTTAACGAGCAGAGCATTATGATCCTAGAATTGCTGCCCAACTTCCCCCATACACGAGAGCTATTGTGAGAACATAACTTCCCGCATCTATTAAGTACCCATATAATTGGGCAATAACAGAGCTTGAAGTTCCTGCTTTGCCTATATTGTGTCTAGAATTCTTTCTCTTTCTCCCTCCGACCATGCCACTGTAATACCCCGTATTTTTATAGCTTTTAAAATTTGCGATTTATTAAATTTAATTGAGATATTAATTTAATATTAATCCAAAAATTTATTTTTAATATTTACTGGCGTGATGTGAGTTAGTAATTATTGGAAATTTGTTCAATATTACTGGATGAGTAAAGTAATATATGAGATTGATTTTATTAAAATTGTCATGAGTGAATAAAATGGCAATTATGGAAATTTAATTCGAGACGCGCTAGTGTCGTGTCAGGACTAAATTATTATTATTAAAGTGAATAAATTATAAGTCATCCGTATGGTTATTTTGAGTGTGCCAAAGTGTCCGAAAGGAATAAGATAGTCAAAAAAGTGTACCCGGTGGTTTAGTTTGGATCTCAGGGCATTTTTAGGCCTAATTAGCATCCCGTGAGGGTATTTTAGACATTTTGTATTTTTGGGTAATTAAACCCACGAATTTTCTTAGTATATATTATCCATTTGGAGTTGTCTCTTAGGGTTAACAAACACAAAACCTAAGCCCAGCCATTAGAGAATAAGGTGAAGAGATTAGAGAAGAAGGTGAAGAGTTTTCAAGCAATCCAAGGCCTATAATTCACCCAATTGCACCGCCACCACCACCAAAATGTAGATCGCACGAGGAGGAACGCAACCATATATTTTTCCTCAACAAATCAGACCCTTAAATCCCAGGCAAGTATCTATCTTTCTGATTTCTATTTGGTAGTCCTTCCATGTTAGTCTAGGAATGAAAATCATAGATTTTAATGGAAGAATTATAAGTTTTGGAAGAGAATTTATATGTTGTAGGGAGAATCCATGTAGTCTGAGATCTTGATCATATGTAGAGGATTACCCATGAATTTATTATGATATTTGGGAAGAAAATCTAGATTAAAATAGAGATTTGTGATTATTCATGAAAAATTTGGGTTTATAAATAAATCTGAGATCAAACCCCTTCTTGATTGATTCATTGAGGATTTATTAATGTTGTTACGTTAGAACTTGTTTATATATATTGCTTATACATTTGGATAACTTTGATGGGAGTTTAGGATGAAATTATAGAGGTTTGGAGGCGTTAGAATGGTTGAACCCGTAGGTTGAAAATTGGGCAAGAACTGCTTGATCGATCGATCAACCAAGAGCATGGATTGACGATCGATCGATCGATCGACCCTATTCCTCGATCGATCGATCCCTCCTAGAAAGATGCATGTTTTCTCCTTTTTGTTTAATTCGAATAAAATACGTGGGAACCTTTGAATATCTTTTAAATAGTATAATGGGTTATGAAGAGGACCAGTAGGGTCTAAGTAGACTCCATTGAGTGAAATCAATAGGAGATGAAATTTTAGGTTAACGGGGAGTTATTCATACATTGGAAATTGTGCGTATGTTTACCAAAAGATTGAGACTCGTGAAAGATTTAGGCCAGAAGGTAAGTGAGAGTATACGTACTGATATTATGCTTAGTGAGAGAGAATACTTCGAGAGATTAGAACTAAGTATGAAGTAAATTATAAATGAGAATAAAAGAGACAAATCCGTTATGCGAGATAATTGAGTAACTTCTGCTAAGAAAGGATAATTATAATTATGGGTCGTGGGCGAACCTAATTTGGAAATTGTGAATATTTATATATACGACTGTGTGACTTTGCATATATTATGTATCTGTGTAAAAATCATACATGGGATACTTGCTATCACGGAGGTTTCCGCACTGGGACAGTCTTATCTCGATTGGACCTTTATGTGGGATATTGACTTGTACCCTAGAATATAGGATTCCTTAGTACTGGTTATCTGAGAATGATAGTCAGACGGTCCTAAGAGAAGTGAGTTGTATGTGCCGACATCTTAGTGACTTGGAACTATGCTTCGCCTACATTTGTATGTGTATTGTGTTAATACAGTTCGAGAGTGATTCCGAACTAGTATTTCCCTTAGTATGAGTGATACGGGGACTTGATAGCAGAGTATGCCAGCACCATAGATTTATGTGGGGTGCCAATAGTATATATATATATATATATATATATATATATATATATGTGTGTGTGTGTGTGTGTGTGTGGAAACTTTATACTGTGTGTATAAGTAGTTAAGTAATTAATAAATGCTTTAGCTTTATAACAAGTGTTCGTGAATTTTGTAACGGTAACAAAGTGGTTTTAAGTAACGTAAGAATATGGAAGAGAATGATTTTCTAAAACTAAATATTATGGCCTTAGTACTTCTCGGGATAGATGATAACGTGACTTTTGTGCGTGTGGTCGTTGTTGATGAAAGCCAAGTTAGTCAAAACCTCAAATACCTACAAATAATAATAAACTCAAGTGTAGAGGTAAGTAAGGGTATCAATCCACTTTCTAGGGAGTAAAGCAAATGGAACAAATTCAAATGTAATTCACTATTTATTTTCTTTTTGTGCTTTTTCACTTTTCTATTTTTTTTTTAGCTTTTTCAATATTAAAACAAAAGGGTGAGGTGAGATCTAAACTAAAATAAACTAAATGTAAAATGATAATAACTAACTAGAAAGTAACTAAAATGAAAATAAAGTCTAACACTAAAATAAAAGATAAAGTGAGGTAAATAATTGTGAGAACAATCAAGGAGTGGGATTACACCACAAATTTTAGTTATTCTAATTAATTAATTTAATTATTTGAATTCTCCCAAATTAATATTAAAATTACAAACCAACTCTCGTTGCAAGTGTAATTAGAATAGTAATCTTTTAGAAAGTTAAAATTAACACCCCACAACTCTAGAAAATTAGATCTACACTCCTTTTAATTAATCACCCGCTAGGATCGATCAATTAGAATTTATGTCAATCTTAGAAATTAAATTTAGAGTTGAAATTCAAATGATAATACCCCACTTAAGAGACCCCTATCTCTGGTTCGAATCTAAAATGGGTATTATCACTAGAATTTCGATTTTCTCTCGAAAATCATTTACCCTCTCTCGAGGCGTAAATCTAAGGGTGAGGGATCAAATTTAACATTCAAAGGGAAATTTCAAGTAGGCAAACTAATTAAACTAAAATAATATCAAATAAGGGTTTCACCCCACCCCTTGAAAGGGGATTTAGCCTAACATGATATAAAATATGACAAATTAATATTCAAAGGCATAAAATAATAAAAGAAGGGAAGAGAACAATCAAACCAAATCTCTTTGATTATGTTGAACTCCAATCCTTGAAATTGAAGCATACACCTCTTAATTGATCTTCCAAATGATATGAAATTAACTATCCACTCAATTAATTCTCTAAAAATATTTAATCTCACAAATATCTAAAAATAAAAAATGAAAAACTATTTACAAGGGAAAATTTTCTCTACAATTCTCTCTCTAAAATTCCTATCTATTTGATGATGATCCATTTTGAGTCTTCATCTCTCTTTAAATATGCAATGGAGCAAAGGGGTATAAGTGGGAATTGGCTAGAGGTGCATGTGTATAAGGTGAGAGCACATGTGCATGGGGGTGTGAGGTGAGGGAATATTTGGAAAAATCTGATTTGTTATTGAGGGTAATGTGGGTAATGCACACAAGTGTGCATGTGGGAGATGTGTTGGGGTATTTTAGGTAAATGGGGTAATGGGTTTATTTTTAGTTTTGGGATTTGGCAGGTGGAAACAAATCGTGGGTTTGAAGAAGTGGGTTTTTAGACTTAGGTTTGAAATGGGTTTTGGGTTTGTGCTAGAACTTGGGTGGAGGGGTCGTGGATGGGATCGAGTTCGCAGGTTGGATTAGGGCGGTGTCGGCGATGGTGGCTGCGATCGGGGATTGAGGCTGGTCGGAGGTTGCGTTCAGGCGATGGGAGGGCGAGCTCAAGTCGCCGGGGGTGCTGGTCAACGCCGGAGGATATGGGGGTGACCGATCGCAGGCGGGGAGTGTTGGTCGGCGGTTTTCGTGACGGCTTCAGGAGAGAGAGAAAGCTGTGACGGACTGAGGTCTCGGCGTGGAGGGGGTCTAGATGGGGGTAAGGCCTGAGGTGGGTTTAAGGGGGCTGGAGTTTGCAGAGAGAGAGAAATGGGTTTTAGTTTTATGGTTTAATGGAAATGGTGTTAGGAGAGAGAGAGAGGGTGAGGTTGAAGGCGGTGAGAGAGAGGAAAGAAGATGTGGGTTAATGGAAGAGAGAGAAAGTGGTGGGTGATGGGGAAGAAGAAGAAGTAGGGAGTGTTGGTATGTGGTGGGGTGTATGAGAGTGCGGTGAGGCTTAGGGTGTAGGATAGGTGTAATGGGTATTAAGTGTGTGTGTGTGTATTAGTTTGGACCCTAATAAAATAAAACTAATAAAATAAAATAAAATAAATAAAATAAAAACCTAATAAAATCTAATTCTAAAATAAAATAAAGACTCAAATAAAATTGAAACTAAAAAGAAATGAAAAAATAAAAAATAGAAATCTATAAGACTAAAAACTAAAAGCCTAAAAAAATAAAATCTAATAAATCTAGAAATAAATGAAATCCTAAAAAAAACTAATTCTAATAAAATAAAACTAATAAAAATAAAAATAAAATATAAAAATAGTAAATAAAATCTAAAAATCCTAAAATAATCCTAAAATTAAAATGACTCAAACTAAAAATCTAAAAAATTAAAATAAAATAAAAAGGGAACAAACCAACACACACGGGTCTTGGGTGACGGTTTAGGGACAAGTTTAGGCTAGGTTTGGGTAGGATGAGGTTACGGGGCAAGGGTATTTAGCTCCAATGTAACTGTAATTGACCTCGAAATGTAGCTTTTGGCACCGCAACTACAGTTAAGCCTGCATGATAAACATTTACGCGCATAAGACCCATATTGTCGAGAATTAGCAACTAAAATACATCTATTCGGGGTATAAATTGTACAGTTTTGGGTGCGGGGGTGCTTATCACACCACCCCCAAACAGAGCGTTGCTAGTCCTCGAGCAATAAGATAGAGAGAAAGAGAAAGATAAGTAACCAAAAGTGTACCACTTTCGCGGGCACTTGCGATTTCACTTAGCATGTGCAATAAGCCTTTAAACCTATAGGTTGCCCTACAGGACGAGTTGTGTCTCGTGAGGGTTTTCAGGGAATATACCCACAAAATTCTTATTTTGCAAAAATTTATTGAAAGGCAGTCAATCTCTTATTAGACATAGAATAATCGCACAATCCATCATAAGAAAATATTTTCAGAAATACAAGCTAGAATTTGTAAAAGTTTAGCTAAGTAAATACTCAAGGCACATCCTTCCTAGAACTCAACGTGTGTAGTGTGAATCAGTCAAAACGGGTCGAGTATCATCAAAGTAATTCCTAGATTGCCTTGTCGGAATCAACGCTTCAACTTCAAATCTCACCGATATATCACTCTCAAACGAACTCTCGATATTAGGGTTAGTGTATCGCTCTTGTGTGTGAGGAGGTGAGTAAATGTAAGCAAGTTCAAACGTCTCACACACGAATATGAAAGAACGAACAATTAGAAAGAAATTTGATCTCATGAAAGAATGCTAATCACTATAGTGAGAACGTCGAGTTATTCACCACGTTGACTTTCATTTGCCCGAACACCTATGAGAAATATGGATGTATATGGGTGAGGGGGAAATGAGATGGGATATGATGATGTGGGAGAATATGGATGGTGATAGTGAGATAGGATGGGATGATGATATGATGGATGGATGGTGGATATGAGATGGATGCGATAGAATGGTGATATGAACGATGATATATGAAAGGATATGATAGAAGAGTGTTCTATACTTTAGGCACAAATGTCTTTATTTTACAACTAACTACAAACTCTCTTTCTTTTCTTTTTTCTCTTTTTTTTCTTTTTTTTTTCTTTTTCTTTTTTTCTTTCTATTTTTGCTATTTTTCTATTTCTCTATTTTTTTCTTTTGTTTTCTTTTTTCTTTTTTTTTTTTTTTGTTTTTCTCTCACTTTTCAAACCAACACTTAAGATATTAATATTTGAAATCACACTCTTTTATTTGAAAATGATGATGGATGATATGAATGGAGTGATATATGGATGATGTGGGGAATATATGGGAATATGGAAGAACATGGGTGAAGTGAATGGATGGGAAGGTAATGGGTGATGGGTAAATGAAATGTGATATGGAAAAGTGGTAGGTGTATGGATGAAAATCTAGTATCCGGGACAAATTTCAAGACACGTGTTTCTTACAACTCGAAAAAGATGTCATTCTCAGTGATCAAGCCAAATTTTTATGAAAGAAAATGAGATCATACAACAATTTAAGTGCGGACCCAAAAGAAGTTGAATCAACTTGTGACTCGGAGATTGCGTAAAACACTCTAAAAGGGTGAAAGGCACAAATCTCACGGGCTAAAGTCTCTACTAGTGATCCTTAAGGTTCTCTTTAGAATTATAGTACTCCTCAACTCTAAATGTAATGACGTGATAAGTGCGCAAATTTTGTTGAGTCTAGAAATTCATGGTGCAAAATGTCTTGCGATGTATTACATAAGCTATTTAGAAAAAATATTCTCTAGCTTGATTCCTAGACTTTAAAAGATGGATGATTGAAAATTCACATCAATGATTGAGATGAAAGAAACTGCACGAAATTTTAAAAATCAGGTTCAAAAATCAAAATTTTTCAAAAGAGGCACGATTTTGATAAAATTCCCCACCCCCAAACAAAAAGGAACATCGTCCTCGATGTTAGATAAAATGATTTTTAAAATTGAGAGCATAAGGTAGGAAAGAGATTACCAGAATGAATCGCTAATGAAGTGGACATGTGAAGCCAAGAATAAACCTGAATAAATAATAAGAAAAAAAATGTGTACAAGTCTATAAGCATGGTAAAACATAGGGTGATGTGAAACACCACCCCCAAACAGGATGAGACTAGTACAAGAAACGCGGGCTGCCTCCCGGTAGCGCTAAGTTTAATGTCTTCAGCCAGACCGATCCATTCTCACCCTAAAGATAGGATCTATGAAAGCGCATGGCGGCAGAAGAATCGGGTGATGAGAATCACCCCCAAACAAGACTGAAGCGTCAGTCTTGCTGGATAGAGGCTAAAATGGTCAATGCACCTGTATGGCAAAGTGCATCACACGATGCAAAGCATCGGTGGACCATGGGCGGGTGGGAAAAAGGGTAAAGGTGAAGAGGCATCGGTCTCGAGCCTTGTTGAGCATAAAGGTGAGGGCAACTAGGGCCCTATAAGCATAGTGCTCTAATTGGTGAGGGAGGCGAAATGGTGTGAAAATTGTAATGGGATATGCCTCATAAAAATCACACGACCGTTCTATGAATGGGCGATGATAATGGTCGTGCCGTGACACACCAGGGAGTTGTCGATGGGAAAAGTCAACACCACAAGGAAGTGGTATGCATGGAGGAACAAGCTCGGTGTCACGATGGAGAGTAGCACCACAAATACTCTCGTAGATGGTGGATGGTTTTAGGTGAGGATCTAAAAATGTCAATGGAAACTTGAAATGTGCAAAATCAAGATCCAAACCAGGTGGTGGGGTGGTAGGTATAATGGGTGGGTCAGGTGGGATAAATGGTGTATCGGGTGGGATAAATGGTGGAGGAAGATGATCGAACTCAAGCGTGGGAGACACACACTCATTGGGAGGAGTAAAGGAATACTCACAAGGGAGTGTGGTTTCTAAAGATGGAGTGATCAACTTCTCCACAAGACTAGCATTGGTAAATGGGGTGGGTGGGTAAGACGAGGCACCAATCTCTAAGATAGAGGGCTCACTAGAAATATCAGGCTCAATGGGAGCCATGTATGGTGGGACATCATCCAGATCCGAATAGTTAGGAACTATCACGGATTCTATCTCGGGAAAATGGTGAGCACTCGTAGCCGGAGCTAACCTAGGATAAATTGGTTCCTCGGGAACACACACGATGTGCTCAATAGGTATAGACTCGGGCATTATTTTGGATTCAGCGGGAGTGGGAAGGTGAATGGGAACCGCAAGGTGGGGTTCATATGGATATGATGGGGTTGAATCAGGATCACTAATGAAAGGTATGTCAACACAATTGTTGACCTGGGACCCGGACCATGGAATGGTCTCAACTTCAAGATTCTCGGGGTGGTAGGGTTGGTCACACTCAAATTCTGTTTCACAAGGGGATACATCATCGTCACACTCGGTGGCAATGATGGGTGGGGTCATGGGAATATCCGACTCTCGCGCACACACCAATTCATTTAACCTTTGTTCAAGCCTTTGGAGAGCTTGAGTTTGAATTGCTTGCTCTTGCTCAAGTATGAACTTTTGCAAGAGGGTTTCGAGAGTGGATGTGGATGAAGGTGTTGGTGGAATGATGGGTGGTGGTGGTGGGTGAGGTGGACACAACTCGCTATAATCGTGAGTGTATGGAGAATACTCATATGAAGTGTGTGGGGTGGGGCCAAGTACATCATACACGAAAGGACCGCTTTCGTGATGGACAAATGGTTGATGCGCATGGGGTGCGTAGTGAGAAAACTGATCGTGACTGGGTGCACAAGTTTGCCATGACGACTGTTGGAACGTGTGAGGATCCACAACATCGGGTTGGGATACGTATTGCGTGGAAGGGTGATCAGGCCTCCACGAATAACTGGGGTACTCACACAACTCGGGATTAGGTATAACAGGGTAGTAGGCCGAGGTGGGTTCCGAAACAGTGTCATATGGATACACATGTTCCATGGTGGGTTTGTATGGATATGACAAGTATGGACACTCATGGGACATGTGATCGGCATAAGAACAGTGGGTGAACAACAAAGGAGGAGGCACGGTGACACTTGACACCGAGGGTGATGGAATAGGAGGTGCATGCATAGATGGGTCAAGAGTACCAACGGTACTCGTGAGAGAGGTGAAATCATGAAGAATATCATAAAGAGACCGCTCGGGATTACTCTCACACGTGTCACGTGTCAATGGAAATTGACCAAAGTAGTCCCGTAAAGGACGTTCCTCGGCCATGTGGAGAAAAATATATATTTTTTTTTTTGGAGTTTTTAATTTTTTTTTTTTTAAAAGGAAAGAAAATATTTTTGGATTTTTGGAAAAATGAGAAAAAGAAAATATTTTTGGATTTTTGGTAAAAGAAAGAAAGAAAAATATTTTTGGATTTTTTTTTTTTTGGAAGAAAAGGTGGGGAAATTATGGACTCTTGAATTGAACGAACTAACTAAAATCGACTATCGAAAAATGAATTGGACACACACAAGTCAAGAAAATTTCCTAACTAGCACATAGCCAATTTTTATCTTTGAATTTAGTGAGAGGGTAGTCAAATTTTAATCAAGTCCGCGGGCGATAAAAATCACGGAATTTCTATGAGTGATCGCCTTTGCAAAAATTTCTCCTATTGGGCCACCTAGTTGATTGATTTTAAATTTAATGATGGCTAGGGTAGCACACAATGATAAGCGAGTGAGTCGGGTGATGAAATCCCTTCTCGTGAGTGACCGGGTGTAGGTCTTAATTAATTAATTCATCACACCATTCAAAAATAAATGCGAGAATAAAATCAAATAAGAGAACACAAGAGCACACAAAAGAATTGACTCGCTAACAGGAGAGGCGCGAGTGTTTGAGAAATGTACCTCCCACGGTTTTTAAACCGTGGGGTGCCGAAAATTTTGAGTCGACCGGGGGGAGATCACGCCTATCTCCGTCGTCCCCGGGAGTCCTACCGACCCAAAGTAGAGAAGCTTCTAAATCCTCGCATTTGGACGCCCTCTCTCTACCTTGTCCGGTTTCCCTATCACGCTTGTCTTGAATTATTACAAATTTAAATGAAAAATAAATGGTGTCCTATGCACCGCAATACAATCCAAGATAATAAAAAGTCCTAATACAATCCTTCTAAAAAAATGGTACAAAAAAAATAATAAAGTGTAACAAAAAATAAATGAACTACAATATGAAATTCCCTCCGAGCTTCACAATCCCAAGAATGGCAACGGCGCCATTTGATAGCTTGACTTTTTATCTCCCCGGCAACGGCGCCATTTGATAACGTGAATTTTGTGCGTGTGGTCGTTGTTGATGAAAGCCAAGTTAGTCAAAACCTCAAATACCTACAAATAATAATAAACTCAAGTGTAGAGGTAAGTAAGGGTATCAATCCACTTTCTAGGGAGTAAAGCAAATGGAACAAATTCAAATGTAATTCACTATTTATTTTCTTTTTGTGCTTTTTCACTTTTCTATTTTTTTTTTAGCTTTTTCAATATTAAAACAAAAGGGTGAGGTGAGATCTAAACTAAAATAAACTAAATGTAAAATGATGCATGGGATACTTGCTATCACGGAGGTTTCCGCACTGGGACAGTCTTATCTCGATTGGACCTTTATGTGGGATATTGACTTGTACCCTAGAATATAGGATTCCTTAGTACTGGTTATCTGAGAATGATAGTCAGACGGTCCTAAGAGAAGTGAGTTGTATGTGCCGACATCTTAGTGACTTGGAACTATGCTTCGCCTCCATTTGTATGTGTATTGTGTTAAAACAGTTCGAGAGTGATTCCGAACTAGTATTTCCCTTAGTATGAGTGATACGGGGACTTGATAGCAGAGTATGCCAGCACCATAGATTTATGTGGGGTGCCAATAGTGTATATATATATATATATATATATATATATGTGTGTGTGGAAACTTTATATTGTGTGTATAAGTAGTTAAGTAATTATTAAATGCTTTAGCTTTATAACAAGTGTTCGTGAATTTTGTAACGGTAACAAAGTGGTTTTAAGTAACGTAAGAATATGGAAGAGAATGATTTTCTAAAACTAAATATTATGGCCTTAGTACTTCTCGGGATAGATGATAACGTGACTTTTGTGCGTGTGGTCGTTGTTGATGAAAGCCAAGTTAGTCAAAACCTCAAATACCTACAAATAATAATAAACTCAAGTGTAGAGGTAAGTAAGGGTATCAATCCACTTTCTAGGGAGTAAAGCAAATGGAACAAATTCAAATGTAATTCACTATTTATTTTCTTTTTGTGCTTTTTCACTTTTCTATTTTTTTTTTAGCTTTTTCAATATTAAAACAAAAGGGTGAGGTGAGATCTAAACTAAAATAAACTAAATGTAAAATGATAATAACTAACTAGAAAGTAACTAAAATGAAAATAAAGTCTAACACTAAAATAAAAGATAAAGTGAGGTAAATAATTGTGAGAACAATCAAGGAGTGGGATTACACCACAAATTTTAGTTATTCTAATTAATTAATTTAATTATTTGAATTCTCCCAAATTAATATTAAAATTACAAACCAACTCTCGTTGCAAGTGTAATTAGAATAGTAATCTTTTAGAAAGTTAAAATTAACACCCCACAACTCTAGAAAATTAGATCTACACTCCTTTTAATTAATCACCCGCTAGGATCGATCAATTAGAATTTATGTCAATCTTAGAAATTAAATTTAGAGTTGAAATTCAAATGATAATACCCCACTTAAGAGACCCCTATCTCTGGTTCGAATCTAAAATGGGTATTATCACTAGAATTTCGATTTTCTCTCGAAAATCATTTACCCTCTCTCGAGGCGTAAATCTAAGGGTGAGGGATCAAATTTAACATTCAAAGGGAAATTTCAAGTAGGCAAACTAATTAAACTAAAATAATATCAAATAAGGGTTTCACCCCACCCCTTGAAAGGGGATTTAGCCTAACATGATATAAAATATGACAAATTAATATTCAAAGGCATAAAATAATAAAAGAAGGGAAGAGAACAATCAAACCAAATCTCTTTGATTATGTTGAACTCCAATCCTTGAAATTGAAGCATACACCTCTTAATTGATCTTCCAAATGATATGAAATTAACTATCCACTCAATTAATTCTCTAAAAATATTTAATCTCACAAATATCTAAAAATAAAAAATGAAAAACTATTTACAAGGGAAAATTTTCTCTACAATTCTCTCTCTAAAATTCCTATCTATTTGATGATGATCCATTTTGAGTCTTCATCTCTCTTTAAATATGCAATGGAGCAAAGGGGTATAAGTGGGAATTGGCTAGAGGTGCATGTGTATAAGGTGAGAGCACATGTGCATGGGGGTGTGAGGTGAGGGAATATTTGGAAAAATCTGATTTGTTATTGAGGGTAATGTGGGTAATGCACACAAGTGTGCATGTGGGAGATGTGTTGGGGTATTTTAGGTAAATGGGGTAATGGGTTTATTTTTGGTTTTGGGATTTGGCAGGTGGAAACAAATCGTGGGTTTGAAGAAGTGGGTTTTTAGACTTAGGTTTGAAATGGGTTTTGGGTTTGTGCTAGAACTTGGGTGGAGGGGTCGTGGATGGGATCGAGTTCGCAGGTTGGACTAAGGCGGTGTCGGCGATGGTGGCTGCGATCGGGGATTGAGGCTGGTCGGAGGTTGCGTTCAGGCGATGGGAGGGCGAGCTCAGGTCGCCGGGGGTGCTGGTCAACGCCGGAGGATATGGGGGTGACCGATCGCAGGCGGGGAGTGGTGGTCGGCGGTTTTCATGACGGCTTCAGGAGAGAGAGAAAGCTGTGACGGACTGAGGTCTCGGCGTGGAGGGGGTCTAGATGGGGGTAAGGCCTGAGGTGGGTTTAAGGGGGCTGGAGTTTGCAGAGAGAGAGAGAAATGGGTTTTAGTTTTATGGTTTAATGGAAATGGTGTTAGGAGAGAGAGAGAGGGTGAGGTTGAAGGCGGTGAGAGAGAGGAAAGAAGATGTGGGTTAATGGAAGAGAGAGAAAGTGGTGGGTGATGGGGAAGAAGAAGAAGTAGGGAGTGTTGGTATGTGGTGGGGTGTATGAGAGTGCGGTGAGGCTTAGGGTGTAGGATAGGTGTAATGGGTATTAACTG
Source organism: Sambucus nigra (assembly GCA_949130495.1). Classification (NCBI taxonomy): domain Eukaryota; kingdom Viridiplantae; phylum Streptophyta; class Magnoliopsida; order Dipsacales; family Adoxaceae; genus Sambucus; species Sambucus nigra. The sequence continues at coordinate 271,205,273 of OX422219.1, read as the reverse complement.
TGTGTGTGTGTATTAGTTTGGACCCTAATAAAATAAAAAATAAAAAATAAAAACCTAATAAAATCTAATTCTAAAATAAAATAAAGACTCAAATAAAATTGAAACTAAAAAGAAATGAAAAAATAAAAAATAGAAATCTATAAGACTAAAAACTAAAAGCCTAAAAAAATAAAATCTAATAAATCTAGAAATAAATGAAATCCTAAAAAAAACTAATTCTAATAAAATAAAACTAATAAAAAGAAAATATAAAAATAGTAAATAAAATCTAAAAATCCTAAAATAATCCTAAAATTAAAATGACTCAAACTAAAAATCTAAAAAATTAAAATAAAATAAAAAGGGAACAAACCAACACACATGGGTCTTAGGTGACGGTTTAAGGACAAGTTTAGGCTAGGTTTGGGTAGGATGAGGTTACGGGGCAAGGGTATTTAGCTCCAATGTAACTGTAATTGACCTCGAAATGTAGCTTTTGGCACCGCAACTACAGTTAAGCCTGCATGATAAACATTTACGCGCATAAGACCCATATTGTCGAGAATTAGCAACTAAAATACATCTATTCGGGGTATAAATTGTACAGTTTTGGGTGCTTATCAATAGAACTTTACGGGAGGATAAGTTAGATAGACTTATGTGATCAGTAGTACGGTAGGTATGCACACTAGATGAGAGATGAGAATTCTCAAGAGAGTGTCGCGCACTAACATGGTGGTTATATTAGCCAATAAGCATTTTAAATACTTGCTAAACTATTTTTAAAACTGTTTTACACTCGGGCTCTGACCCATTTTCTGTCATTTCTTTCTCTCTTGTATATACATGTATGTATTATACGTGCCCAGCCACAGGGGTGTCTTGCATAGGTTCTTTGGATTGGACATGCTGTAGCTTATGTGGAAGTTGCAGGCCTTTGCTTTAGACGACCTCTTCTTTGATTTAGTTCTTACTTTAGTTCTTTATAATTAGGGCATGTGTCGCCTGATTTCCTATTCCGTTTGGATTGGTCAGAGATTTATGTTCATTTATATTTCCAGTATTTAGTAGTCCTTGGGAGTTAACTATTTATGGTTCTTAAACTTGGTTTGGTTTATCTAGATGGTTTAATTCTTGTGTGTTAATTGCCATCTTTAGTATGTATGTTATTCTTTAACCGTTGATTATTAAAAAGGTTTTCATATTGGTATTTAATAAAGGAAAAATGAGACTTTAAATTGTTTTGACACTTAGCTTAATTATTTAGGGTGTTTAAATTGGTAATAATTATTTTACGACAGTGATGCTGAGAATGAACCAATCGTTCTCCTTGATTTTAGTTTAATAAAGGACTGATCACTCGATATTTAATTAGGCGGGGGGTTACAGGTGATATTAGAGCATCAGGCTCTAGTGTGCTTTAGGATCTGTGCGGCTTATTATGCTTCCAGCGTATCTTTCTTTGATATAGAGCCCTATGTTTAGGATTGTTGATTTGTTTGGTGAGATTTCGTTCTCCTGCTATCACGTATATATTAGTGAATCTAATTTACGTTCGACGATGATTAAACAATGAAGTATGGAAGATGAGGTCCATTGGGCGAATTGCGGAGGCCGAACTTAGGAGGTTATGAAGTATGTTTGAGGATGATGACCATAGTCGAGGTCACCCCTATTATGGAACGAGAGGCCAGGACTGTAAAGACGGCTAGGACATAAACTATGCTTTCTAAGTGCGGCTGTAGTCAAACGTGATGTCAAAATTACTCACCCAATGTAGAACTCTTAGGAAAGGGTCAAATGGAAAATTGAGGAGAGTCATTAGTGAAAAGTCAAGAAATGCGAGAATTATGTGTGTTACACAACGAAGGTAATACATTCAAAGGCTTGGGCATATGGAGGACGGTGGTTAACTGGAAGTGAAAAATTTGGAGAAAAATTTTTCTTAGCTCGTCGAAGAAAAGTTATAATAGTGGGAGTCAACCACCACATTTAATAGTGAAATGTTACATAAATGGAAGGACATTAAGTACAGTTTAATCGCACATTCCTTTATCAGTTGTTCCGAATAAGATGTGAACGTTGTTCTGAGCCCATCACGGAAGGGATTGACAGGGGTCCATTTGTAAATGAATTTAAACTTTTAGCAAATCTTATATCAACAGAAGTGGCTACCAACAGTAGAGAAGATTTCAGATGGGAGATCAACTCGTGAGGAAGGTTGACAACACTTAAAGAGAATTTTATTGGACAGTCAATCCATAAGGTGACAATGTCACGTATTTTCCGTAGATATGTTAACGCTCTTATGTGAAGGGAGCTAAAGTAATTGAAAGATTTATTGGAGAGTGAGACTAGATGAAATGTAGTTAGCAACACACCGCAAGGGGGAGACCTATCAGGGGTCTCATTTAAATGATTCGGATAACTGAATTCTTACCAAGCGATGGTGAATTCAGTAAGGGTTATGGAAGCTAGTAGCACGTTCCTTAGGTCCAACAAAGCTAAGGGAACGATGGGGAGTAGCCATCAGGATCGAGACTATTTAAGTCCGAGAGAAGGACAACTCTAATAGGGTCAGTATGACAAGAGATAAGTGGGTTATGTATTGAGGTATTTTATGGAGAGTAACCACACGAGTTAAAAATTTTCGAAGAGAGAATAAAGACAAAGGGGTGCACTGTTACTGATTTATATATTTTTATTGAGATTACTGATTTTAGTGATGTGATATGCTAGTAAATTATTGTACTGATTATGGTTTTATAAAAATGGTTAAAACATTAGTAAGCAGTGATTGTAAGGCTATCGGGGTTTCTGCCCTAATGCAGCATGTTTTGTTCTGGTAAAAAAAACCTCACCTACGAGAGGGTCTGGCTCGCACTTATATTATATATTGTAGAGACTTCGAAGGGTATAGTGGTACAAAAATGTTTAATCCTAGGGTGTTTAGGGACTTTGTTATTGTGATTCAGTGTGTATTTGGTTTACTGTTGGGTAGAAAGATTTCACTCATTATTTGTGTAGTGCTCAGGACTTAGTGATAGGAGGAGCGCGTTGTTATGTTTATCCTTTTTGAAGAAGTTAAGACTTATATTCATTTGTTTGGGAATTGGATTTCGAGAGTCCCGATTGTATACGTACAAGGTTTATGGAATGTGAATTCCACCAATACTGAGCAATAGTGCAATTAGAAAAAGTTCTTTATTTCAGATCAATTGCGAAAGGAGATGTAGATTGTCTATCAGAAGACAGAATGAAGGGGTACATGTTATGGACGGTGGACCCAACGAATTTTGATAACCGACTATGCTAGGTAGTAGTGTATCGGGGGGGTTCCTTGTTTGGATTTTGATTTGCGAGACATCCCATGCATGAAACTTAGTGTAAGGTTGGAAGTAGAGAGATGTTTGGTCATTAGTCCATGAGTCTAGTACCTTGGTTATCATAGGAGACGATAATATTGATTGTAAGTTAAAGTTAAGTGATAATTTAAGGTCAGTGGAGCCAGTTGTGTGGGAAGGAAACATTGGAAGTTTTGTTTTATTACCCAACCGAATGGTGGAATGATGATAAAGAGAGTTTTGTGATTAGATAAATACGAGTGTTTGTTATGTAGTGAGGTGTGGCCTCCCAATAATATTGAGACAATGGGGGCCAACGATGTGTAGGCTCGTCTTATGCGAATAGAATGGATTGGAGCACAATGTGAAGTGTCGTTATTAAAGTGTGACTCTATAACTGATTGTATTGAAAGTGATAAATAAGCTTATTGTGAGGCGGGGATGACTATAGGAATTCGCCTTACCCGAAAGTCCGTTTTGAGTATTGTTAAAGTATCCAGATCTATTTGAAAAACGTTACTAATGCCGTTTAATACAATGATTAAACTGTATAAGCAACTCCGAGTTGTTTGTTGAAGAAACCCTTTTCTTTTAAAAATAAAAATGATAGACAACAAGATGTGTTTACAAAAACTTATGTACGCTAATAACCAAGACTTTGCAATCAGTTTTAAAACTAAGATAGTTTCAAAATATCAGCACACTATAGAATGAGATGAGGAGATGAAGATAATCAGAACACACTATTTTTAACGTGGTAAAACCTCTCCCAATAGAGGAAACATCCACGGTGACTTCTAAGTCACGAAAGTAAAAATCCACTAAAAACAAATAACAGTTACAAACAATACAACATACACGCACACAACTCAGCCTATTCTAAGTTTAGGAATATACCCCACTTGGTGTCCTTCTAACTTCTTTGTAGATCTGATTTTTGATGATGTTCTTCCAGTTTGATAACTTCCACTTTGCTTTAGCTTTCTTTTCGTCGACTCAATAATCTTTGATCTTATACCCAACACTTTCAGTGTGGTAGTGTGTCAAGTGTTTGCGATATGATTTCTATCCACATGCATGAACTCACACACATTTAGTTTGTACAGACAATCCTAGAAAATTACATATAAAGACTATATGCTGTGATTTTCTTTTCTTTCTTTCTTACAAAACTTGGAACCTTTTTGACCTTTTAATCTATCCCAGATTCCACGGATATCTTGCTTCAAAATCAGTCAAGATCTTAATCAATCTCAGTTTTGTAAAGATTTTCGAGATTGAAAACCTCCAAGTGAGAATCCAACTAGGTCAAGGTTTAGTTTCACAAGAACAAGAAATATAAAACACTTACAGATCTAAATCAACAAATATTTTCTTAAAACGAGAAACAAATATGCAGATCTAGTGATATATAACATGCAATAGTGTAGATCTAAGATTTCTATGAAAAAGAAATACAGATCTCACCAAAATGTCTAAGTTGGTAACAAGATCACAGATCAAGAGGTTACAGCTACAAACGATCAAACCAGTAACACCAATCTCTCTCAAACACTCAAGGTTGTGTTTGGATTTCTGAAAGTACGAAGGTTTGAATATGGTTTGAACTTGTTTAGGGTTAGGGTTAGGGTTTCTAACTCAGTTTCCCTTTCTCTCTCTTCTCTCTTTTCTTTTCTCTCTTCTCTCTCACTTCTCTCTTCTCTTTTTTCTCTCAATTTAGACGACTGCCAAAAGTCTTAAAATGCTGAGAATGAGAGGGTTTATATAGGAGCCAAGGAAGGTTCTGGATCGCTGATAGCAATTAACGGTTGAGATTCAGTCTTCCTTATATTGACTTGATCCAAGGGTGCTAAGATAGCGGTTGGTTAAAACGAAGGTGATTGGTCCACAGTGATAACACATGGATAGACTATAAACACATGCAGGCCATAGATAACGTTTGATCTAACGATCCACAATACACCAGGCAGTTCTCTCACAAAACAAACACAAATGAGATAACAAGAGCATGACAAGTGTTGGCATTTCATTGGCTGGCAAACGCGCGTCCAAACTAATTACAAGCAACACCCTAAAGTCTCTGGCGCATTGATATTCTACCCAATCAAACATTTTATGAAAAACTAATTTTTCATAATAGAATTTTAACCACACAAAGTTTATAAACACACTTTTATTAAAGAAAACATTATTTTAAAAATATTTAAAAATTCCCAAAAAATTATTAAAACATCATTTTAAGGGTAATTTAACACACAATCAATATGAGCAACATATACACATGTATGCACTTCTAATGTGTGTAGTGTGATTCAATTTATACCTTGTTTGGATCATTGAAGAGGATTAGAGAGTGAACAAGTCTGAGGTTCTTTGGATTCTAGGTTAGACAACAAATTTTGTCACTATTTCCAAATTAGATGAACACTTATACAATATAGACTTAAGTAAGTCAAAGGTATAAGGTGCTTCACTATTTTTACCATGCACACCTTATTTTTCGAATTTCAGGAAGAAATTCCGTTATTAGGCAGGAAGTATGTCATACCCTGTATTTTAATGGCTTTTAAAATTGGGAATTTATTAAATTTAATTGAAATATTAATCTGATTTTTTTTTATATTTACTAGCGTGATGTGAGTTAGTAATTATTGGAAATTTATTGAATATTACTGGATGAGTAAAGTAATATATGAGATTGATTTTATTAAAATTGTCACGAGTGAATAAAATGGCGATTATGAAAATTTAATTCGGGACGGGCCTGTGTCGTGTCAGGACTAAACTATTATTATTAAAGTGAATAAATTATACGTCACCCGTATGGTCGTTTTGAGTGCGCCAAAGTTTCCGGAAGGGTCGAGATAGTTAGAAAAGTGTACCCGGGGGTTTAGTTTGGGTCTCGGGGCGTTTTTAGTCCTAACTGACATCCCGGGAGGGTATTTTAGACATTTTGTATTTTTGGGTAATTAAATCCACGAATTTTCTTAGTATATATTAGCCATTTGGAGTGGTCTCTTAGGGTTAACAAACACAAAACCTAGTCCCAACCATTACAGAAGAAGGTGAAGAGTTTCCAAGCAATCCAACGCCTATAACTCACCCGATTGCACCGTCACCACCACCGAAATGTAGGTCGCGCGAGGAGGAACGCAACCATATATTTTTCATCAACAAATCAGACCCTTGAATCCGAGGAAAGTATCTATCTTGCTGATTTCTAGTTGGTATTCCTTCCATGTTAGTCTAGGAATGAAATCATAGATTTTAATGGAAGAATTATATGTTTTGGAAGAGAATTTATATGTTGTAGGGAGAATCCATGTATTCTGAGATCTTGATCATATGTAGAGGATTACCCACGAATTTATTATGATATTTGGAAAGAAAATATAGATTAAAATAGAGGTTTGTGATTATTCATGCAAAATTTGGTTTTATAAATAAATCTGAGATCAAACCCCTTTTTGATTGATTCGTTGAGGATTTATTGATGTTGTTACGTTAGAACTTGTTTATATATATTGCTTATACATTTGGATAACTTTGATGAGAGTTTAGGATGAAATTATAGAGGTTTTGAGGGGTTAGAATGGCTAAACCCGTAGATTGAAAATTTGGCAAGAACTGCTTGATCAATCGACGACCAAAAGCATCGATCGATCGACCCCATTCCTCGATCGATTGATCCCTCCTGGAAAACTGCATGTTTTTCCCCTTTTTCTTTAATATAGATAAAATACATGGAACCCTTGAATATCTTTTTAATAGTATAATGGGTTATGAAGAGGGCCAGTAGGGTCTATATAGACTCCGTAGAGTGAAATCAATAGGAGATGAAATTTTGGGCTTACGAGGAGTTGTTGATACATTGGAAATTATGCGTACGTTTACCAAAAGATTAAGACTCATGAAAGATTTGTGACACCACGCCTAATTAAATACTGGGCGATCACTCCTTAATTAAATTAAAATCAAGGTGAACAGTTGGTTCATTCTTAGCATCACTGTCATAAAAATAACTTTTCCAATTTAAACACCCTAATTAATTAAGCTAAGTGTCAAAACCATTTTAGACATTACTTTCCAAATTCTATTTATAATCAATGATTTAAAACTTTACAATAATTCAATATTAAAGAATCACACCACAATTATCCTGAATAATTTAAACATTCAACAACTAAATCCCAACATTAAAACTTAAAGTAAAACATCCAGACAGTAATAAATCCCAAAGTGACAATACTAGAAATAAATGAATCACAATGTCCACTAAAACAACGGGATAATGGAAATGGGTGACACATGCCCAACTGAATAAATATGCTAGGAGTGGAATCAAATAAATGAAGTGGTCTAAGCAAGAGGCCTGCAACTCCCACCTAAGCTGCAGCGCGTTCCTTCCAAAGGATCCTATGCAAGACGCCCCTGTGGCTGGGCACCTGTAATATATACATATATATACAAGAGAGAAAATAAAATAGAAATGGGTCAGAACCCTATAGTGTAAATGATTTAAAATTTGTTTAGCAAGTATTTAAAATGTTTACAGGCCAATGCAACAACATATTAGTGTGGCACTCTCTTGAGAAATTCTCACCTCTCTTCTAATGTGCACGCCTATCGCACTAATCTTCCCAATGGATTATCTTATCTTATATCGCACTAATCTTTCCAATGGTTTAACTTATCTTAGGTTACTCGTATGATTTAAGACTAAACAATATAATTGTTTAAGAGGAAAATTTCATTTAGTAACAAAGCTCTCATTTTAACTTTATTTATTAATAAAGTTTCCCATTGTCATATTATACTTTTCAAACAAGTATTCCCAATTTGAAGTCATTATTCATTTCTTACTTACCATAACACAGTAGGCAATTCTAAATTTCAGAATTTCATATATATATTAAATACTCGTATAATATATATATATATATATATATATATATATATATATATTCTAACAGCACCCCACATAAAAATTATGGTGCGGGCATACTCTGTTATCCAATCCCCGTATCACTCATACTAAGGGAAATACACGTTCGGAATTACTCTCGAACTGTATTAATACACACACAAACAATATTGAGGCGAAGCATAGTTCCAAGTCCAAGAGGTCAGCACATACCCTCGCGTCTCTTAGGACCGTGACTATCGATTCGATAGCCTGTACCTAGGATTCCTATCTTCTTAGGTACAAGTCAAAATCCCCCGTAAAGGTTCCATCGAGATAAGACTGTCCCAGCCCGGTAACTTCAGGGATAGCAAGTAGCGCGGGCATGATTTTCACATGTATATAATATATGCATACACACAGTCATATAAATATACTACTTTTATTATATCAATTTAGCTTCATCCCATAACCCATAATCACGACATTTAACCTTATTTTCCCATTATTAGTTATCATGTATAACGGTTCATCTCTAACTTTAATTTGAGGGATTATTCCAACTTACTACGTAACACTTATGGACTCTATCCTCCCAAGTGTAAAATTCAGTAGGTATTCATCTATTTTCCGTCGTAACTATTTTATGTATATATCCCTTTAATACAAAATTCCATCGTCACTTATATATAAACACCCCAACAATGCAAATCTCGCCTTAAATTAAAGGTCTCTTAATCATTAATAAATCCTACTGATCATCTTTATCTCCCAAAATATTTTAATAAGGATGTTTAAGGAGTATTATTCATTTAGAATTAATTTAACTATTTTAAAAGAGAAATATAAGTCTGCCAGAAGGGGTCGATCGATCAAGAGCAGGGGCTCGATCGATCGAACCTTCGATCGATCGAAGCTCTTGGCTCGATCGATCGATCAAGCAAGTATGACGAATTCTGCAGGGAACCAATTACGGGTTCTATCATACAACCTCATCCAAATCCAGATTTTTCATTCCCAATCGCCCAGAAATTTGTACTACTAATAGTATAAACCCATTTTATACATCTTCTACGTAAAGTATGCAAATTTTCATCAATAACCATGGGTTTATAGGCCAAAAACTCATATTAATCTCAAGAACCCTAGAATTTCTTTAACCTTGTTTTAATCAACCTTTTTCAGAAATCGCTACTCCTAATTCATCATAAATTCGTGGTTAATCCTCGACATGTGAAGGGGTTTCCAGATTATCATTCAAATCATTACTACATGCGATTTTCCTATCTCCAACATGGAATTTCTTCTACAAAACTCATCCTAATCACCCTAGACTAACATGAACGATGCATTAACGAAAATAAGCAAGATAAATACTTTCCTGGAAATTTCAAAGTTCTGATTTGATGACGAATTTGGTGTCGTTGCGTTCCCCGTCTCGCGATCTACACGTTGGTGGTGGTGGCGGTGCAAACGGATGAATTTTTGGTCTAGAATTAGCTTTGAAAGCTCTCTCCTTCCCTCTCCTATGGACGTCACTTGTCTTTGGTTGTTTTAAACTTAGAAGGCAACCTTAGGCATCTGATATAACCCTTGAAATTTCGTGGGTTTAATTACCCAAAATTACAAAATGTCCAAAATGCCCTCCCGGGGTACTAATTAAGCCTAAAAATGCACCGAGACCCAAACTAAACCCCCAGGTACACTTTTCTGACTATCTCGACCATTCTGGACACTTTGGCGCACTCAAAACGACCATACGAGCAATTTATAATATATTCACTTTTATTAATCAATATTTAGTCCCGACGCGACACGGGCGCGTCCCGACTCAAATTTCTAAAATTGTCATTTTATTCACTCTTGACATTTCATAGAACCAATATTATATTACTTTACTCATTAGTAATATTCAACAAATTTCCCATAATTACTAACTCTCATCACGTTAATAATTATAAAACAACTGATTTTCGGATTTATATTAAATTAATAACTCACATTAAGTTTAATAAATCCCCAAATTAATATAGCATAAAAATACGGGGTATTACATACTTCCCCCCTAATAACGGAATTTCATCCCGAAATTCGAAATATAAGGCATACCTGGTAAGAATAAATCTGGGTATCTCTCGCGCATATTTGTCTCGCTCTCCCAAGTGTATTCCTCCACATTATGATGCTCCCACTGGACTCGTATAAGTGGAACTACCTTCGACCTCAATCTCCTCTCGCTATGGTCTAGGATAGCCACCGGTCGCTCCTCGTAAAAGCTGTCAGGCTGTAAGTCTATCTCATCTATTGCGATGTGAGTATGGGCCATATCATCCCGAAGATATCGTCTCAACGACGAGATGTGGAATACACCTTGGATGCGATGTAAATGCTCTGGCAGTCCCAATCTGTATGCTACCGGCCCAATCCTCTTGATAATGGGAAATGGTCCCACGTACCTCGGGTCCAATTTCCCTTTCTTCCCGAATCTCATCACTCCTTTCATAGGAGATACGCGTAGTAACACCTGGTCCCCCACATTAAACTCCCGGAAGAACCGTTTCGCATCGACGTAGCTTTTTTGCCTGTCCTGTGCTACTCGAATGCGACTCCTGATCATCTCAATCCTCGCGGAGGTTTCCTGAATCACCTCTGGTCCTAGCAACTTGTTATCCCCCACATCTAGCCAAAAATTTGGGGAACGACAAGGTCTGCCATACAAAGCCTCGAATGGAGCCATGGCAATCGTGAACTGATAAGAGTTATTATAAGCAAAGTCTACCAGTGGAAGATGTGGCTCCCAACCTCTTCCAAAATCAAGGACACACATGCGTAGCATATCCTCCAGCATCTGATTAGTACGCTCTGTCTGTCCATCTCTCTGTGGGTGATAAGCTGAACTCAGCCTCAACTCGGTACCCATAGCCTCCTGAAAGCTCTCCCAGAAATGCGGCACGAAAATCTTATCTCGATCTGACACAATATTCAGGGGCACCCCATGTAATCTGACAATCTCAGCAATGAACAACTGAGCATACTGACCCGTGGTATAATCTGTCTGCACCGGCAGAAAATGAGCCACCTTAGTCAAACGGTCTACAATCACCCAAATAGAGTCGTGGCCCCGTTGTGATGTAGGCAACCCTGTAATAAAATCCATGGAAATACTCTCCTTCTTCCACGCGGGTACTTCCAATGGCTGAAGTAACCCTGACGGTTTCTGATGGTCCACCTTTACCACCTGGCAGGTAGAATACTTGGACACGAACTCAGCAATGTCCTTCTTCATCCCATTCCGCCAGTATTGCCGCCTCATATCTTGGTACATCTTATCTCCTCCAGGATGTACCATAAATCGGGACCCATGAGACTGGGTCATCACTGCATGACGTAATTCTGATCCTTCTGGGACCACTAATCTCCCATTAAATCTCAAACCCCCATCAGAACTAACAGAATAGGACTCAGCACCCTCTGCTAAAAGTCGTACAATCTGCTTCTGGCAAAACGGGTCTGCGGTCTGTGCCTGTATCACCCTCATAACAATCTCGGGTGTCACTGTCATAACAGATATAAAGGAATGGGCTAATGCGTCCTGGTGACCCAACTCCTTCCACTTTGCTTTCCAGACGTCCGATACCTCGTCTACCGGTCTACAGCTCAATGCATCAGCAACTACGTTGGCCTTCCCCGGATGATATTGTATATCGAACTGATAGTCCTTCACAAACTCTAAGCATCTATGTTGATGCATATTCAGCTCTCACTGAGTGAACAGGTACTGCAGTGACTTGTGGTCTGTGAACAAGCGGAATTTCTCCCCCAATAAATAGTGCCTCCATATCCTCAATGCAAAAACGACCGTTGCTAACTCTAGGTCGTGGGTGGGGTAATTCTTCTCATGCGGCTTAAGCTTGCGGGAGGCAAAAGATATAGCCTTCTCCTCCTGCTGAAGTACTCCCCCAAGTCCCCGTAATGAGGCATCGGTGTAAACCAGGTACTCCACACCCGGCTTAGGTAAAGCAAGGACTGGTGCTGAAGTAAGCTTGTCTTTCAGCTCATTGAAAGCCAATTGACAAGCATCATCCCAAACATATGGTACCCCTTTGCGGGTCAGGTTCGTCAATGCACACGCTATTTTGGAGAATCCCCGAATGAATCTCCTGTAGTATCCGGCTAACCCCAAGAAACTATGCACTTCCGTCGGTGTCGTGGGCTGTCCCCACTCCCTCCCTGCTGACACTTTACTCGGGTCAACTACTATCCCCTGTTCAGAAACAACATTCCTCAAGAACTGTACTTCTCGCAACCAGAATTCGCACTTCTCGTACTTAGCATACAACTGATGCTCTCGTAGAGTCTGAAGAACCTGCCTCAAGTGCTCGGCATGCTCCTCCTCTGAGTGTGAATATATCAAAATGTCATCTATGAAGACGATGACAAACTGATCCAAGAACTCTCTGAACACTCGGTTCATTAAGTCCAGGAACACGGCTGGAGCATTAGTGAGGCCAAATGGCATCACTCTGAACTCATAGGACCCATATCTCGTTAAGAAAGCAGTCTTTGAAACATCCTACTCCCTAATACGTAGTTGATGGTATCCCGACCTCAGATCTATCTTCGAAAAGAAAGTTGCTCCCCTCAGCTGGTCGAACATATCATCGATTCGAGGCAACGGATACTTGTTCCGAATCGTGACCTTGTTCAACTCCCGGTAGTCCACACATAGCCTCATTGAACCATATCTTTTCTTCACAAATAAAACTGGAGCGCCCCAAGGTGAGGTACTCCTTTATATGAAGCCCTGACCTAACAGCTGCTCTATCTGATCTCGTAACTCTCGCATCTCTGTCGGAGCCATACGGTATGGAGCGCGTGCTAGAGGTCTAGTATCCAGTAATAAATCTATGACAAAAGTCTATCTCTCAACTGGGGGGTAGGCCTGGTATCTCCTAGAATACATCTGAATACTCACGAACAACTGGGATCGAGTCTAAGGGAATCACAACCTCCTTAGAGGTATCCTCCTCTATGTGATACAAATGAGCAGTCGATCCTCCCTCTGGGTGAGGCATCGCCACTAAAAACATCTCTTTCCCCGGAATGGCAAAATCAATACTCCCACCAAAATAATCTATCATGGCCCTGTAAGCAGCGAGCCAATCCATACCAATAATAACGTCATGCTCATGCATATCTAAGACTAACATGTCTGCATGTAATACCAAGCTACCAATCTCTACCCCCACACCCCGGCATATAAAGAAAATAAGCGAACCATTTCCTAGTGGTGTGTCTACACATGTCACAATGCTCTCTGCTGTAACTAATAACCCTAAGGCCTTCGCAAAATGCGTAGCTATAAAACAATGCGTCGCCCCAGTATCAAATAAAACACGACCCATAGTACCATGGATAGGAAACATACCCTCAATCGTGGGTGGTTCCTGTGGAGATGTTGCCTGGTGGACGTTATAGACACGTCCATACTGTAACTGCCCCTGCTGCACTGGAGCTGCTGGAATGGCTGGTAGGGCTGGCACCTGGGCTGGTGCTGGGAGGGCAGCTGGAAAAAGTGGCCTTTGTGGCTCATTACGGGCACCCTGCTACTGTGGGACCCTATCACCCTCTGGGCAATCCTGGCGCTTATGGCCATGCTTGCCGCACACAAAACATCGGCCTCTGAAGTTACCTCCCCTCTGACCCTGCTGACCACGGCCCTGCTGGTCGTTACCACCCCGCCACGGGCCCTGTTGGCCTTGCTGCTGACCCTGCTGCTGTCGATGTTGGCCTTGCTGGCCCTGCTGATTAGGCTGGCCCTGCTGACCCTACCTATAACCCCAAAATCCCTGCCTGGAATCACCTGACTGTAAGCGCTTGGAAGGGTCCCCCCGATGGGAACTCTGCTCATGCTGACGAGTCTGTCCCTGGGATGTCGGTGCTCCACCAGCGCCACTACCCCCTATCCTACCCTGCTAGTCGGACTCTCCTGCTCGCTTGCTTCCCTGCAGATGGAAGCGGTGATCCTGGAAGTGTAGTAAGGCAGTATTTATTACATCTGTGAAAGTACTCAGAGACAAATTCCCTATAAGATGCTGACGGCCCGTCCACAAACAGCATTATCTTCTTACCCTCAGTAGGTGCCTCATCTGGCACTATGGTGAGAAGTCTCGTGAACTCCTCCTCATACTCAGCAATGGTAGAATTCTCCTGCTTCAAGTTCAGTAATTTTTGCCTCATCTCAGTCTGCTCGGCGGGTGGAAAGTACTTGCGGTCAAACCGCTCCCAGAATACCTAAATCGGGATAGTATCCCTCTCCTCCAAGGTGGTGGTAGACTCCCACCACTGCAAAGCGGCCCCCACTAGCTTAAAGGAAGCCAACAACTGTTTCTGCACGTCTGTGCACTCATACATACGAAGATGCCGCTGGATATCTTTCTTCCATTGGCTGACGATGATGATATTTGAACTACCCGAGAACTCAGGGGGATTCGCCTTCTTAAAGGCATCCCTAACCCGCTCCCATGCATATGGAAGTTGTTCAGGTACTAGCACCATTGCCTGAATCTGGGGTGGAGCCTGCTATACCACCGCTAGCGCGGCATTCACCGCCTGAGCAACAATAGCGGCTACCTCATTAGCATTCATAGTACCCTGTGCCGGAGCTACTGGCTACTCGGCTTGGGCACGCCTATCCTTTGGTGCACGTCTCGGAGGCATCTGAAATGTGAAGAAATTCATTAGTCTACAGTTATTATCAAATCTCAAATAGCTGAAGACGTAAACGTAAAAGCAAGAATACAACAATCCTAAAATAGGGCTCTATAGCAAAAATGTTAAGCTGAAAGTGAAATAAGCCGTACAGATCCTAAGGACACTAGAACCTGATGCTCTGATACCACCTGTGACACCGCGCCTAATTAAATACCAGGCGATCACTCCTTTATTAAATTAAAATCAAGGTGAACAGTTGGTTCATTCTTAGCATCACTGTCGTAAAAATAACTTTTCCAATTTAAACACCCTAATTAATTAAGCTAAGTGTCAAAACCATTTTAGACATTACTTTCCAAATTCTATTTATAATCAATGATTTAAACTTTACAATAATTCAATATTAAAGAATCACACCACAATTATCCTGGTACATATAACCCAAATAATTTAAACATTCAACAACTAAATCCCAACATTAAAACTTAAAGTAAAACATCCAGACAGTAATAAATCCCAAAGTGACAATACTAGAAATAAATGAATCACAATGTCCAATAAAACAACTGGATAATGGAAATGGGCGACACATGCCCAACTGAATAAATATGCTAGGAGTGGAATCAAATAAATGAAGTCGTCTAAGCAAGAGTCCTGCAACTCCCACCTAAGCTGCAGCGCGTTCCTGTCAAAGGATCCTATGCAAGATGCCCCTGTGGCTGGGCACCTGTAATATATACATATATATACAAAAGAGAAAAGAAAATAGAAACGGGTCAGAACCCTATAGTGTAAATGATTTAAAATTTATTTTGCAAGTATTTAAAATGTTTACAGGCCAATGCAACAACATATTAGTGTGGCACTCTCTTGAGAAATTCTCACCTCTCTTCTAATGTGCACGCCTATCGCACTAATCTTCCCAACGGATTATCTTATCTTATATCGCACTAATCTTCCCAATGGTTTAACTCATCTTAGGTTACTCGTAAGATTTAAGACTAAACAATATAATTGTTTAAAAGGAAAATTTCATTCAGTAACAAAGCTCTCATTTTAACTTTATTTATTAATAAAGTTTCCCAGTGTCATATTATACTTTTCAAAACAAGTATTCCCAATTTGATGTCATTATTCATTTCTTACTTACCATAACACAGTAGGCAGTTCCAAATTTCAGAATTTCATATATATATTAAATACTCATATAGTATATATATATATATATATATATATATATATATATATATATATATATATATATATATATATATATATTCTAACAGCACCCCACATAAAAATTATGGTGCGGGCATACTCTGTTATCCAATCCCCGTATCACTCGTACTAAGGGAAATACACGTTCGAAATTACTCTCGAACTGTATTAATACACACACAAACAATATTGAGGCGAAGCATAGTTTCCAAGTCCAAGAGGTCAGCACATACCCTCGCGTCTCTTAGGACCGTGACTATCGATTCGATAGCCTGTACCTAGGATTCCTATCTTCTTGGGTACAAGTCAATATCCCCTATAAAGGTCCCATCGAGATAAGACTGTCCCAACGCGGTAACCTCGGGGATAGCAAGTAGCGCGGGCATGATTTTCACATGTATATAATATATGCATACACACAGTCATATAAATATACTACTTTTATCATATCAATTTAGGTTCATCCCATAACCCATAATCACGACATTTATCCTTATTTTCCCATTATAAGTTATCACGTATAACGGTTCATCTCTAACTTTAATTTCAGGGATTATTCCAACTTACTACATAACACTCATGGACTCTATCCTCCCAAGTGTAAAATTCAGTAGGTATTCATCTATTTTTCGTCATAACTATTTTACGTATCTATCCCTTTAATACAAAATTCCATTGTCCCTTATATATAAACACCCCAACAATGCAAATCTCGCCTTACATTAAAGGTCTCTTAATCATTAATAAATCCTACTGGTCATCTTTATCTCCCAAAATATTTTAATAAAGATGTCTAAGGAGTATTATTCATTTAGAATTAATTTAACTATTTTAAAAGAGAAATATAAGTCTGCCAGAAGGGGTCGATCGATCGAGAGCAGGGGCTCGATCGATCGAACCTTCGATCGATCGAAGCTCTTAGCTCGATCGATCGATCAAGCAAGTATGGTGAATTCTGCAGGGAACCAGTTACGGGTTCTATCATACAACCTCATCCAAATCCAGAATTTCCATTCCCAATCGCCCAGAAATTTGTACTACTAATAGTATAAACCCATTTTATACATCTTCTACGTAAAGTATGCAAATTTTCATCAATAACCATGGATTTATAGGCCAAAAACTCATATTAATCTCAAGAACCCTAGAATTTCTTTAACCTTGTTCTAATCAATCTTTTTCAGAAATTCCTACTCCTAATTCATCATAAATTCGTGGTTAATCCTCTACATGTGAAGGGGTTTCCAGATTATCATTCAAATCATTACTACATGCGATTTTCCTATCTCCAACATGGATTTTCTTCTACCAAACTCATCATAATCACCCCAGACTAACATGAATGATGCATTAAGGAAAATAAGCAAGATAAATACTTGCCTGTAAATTTCAAAGTTCTGATTTGATGACAAGTTTGGTGTGGTTGCGTTCCCCGTCTCGCGATCTACGCGTTGGTGGTGGTGGCGGTGCAACCGGATGAATTTTTGGTCTAGAATTAGCTTTGAAAGCTCTCTCTTTCCCTCTCCTATGGCCGTCACTTGTCTTTGGTTGTTTTAACCCTAGAAGGCAACCTTAGACATCTGATATAACCCTTGAAATTTCGTGGGTTTAATTACCCAAAATTACAAAATGTCCAAAATGCCCTCCTGGGGTACTAATTAAGCCTAAAAACGCACCGAGACCCAAACTAAACCCCCGGGTACACTTTTCTGACTATCTCGACCCTTTCGGACACTTTTGCTCACTCAAAATGACCATACGAACAACTTATAATATATTCACTTTTATTAATCAATATTTAGTTCCGACGCGACACGGGCGCGTCCGACTCAAATTTCCAAAATTGTCATTTTATTCACTCTTGACATTTCATAGAACCAATATTATATTACTTTACTCATTAGTAATATTCAACAAATTTTCCATAATTAATAACTCTCATCACGTTAATAATTATAAAATAATTGATTTCCAAATTTATATTAAATTAATAACTCACATTAAATTTAATAAATCCCCAAATTAATATAGCATAAAAATACGGGGTATTACAAGATTTAGGCAAGAAGGTAAGTTAGGGTATACGTAATAATATTATACTTAGTGAGAGAGAATACTTCGAGAGATGAGAAGTAAGTATGAAGTAAATTATAAATGAGAATAAAAGAGACAAATCCGTTATGCAAGATAATTGAGTAACTTATGCTAAGAACGGATAATTATAATTATGGGTTGTGGGCGAACCTAATTTGGAAATTGTGAATATTTATATATATATATGACTGCATGACTGTGCATATATTATGTATCTGTGTAAAAATCATACCCGGGCTACTTGCTATCACGGAGGTTTTCGCGCTGGGACAGTCCTATCTCGATTGGACCTTTATGGGAGATGTTGACTTGTACCCTAGAACATTGGATTCCTTGGTATAAGCTATCTGAGAATGATAGTCAGACGGTCCTAAGAGATGTGAGGGGTATGTGCTGACCTCTTAGTGACTTGGAACTATGCTTCGCCTCCATTTGTATGTGTATTGTGTTAATACAGTTTGAGAGTGATTCCGAACTAGTATTTCCCTTAGTATGAGTAATACGGGGACTTGATAGCAGAGTATGCCAGCACCATAGATTTATGTGGGGCGAAGATAGTATATATATGGAAAATGTATATTGTGTGTGTAAGTAGTTAAGTAATGAATAAATGCTTCAGGTTTATAACAAGTGTTCGTGAATTTTGTAACGTTAACTAAGTGGTTCTAAGTAACATAAGAATATGGAGGAGAATGATTTTTTAAAACTAAATATTATGGCCTTAGTACTTCTCGGGATAGAACTTTATGGGAGGATAAGTTGATTAATTATAAAAGGGTAAAATTGTGAAAAAATTCCCTAAAAAGTTGGAATAGGATCTATAGGATTATTGAAAAGTCAATAGGACTTATAAGAATGTTGACCCGAGAAATGGGACCTAAATATAATTATCCCTAAAATAGACAAATATAACGTGTCCAAATTAAAATTTGTGATGTTTGTACAATGTGGGTGAAGAATGTTTTATCACCAAATTTACAATCTAGTTGTTATGTATATTTTATTACATAAAATGATAGATTTGTTGTGTTTGATGGTAAAAATATCATATTTGTATTTTGTAGTGTTAGGAAGATTATTTTGGGTGGAAATATTACCACCCTTACCCTTTAGTTATCACTTCAGACTAGACGTTACTCATTGTCACATCTACACAATACTACATCTCTAAGTATCATGCGTGGGAATATAACATCTACGCAATGTCTTTAGCATTGTATTGTCATTTCATACGAATTGCTTTAATATTGATTAAACTGATCTTCAATATGATGCCACTTATCACAAGTTGCATGTGAATCCACTATAACATACAACATATTTTTTATTTTGCAACCTGATAACTGCCCAAGTTCATCAGAGACAAGATTACATGCTGCTTTGAGTGGGGACTTTTTTAACCCATCCATTTGTGTTCACGTCCCGATACCATGGCAAAAAAGGTTAATTAATATTGTTGACTAGGCCATATCTATCTTGTTTTGATCATCTTCATTCGATAAAATATTTCAGTGCCAATCGGTTTATTAATAATGTTGACGAGGAAACAAAAGACATTAAGGGGGCAGTTCAGTTATAGGAAAATGAGGGTGTTTTTTAGAAAATATTGGAGATAGAAAAATATAAAAGTGTTCAAATAAGGTATTTTTTCAAATTGAAAAATAATTTTTTTTAATTTTTCACAGGAATTTTTTTTTTTTATGTTTTCTATTTTTCTATTTTAAAAACGAGACCCATTTCTCTCATCTCATTTTAAAAGTAAGGACCATATATTCCATTTTTGTCAATCAATATACATGAAAGACCCATTTCTCTCATCACATGTCTAAACATTTCATTACTCTCATCTAAGGTTTGATCAAAATTATCTCTCACCATATCTTGCACAAAGGTACCTAGGGTTTGTAATTATTGGTTTATTGTTTGATTTTATAGATCTATTTGTCGTTTTGATTGGTTTATTTTATAAAGTTGTAGCAATTTTGAACAAACTGATTACATTATAATCCTAAACTTTGTGTAAATTACATTTCACACCCAAAATTTCTATAAATTACATCTTGATAACAATAATTTATTTCTATCAAATGAACGCATTTACTGGTTTTCTAAAATTTTCTATGGAAAATAAAAATTAGAAATGGAGATGAAAATTGGAAATAGAAAATGGGAAACAATTTTCCACAACTAAACAGGGCCTAGGTATTTTTGTCAATGTCTCGGATAGGAACAAGCACCCCTTTACCCTATCTGTGATACCAACATTACAATGAACCACATTGTTGCTTACAACAAGACGTTGTAATGTCACTATCACAGACATTACGAAGTCCGTACTTTTTAAAATAAATTTAAAAATGTAGTATTTTTTAAATTATTTTTTTAATGCATTTATAAAAAAAATAGAAGAAAGAAAGAACTCCGAGAAATAACTAAGGATCAAACCCCAAATACCTTTTATTAGTATTATTTTAACATTGTTATGGCCAAGCTACATTCAGTTGATGAAAAAAACGTGGATCATAAGCTATAAATAATTGACAAAGACGTGAAAAAGTGACTTCCAGCTTCCTTGTTTTGCTTGCCATCCCATGTTGCCTTTGGAACGCCCTATTCAACTTCATCAACATCCGGAATTGGAAATGCATTAATACATGTGCTTTAGGAAGGATCCAAATCAAAACTACTGGCCTAAATTGTATAACCTCATTCTGCTAGCTTTTTATTATTACTACTAATTTGTAATTTACCAGGGGAACTAAAAACCCCCCTCACATTTAAATAGTCGTGTAAAATTCTGGAAACAGCTGAATAATACAAATAATAGGTTTAAAAAATCACTTAACTATATCAAAGTTAATCAAGAAGAAGCTGGAATCCAGTCATCGCCTTGAATGAAATTTTGCACCGAATACGCAGAAACATGCTGGGCCGGAATTAGGCTGCTCCAAGGCACACGACCCGACAAATTTGCCCCTCGCCCAAAATTCTCGAACTCCCCATAATAAATCGTTTTCAACGCGAAATCACCAGTCCAAGGCAACCACCCCAATGGTGCAATGAGAGCCTCAAGATTACAATGTATGAAAATCGTCCTTGAATATTCCTTCCATGGCCTTCCTAAAAAATTCCTGTGCACATCAGGCTTGCTATAGTATAACCCCATGTACTCATTGGTACCGTTGACCACGCAATTTTGAAAAACAAAGCCAGTGGATTGGGCGGGGTCCGTTCTTCCGTGCGCTGTTACAGCATTTTTTTCACCTTTTTCAGGCTTGGCTTGGCGGGGCCGGACTAGGATAAGGCAGTCTTGAAAGATTGAAGCAGAGTTTCCAAATATAAAATCCACATTGCCTTGGATGCGACAGGACTTGTAAAATTGGCGAAGGGAACGAGCGTAAAGAGTGTCTTGATTGCCAATGAATTCACAGTTTTCAATAACAGAGAGATCGCTATCAGAACGGAAGGCTACTGCTTGGTGGGCATTGGGACCGGCTGTGTTCTGTATAGTCAGACCACTGGCCATAAATCCATCACCAACAACTCCTGTTCCAAGATAACAAAAAACATTAAGCGTGCTATTGATAACTAAATGGGTGAGATTCTCCTGACCATGTCTGTGACAACCCGGATATAATTATGATAAATTCTATTTAAATCATGCTTACATTATGTGATATGAATAATGTGATTATTAATATATATATATAATGTTAGGTATTATATTTAGTCTAATCTTACCTTCGAAAATCATGCAATATCGAGTTGGTTTCAAACACAATTTTGAAGTTTCGGTAGGAATGTTCATGTTGGAGACTAGTTTTGACCATTATAATATAACAATTAACTTGAGGTGAAAACTAGATAGTTGTATATATATATATATATTAATTATGTTTGTAACGCAATGAACGGTGTATTAAATGGAGGTCCGAGCAAGAAGTTATACCGAAATTACGAAACAAGGGAAATTTGTCCATCCTTTAAGTTGTATTTTGTCTTATTAGCATACCACGTGCTATGTTTTGTTTGTTGGAATGGGAGCCTGGTTTGACCGACTTAAACACCTTAGAATTACCTTCTTCTTCAGCAAATTTCAATCATTAGAGAAATTGGCATGAAGAAAGAGAATCGTGAAGTTTAGGAAGGGAAATGTGAGGAGAATTTGGAGAAAAATCCATTGAAAATTACGTAAGAGTCCTCGAGGTAATTCTATCAATAATCTTGTTATTACTTTTTTGGTATTACTGATTAAAATGATAGAAATCATCAATTATTTACTAAACTTTCATGCCTTGATGTATATGTATTGATAGATACGAGTTTGAAGAAAGTTGAAGGTGTAAATCCTTTATATGTCTTGTTTAGAACCCTTGTGTGTTCAAACTTTCATAAGTTTTTGCATACTTACTGGAATTGAGAAATTTCAGTTTGGATAAGAAGCTAGACTTACATATGCATAGCATATCCGAAAATTAGAATTAAACTCCTTGTTGTTAGGCTTTGGTGATGGTTGTAAATCGGTACATAGTTTCCATATGTATAATCCGCTTGGATATGCCTTGAGTTTGATAAAGTTTTTGACATAGCAAATGAACTCTGAAAATTATAAAACTTTAATTTTGTATTATTCAATGTGTAATGAAATTGGGTGGAAGATCATAAAAAGCTATGAAGTATAAAACTTATGAAAATTCTTGAAAGTTGACTGAACGATAGAGGAGCCTATAAGGGAGATTTGCTATGTAGTAAAGAAATGAGCATATTTTGCTCTAAGGAACTTGAAATGACGCTCCATCTTTCGAATTGGAGACTTAATATGTTAGGGATGGAATTAGCAAGGAGGAATTAAAGTATGTTTGGGTTATGATTTGGATATGTTAAATATCTTAGTATGGAATTAGATGGGACTTCACTTATGATAAATGATTTGAATGGGATTATATGTTGCTTATGATTTGAGTTACGTTTAAGTTATTCTCTGGATTATTGATATTCCTATGATGATACTAATATTGTAAGAATGATAGGAAGGAACAACCAGTTGAACAAGTGCCAGACAAAGGCAAGGAAAAAACCCATTAAGTGGCCAAGGTGAGTGTACTCGCTAGTAAGATGTATTTATACATGGTTATAGATATGATCATAATATTACTCACTGGTAAGATGTATTTATACATGGTTATGGATATGATCAGAAAATTATGAATATGAAATTGTTCATTTCGGTCTACCGAAATAGGAGGTTACTCTCCGTCTCGGAATGGGAAGAATTGTCTATTACAGACAAGGGGTTACTCCTCGACTAGGAATGAGGGAGAATTGTCTATTACAGACAGGATATGTAAATCATGATTCGAAAAGGTTGGTCATTCATTGTGAATGGGCCAGATAAGTTTATACATTATTATATGGATACGATTTATTGCATTTAATTTTATGCAATAGTGTAGTCGTGATGCATTCATTGAGCTATTTTGCTCACGGTTCTTATGTTTATGTTTTTCAAGTATTGTGATGTCACTGTCAAGTCTAGGAGGTCGGGTGGGGTTAGCAAGGGATGCATAAAACCATGATTTTGGTCAAATGTAAATGTGGTAAATCTAAGTCTACTTATCCTTTAAGTATGTTTGAATAAGCATTCATGTTGATGACTCGAAAAGGACACTCGTGTTTATGGTTTGGTTAAGGTAATTATGGTTTGACTCACTTTGACTTTCAAATTTAATTATAAGTAACAGGGTCGGGGTGTGTCAATGTCACTCATGTATGATTCTTGATACTTAACACAAAGGCAGGTGAGTGCTAACTACCATACAAAATGCCTGTAAAGCATAATAAACTACAAAAGGAGCAATGTAGGAAAAACAAATTAAATACACTTTTTCAGCACCATTTTCATTTCAACACAAAAAGGCCATTAAGTGCTTGTTCATTAGAATTCTTGGATTCCCTGAAATTTCAAAATCCCCTCATTCATGACTTGATTAGGGTCGAAAACCTAAGTTACTTTCATAAAACTAAAATCAAGCGAACACCGAACACTAAAGAAATGGTTACTATATGACTGTATATTTTCCTACAAGCAATTAAAAAATATATTTGAATGGACAACATTAGAGTTGTTTGGGAATATCAAGAACCGGTATCCCTACAGAAAGAGCCAATCAACTCATGTATACGGCACTCACAACAAAAGTTTCTTGGAGTTTTGACAATAATTAGATGCTTGGGACTTCAGCACTCCGTTCTCTAAAATTCAGGATCATGTTTTCCTTTTTGGATTATCCCGAATCTTTTGTCTATAAAACTAAAATGAAACAACAAATCATTTGGAGTCTTGGAGCATATGCTCCAAGATCCTGTAATGTTGGTAATGTTTATATAATGCGTTAATAAAGTTGGAGGGACAAAAAAAATTAAGGAAATGTATCCTTATAATTTGCATATTTTGAAACAGACTCTTAATTTGGGGCGCCGTAGGTAAATCCTTGTAAGGCATTATTTTTCCTAGGTATTTATTTATATGAGCAGAAAGATGCATACATATAAAAATGACAAACTCTGTTTTTCATTCTTTCATTTTGTTGATCTGACATGACATGTTTCAATAAATCAGCATGATCACATGGATCAGGTATCACACACGCTAACACACATACATCGGAGCCACAAACCAACTATTAGAGGATTTTGCCTATTTTTTCTGTTTATGCATATATGACCAGAAGAACAGATTTGCTGATCAACAAAGTAAAAATAAAATAAATCGTTTACTATTAACAGAGTTTATTTCTTTTAAGATAAAAGGAATTGATTGTTATTTTTTCAGCCAAGTAATTTTTAGGAAACAGTTAAAAAAAATTTACCCCTCCGCTCACCATTGGTCCGCCCTATAACTTTCTGTGGATCACAAATGCTAAAATATAATAGTAATGTAATTTTTTTCCAAAAATGGGACTTCCAATATAGAAACTTACAATCATTTCACATCACCATACTTTTACTATCGAGTAAGAGATAAATTGTATATGCAAGTAAATCCTAAACAAAAAGAATATTAATTGTTGACCTTGTATTAACTAGCTCCTCGACTCCCTCTGGGTCTTAAAAAGTAGGTTGCCGAGAAACACACCTCTCATTTATATTTTGATACCTTTTTATAAGTAAAAAAGTAGTTAACTCGTATTTTTAGGATTTTAAGATCTCTCCCTTACAAAAATAATCAAAGAAGATCAAGAACTCATCCAGCCACAAACATCATATTTTAACAGTACACAAATACAGCTAGTGTAATATAGTACTATGGACCCAAAGTGTATGTCAAATTCACGCACATTGCCACGTCAAACACCTTGCTTAGCAACACCACCTACTATGGATACCACCTGATAAGGAGGGATCCCACCTAGACTTAGGATCTCACCCCTCAGATAACTCGCACATCACCTAAGCTAAAAGTGTCATACTCGGGTGACACGACAAGGGGACATCTAACTCCCATCAAGGGTGCCACCCCCTAACTACTTACTAAGTTGCCACCCACCTAGGGGCAACCTCACTAACATAAGGGTGCCACTACTACTTACTAAGTTGCCACCCACTTAGGGGAAACCTCATAAAAAAAAGGTTGCCACCCCTTACTGCTTGCTATGTTGCCTACCTAGGGGCATCTCACTTCACCAAAGGGTGTCATCCCCTTATGCACAACAATTGTGCCACCCCTCAACGGGTACATACATCTTCATGTCCTCAACGCACGCCTCTCTCCCTGCCACTTCAAACTAATACCTACATTGCCTTGGATGCGACAAGACTTGTAAGATTATTTATGACCTAAAATTGGAAATACATAACAAAAAATACTATTATATAAGGTTATGAAGAGGTACATAAGAAGATATATCAAATATACCATATGAAAAAATATATATGTAATCAAAAATTAAAATTTATTTAACATTTTAATTATCAAATAATCAACAAAAGCAAAAGTATTAATATTTAAAACAAATGTACTCTAATGTCAGAAAAGAAAAATCAAAATCAATGGGAGATGCAAAAGATGGAGTTTTTTTGTTTTCTTTTGTCTTAGTGACTAGTGAGAATGATAAAGAATCACCACAACTTAGGCTGGACTTTAGTTAGTTTTTGGCTGAGAATTGGTTCAATTCTCTGCATCTCATTGGAAAAATACGTAATGTCAATATATTAATTGGTCCATTATTGTATTGGGCGCCTATTCTAGAAAAAAATTAACAAGGTGCACCTTAGGAACACCTTGAGCCTAGAGCCTAGGCGCACAAGGTGCACACCTTACTGAAGTTTCTTGCCTGAGGTGAAGTGAGGCGCCAATGAGCCAGGAGCTTAGGCGCCCCTTTAACAACTGTGATTTGTAGTCTGGTATTCAAAAGCTATCAAAGCTCAAAGGTCAAAATTATATATGCATGAAGGTAATGATGTTTGCACACAAAAATGAAAGGAAAAAAAGTTACATTATGTAGCTCAAAAAAACACGGTAACTGTTTTTGTTCTTTTTTTTTTAGTAGCCTGAAGAAAATACATGATAATCTTTTATTATGATTAAAAAAAAGAATATAATAATAAATTGAAAAAAATATTAAATGTGTATATATTTATCGAACCTGGGGCGGGCTTGGCACGCTGTTATGGACCAAACAGGACTTGGGGACATTCTGGAGGTGGATCTTGGCACATTCCTAAGGACTAAGCCCGGTGCGGTACTTGGTAGGTCGCTGGGACCAATCTAGATGCAGGACCTGGCACGCCGCTGATGACCAAACCTGGTGTGAGACTTGGTAGGCCGTTGGAAGCAATTAGGGGCAGAGCTTGGCACGCAATTGCGGACCAAACTCAATGTGGGGCTTGTTAGGTTGCTGGGAACCAATCTAGGGAAGCACGCCACTAAGGACCAAACTCGATGCGGGACTTAGTAGGTTGTTAGGGACCAATCTGGCAGCGGGAGTTGGCCTACCGCTGAGGACTGGGACTTTGTAGGTCGCTGAGGACCAATCTGGCAGCGAACTTCGTAGGTGGTCGGGGACCAATCTAGGGGCAGGTCTTGACGCGCCACTTGAGACCAAACCTGATGCGGAACTTGACAGGCCGTCGGGGACCAATCTAGACTAGCAGTGGGTTTGGGTCCTTTCTTGAGTGTTTGATAATATTCTTGATGAATCGTGATATGTTTCCAAGTGCTGATTCTAGAACTCACTCAAATTGATGGTTTTGATGAAGTGCCTAATCAAGAGTGTGAATTTGACTTGCAAGAAAAATACAATGAACTTAATGCTCATGCTTTGAGAATTTAACAAGAATAATTTGAAATTAGCAAAAAGAATGAAAGCTCTTGAAAAAAGAAAACATGGCATTAGAAAATGAGTTTTTGCAAAATATCTAAAGTCACGGAGATGATCTTCATGAAAGACCAAAGAGATGAAAATAGACTTTTTCAATTTAAAGGATTCTAATGGATCCAAAAAATTAGGAAAAATGAAGAAAATGAGTTAAAAGACTCGAAGAAAGTGAAGGTTTACTAATGAGAAGCCTAGTCAACGACCTAAGGACATCCGTAGAGATCAATCCAAACGTACTTTCCTCGTGTTTACACATGCTCCTTTTGTGATAGGAAAGATCCCCTTGGGGATTTTTATTTTGATCTTAAGAAATAGTCTAGACTTACTATTTCAAGCCCAAAGTTTCAAGTTGAATCGTATAAATTGAAAGAATAAGAAAATCGCTAGAAACGTTAATTATGTGACTAATGCTAAAAAGTTTCGTAGGTCAAAATCCTAAGGCTAAGGTACCTTCTAGGGCTAAAACTAAACAGATCTCCAAACCTCATGTTCCCATAGTTAAATTGAGTTGGTATAAAATTTGACTTAGTTGCGCAATCAGTTAGTAGCCATGAAGTTTCTTTCTCATTATGTTCCCTTAGATACTCATGGTTCCGAACCTCTCTGGTAGGTAAAGAAGTTTCTTCTCATAGGTGAGTAGTTTGTGTCACTGCATGAATTAGTGTGACTATAAGATGGAAATGGGCCCCATTTTAGGGCTTATTTACTTTCTTTATTTTCTTTTATTATTTTCTTCTAATTATATTTCTTTTTTTTCTTCTTGGTATTTAGGGATAGAAGCAGCAAAAAGGCTCTTAAGAGTATTTTTGTAATTAGAAGAGTAGCTTAGATCCTAAGCCACTTCCCCCTTTAAATACCCCTTATATTCCTTATTTGAGGACACTCTCAATTTTGAAGATAAGAAATCTCTTAATTATCTCTCTAAAAGTTAGGGTTTGGTTTATTTTCTTAGCCATTGACGTGTAGTTTACGTCAAATTGATATCAGAGCGGGTGTCGCTCCAACAATGGTGTTCGGTGTATCGGTGTTTATTTTTATCAAATTATACACTACAATCAATGGCTCCCAAAAGATCCAAACAACAACTTGAAGAGACTCAAGAAATGAAACAAAAAATAGATAGAATGGCGAGAATAGCACAAAAGCAACAACAACAAATTGATGCTCTTTTACAACTCTTCTCCAAATTTCAACCTCCCACCACGATGCAAGAGCGGCCGGAATCAACCTATCACCCACCCGGGAAGGAGGTTGCTTCAGAAACCCTACGTGGAACCACCACCCTCCACCCCTCGACTAGCCAAACCCTCTGCCCCACTAGCCACGTTGAGCCCCTTTAAACCCTACTCCCACCCCCTCTAAATTCTAGCCCCGCCTTGTCAAAACTCGTGTACCCCCCACCCGACCCACAACCCAACCCAAAAAAAAATAGGCCGCCCCGGTTCTGACCCCGGAGGCATCCCACCCACCTCCGACCAACCAGCTGCCAATTACCCTGCCCTGCCAACCCCCCTCCAACCCATTTTCCAACTCACGTGACGCCAGAAACCCCCTAAACCCACTTACCTTGGGCCATCTACCTTAGGCCAATCCGCCAACTTACCTTGGGCCATCTACCTCATTTCAGCCCCCGACCCTACTTAACCCACCAACCGGGCAGCCCGAGTCATTTCCACACTCCACTGTTGCATATCCCAACCTCCTCGAATTTTTCGACTGCCATGGGAGCTTGGGCCTCCCGACCCTCGGAAGAATACACACCCACCTCCTCCACCATCACATCAGACCCCTTCAAACCAGGATCTCTCTCAGTTATATATCGACTACTCTTCCTCCTCCGACATTGGGGAGACCCACCGCAGCGTTTTATAGTTGATTCCTCCTCCCTCGCCTGATCTTCCTCGCTTCGTACTACTACGAGACCACCAGTGCTTTTATTATGGAGAGCATGACCACCTAATTGGCACATGTCCCCATCGCAGTCCCCCAACACCTCCCGTGGCCCCACATGTTTCTTATCCTCATCAACCACCTGCCCAGATGCCACCGATTCTTGTTGATTATGTTGCACCTGCGCTGGATGATGTGATGGGCCTTGAGGCTCATCAAGATGGACACCACCTAGCTACAACACTTCAGTTACTTTCTCGGAGTCTTCAGGGGGATATACGAATTAACGTTCCCATGTTTGAAGGCGATTCTCCCCAAATGTCATGATTGATTGGTTAGCTTTGATGGAGACGATTTTTTATTACACGAAGGTTCAGGACCGTTCTTGTGTTCTCCTCGCAGCCATCAAATTTCAGGGATTCCCCAGCATTTGGTGGAACGATCTCTACTATTACTGGACAGCGACGGGACTGCCCCCTTATCCAGACTTGGCCTGAGCTGAAGGCCGCCCTACAGACATCATTCAACCCACCCACC
The DNA here is from genome assembly GCA_949130495.1 of Sambucus nigra. Classification (NCBI taxonomy): domain Eukaryota; kingdom Viridiplantae; phylum Streptophyta; class Magnoliopsida; order Dipsacales; family Adoxaceae; genus Sambucus; species Sambucus nigra. Next base: position 271,175,217 of record OX422219.1, on the reverse strand, counting down.
TATGAGCGCGACCTTTTTGCTAGCATTCAGTCCATCAGGCATGACACATCTTCGGTAGTGAAGTATACAGAGCAGTTCCAGCTTCTGTGCACCCGCTCCCGCCTCTGTGAGACGGAAGATCAGCGCATCAGCCGCTATATTTTAAGACTACAGTCAATGTTTAAAAAGGTGAAAGGCGAGGCGAGGCGTTTTGGTCGCGGCAAGGCGAGGCGTAAGCTTCGAGGCGCTTGAGGCGTAAGCCTCACCGAAAGAAAAAAAAAGGAAAAAAATACAAAAAGTCTAATAAATTCACAAAAAAATAATATAACACATTAAATGATGCAAAATGGTCCATAATTATTCAATCCATCAACCAATCAAACTTAAAGTTCATCTCCATTACATCATTACCATATTGTTCATCACAAAAGCATACAAAAACAAAGCATCCCCTCAAATTTACTACTAAAACAATAATGGATCATCCGTATCCAAAGGCTTGAAAAGCGGATTTAATCCATCCTCATCTCCGCTATCATCACCATCGCTAATCGGATCATCCATGGAATCATCATCATATCTAATGGTCATCTCGTCATCACCATCACCCGAGTCAACATCAACAAATTCATCTTTTTCATCCATCAAGATCCCCTTTCCTCACCTATAAGATAAAATATAATTATTTGAACTCTTTAAAATAATTATTTAATGTAAAAAAAAAAGACAATTGTGAATATTAATAACCCTTTCTTAAAGTGTTCAATTGTGAATTATTCCTCTTTCTTCCTCGTCCCCCTCTAGCACGTTCACGGCGAATGGGAATGGGAATCTCTTCTACCCTTGTCACATCATCCATCGCTCCTGATGCGCAATTTGTCAAAAGCAAATCGTACTTAAATTTAGTTCAAAAGTGTATTTAATGGTATTTATCAAAAGCAAATCGTACTTAAATAAAATATTTATCTACCGGGACTACGCAATTTATAACTTGTTTTCGCTGATGCGAAAGAAAAAAAAAACTTCCTAATCCTGAAATCATCAATCTGTAAATCCGCATCCGCTTTCAATCTATCTTGATCATTCGGAATAAGCTTTTCCATGCAAGTCAATAAACCCAATTTAATTTCAGGATGGTTAGAGAAGTTCTCTTCATATTGAAAATGTGGATTTAAGAAATATGCCGACGCATGCAAATGGCGATGTAACTGGAACTCCCATTTCGTATCAATTATGCTCCATATTTCCTTATAAGGCCCCTCATCTCCTCCCAAATTTTCCGCTATGGTCTCCTTTGCTTTGTCCATTGCACCATAAATGAAACCCATCCCTGGCATCTTCTCTGAATCTGTCATCCTCAAAACCCCCACAATAGGTTTTGTACTTCTAATTGCATACGACATACTATCCCAAAAATTTCGATCCAGCAAAATAATTTTTTTATTTGTTTCCCTTCATCCTTCTTTGCCCAGCTAGATCTAGCCCATTCAGAAGAAGTGAACATACGCTCCAATGATTCCTTAAGGCTATACATACTCTGAAGGGTCAAATAAGCGGTAGCAAATCTCGTTGCAATCTGGCGAATAAGATCCTTCTTCGTATGATCTCTCATCAGTTGCAAAACTGACCCATGATTATATATGAAGTTCCTCACCTACAATTATATATCACATTGTTAATATGTGAAACGAATTAAAAAGCAAAATAAAAAAATTAAAGATGAATTAATACCTTCTTTGACTTTATCAAGGCGTTTTTGTGCTCCAGTAATTCCCCAACTTTCTCCAACATTAGGATAATGCAATGGGCAGCACATGGTGTCCACCACAAACGTTTCCTCTTACTTTACCGCCGCCTTATAATTCGGGGCATTGTCGGTTACAACTTGAATGACCAACTCCTCCCCCACCTCCTCAACAACACTATCAAGAAGTTTAAACAACATGTTTGCGTCCTTTATAGCATCCGACGCATCAACTGGTCGCAAAAAAACCGTGCCATGTGGATTATCAACGAGAAAATTTATCAAATGGCGACCTCGAATATACTTCCAACCCTCCGATAATATGGACACCCCTGTTTGCATCTACGTTTTCTTAACGCCATCAACTACTTTTTTGGCACGCCTTTCTTCCTCACCTAATATCCACATGCTAAGCTCGAATGAACTAGGACCATACTTTCCAATTACCCGCACCATACTAATAAAGGATGGACTATTTGCCACATGAAATGGAAGACCATTTTCAAAGAAAAATCTACCGATATCAAGGCATGCTTCATCTCTAGCCTCCTTTTTAGTTTTAGGCTTAGGTTGATCATCACAACCCTCGTCATCAAGATCAACTAAAAAACTATCCATGGGTCCCCTAATCCCCCTAGCCGTACTACCCATGCTTGAACCATCTTTTGAACTCGTGAAATACGCACCACTCCTAATATGTTCCTCGGATTTTCTTCGTGCCACATCTTTTTCAAAGTTTTTATTTTTCAAGAAATCCGTTATTTCCTGTTTCGCATCCCCAGGAACTCTATCACATTCTCGAACATTTTTTTTCGTTCCCGCAAGATGATCTTTCATTCGTTTGACACCCCCTTTTATAACCTTATTGCAAAAATTACATTGTATATAGACATATCCTTTCCCATTATCAACCTCCGTACCATATTTCCAAGCGGGATCCTTTCTAGACATAATTCAACTAAAAAAAATTTAAAAAACATATTACAAAAAACAGTGGATAAAACATATTTTTTACCAAAAAAAAAGCAACTTTATTGGGAAAAAACAATTTTTTTTATTAAATTTATAATATAAACATTTTTTTATAATATAAAACAAACAGGTTTTGTATGTTTAAAACAAACAAGTTTAAAACAAACAAGTTTAAAACTAAAAACAAGTTTATAATATAAAACAAACAAGTTTTTACAAAAAAAACTAAAAAAAAGGTTTCGTATGTTAAAAAGAAGCAAACACTGGGCCGGAATAGCAAACGATGACTAAACACCGACTAAAAAAGGTTTTGTATGTTTCGAATAAGATTTTTTTACCAAAATACTGAATAAAAACTAAAAAATGAAGGCAGGAGTCTTTACCGTAGGGAACGAAGGCCGGAATTGAATAATCGTAGGCCGGAATTAAAGAAGGAAGGCCGGAACTGAACGAACGAAGGTCGGAATGAAGTTTCGGAGGTCGGAATGAAGTTTCGGAGCTTTGTTTTTAAAACTAGGGCTTACGGGTTGTGAAACAAGTTTCGTATTTTATTTTTAACTTACGATCCTTTTTTTTTAAAGTAACTTGACCTTTTTTTTTTCCAGACCAGCAAGAGGCATAAGACTCATTGCCTTGAGGCGCAACGCCTTGGATACAAAAGGCGTAAGCCTCACTATACAGTCTTGAGGCTTAAGCCTCGAGACTTCTTTTCCTCGCCTCATTTGTCTTTTTAAACATTGACTGCAGTCGTACATTCAGTATGATCACGGCTTAAGGAAGATGCTGACCTTTCTGAAGGCGGTCGAGTATGCGACAAGATTGAGGCCTACTAAGAAGCGCCTGGAGCTCTCCAGCCTCACGAGCTCCACCTACACCGGTTTCTACCCCAGCTCTTACTCCAGTGACAGCTTCAGCCCCTGCTTCCACTACTTCTGGTGCCACAATTGTGGCAATGTTAGTCACCGAGTTTCTGACCGCTCTCTTTCGCGACGTCGTGCCCTATTGGCAATGGAGCATTCACCTTACTATTTGGACGCGTCCGAAGAGCTTCCCCAGCATGCTCTGATCACTGTTTTGGAGGGCGACTCCGTGGGTCTCCCAGTGTGAGCGCTAGGCATCTATTTGTGGTATTTTCACTCTCAACCCCTATTTTTTAACGCTCGAGGATGAACTTGGCTTTAAGAGGGGGAGAGTGATGGAAATGGACCCCATTTTTGGGCTTATTTTCTTTTATTATTTTTTTTCAATTGCATTTCTTTTTTTTTTTGCTTGGTATTTAGGGATAGAAGTAGCAAAAGGCTCTTAAGGGTATTTTTATAATTAGAAGAGTAGCTTAGAGCCTAAGCTACTTCTCCCTTTAAATACCCCTTATATTCCTCATTTGAGAACACTATCCAGTTTTATGATAAGAAATCTCTTGATTCTCTCTCTAAAAGTTAGGGTTTGGTTTATTTTCTTAGCCATTGACGTGTAGTTTACGTCGCTATAGTTGATAATTTTTCAAGTATTGGTGCATATTTTTTTCTAGTCCTGGATTGCTTTGCAATGCATGATGATATTTGTCCTTAATTAGATGTGTATATGAGGCAGGAACATGACCACTGAAGGGCATTTATTTTTCTTGTTCTTAGACATTTTAGGAGCCTTCTAAAATGACGATGTCACACCTTTGAGGCCATTACCTTGTGAAATCACCATTCTACAACTCTTTCCCCTTTTCCATTATAATCTATAAACAAGAGGCTCCTCACCCTTTTGTAGTCACTACTACTTTGAGAAATATGAATGAGAATTAAAAATTAGGCCTTTGGCCTCTAAATCATTGTTGTTGTTGTTCCTTTTCTATAGTTTATAAATTAATTTGCTTCCGCTCCCCACTATACATAAAATTGGTATCAGAGCAACGTTTTCTCTTAGGTATTCAAGTATGAATGTAGATGATTGGGAATTTGGGTGGTGCCACCCAAACGAGGCACAGGCCTTCTCGCCAAAACTAGTTGCTTGGGATATTGCATGGCCATCAGCAACAGCCCACAATCACAGGCCCAAACGGTTTTGAACAATGTTACCTAATTCGCTCCTACCCCATTCGTCCTGCGAACCAGAACGCCAGACCCCAAACAAGGTGCATTCGCGACCCAAATCACTAAGATTGGCGACCCAAGTTTCAAAAGAAGAAAAGATTAGTTTACAAAAAAAAATAGAGAACATATCAGAAAAGGGTTTGGTGTCGCTAGCAATTGGGTTCATCACCCTTCGACGAGCAGTGAGGTACATCGGCATCGGCATCCGCATCCGCTTGCGTCGGCTTTCGAAGTCGAGAGAGATGTATTTGTTTATGGAAGTAGAGATTCTAAAAGACTTCATAGTTTAAGTTGTCGTTGGTTTTGTCGATGGATTAAAGTTTTTTCCGTTCTTTTTTTGTCTGCTAATGGATTGTTGAAGACTTTTGACTATTGTTTCTTGGGTACAGAGTGCAGTCGTATAATTAATAATTTGAAGGTTCCAAAGATGTATCAGATAGTGGATGCTAGCTGTCAAGAGAGTGGGACATATGGCGTGTGGAGCTCAATATTAATAACATATATACAACTTTACCCCCATTGCATAAGCTGTCAAGTAAATGAATAAAAGGGTAAATTTGATATTTTAAGTAAAATCTGAAAAGAAATTTTTGAGATTGCTCCTTATTTCACACGTACCATTAAAAAAAAGAACTAGAAAAAATTTGAGCACTTCTATTAATATGTTTAAGCTTTCAAAATTAATTAACATCTAAAATACTTTTATTTTTCCCCATCATATCTATCAATACCTCAAAATACAGTACACATACTACAACAAATTCATCCATATTTCAACTCCCCAAAAAAACCTATATTACTTCATTTCTTAATTATTTTTCAAATTCTGGTGGACGCTAGCATATGTGATTTTATATAAATGTTTAATGTAATGGTATCACTCTCTCCACATATGTACTACATATACTATACATAGTACGTATTATGTATACAATACTAACTACGAACCGAATAGAAATTCAAAACGAACTGCGACCTAAAAGAGTGTTCCAACTAAGTATGCCATCACCATACCGCGTACCAGTCACGATAACGTACCACGTATCTGTACCCGTACCACGTACCCATGCGACCCGCGATCCTGGTAAAATTAGTTCTGAAGCTAAAGACCAAACCTTAGCCCCTCTGAGCCTAGCTGCCATAACCCCAGCACCTTCCGACCAACCGCCGACCTCACCGTTCCAGAAGGTGGCCGACGAACATAACCCACTGTCGTCATTAACAGAGGAGCCAGCAACAACCTCGTCGCTCGGGTAATGGTCAATAAGTTAGCGATTCCCACAGACCCACTCGTGAGGCCATGCCGTATTGGATGGTTGGGCAACGATAATTCCATCCCGGCAAAACGACAATGCCGCATTCCGTTCTCCATTGGTTCATACGCAAACGAGTACTATGTACAGTTGTTGATATGCGTGTTTGTCACTTCTTGTTGGGTAGGCCATAGCAGTATGATCATTTGAGTATGTATGATGGCCATGCCAACACCTACACTTTTCACACCAGGAACAACAGTTCATGCTCCAGTCGATGTGCGAACTCTGTCCATCTTAACCTTCTGCCCTTATTGTTTCCCAGGTCGAGCTGGCAACTGAAGCCGAGGAGAGCGGGTTGTGTTACGTCCACAATAGTCCTATTAGCACACCGGCATGACCTCCTAGATTCCTATTGTTTGCTCCCCACCTAACAAGCTTCCGCCTCTCTGTGATATTCAGCATGCGATTGACTTTGTACCCGGTGCCTCCCTACCCAACTTGCCCCACTATCGAATGTCACCTACAGAGCATGAGGAGCTTCATAGATAAGTTTGAAGTTATGCGACCGTGATTTTATCAAGGGGAGGGAGAGTAAGTCACCATGTGTTGTTTCAAACTCCTCATCCCTAAGAAAGATGGGAGTTGGATGATGTGTGTGGACAGCAGGGCTATCGACAAGATCACCGTCAAAATACCAATTTCCTATTCCTCGCTTCGAGGACATGCTTCATCAACTTCATGGAGCTCAGGTATTTTTCAAACTCGACCTAAAGAGTGGTCAGATTCGAATGCGGCCCGGAGATGAATGGAAGATTGCCTTCAAAACCAATGATGGCATATACGAGTGGACCGTTATGCCCTTCGGATTGTCTTAACGCTCCATCCACTTTTATGCGGGTCATGACCCAAATCATTCGGTCATTCCTAAGCAAGTTTGTAGTGATTTTCTTCAATGACATCCTCATTTATAGCCATTCGGAGGAGGAGCATTTAGCACGGGTCTTTAGGGGTCCTCCAAGCCAAGGATTTTTATCTCCACTTGAAGAAGTGCTCGTTTATGGTACCATCGCTCACCTTTTTAGGTTATGTGATTTACGGCGATGGTGTGCGCGTTGATTCATCCAAGGTCCAGGCCATAATAGATTGACCCACCCTAACCTCCGTTTCACAGGTGCAGATTTTTCATGGTCTCGACGGTTTCTACCATCACTTCATTGTTGGTTATAGTACTGTTATGGCCCCACTCACAAATTTGATGGGCACCTCCTCCAGTACTAAGTTCCGATGGATCGACGCCGCCGATAGCGCCTTCCGTCGCATTAGGACCCTCATAACCATTGCTCCGATCTTAGCCCTTCCTGACTTCACGCAACTTTTTGAATTATTTTGCGATGCTTGCAAGACAGACATTGGTGCTATTTTGAGTCAAAACAGAAAGTCGATCGCCTTTTCGGTCAAAAGCTTTCAGGGCCACCCTGAATTATTCGACCAATAACCTGGAGTTCTACGCTATCATAAAGCTCTCAAATTTTATCGGTCTTGTCTCCGGCAAAAGGAGTTCGTCATCAAGTCATACTACGAGGCACTACGTTATCTTCACAGCTAGCATCGGATTAGTGACCACCATGCTAAATGGACACCCTACCTTCAATGCTACATCTTCCACCTCCATTACAAACAAATGAAGGAAAACCAAGTTGTCGACGCTCTCAGTCGCAGCAAACAGTCGTCATCCGCAAGTCATTTGCAATCAGGTTTTTTGGCTTCGACGAGGTGCGAGACTTGTATGCTTTTGACAATCACTTTGGGCTCATTTTTCTCGAGTGCCAGCAGCATAACGGAGCTTCCAGGGACTTCCTGCTTCAAGACGATTTTCTTTTTCGTGACACTGCTTTATGTGTTCTTGCTTCCTCCCTTTGGGAGAAGATCATTTATGAGGTTTATTCTAGCGGCATTGCTGGTCACATGGGCATTGCACGCACCCATTCGGCCCTTAGGGAAAGGTTCTTTTAGTATACGATGAGGGGGACATAAACGTCTTCATCCGTCATTGTTTCACTAGTCAAACGGCTAAGGGGCAGCATACTAATGCCGATTTATACACCCCTCTACCTATTCTCGATCGCTCTTAGCAGGATGTCTCCATGGATTCATTGAAGGTCTTCCCCGCACCACTCGGAAGCACGATTCCATCGTCATCGTCTACCAGTTCTCCAAAATGGCACATTTATACCTTACTCTCGAATGGCAGATGCATCCCATCTGGCCATTCTCTAGTTTTAGGATATTGTCCACTTACACAGCGTACCTCGTAGCATCACCTCTAATCGCGATGTTCAGTTCACTGGTCACTTTTGGCGAACTTTATAGTGCCTTCTATGTTGTTCCCTCCGGTTTTGACTGATGTTGTCAGCAAGAGTGCCAGGGACTTACTCTGTTGCTTTGCCATTTGCGCAGGCCGAGTTTGCCTCCAACAACGCAGTCAACCGCTCTACTGGCCTCTCTCACTTCCAGATTGTTTTAAGGACCTCACCTTCCATTCCCTTAGACTTGGCAGAGCTTCCCCTCACTATCCCAGTCAGCTCCCACTATCGTTGAGTTCGCCAACCACACAGATGTTCACAGCCTCCCCCAGCGCATGTACGTCTCCTATAAGGACCATGTGGATGCACACCGTCGTGTCGTGTCGTTGTCTTCCAACCCGGTGACCTAGTCATGGTTTACCTTCAGAAGGCCCGTCGACGGGGTAAAGGGGACAAGCTCCAAATGCGTCGCTTTGGACCATTTCCCGTACTCCACAGTTGTGGGGATAATGCCTATGATGTTGATTTCCCGTCGAATTCGGCATGCACCGCACTTTCAATGTCGTCGATCTCTCCTCCTTCCGGGGCACCCACATTCCTCTAATCCCTCTACCTCCAGCTAAAGGCCACCCCGTGCACTCCCACGTCGATAGTGTTGAGGGTATCTTGGCATCTGAGGGGGTTTCCTCCCCTTCCAGCGACTACACTCGCTTCCTTATTTGGTGGCAAGGTCGACTAGAAGCCAAGGATGCATGGATCACAGAGGCCACGTTACAGCACATCAATCACGAATTCTACCGCCAGTATACAAACTATATGGCAACTTCTCAAGGGGAAGAGAGTGATGCAGGAGCAGGAGCACTAAAAGGGCATTTACGAATTTTTTGTTCTTAGATATTTTGGGAGAATTCTATAATGATGATGCCACACCTTGGAGGCCACTATCTTGTGACATCATCATTATAGAATTCTCTCCCCTTTTCCATTGTACTATATAAATATGAGACTCCTCACCCTTTTGTAGTCACTATTATTTTGAGAAATGTGAATGAGAATTAGAAAGTCGGCCTCTAAATCATTGTTATTGTTGTGTAGTTTATGGATTAATTCGCTTCCGCTCCCCACTACACATCAATATCATTTTATTTTACATGTTTTTGGGAAAAAAAAAAGAGAAAAACACAAAAGGATTTTGGTTTGTTCTGAGTTCTCTAAGAAAAAATAATAGTTGTTTTGTTTTTGTAATTTTTGAGAAAATACAAAACGAGTTTTTGCGTTGAGATTGTTGTGGATAAAGAATGCTGAGTTAATTGAAAATTTGTGGAACACATCATACTATTTATTTCCATATTCTTGAATTAGGAACTTAGCAAGGTAGTGCAAACCTAGTTATGTTTTGCGTAGTCATTCCTTTGAAATTCTCTAAGATAACTCATGTTAACTATGTAGTTGTCTTTATCATTTGCACACACATACAAGAGTTCGAACTAGGGCATATCTTCAATTTACATCTGAAATCTTTCGTTGCAATTGTATTCACATAATCAGCTCAATTTTTTTTTCTTCGCTTGATTTTGGAAGTGCACGTACAAGAAACATTGCTTGTGAGGATTATGATAACAAAATGATGAGGAAAGCAATGGAAGGAACTACCCAACATGGGATGAAAGCTATCATTGGCAAGAAACTTTAATCAATATATGTTGATGAGAGAAAATTTATCATGTGCATTGCATACTCTGAAGAAAAAAAATGATAATTTAAATAGCACATTTTGAACGAGATATAATTCAAACCCCAATGGGTTTATGCATTTTTGTCTAGTATGTGGTATTTTTAACCTTATTGAAATGTCAACGCAAATAGGGTTTAACTATTTATCTAGGTTTCGAGTTAGTTCCTTTTTCCGTTCGAAAGAGTGGGATTCCTGAATTTGAAATTATCTTGCATTTATGAAACACTTGGTTTAGTTTGAGGGTTTTTAGTCATTTTGGGTATGGAGTATTTTTTAGCATATTATGATTATATTGTTGATCCGTATTTCCCATTTTTATTCCATTTATCACTATTTCTAGCATGTGCATTGATTTTTCAATATACATTGTTGCTAGTTTAGTTGCTTTATGGAACTGCCCTTTGCACGTTGCCGATTTCATCCCTTTGCCAATGCAAGACAAAAAGGAGAAAGTGTTTGATTAAGGGGGAGTAGTTTGATTAAGTGCATGCATTACATCTTTATATACTCATTTAAATTATTCCCCTATATTTTTTATATGTCATGGGTGTGCTTAAGTGTGTAGGAGACGGGGTCTATAAGTACATAATGTGACAAATATGGATTTTGAAATCTTATGAATATCGCATCTCGCGAGGTTCGGGAGTGGGTAAAATTTAAGGTATAGGCATATTTTGATGCGTCAAATTTATGGATCGCTTGATTTGGTTTTATTCCAAAATAGCCAATGATATGAACATGTCTTGGCTTGAAAGGAACAACATGGAAGTTCTCACCTTGTAAAATCGATTCCCAATAATTGGAGCATCAGAAAATCTCTAGAAAAAAATACCAAAAATTCCTTAAAGAGAAAAGAAGACGCACACCAAATTTCATATCATTTGGAGATTGTTTGGTTCGTCTACTTCATGCATCTTTATCATATGGTGATTCGTGAGACAAATCTAACATGGATATGAAGATTTGGGGATGAGATTAATTCAAGAGCACCAGATTTCATCTGCCCAAATAAATTCGCGACACGGCACGATGTTCACTCTGTCGGAGGCATATCCTAAAAATCGTTCATTAAAATGGGCTGAAATTCTTTCTAGAGGTTCTAGAGGTCGAAAGCTATAAAAACTTGCGAAACATCTCATTTTGAAGTCGCTACTATTTTCGGAAAAAAAAAATCAGTTTCGATTTCATGAAAGCCACACCGCCGATTCACAGTTCGAGCCAGAAAGAATAAAAAAAAATAAGAAATCTTGAATCTCCTACATCGATCCGCCATAAACATATATTTATTGAAACCCAATTATCAAATAAATAAATCGATCAAGTAAAATTAAATCCTCAAGTGGGGTTGTGGAAGTACACTTCTTGGGGTTGGTCCGACTTCAACAAGGTTTTGCCCTCTAGGTGGGGGGTGGGGGTCGGAGAGTGAGGTTTGTACACGTCAAGATTGTTGTTTGACGGACAAATATTTTAACCTCTTAGAGAGATAAATGAGCAAATCTGGAGGATTATGTCGGGGTGGTGGAAGGGGGACATTGTAGAACCCCTTAGGTTCAAGATTGGGAACTAAAGGACGTGAAGGCATTCTGCGCGACTCTTAATAAGGTGGATTTATTGGGGGTAGAAAAGTTGTATCGGAAAGGAAGGGGAAACGAAGGCTTCGTGGATGTCATTATATTTATGTTGGTGGGTGCGCATTCGGTTTCATTTCCTTGGAGGGTGGTGTGGCGCACAAGAGTTCTATGAAAGGGCTATTCTAATAATATGTAACTTACTTCTCGGGAGGAGAATTATGGTGAATTCGTCTTGAGTGGGCAAAAAAAATAATGAGTTAGCGAATCATATTATCCTTCATCGTGAGGTGGAGAGAAACTTATTGGTTTCACTTATGAGTTATTCGGTCATAATTGGGTAGTGCCAAAATCGATGGCGAAGAAGTGTTCAGAGTTCTCCCCAGTAAGGAAGAATAAAAGGAAAGTGTTGGGAGACAAGCCCTCTTTGCTTTATATGGTCAGTGTGGTGGAAACGAAATATCATATGTTTTGAGAGCATGGAAACAAAATATCATATGTTTTGGGAGGGTGGAAACAAAATATCATGTGTAAAAGGGGGGTCCTCTTGAGGCTGGGGTTATAACACAAACGGAGGCGTAGCGTCTATTAAGATGATAATAAATCACTTACAAGGTATTGTCAACAATGATGAAATGGACTCCAATATATAAAGATCAAACACTCAAGATTGAACTCACAAAATCACTCGTGTATAACTCAAACTTCAACAATAAATGAACCTCCAAAGTAACTCAGTTTAGAGGGAGAGAAAGGCAAGCACTCTAGAACACACCCCTGATATGCAGCCCCAACACCAAGGTCCCACGCACAAGGATCTCATAAATAAATGGCAGTAAAAGCTCTGGAAAGACGTTAATGGTGGTGAATAATATGCTCTGGTTGTAATAACTCTTGCTCTCTCTCTTAATCTCATAAAATATATCTCTCAAGTGTGAAAGAACCCTCTCCCTCTTGAAGTGGCTAAGAAACCTATATAGTCACTCAGGTCACTCGAATGGCCTAATGCTCAATTAATGTGAAAAGATATCTCCTAGTACCTTTATGTCACTGGCATTAAATGCAAGGATGTGCCAGCATGCCCCTACGTCATAACCATTAAATGCCAACAGTTAGCTTAGGCTGCCACGTCAGTGGTGAGTTCCCAAACCGTCTGACAGCCTCAAACCACTACGGAAGTTTGGATTGGACATCAGATAGATCATGGGTGACATCACTCAAGGCAAATTGTTTGGCTCTAGGCCAATGTGAAATGGAACTCATGGTTGCTCTGGGTAAGCTCTCTCGGATTATGGTCCAACGGTGTTGTACCAGGTGTGTCTAGAATGGTTAAGTCAAGCCTTAACGTTGCCTTGCCTTTCAATCCTCCAAACAGTTTCCTCGGTGAGGTCATTCGATAGAGCATGAGAGCTCTCCCAAGCCCTGCCACACTTGGTCCCTCGTGGATATCGTTTGACCTCAACCTTACATTACAAAATGTTACAACTCTGAAGTTACAATATACATCTACAAATACGTAAATTGAACAAGCACAAAAGAAAGAAAAAATGTGCTTCTTCGAAGAGTCTCCTCGCTTCTTTGCCCCCTCTAACACTTCAGTCTGCTTGCCTGGCTCTCTCTAATCTTCCTCTGTTAGGAAGGGGAGTTATCTCTAATCATGAGATTACCTTTAGGCTCCCCCTACACTTGCCCCTTCATGGAGAAATTTGTTGTGTGACCAAGAATTGTCTGCAGAAAACATCTTTAGCCGAGAAACCTTCCTTCTTTCAAATAATCTCGTGTGCTCTTTCTCCTATAGGACCGAATGGACTTCTTAGCGAGGGAGCTTAGCGAATTTGACTTTTTGAATTTTTTTCAACGAATGGCACCATAATCTTTTCTTCACCCAGAAGCTTCTTTCTCTCTCTCCTTTGGACGTGCGCTCATTAATTGTTGGCGTCCCATCAACTGCCACAGCCACCCCTCAACTGGAAATGATTAATGTCAGCACTGATAACCCAAGCGTCATCTTGCCTTTGCCTCTTCTCACGAGTGAGAAATCTCAATCGACACTTTGAATTTTCAAACGGCTCTTTCCTCCTTAACACTTAAACCTTTTATTTTCATTCTCTTCTTCATTTCTCCCATTCCTCCATTGCTATCTAGAGCTCAGAGGATCCTAAAGAGAGAAATTTGCAACCTCCACTGACTCCTCTTTTTTCCACCGTCCTCCACCTCTTTCCGCCCCCTCTCCTCCTTTCTTGTGCTTTAAACTCTTTCCCACACCTTTCGAAACTTCCATGTGGCTTCTTCAAGCAATGCCCCTGAGGTTTTCGGCCATGCTTTCGACCAAGATGCCCCTACCATCTATAACACCCCGTAATTTTGAGGATTTAATATTTAATTATCTTGGGAGATATAAAAATATTTAAATTGGAGAAACTTAAATTTATAATTTGGAGAATTTATTTGAGTGGGAAGAATTATTTATATTTGGCGACTTTAAGTTTAATTGTTCGAAATTTTGTGTGTCGCATTTTGAGGTCAAAATTGGAAGAATGTTATAAAGTATTTTGGATGACAATTCTGAGTGCGCGGTTGAGTCCGGATGGGTCGAGATAGTCAAAAAAGAGTACCCGGGGATAGTGATCGGGTCTCGGGGCATTTTTGGGCATAGTCGAGCCCACACGGGGTGATTTGGGTCATTTTAATTAGGTCCATGTGGCCAAAAACGGGATTACGAGTTTTAAACCTAATTGGGGGACTAGTTGAACGGCAGTTAGCAATTCTAAACCTAGGGTTTGAGAGAGGCACAGAGGAAACAAATCAAGAAGCAAATTGGGAATCTGTTGGAGGCAAATCGAGGGACAAATTGGATGTTCTTCATCAACCATTCTCTACACCAACGGATCAGACTCTACGAACGATTCCAGGCAAGTGGTTAACTGTTGTGATTCTTAAAATGATGAAAATCAATTCATATTATGGAAGGTGTAAACCAAAATTCATTTTGGGTGGGTTATTGCATGAAAATGGGTTTTTATAAATTTAATCGGTTAAGTGATTTGACAGTCCAATTGATGTTATAGAAGTATTCAATATTGATTGACATTAGAACCATAATAGAACACCAGTGTTAGATGAATTTATTGAAGTGTGGGATCAGATTTGTGAGTGATAATTAGGGTTTTACCATCGAAATTTGTGTTCTTGAGTGGGTGAAGATTTGTGAAAATCATTGATGCTAAAAGGTTTAAACGATGATTAGAGTTTGTAATAAATGTAAAAAGATGATGGATATGATGTTTTGGGACTGGAATTTGAGATAAGAAAGCTTGAATTTTCATTAATGGCTGAAACAGCAAGTCGGAGAAGAAGAATACCTATTCGATCGATCGATCGACCCAAGGGATCGATCGACCCAAGGGATCGATCGACCCAAGGGATCGATCGATCGATGGTCCCAGATTTTTGGCAGTTCGGCCAGTTTTAGATATAAAGGAAAATTAATTTTAAGATTTAATTTCCATGCATTGTTTAATGATAAATAGTTATGAAGCACATATTCCTAACAATTATAAGGAAAAGTAATTGAGATTATGAAGGATTTACGTGAGGTACTTTATGGATAAATTTGGGGAATTAGATTTCACATTAATTATATACAGATTGAGTGAGCAAGTCCAGGCATATTGGTTGAGCGACGCCAAGGTATTAAATTAATTATGTAGATAAACAAATTAAATTGGAGTCGGAATATAGACTCGGGAAATATTAAGTTATGGGCCAAGTGAGCGAGTCCGGGTATAATGGTTGGGCAACACCAAGTGTTAAATTAATTAATGTGTAAATTAATTAAATTAGAGTCGGAATGTAGACTCGGGAAAGTAATAAAGTATTAAGGAGTGAATTGATTAAATTTGAGTCGGACCATAGACTCGGGAATATATAGGCTAGTGTTACGGGTTTTAGTACACGGTAAAGCTGGGATTTATATTTTATATATATACGGTGTGGTGATAGTATATATATATACATATGTGTACTTTGTGTGTGCTATTAAATATCAGGGACTAGATATTTATTTAAGTTATATACTCTAGTGCTATCAAGGGAGGTTGCGCGATGTGGGTGAATCCCCTAGCTTGAGGAGTAGGGTGAGTATATCCCCAGGTCATAATGTCTGGTATATGAGTGAGGGGTTTATCTCACTTTCAGGGAAGGAATATGACTGCCTCCACTATGTTTATATTTTGGGCCAGGTTGGTGAACGATTCCAACTTGGGGAACTACGTTATGTGAGCACACCTAGTGAGATAGCACTTTTGAGGGATCATCCGGTGAGGGTATACTCGGAGGGATGGATATAC
Organism: Sambucus nigra; assembly: GCA_949130495.1. NCBI lineage: Eukaryota > Viridiplantae > Streptophyta > Magnoliopsida > Dipsacales > Adoxaceae > Sambucus > Sambucus nigra. The sequence continues at coordinate 271,159,227 of OX422219.1, read as the reverse complement.
ATATGAATTATGTGTGGATGTTTTAGTAAAGGTACGTATATAATGAGATGTAATATTATATGCGGGTCATAATACAGTGTGTAATGTACTTACTTTATATAACTTGTGTCACGGTTATATGATATTATTTAAAAGGAATTAATTAAGTTAATTGGAAAGAAGAAAAATTATAACCCATGAAAGATAAATTATAACCGTGACGAAAGATAAATTATAACCCATGAATTATTATACTCAGGTTAGAGTAGTATGGCAAGGGGAGATTACACCAGGACTAGTTGGACGGGGTAGTACAACTAGGTGGGGTTAAGGTAACCGTTAGGTGTGCACATTAGTGGAGGGGTGAGTATGTCCTCAAGAGAGTGCGACACTAACTTAACTATATGAAGCGCATTCATATATTTTTAATTACTGCAGTTAATTCACTTGCTAAATATTTTCAAAATGTTTTGGGTTCTAACCCTTGCTATTAAACTATTTTCAAAACCTTTTAGGTGTCCAGTAATAGGGACGCCAGGATTGATATTCTATTCCAGGGACACGGAGCTGCGGCATATGTGGATGCTAGAAGGCGCTTGGATTAGACGCCTCATTCATTCTTTCCTAGAGTAGAAATCATCTATCAGTTTCAGTTTACTTAGGGCATGTCGCCCAGACTTTTCAATACAGTTTTCAGATTTATTTATTCAGGCGTTGGATGTTTGTATTGGACTATTTACTTTGGTGGCCGATGGTTTATTCGGCATGTAGTTTTATCATTTGTTCAGTTGATTTAATTCAGTTGTGTGAATGGTTTATATTTATTTCCGCATGTACTGTTTGGTTTAATTAAAAAGATAAAATTTGGCACCAGCTTTTTGGAATACTAGGTGGTTTGTAAGTTTTAAAAAGATTTTCGACAGTGATGTTAAAGATGAACCAACTGGGATTCATGTTTTAATTTGGTATGGGACTGATCACCCGGTATTTTATTAGGCGGGGGTGTCACACCATCGTGTATTTTATTAGGCGGTGTTTTGGGTTCTTCAGCAGTCTCCCTTCATCCAGGGTGTTCACAGGACGGTCATAGAGCAGCTAATTTCCCAACACCCAGAGACCTTTGCCCTTGAATGTCTTAGGAGCAATCGCTTCATAACGGGTTACAGGCTCTAAGGGGTGGCAACCATTGTTGCAGAGATTGTAAACACACCAACTGCTAACTTGGATAGGGAAATAATAAATCAACATTTAAGCAACCTGAGGGAGCTGGCCAGAGATGAGTTCAACTTTGGTTGGCTCATCAATCACTTGAAGCTGCTAAAGGATGCCCGCTTAGAGAGCCGGAGAGAACTTTACAGGAAGCACACGGAGGCTCAACGTGCAGAGGAAGTTAGGCTGAAGGAGCTTGACCCTATGGTGGAGATGATGAACAAGAGGGTCAGGGTTGCTGAAGAGGTTGCGGCTAAAGTTTTGAGCAAGCGAGAGGCCATAGTTAACATGCGTGCCCAAGTTCAAACGAGGTTTTCAAACATCTTTGGCAACTCAACAGGAATGCCTCCACAATAAATGAACCTCCAAAGTAACTTAGTTTAGAGGGGAAAAAGGCAAGCACTCTAGGACACCCCTAATAGGCAGCTCCAACACTAAGGTCCCACACACAAGGATCTGAATAACAAATGGTAGTAAAAGCTTGGAAAGACGTTAATGATGGTGAATAATATGCTCTGGTTGTAATAAGTCTTGTTCTCTCTCTTAATCTCAAAATATATCTCTCAAGTGTGAAAGAATCCTCCCCCTCTTGAAGAGGCTGAGAAGCCTATATAGTCACTCATATCAGTCGAGTGGCCTCATGCTCAATTAATGTGAAAAAACATCTCCTCGTACCTTTATGTCACTGGCATTCGATGCAAGGATGTGCCAGCATGCCCTTGCGTCACAAGAATTAAATGCCAACAACTAGCTTTGGCTGCCACGTTAGTGGTGAGTTCCCAAACCATCAACCCCCAAACCACTACGGTTTACTCAAGTTTGGATTGGATAATAGATAGATCACGCTTTACATCACTCAAGACAGATGTTACTTTTGGTCAAGGGTCGTTTGGCCTTAGGTTCAACGTGGAATGGAGTTCATGGTTGCTTTCGGTAAGCTCTCTCGGATTGTAGTCCATCGATGTAGTACCAGGTGTGTCTAGAATGGTTAAGTCAAGCCTTAATGTTGCCTTGCCTTTCAATCCTCCAAACCAGTTCCCTCGTAGGTTCCCTCAGTAAGGTCATTCGCTAAAGCATGAGAGCTCTCACAAGCCCTGCCAGACTTGATCCCTCGTAAATACCGTTTGACCTCACACTTACATTACAAAACGTTACTAACTCTAAAGTAACAATATACATCTACAAATAAGTAAATTGAACAAGTACAAAAGAAAGAAAAACTGTGCTTCTTCGAAGAGTCTCCTCGCTTCTTTGCCCCTCTAACTCCTAAGTCTGCTCGTCTGGCTGTCTCTAATCTTCCTCTGTTAGGAATGGGAGTTATCTTTAATCATGAGATTATCTTTAGGCTCCCCCTACAATATGTTTTGAGAGCGCGAAAACGTCATTTTGCTAAGTACAACCATGTATTTTATTTTTGTTATATTTTTTGATGTATGGAGTGATACCCTACTTTTTCTAATCCTGTAGAAGATCCTTTGGAAGGGTATAGTTCGAGGAGTAATTTCTTTAGTGTGGCCAACCTTTTTTTTTTGGTTTTGTGGTAGTTTTCTTAGTTTGCTCAGTGCCCTTTCAGTATATAGTTGTTAACCTAGCAAAATGAGAATTGAAGTAAACTGATATGAAGTAATTGATTATCAAGGAACCCAGTAAGATACAATAGGTAACGAATGAGTTTAATGTTGAGCAACTTCACCCTATGTTAAGTCCTACATTCGCTAGAGAACAAATTATTCTCCCTTTGACTACTTATAAATCATAGCAACAACCCGCATCCATTAGCATGTTTAACTATTTTTAATGATAGTTTTGCGAAAGAGTTTATATAACTTAGTGTCATTTTGCTAATAGCAAAATTTTACTAAATAAGAGAGAGCTTTAAGTAACGTTAATAAATTTATGGGTAACACTGTTAAGAAGTTGATTTTTCAACCCGTAAACGATTTAAAATGATTCGCTACTTCTATAGATAATAACGTGTGAATATGACGCGAGTCGTTGAACCTATATCCAATGAAAACACAACTTGTTTTGAGGTATTAATTAACGTTTCCCTCTTGGTGGCATTTTTGTTCACTAAAATAGTACTCATCTGAAAAGACATCTTATTTAAGAATATTTTTAGAATTTAATATTCAAAATTAATCTCATTTGATATATTTCGGCTGGTGCTTTCATATCAATTTTTATAATATGGGCTTATAGAGAATTGAAGTTATAATTAGAGGTGGCAACAAGTTGTGCTGTGTCACATCGGATTCGCTATAGGAAATTGTTCCACTCATAATCGTGTATTCTGTATAGACATCAAGTCATGTATAATTAGCTCATGTCACCCATTTACGAAGACATGAGTAGAGGCTTAGCTTGTATAACCCGAAAAGCATTAAGGGTCCACCTATTTGTGTCGATGTGTAGGCCTGTAAACAGATCGAATTCGGAACGAATCAGGCAAAATCAAATCCATATCCATTTATGTTAAACGGATTCGGATCCGATCCGATTATTCGTTGAATTATCTGTTAGGGTTTCAAATGCATATCCATTTATGTTAAACGGATTCGAATCCGATCCGATTAACCGGCGGATTATTTTTATTTATTTTTATAATAATTTTCATTAAAAAAATAAATAATGATGTCAAAACATATACTTTTGACCACTTGATTTGCAACATTTTAATTTTCAACTCTTAGGAGCCCCGTGTGTGTGTGTGTGTGTGTGTGTCTTTTTCCTTTTATATGCGGGAGATTTTTTTATATAATATTATAACTATTATAATATATATTTAAAATAAGGGAAAGTACTCTTAGGCGCCTTACAAACAAATTTTAAACACTAAAGGAATTTTGACAAATTTTGAACACTTAGGTCCACTAATTCTCTTTTTGTAGAAGTCCACGCTAGTGGCATAACAGGTAGACCTAATAGTAAATTGTCCTTAAATGTTTAAAAATTGTTACCAAGTGACCTAATTGTAAATTGACCTTTAAAATATTATTAAATAAAATATATATTAACTAAAAATATTTTATATATAATTTTTATATATATATTAAAAATATTCAAATCCGCTCCATTTAATAAATGGGTAATGGGATTTTAGGCACGATCCATATCCGTTTAAATGGACTGGGATTGGGATTGGGATTGGGATTGAGATTCGGATAAAATCCGATCCATTGACAGGCCTAAGATATGGCTAGCAAGTTACATTTTATAACCGGACTAAACAAGTTCGGGGTAAGCAACTTTGGGATGATTTGTTTTCATGGTTCAAAGTCTCGGTATCGGACACCCGATTTTCAACTCGGTCGCGGTATCGGGCGATACGCAAAGATACGCTATTTAGAAAGCGCAAAAAAATCCGAAAAAAATATAGAAAATTTTAAAAAAATAAGATTAACAAAGTGGACCAATGATGTACATTTAAACCCATCATTCAATATGCATTGCATTGTAGAACTGGTTATACTGAACCGCGGCAGAGTTGTCAGATTCAATATTGCATAGTAAACCAATAATAATATTGAAAACAATCTAATGTCACATAAGCTTAGATAAAAAGTTTGTATGGAAGATAAATAGGAATGATTACAATGTTTCATCATTTTCATCACCCTATCTAGTTGCGGTATCGATCATACGGATTTGGATAGGGGTAATTTCTTTCAGTTGGGTAAGGAAAGAAATATGAACCATATTGCTGCTCAGATGGCTGGGATGACTGGCTAGATGACCCATAATTTGGAAATTGTGGTTGACGATCTCCTGGTTGATTACCGTGATGATAATATCCAAAACATCTATACCCAGAACTATCAGTTGAAGACCCACCATATTGCGTCCCTTGATTATATCCATAATAATCACCACATGTTGTGCCGCTACTAGTAGATCCATAATAGTCTTTATAACGATCATAGTAACCACCTGTACTAGTACTAGTAGATCTTGGAAGTTGTGCCGGACCATAATTATCTGTGCCACTCCCACTCCCAGAGATACTATGTCTTCCACCGTGGTATGCATGATCTGTCATTAAACCCATCCCGTAGTTGATCATCAAGACGTTGCTGATCATATCCGCTTGAATACTCGTCACTACTAGGAAATCTCGTTAAATTATCTAAATGCCTTCGTTGTTCACTGATTCCCGGGCGATAACCATGATCCGTGTCTTGCGTGGCATAGTAGTTTTCATCTCCTTGTGCCCATGTCATACCACCATCATGCTGTATACCAGTATTGTAAGAACCACCCCTTTGGTGACTACCACCAACTCCACTCCTTTGTCGGCTACCACTCGTTGTTCCCCTATTAACATCTCCCTTGCCACCACCTTGATCATCATCATCATCATCATCATTGTCGTAGTTGTCGTCGTCGTCATCATCTACATGATTACCATAAGTACCAGGAATATCTTGCCAACTATCATCACCACCATGATCATCATCAGAACTGGAAAGAACACTGACCGGTGCCGGTTGATTGTGACCCCCCCGTCGTCCTTCCCCTTCGCTTTGTTGAATACCTTCATCCAACCAGTCTAAGTCATCGGTCGGTAAGACCCCTTCATCATTCTCTCGGGTCCACTCATCCAATATGTCATCCTCCTCAAATATTAAATTCAAGTCTATTGGATTGTAGAAATCTTCGGTCTCTCGCATGTACATCAGATTCCTAACTTTAAGTCTCTGATTGTAATGCACATACACCAATTTATGTAATTTTTTTATTACCAATCGGTTGCGAAGTTTTGTATGGATGAGAGACCATGTGCTCCAATTCCTCTCACAACCCGAAGATGATCATGTTTGACTCAGTACTTTGATAGAAATGCGCCTAAGATTGGGTGCATCCTCACCGTAATTTTTCCACCACTCAGCTGGAAGAGAAGATTTGACTGCTTGCTTGGTAAGATCTGAGCCAAATTCCCCTCTCCTATCCGTAAAGAGTTTAACCTAAAAGGCAAACAAATCAATTTAGAAACAATACATATATGAAATAAATATAACTCAATGGAAACAAATGTGATACCTCATTTATTGCCAAAGCTTGTTTTTGTACGTCTGGTTGTATCCTTTTGATGACCTCTTTTAGTCCGGCTCTTATTTCGGGATGGTTTGAAAAAGTGGATGAATACTGAAACACCGGATTTAAGAAATATCCCGCGGCATGCAAGTGTCGGTGCAATTGTCTCTCCCATCTTCCATCGATCACCTGCCAATACTTCTTCCAGTTTTTAACACTCGCCTGGATTGCTAGTTTTGCTTTATCCACCCCTTCGTAAATGATAGAGAGTGTAGGCTATTTATCTTGATCTACTATCTTCAAAAGCAATACTAAGGGCTCCATAATCTTGACAACTTCGGCAGCCCGTTGCCAGAATCGATCTGCCAGAATTAAATCCGACACTTTAGTGGCTTCAAAAGCAATACTAAGGGCTCCATAATCTTGACAACTTCGGCAGCCCGTTGCCAGAATCGATCTGCCAAAATTAAATCCGACACTTTAGTGGCTGCACTCCATCGGGTCCTCTCACGGTTGAATTCACGCCATTCATTCGTGGTACACATTCGCTTCAACTCAGACTGATAGCGAATGAGACTCTCAAGGGCGATAAACTCGGTAGCAAATCTCGTAATGCCTGGTCTTAGCAACTCCCTACCTCTGGTATACTCCTTCATTAAATTCACAACTTTTTGACTGTTATATATGAACGAGGTAATTGATTTGGCATCATTCAATACCGACTTGATTGACTTCATATGTCCAATTTCCTCGAGCATCAAGTCAAGACAGTGTGCTGCACAAGGTGACCAAAATAAGTGTCTCCTATTCGCCATCAATAACGCGCCAGCCGCCTTAAAATTTGGCTCGTTATCAGTGACAATATGTACAACGTGAGCCTCACCAATTTCCTCCACAACTTTATCCATAAGGGAAAAAATATAATCCGCCGACTTGATTTTGTTAGTTGTGTCAACAGAAGTGTGAAATATCATATTACGATCACAGTATACCATGAAGTTTATGATAGGCTTCTTCGTCCTTGAACTCCACCCGTCACACATGATTGTACAACCATACTCGGGCCATTTCTCCTTTAGAGTTGCTATGTATGCATCCACCTCTTCTACCTCCTCATCCAAGTAAACACCTCCAATCTGATAACCACTAGGGTCTTTAATCCCTTGACCCGCCGTAGCAATCGTATCAATCATATGTTGATAGGCAGGTCCACTATCAGTAGCATGAAACGGGATGGCATTAAAGTGAAAGAACTTGCTAATGGCCTTCCCAACCTTCTTGACTCCATCTGTAGAGAATATGGATTTAACAGTTTTCGACTAGACTTCCTCGACTTAAACATAGAAGGGTCAATTCCTTGAGCAGGCAATTCAACCCCCTGTCTCAATGACCACGATCGTGACACGTGTGGTCGCTTAAGCCCAGATGTGGATGGTCTTGCCCCGGAAACTGAATGTCTATGTTGTTCTCCTGCCATTCTCCGACTTTCTTTCATTAGCAGTTTTCAACTGTGCTAATTCTAAACGGGTGATATCATCTTCATTACCGTCATCACTATCTTCACTGGCATCATCTTCATGATAGTATTGGGTTTGCTCTCGCAAATTCTCTACTTGTTTCTCCTTTTTCCTCTTCTCAAGGGCCCGTTGCTTCATACCATCTGCTAGAATTTTTTTAATATCAGTTGCTATCTCCCGAGGTACATGACGACAAGGTTCGACATTCCCTTGTACACCTGCTAAGTGTTCTTTTAGTCTTGTTACACCACCACTACAAACCTTGCCACAATAATTGCAAGCAACCTTCCTCTTATCTCCACCAATGGCAGTGCCATGTTCCCATCCAATATCTAATTTTGGAGCCATTCTAAAAAATAACATTAAAAAAATAGAGTTAAAACATCCAATATTTTTTGTAACTTTTTTTATAACATTTTAATTAATAATATTTTTATAACATTTTCTTTAAAAAAATATTTTTATAACAAATGTACATTTTTGAAAAAATAACGTTACAATTTTTGAAAAGATAACATTTTTGAAAAAATAACTTTACAATTTTTTTTTTTAACAAAAACGTACAATATTAAACATTTTGCACAAATTATACCATTTTTTTTACATAAATGTCTTTTTAAGACGAGAACAAAAGAACATTTTAACAAAAATGTATAAAAATGTACATTTTTGAAAAAATAACGTTACAATTTTTGAAAAGATAACATTTTTGAAAAAATAACTTTACAAATTTTTTTTTAACAAAAACGTACAATATTAAACATTTTGCACAAATTATAACATTTTTTTACATTTTTTACATAAATGTTTTTTAAGACGAGAACAAAAGAACATTTTTACAAAAATGTACATTTTTTATAAAAATGTACATTTTTGAAAAAATAATGTTACAATTTCTGAAAAGATAACATTTTTGAAAAAATAACGTTACAATTTTTTTTAACAAAAACGTACAATATTAAACATTTTGCACAAATTATAACATTTTTTTACATAAATGTCTTTTTAAGACGAGAACAAAAGAACATTTTTACAAAAATGTATAAAAATGTACATTTTTGAAAAAATAACGTTACAATTTTTGAAAAGATAACATTTTTGAAAAAATAACTTTACATTTTTTTTTTTAACAAAAACGTACAATATTAAATATTTTGCACAAATTATAACATTTTTTTTACATAAATGTCTTTTTAAGACGAGAACAAAAGAACATTTTAACAAAAATGTATAAAAATGTACATTTTTGAAAAAATAACGTTACAATTTTTGAAAAGATAACATTTTTGAAAAAATAACTTTACAAATTTTTTTTTAACAAAAACGTACAATATTAAACATTTTGCACAAATTATAACATTTTTTTTACATTTTTTACATAAATGTCTTTTTAAGACGAGAACAAAAGAACATTTTTACAAATTTGTACATTTTTTTATAAAAATATACATTTTTTTACATAAGTAACAAAAATTGTACATAAGCCAAACACAAGTTGTAAGACTCTCATATGAAAAAAAGCCAAACACACCTCCGGTGTAAGCCAAACACAAGTTGTAACAAAAGCCAAACATAAGTTTAATATTGTACGTTTTTTTATAAAAATATACATTTTTTTACATAAGTAACAAAAATTGTACATAAGCCAAACACAAGTTGTAAGACTCTCATATGAAAAAAAGCCAAACACAAGTTGTAGCAGAAGGTGTAAGACTCTCAAGTTGAGAGGGTTTCCATTCTTACCAAAAAAACACCTCCGGCCGACAAAAGTGGGCAGCTTAATGGTGATTCCGGCTCAAATCGGAGGAGAAAGAGAGGGGTTTCCAGCAGAAATCTACAAAGGCTGCAGACGAAACGTTTTTGGTTTGAAAAGAAAAGATATTCAACAAGTTTTATAGCCTTATTCAACCCTAACTTTAGTCCGTGACACATACGACCAAATCAGCTGCAACAGGTAAGATTCCTTCAATTATTTCTGCATCTCTTCAATTATTTTTGCTTTTTCTCTTTTTTTTGGGTAAAATTTTCTTATCTCGGGGATATATGTTTGTCTCGGCCGAAATAGCCCCGAGATAACTCGGAACGGGCGCTATTACGCCGATTCTTACCGCATCCGCCCGATTTCTGTTTTTTTTTTAATCGTGACTCGTAATCGGATCGGCTAGCTGCGATACCGAGTTGACTCGGCCGAGTCTTTGAACCATGTTTGTTTTAAAAACAATATAACAAGACAAAATATGGTTAGGTGCAGAAAAAATTGAGTATTCGTTTTATAGGAAGAAAAGTGAAATGCAGTGAGATAGAAAAGAACCTAGAGTGGGCGTGTTGTAAGTGGAGAATCCAGGGTGGGCGACACTGAAGGAGGCAGTAATGACGGTTTTGCCGATGCCGTCCCCCAAAAACACGAGATTCTTGTTGGTTAAGGGAACCCGCACCGTCTCCTGGTACACCCCTTGTTTGATCCTTATGACAAACCTAAACCTCCCCTCTTTCTGAGGCGCTGCATTAACGGCCTCCTGCACCGTCCCATACTCACACCCACTCTTACAGACCGTCACATCTGCCTTCAACCCCGACGGGAACCCGCCTTTATAATTATAGCCCGGCCTGGAACTGGCCCAAAAGGCGTCCCGCTCAGTCTTGGGCAGGGACCAGGACCCGATTTTGTTGCCATAAATATCGTAGGAAACCATCATACTCAAGGCATTACTAGTGAAGACAGACAAAGAATCCAAAAACGCCATCATTTTGGGGACCATTTGAGCATCATTCTTAACGTACTTCAAAGCCGACCAACAATCGTAGTGGTAGGCAAGGGCGGCACTCATCCAAGCACGCCCGTCCTTGATCCTTCCGCGAGGCAGGGCAGCAGCCGTCAATGTCATTCGATACTCGGAGTTGTCAAGAAACTGGAGGCAGTTGTTGAGAGCGGTGGCGAGGTTGGGATTGGGATTGGGATTGGAGTGGAGGATTGTGTGGAGCATAGACTGAGCAGTTTTGAGGTTGTGGGAGGAGACACGGATGGCCGATTGGATGATTTGGACGGGGGTTTTCGCCTTGGGGTTGGAGTGGGTCAGTGAGGCCTCGCAAGTTTCTGGAAATCGTGTGGCCTTGCAAGCTTGCTGGATCAGGATGGAACTGGAATTAGAATTGGAATTGGAATTGGAATTGGAATTGGAATTGGAATGGAGAAAAGAAGCAGAGGGTAAGGAGGGAGACCATGCAAATTACAATTACTTTCAATGTCGACCACACAGTTTTCCATTGCAATGGGGGTTTTCTGCCTTTCCTCACCTGCATAATTGTATTTGTGTTACATGGGTGACTGCCGATTTTTTTGTAGGGTAATAAGCTGTTATTGTTTTGAGCTGGGGTTAACTCTATAAAAAGTAGTGTAAGACAATGTTTAATAAGTAGCTAAGGTCATCTCTAGTGGTGTAGTGTGCAAAAATGTACATTTTTGCTTAGATTATTCCTCGAGTTTTTACAGTGGGACAATGCAAATGCTGACGTGACGGATAATGGATCGCTGAAAGATTAAATGTTCAGATCTGGGCGGACGACTCTTTACCGCCCAGATTTCCAACCGTTGCCCCCTAGCCGTTATATACCTGTTACAATTTAGCCATTGTAACTAAATATTATTTATGCATTTACCCCTATAAATATCACTTTCTCCTCTTCTACTTTTCATACTTATTACAAAATTATTCCTACAACATATTTTATCTCCTATTTTTCACACTCCCAAAAATAATCCCAAAATTATTCCTACAACACCCTTTAATATTTTTTAAATCCCAAAAATCAAAGACATGTTTTTTATAGATTCAATACCATTTATTTTGAAAATGTTATCTATTCAAAGAAAATGGTGTGGCAAAATTGCAAAACCAAATCCCATTCCACCCCCACCACCGAATTTGCCAATCTCGTATCGGAATTAACATCAGTTGTTTGACAATAGTTTTTTACAAAGAGACATGATTGTTGATCCTACAGCGAATCCAACGGACAGTCAATTTCATATGCGCGGTAGTATCCACGATCCGATAGAGGTGTATATTGAATTATCCCATATTCCATTTGTGCGAGCGGCCGTTAGGAATTTCGGTTTTAGTCATTTATTTAGCGAATTTTTTCCTAACTCCGACAACTAATTGACTGGAGCGCTCATAAGTAGGTGGTCGGAAATAACTCATACATTCCATCTACCGAGTGTAGAGTTGGGGATTACCCCTTATGATTTTGTGCATTTATCAGGTAATTATTTCAGAAATATTTTTTCGCACTATATTTGTATTTTTATAAATTAGTGTTGAATGTTTCCATATTTAATACTTCTTAAATTATATGGTTTTAGGAATTCCAATTGGAATCCATCCAATTTTGCCTAGTTTTTCAACATCTAGTCAGTATACTATGGAGCAAATGTTCGACCTATATTTTCCTGGAATAGGCCACCCAGAGTTCAAAGGAAGAAATATTTATTGTAAAACAATAAAAAAGTACATGTTGGATTGGTGCGAACAAGCTCTGGAGCAAAGACTAGCGAGCTAAGAACAGATCGCCAGAGTTTTTATTGTATTTGTGTTGAGCTCCATTTTTTTCCCGACAGTCCATAACACCTTGTGTGCGAATTGGGCAACTTATTTAAACAATCTTAACGACATAGCTGCTAAGGATTGGAGTTTTGTCATTTTAGCGCGTGTTTACTATGCGATTGACGAATGTACCACAAATGCGCAAAAATCAGTAAATTATTTTTGGCAACTTATAGAGATATTTTTTCCTCTAATTTAACATTTGTATCACGATCATTAAAATTAAATTTTTTTAGTTTAATAATCTACCGAATTCTAATGAGTTTTTCCTTAAACCCTCAGTACTTTGGCTACGAGTACCTTCACACGATGGCTCCCATATTGCACGATAATGCTGTGGAAAGATGGTCACGTATGCTACGATGGGTGTCTGATCAACGTGGGTCTTTATTGGGACAGATGAGGTTTAAAAGTTCGGCAATGCAAGAGCAACTGAAAATGCGTTCTCCTGAGTCGGTCATATGGCAACCTTTTATGGGATTAGAAGAAAACCAGTTTAATATCGTTACAATTGCTCACGATTTGGGGCAAAGACGGATAATACTTTTGGATATCGAGTTAGGTGGAACTTGGTATCTCGGAGATCGCTGCTACCGTCAAATGACAAGTTTCGTTGCAATTCCAGAAAACCCACCATATCCAATGGCATTCTTTCCAAGGGATATATATATGGAACAAATTGACAACTGGCAACCTGCAGTTGCTCGTCTCGCAGTCTCATCAGAGGATGAATGGTTGACATACTGGAAGATTGTGGGTAAGGGTGCAATATTACCCTCCCTAATTCGGTGGAAAAATCATGACGGGGTATGGTTTGCCTCGATTGCACCATCTGATTTACGGGTACCCGGCACACCAACAGATAGATGGGAGGTTTCCCATATATACAACACACGGGGACAATCTTCATCATCAAATCTTATACCTTTATCAAGGAGTTTGAAGTTGCATATACAGATTTGAATGGCACAACAGTCATTCAAGTAGACCCGCTAAGCACTCATAATCACTTAGCTCCCGGAACATTTTACTCACGCGACCAATGGCGTGATATGTTTTTTTTTAGAGAAATACATAAGGAAACTTAAATCAAGAGTGTTAGAACGAGAGCTTATGTGGCAAAGGTGGATGAGATAGCTTAAAGGCGCTGGGCCCAGTTCGTCTACCGGGGCACAACCCATTCCGTAATACACCCCCGACATATATGGAGACGAATATCCAATTGCTTCTCTTAATATAGTCCATCCACCATCACAAGACCCCGGAGGATCGGTCAGTCAAACCTCTCTTGTCGATGATGTTTTTGGACTGTTCAACGAATTTCCTTATCAGCAATATCTTGGTGGGGATCCGATGTAAAGTTAATATTGCAATGTAATAATTTATTTTGATAATAAAATAGTTTTTATTTAATAACGATGTGGTTTATATTAGATTCAAGTACAAACACCATACTCAAAGACAGAATTATTTGGATTATATTAGATTCAAGTGCAAACATTGTTCAAATACAAACACCATAAAAACACCAACATGCATACTGAGCATAGTGGACAATACACTCATACTTATGTAGTACAAACACTTAAACGCTTAGGTCGAACCTAGTAGAAGTACAACAAAATGGTTTCCCATTGCGTACTAAACATTTAGGTAAGTAAGATCGTTGCGTATCAGAATCAACATATTATTTGTTATAGTTTGATATATTTGGTTCATACTCTTACCCATTATTTTCATATATGCATTCCGAAAAGTAATCATAACCAGAATTGGTGTAGTCGAAAATGTCGTTATCTGATGCCAACGCAGAATCGTTATATATGTTAATCATTTGTTCATGAATGTGATGACCAGATTGCATCGCACGTTATGCTTTGTGATAACGTTGTAAGCGCCTCTCCATCTGCCATATCTCTTTCTCGAATAAATCAAGGCAAAACATCTTCGCTTCTTCGGGATACAATATTGTCCAAAGTGCGGCAGCCCGATTTCTCGGTACAGGTATATGATGGTAATGGCAAAGAACCTCCAAGTCACACCTTTCATCATATTTTTCTGTCCATGACAAGTGTTCCCAAGGGTACTTAACTTCGTCTTCTGGTTCAGAAGTAGGGGAGATTATGAAAATATGACCAAAGTCATTAAGAAAACGTCGAGAAGTATCAATCAAATAAGTTTGAAAATTTTGTTTCTTTCCATACCAAACGTTACCAGCAATATCTATGTATGAACTATTGTAAATGGATGAATTGTATGAAGATGAATCCATGTTTGTAATGTTAGACGAAAAGGCGTTATATATATAGACTTATGGACATGGATCTTTTTAGCTTTAGTCTTGTAGACTTGATGGGGCGGGACTTGTTTTACCATCCAATGAGGACGATTTTTCACGTCATGTAAAATATGAGAACTGATATTTTGTGAACATGAATCTTTTCAGCTTTAGTCCTGTAGACTTGTTGGCGGGACTTATTTTACCGTCCAATAAGGACGATTTGTCACGTCATGTAAAATATGAGGACTGATATTATGTGGACATGAATCTTTTCAGCTTTAGTCCTATAGACTTGTTGGGCGGGACTTGTTTTACCGTCCAATAAGGACGATTTGTCACGTCGTGTAAAATATTAGGACTGATATTTTGTGGACATCTCCTCAATATGAGGACTATAAATATACAACTTTGATAGATGTTGAGCATCACAACTACTACTCCTAAGATATAAACATTTAACATATCTAACAACGATATTGAGGAGATGATATTAGCACAGATTGCCCAAGCGTATGATCTCGACTCCGATGATGAAGTCACCGCGGTACACAACAAATTTCGGGATGCAATACATCGGACGTCCTTACTGCACAGTAGTCGAGAAATACATGAGCGACGAACGGTGCA
This sequence comes from Sambucus nigra, assembly GCA_949130495.1. Lineage (NCBI taxonomy): Eukaryota > Viridiplantae > Streptophyta > Magnoliopsida > Dipsacales > Adoxaceae > Sambucus > Sambucus nigra. The sequence goes on along the minus strand of OX422219.1, from coordinate 271,143,976 downwards.
CCGAGATAGAGAGATGGCTCATCGCAATTTATGGAAAGACTATTTTTAGGAGAACCCCACATAGCCTGAAGAAATGTTCAGGCGTAGGTTCAGGATGAACAAAGCGAGCTTCAATCGTATTTTGGAAGTAGTCTGTGAAAATGATTCATATTTTATCCAGAAATCGGATTGTGTTGGATGAATGGGATTAAGCTCTCACCAGAAGATTGTTTGTGCACTTCGTATGTTGGCGTACGGTGGATGCGGGGATTTACAAGACGAATATCTAAAAATAGCCGAGACAACAGCGATTCAAACTTTAAAACGTTTCGGTAGGGCTATAGTAAAGGTGTTTAGCCCGGAGTATTATCACACACCTACAGCCAAAGATATAGCCCGCATGCAACTAAAGAATGAACGACGTGGGTTCCCTGGGATGATTGGGAGCATTGACTGCATGCACTGGGAATGGAAAAGTTGTCTACATAGATGGAAAGGACAATATCAAGGTCATTGCCATGCTAGCACTATAATTTTAAAGGTAGTGGCGTCTTGTGATACTTGAATTTGGCATGCATTCTTTAGAATGCCTAGTGCATGTAATGATCTGAATGTTCTTGCGAAATCTCACGTGTTCGAAGAACTTCTGGAAGGAAATCGTCCCCCTATGCACTTTGAAATCAATGGAAACACGTATGACACATGGTAATACCTTGCAAATGGTATCTATCCGCCCTACGCAACTATCGTTAAGAGTTTCAAGAGACCGGTCACTCAAAAACAAAAGGTATTCACACGAGCCCAAGAAAGAGGCCGAAAGGATGTGGAACGGGTATTTGGCATCTTGCAACGACAGTTCCACTTTATCAGAAACCTCGCCAATTTTTGGGAATATAAATACTTACGTGTAATTATGAAGGCTTGTGTCATATTACACAATATGATTGTCGAGGAAGAGTTGCGAGACAGGACTTGGCGAGCTAACTTGCCCTTACATGACCCACCCCCTGCTTAAGCAAGCAAAGTCTCGCTGGCCATTATTAGTACCAGGTGCAGGTGGCAGATATGTGGAACAAGGATGCCCATAACCAGTTACGTGAGGACCTTATGGAACATGTTTGGAATCGTCATGCAGAATCATCATCTTGATTATAATTTTAATATTATCCATTTACCCTACCTAATATATGTAGACAATTTTCTCCGTGCTAAATAAAATATGTTTGGGCAAAACTATTCATTGATGAACATTGGTACAAAAGCTAATCATTAATAAATCTGGATTACATAAATAACCATATAAATCTAATAATCTATTGTGAGAATTGTAATTACCCACGAAACCTCCGATGTGCCACTTTCTTTCCCCCTACCGTAAGCTTTGGACAAGTTCGCTGCATACAACACACAATCTGTGTTAATTTTTCAAAATTTTCCCTGCAATGTATTCTCGGACCGTTTGTAAATAACACCCTCGCTTGAGTTATATTCGTTCGTAATTTTTTCCCATAATGTTGAACCTGCTTGGTTAGTTCCCATAGAACCATTTATAGAAAATTTAATGTTTGACATACAAAGCAACACCTCATCGTGTGCATTGAAATTTGGCAATCGGCTTGAATTTGGCGGAGTACTTTGGGAAGACGAATCCATTATAATTATTTGAATTATAATGTTCAAAGATATAAAATAGTGTTATGTTCAAAGTTTTTGAGAAGTGTAATATATATACACAAAAATAAAGTAGGCTTTATAAATTTTTTAGCTGTTAAAAAAGTTACCGTTTGGATATTATTTTTTTTTTCAAAAGAGAGGTTGGGTGGACAATTGATAGGCGCCCAAAAATCTGGGCGGCATACTTTGTAACGCCCAATCTGGGCGGGTATCATTTTAACGCCCAGAACTGTTGGGCCCCACTTACACATTGTGTCTCGGCCTTCTACATTTGTATCCTCTCAACGTTTTCTCTCACCTAAAACTACACAATATCTTACCCACTGTGATACATAAAAATCTAAATCTACACATTTAAACATCCCACTACAGATGGTCTAAAAGAATAAGTGGAATCCACGTCAGATTTTGTGGAGATTTTTGTACTCATATCATTTATTCTTTTATTTTACCAAGTAAGATAACGATTAGTTACAAAATACTCTTTATTTTTTTTAATGATTGCAAGGTTAATGGTTATTTTTGGGTCGAATAATTAAGAGATAAATATATCTCTAAAGTCTGAATCAATCTAAATATATTCATTCATATATAAAAATAAATATGTTTTTCAGATTCAATTTAAATATATTCATTCAAATATAAAAATAAATATGTTTTTCAGATTCAAATTTCAGACTTTAGAATTAGATTTCAAATTTCAAATTCAAACATCAGAGTCAGATGAAAAATAAACGCAACCTTAATCTCGTCTCATATAATACCCAGAATACTCTAAGGCCCTGTTTGGTACATGATAAAGTTGGGTAGAATCTGATTCCTTTCAAACAACCCTGGGAAAGTGTAAGATTACCGCGCTTGGTGCGAGGTTGAAGTTGCATGGGAATGTGATCTCCAATGGAATCAAATTATCTCCTCTGTGGGAAATTGGGTGGAATCAAAATCCATCCAATAAAGGTAGAGTTCTTATGTAACACCCCGCCCGCCCACCCGCGGAGAACGAACGACGCGCTACTGCGATATTACTAACTAAATCCACAATATAACAAGGTATAAAGCATCTAAAAACACACAAATAAAAATCCACTAATCTCAATCTCTTAATTTTATACAACCAAATATCTCGAAATAATATAACTATCTATCTCGAAATAAAATAAATCTCCAATGCTCCATACATCAAAAATAAATACAATCTTCTCATCTTGTATTCTCTCTAATATTCTTCCCAATAATAATCCACGCTAAAAAATCCATTCTCCAAATCAAATCCAAAGCACCCAAATCCACGCTAACCTGCCACTAAAAGAAAATATGGGGAAGTACACAATACGATAGGAAAGATGCTCAACAAATATTAGCGGTGAATAAAACGTAACAATACGAGTAGACGTATTCAAATCAAATGCGAATCACATAATCATTTTACCAATATAATTTCTCAACAACGCATTAATCAGCGTCATCATGCCTCACCATACCGCGACATACTTTATCAAGTAGCCAAAACAGGAATATTGGCGGGTGCCCAATCTCAATGCCATATTAAAATCTCTTGACAACATTCCCAACACAATAATAATACCACATGAATCAAAATCAGATTCCAACAACAATTTTCCAGATTCCAATGAATTTAACAATTCAAATATGAGTCAATAATCATAAGAAAACAACGGGAATAACTTTCACGAGATTAAGGAGCATGTTGTGTAAAACCCCATACCTTAAACCACCAAAAGAAACCAACATAAATCTGCCCAGAAATCACAGATTAAGCCATCAAAACAGTCCACTAAGATCCATAAAACTCCTACAAGATCAACCTCAAAACATCCCCAAGAACACCTCCAAAACTAAGGGTTGAATGCATAAATCAAAGGAGCAAAGTGTATATAAAAAGGAGAGGAAAAGCAAATATGTTTTCTGGGTATTTTGTGCCAAAAGTCTATTCCAAAATAATCACCCACGATCCATTTTTACAAGGTAAAAATACAAGAGTTGGAAACAAACTAAAAGTCCTTGAGAAACCTGCTGCGCACGAAAACTGAAGGGATCGATCGATCGATCCTGGCGCTGATCGATCGATCGCCCAGTTTTCTCGACATTTCCCCTTAAAAATGATATAAGGGATAATTATTTAAAAAATCATATAAAATCCGTTTTAACTTCGATTTCGAAATCGTTTGAAATTTTCGCCTTTAAAAATAATTCTCAACATAATTGAGCAATAAAATATTTTTATCAAAAACTGTATTTTTCCTCTATTTTTGAACATATCCCAAAAATTACGTGGGTTGTTACATCTTACTTTTCTATAGGAATCCTTACAAATAATTTTTATAAAGATAAAAATACCCCCAAAAATATTAAATTATAAAATGTACCCATAAAATCTAAATACTTATTTTGTGAATATAATGTAATTATTTCGATTTGTATTAGATTTTAAGTTGTACAAATTTTGTTTAGGCATTTTTTTACCCATATAATAATATATTTGATCAAATTACACTAATACCCACATATTTACAATAAATTATTAGATTTGTTAAATATTGAAAAATCTTTTTAGAAAAGATATATTTGAGTTCATACATTTATAAACAGTGACCATATTATTGTGTTTTATTATGTGTCCAAATAAGAGAGAGAGACACACACACATACACATGTTTATATATATAGTAATAAATTGTTAAAGGGTATTATTGGTATATATTGCATATTCCCGTGTGACTTTCCATGAATGAACCAAACACTAAATTTTGATTCCCAATAGGAATCCATTGGTTAACCAAACAAGACAAAAGAATTTAGAATCCTGATAAAAGGTTTCGTAGCAATCACTTTTTCTATAATCACAATCCATCCAAACTATTACAGCATACCAAACAAGGCCTAATTACCAATTGGATTCAAAGTGGGTTTAATTGCCTATAATGTATTGTTACCAAAAAATCTATTTTCGTCTAAATATAATTACCCAAATAAGTAAGTCAAGTGAAAAAAACATTAATAATTGGAAATGGACATGAGCCTGGTTTGGCCACCCTTTCTTTATACTAGTAATCCCATCGTGTGTGCCAATAAATGTTTGAAAGTTTTTTATGACCTTAAATTTGCACACAAACAAGTCCTTTGAACTCCCCATGCAAGCTAACATACGGGAGACGTTGTGCCAGAGTCACCTTAACACACGCCCCGCTTACTGTTGGGTATCCGTTGTGGAATTTCGAACCTTAAACCAACAGTTATTATTCGAGTCTATCAAGTCCGATACTTACCACTGGGACAACAATGGTGGATTGTTTGAAAATTTTAAACTACTAATACTATTGGGTGATTAGTTTAATAATTCCTATTTGTAATGGTTGGATAAGAGCTAAGGTTATAATTGGTATATTAACTGTGGACCAAAATTATCTATTACACGCGCTTAATGAATAGTATAAATATTAAATATTATGATTTTTTTTACTTAATCACACTTTATAATGTCTTATTTGACATGATCACACTTTACTAATATGCTATACAAAACCTCTAATTTTGTAACACTGTTAAAAATACGTTAAAAGGCGTTAATTTTCTAATTAGACTTAATCCCCAAAATATTTTTTGAGCGAAATAACCTTATTTTTAAGGGTACTTCATCTTCTTCCACAATTTAAAATTCTAACTTTTTCATCAATCCCCCACCACCTGCGACCATCAACTTCACCAAACACCCCCATAACCAAACACCACACCCCCAGATGTCTTTGTCATCAACCCACTACCTCTTCATCACCAACTATCACTGCCCATCACCACCTTCTCCCAATTCTACTACCACCATCAAACCATTATATAATCATCCAAACCCATAACAATCGTCAAACTACATATACCGACAACTTAAATCAAACAAATCATCCATCTAAAACCCAACCTTTAAAATACTACAACATGTGACACCCCGCCTAATTAAATACCGGGCGATCACTCCTTTACTAAATTAAAATCAAGGTGAACAGTTGGTTCATTCTTAGCATCACTGTCGTAAAAATAAACTTTTCCAAATTAACACCCTAATTAATTAAGCTAAGTGTCAAAACCATTTTTAACCTTTCTAACCAAATTTATTTTTAAAGAAAAACTTATTTATTTAATTATTAACCACATTTTCAATAAGTAAGAATCATACAACAATTATCCTGAAACATAATCCATGCTGAATACATACATGCCGAATACATGCTGAATAAATGTAAAACTAAATGTAAACTAAATCTAAAACATGCAACATCCAAAATCCCAACATCCAATTACTTTAAACATTCAACATCCAAAATCCCAACATTTAAAACTAAATGTAAAACATACATGCTGAATAAATCCCAAAGTAACAGTACTATAAATAACTGAAATACAAATGTCCCAACATAACAGATAAATAGTGGAAAGGGCGACACATGCCCCAATAACTGAGAATCGTAGGAGTGGAATCAAGTAAATGAAATCGTCTAAGCAAGTGGCCTGTAACTCCCACCTAAGCTGTAGCACGTTCCTTCCAAGGGATCCTAAGCAAGACACCCCTGTGGCTGGGCACCTGTAGTACATACATATATATATACAAGAGAGAGAGAGAGAGAAAAACGGGTCAGAGCCCGATAGTGTATATGATTTAAAAATTGTTTAGCAAGTATTTAAATTGATACAGGCCAATGCAACAACATATTAGTTCGACACTCTCTTGAGAAATTCTCACATCTCTTCTAATGTGCACGCCTATCGCACTAACCTTCCCAGTGGTCTATCTCATCATATATCACGCTATCCTTTCCCAATGGTTTAACTTACCTTAGGTTATTCGCAGGATTCAAAATTTAACGATTCAATTGTTTGAAAAGAATATCTCAATTAGTAACCAAAGTTCTCATTTTAACTTTATAAATCAATAAAGTTTTCCAGTGTCATATTATACTTTCTCAAAACAAGTATTTACAATTTGAGTCATCAACAATGTCCTACATATCAAATCACAGTAGGCAGTTCCAGATTTCAGAATTTCATATATATATTAACTACTCGTAAAATATATATATATATATCATAACAGCACCCCAAATAAAAACTATGGTGCGGGCATACTCTACTATCCAATCCCCGTATCACTCGTACTAAGGGAAATACAAATTCGGAATCACTCTCGAACTGTATTAACACATACTCAAACAATATTGAGGCGAAGTATAGATTCCAAGTCTCTAAGAGGATGTCATATGTCTGCGTCTCTTAGGACCGTTCGAACTATCACTGCAATAGCCTGTACCAAGGATACCTATACACAAACAATATGAGGCGAAGCATAGATTCCAAGTCTCTAAGAGGAAAGCACATACCCGCATCTCTTAGGACCGTCTGAACTATCATTCTGATAGCCTGTACCAAGGATATCTATCTTCTAGGGTACAAGTCAATATCCCCCATAAAGGTCCCATCGAGATAAGACTGTCCCAGCGCGGAAACCTCAGGGATAGCAAGTAGCGTGGGCATGATTTTCACACATAGATAGTATATGCATACACAATCATATAACTATACTAATATTACCATATCAATAATGGGTATATTCTCAATTCACATAATTACGACATTTCCACATTATCATATTTTAGTAAACACTTATAACGGTTCGTTTCTAACCTTGATTCGCTATTATTCCAACGTACCACACAACTCTCATGGCTTTATTCTCCAAATTATAAAAATACAGTAGGTATACACATTTGTCCCAAAGTAACTCTCTTACGTGTCTCTCTCTCTTTAAATCATAAATTCACCGACCCTTATGTAATTATCCCAAAATACAATCTTTTTCCGACATAAAGGGTCCCAAAATTTATTCACATGTCCTACTGGTCTTCCCCATCTCCCAAAACATTTTATTAAGGATGCCCAAGAATTATTCCACAATAAATTGATCTTAACTAATTTAGAAAGGGAAATAGGAGTCTGCCAGGAGGGGTTGATCGATCGAGGTCTGGGGCTCGATCGATCGATCAAGCAGGTATTGCGATTTCTGCAGTTTTGCAGTTACGGGTTCTAACACATATCTTCATCCAAATTGAAGTTTTACATTCCCAAACGTCCAAAGATTCATACTACTAACATTATATCTCCATATTAGGTATTTCCAACGTAAAGCATGTGGATTTCTATCATTATACATGGATTAACAGCCCAAAAATTATCATAATTATCAAGAACCCAAGAATCCTCTTTAAACATGGTTCTAACAAGTATTTCCAGAAATTTCTTCTTATAAACATCAAAATTTCGTGGGTAATTCCTCTACATGGCAAGGGTTTCCAGAATTATCAATTTATCCATCACTACATACAATTCCTATCTCAAATCTTTGGTTTTCTTCCATAAAAACTCATTCTAATTACTCCTAAACTAATATGAAAGATGCATCAACGAAATAAGCAAGATAAACACTTGCCTGGGATTTTTGGTGTTCTGGTTTGCAGATGATTTTGGTGTGGTTGTGTTCCCCGTCGCGCGATCTACGCGTTGGTGGTGACGGCGGTGCAATCGGAGGTGTTCTTGGCCTTGAACTCCTTGGAGAGCTTCTCCTCTTCCTCTCCAATGACCGTTATTTGTCTTTGGTTGTTCTAACCCTAGAAGGCAACCTTAGACATCTGATATAACCCTTAGAATTTCGTGGGTTTAATTACCCATAATTGCGAAATGTCCAAAACGCCTTCCCAGGGTACTAATTAGGCCTAAAAACTCCCCGAGACCCAAACTAAACCCCCGGGTACACTTTTTTGACTATATCGACCCTTGTGGACACTTTGGCGCACTCAAAACGACCATACGAACAACTTATAAAATATTCACTTTTAATTATCAATATTTAGTCCCGACGCAACACGGGCGCGTCCCGACTCAAATTTCCATAATTGCCATTTTATTCACACGTGACAATATTATAAAAATAAATCTCATATATTGCTATACTCATCCAGTAATATTCAACAAATAACAATTTCCAATAATTACTAACTCTCGTCACGCTAGTAAATATTTAAAGCAACATTCCGGATTAAAATTAAATTAATTTATCTCAATTAAATTTAAAAAATCCCATAATTTAAAAGCTATAAAAATACGGGGTATTACATACTTCCCCCCTAATAACGGAATTTCGTCCCGAAATTCGGAAAATAAGGCCTATCCGGTAGCAATTCTGGATATCCTTTTCCGTACACAAACTAACTACACATTACGGCGCTCAATCACTATAGCTTTTTCCTCACAGCAATCATTGTTTTACATTCTCATTGGGGACACATCACATTGTGCTCCCACTCGACAATATTTGCATAGGTCACGCCTATACATTATAATTTCCTTATCTCACAATCATTAGGAGGCCGCACCTCACTACATGACAAATATTCAGATTTATTCATATACAAAACTCCCATTCTGAGAAAATTATACGAACATTTGATCACTCTTGCTCGCCTGAAACAGTCGTGGAATTTTACCACTGTTATCGGATGTTCTCTCGACCGATCCAAAAACTCTGATTATTTACTCTCCTCTGAATATACGGGAGGAGAATAGTCGAGGTTCTTCCATAACAAAACCTTAATAAGCACTTTGCACGCGACAAACGGGTATGAGTGCTTCTACCGAGCATTCCTGAAATCATCGTACCAATAGTCCAAAATCTCCTTCACGTGGCTCCACAAATCTTTAATCACCGTGCGCCCATTCCCTGGCTACGGGTGATACATCCTACTTGAAATGAAACCTTATCTCCGCTGGTTTCTGAAATCCCATATCAAAGGTGGGATTCACCAATCTCATCCTGATTTAGATTTTTATACTGCGCCGGATCATGCACTGGCGCGATTCTTCCTTTCAAAGGAAGTCTGGGGCATACTAGTTAATATTGTAAGTCAGCTTAAAGGAGTATCAATCACCTCCTTCTTGGTGACTTTATTCACATATTCGGGATGAACCTTTGATCTTGTTTTGAGGATGGTAACCCATCCAAGAACTATACCGACTTTACCGACCTCTTCCAAATTCAGGAATTGTAGCTCAACACACCCAGTGGGCGGTGCATGTAGAGACTACTCACTATGTCCCGCTAAACATCGATTCTTCCTTGAAATGTCTCACATTAAGTGACACGTAATACTCCCCGTCCTTCTTTGTAGTATGCCGAGAGTTCCACCCGTGCTCTTCTCTCCACGAAGCGCACTTCTGGAACTCTTATACCATACCAACATCATCACCCTTTGTATGTGTAAGTCGCTCTCATACTTGCCTACTAACAACTCCGTTTCGAGTGTTCTTCATAATCATTAAATTCTTCCATTCAAGGAATAATCTTTTTAAATGACTTCCCACAGTCTTCCAATCAAGTTAGGGCGTGTTATTCTAATTGCACACTTATGTATGGATTATCGCCCCTCATGTGACGTTTAATCCACTCTATCACTTCCACTTCGTTATACTAGTCCCACAAACATATATTTCACACGTCTATTACCACCTCCCTTCGACTCGGACTATTTTAACTGTAGTTAACCAAGATGCCCATATTTTTGCAACACTCCGACTGCCCTGGTAGAGCGAACGGCGTGTTAATCATCTGTAGGACTAACTAAATTCAACGGAATAGAAGGAATAGGGCATTCAAATTCCATGACAATAAAAGAGGAATAATAATTCTCAACCTTCCTCAGATAAGTACAACAATTTTCCCAAATAGGTACAACAATCAAAATAGATCACTAACGCTCTATTCATCAAAATAATTACAGGTCATCTCTTTTGTATAATATAAAGTTCTTTCCAGATAATCTATGCTAAAAATCATTCCAACTCTTTATTCACCTTGTGTTCTGTACGCGGTTATGACATTTGGGTACTCTCAATCACCCTAGAAATCAAAATTCTTAAATTCTCGTTATCATCGTTCCACCCCTCAACTCGTGGGGATAACTTTCAATGCTTTCCTACCACAAAAATCCGGCTCCAATGACCTTAAAACAAAATTCAACTTCCAACTTACATACATAATTACTTGATCCCATTTCGACCAGGGTACCGAACTCATGGAATAGTGACCAAACGTCTCCCTATTTCCAACCTTACGCTAAGTTTCATGCGTGGGATGTCTCGCAAAGCGAAATCCAAACAAGGAACCCCCGATACACTACTACCTAGCATTGTCGGTTATCGAAATCCGTTAGGTCCTCCGTCCATAGTATATACCCCTTTATTCCGTCCATTGACAGAAAAGTTACAATTTCTCCCGTAATTATGCTTAACAAAGAACGTTTCACCAATTTCACTATTGTCCCGTATTGGTTGATGGTAATTACATTTTATAAACCTCGAATACATACGATCGAAATTATCTAAATTTCCTTTTTCTAACATTAGGGGTATAACTCTTAACTCCCACAGCTCTTAAGGATAAATATAACACTGCACTCTTCCTATCACTAAGTCCGGAGTGCTAAACATAATACCGAGTCAAGTCTTTTCGCTCAATGGTAAATCCCGGTACATACTGAATCATACTGACAAAGTCTATACATACATTGGTATAATATCTCGAGCCCACTATCTCCTCCGAAGTCTCTAGGATAGATAATATAAGTGCGAGTACAACCTTCTTACAGGTAAAGCCTCGCCAAAACAAAACGTGTTGCACTAATGCAACCACTCCGATAGTCTTGCAATAAATGCCCACTGTCGTACTAACCATTTCTATAATGTTTTAACAAAGATAATATCATACTCGTGTATCGCATCACTACAACGAATAACCTCAATAAAATACGTAACACTGTTAATATACTCATTCATCCTCCGCGGATAGCACTAAAGAAAAATCCCGCTACACTAGGGAAAAATATTCATATTTTAATAACGTTTATAATGATATGCATTAAGCTCGTCTCACATGCTAATCTAGCAAGGAACAAAATATAGTGACTCGCTCGTGTCACATAAACACGCCTCATCCTCTGAGGATACAACTTATGCTTCTACCTTGTCAATCGTCTTGACTGCGTAAATAGTTTCCGGACGTAACACGTCTACTCAAACCAAACAAAATTACTTTAATCGTTGCCTGTTACTAGGCACCGTATTCTTGTCCTTATACTCACTTTGGAACATATTATCACAAGCGATCTCACTCCGCACAAAATACCTCAACACATAATCCACTTACCATCTGTCTTACTAACCAGGTTAGGATTGTCCTTCTCTCGAACTTTAGTAAACTCGATTACTGTTAACCATCCCGGTTGTTCCCTTAGCTTTCTAGGCCATAAAGATCCTGTTACTATCTATAATTGTACTTACTGAATTTACCATCACTTGGTAAGAATTTAATTATCCGAATCATTAAATGGGTCCCCTGATGTGTATCCACATCCCTTTGTGGTGCTATATCACCACCCTCGTATTCAGTCTTATCCTCGACTAACTTCTTCGATCCCTTTAAGCTTCCCACACAAGGAGAATTATCATCTTTATTGAAAAAATGCAACATTGTCAACCTCTGAATCAGCCGTCCATCAGAATTTCCTCCTCGAGTATTATCAATTATTATTACGAGTTGGTCTCCCACTTGGAGTCGTTTCCTCCACTAGTATCTACCTCTTTCGATACAAAATTTGCTAACGATTAGGATTCATATCCACAACTGGACTTCTGTCATGCCCTCATGCGATGAGTTCAGAACCACGTTTGCTTCTCATCCTGAACAGTTGAGGAAAGGAACATACGGTCAACACTGTACCTAAGGTTCTCCTATAGGCATAGAATTTCACTTTCTAAAATTGGTGGTTGACTCCAGCCATTATAACTTCGTCCCGAAAGCCAAGAAAATTTTCTCTAAATTTTCACTTTCAGTTTGCCACACTCCGTCCTATATCTAAGCCTTTGGGTACTTTACCTCCTTTGGTAAAGACACATAATTTTCGCATTTCTAGAATTTCCCGCTGACAGTCTCTACACGTTTTTGTAATACGTTGGGTAAGTTTACCCTCGCACCTCATTTGACTATAACAGCATTTGGAAATCACTGCTGCGCCTTAGTCGCCTTTCTAGTCTTGGCTTCTCGTTCCATAATGGAGGTGACCTCGACTACGGTCATCATCCTCGGATATATTTTATAATCTCAATTGAGCCCTGCCTCCTGATGTACGCTTAACGGTCCTCTTCTGACATCCGTCATCGCTCGGCACACGCACACCTCCGAACGAAATTAGAATTCACTAATGTATACACATTATAACAGGAGAACGAAATCGCGTCAAAGGAATTGACAATCCTAAACATAGGGCTCTATATCAAATAAAGCAACGCTGAAAGCATAATAAGCCGTACAGATTCTAAGGATACTAGAACCTGATGCTCTGATACCACCTGTGACACCCCGCCTAATTAAATACCGGGTGATCACTCCTTTACTAAATTAAAATCAAGGTGAACAGTTGGTTCATTCTTAGCATCACTGTCGTAAAAATAAACTTTTCCAAATTAACACCCTAATTAATTAAGCTAAGTGTCAAAACCATTTTTAACCTTTCTAACCAAATTGTATTTTTAAAGAAAAACTTATTTATTTAATTATTAACCACATTTTCAATAAGTAAGAATCATACAACAATTATCCTGGAACATAATCCAATTACTTTAAACATTCAACATCCAAAATCCCAACATTTAAAACTAAATGTAAAACATACATGCTGAATAAATCCCAAAGTAACAGTACTAGAAATAACTGAAATACAAATGTCCCAACAGAACAGATAAATAGTGGAAAGGGCGACACATGCCCCCATAACTGAGAATCGTAGGAGTGGAATCAAGTAAATGAAATCGTTTAAGCAAGTGGCCTGCAACTCCCACCTAAGCTGCAGCACGTTCCTTCCAAGGGATCCTAAGCAAGACGCCCCTGTGGCTGGGCACCTGTAGTACATACATATATATATATACAAGAGAGAGAGAGAGAGAGAGAGAGAAACGGGTCAGAGCCCGATATTGTATATGATTTAAAAATTGTTTAGCAAGTATTTAAATTGATACAGGCCAATGCAACAACATATTAGTTCGACACTCTCTTGAAAAATTCTCACCTCTCTTCTAATGTGCACGCCTATCGCACTAACCTTCCCAGTGGTCTATCTCATCATATATCACGCTATCCTTTCCCAATGGTTTAACTTACCTTAGGTTATTCACAGGATTCAAAATTTAACAATTCAATTGTTTGAAAAGAATATCTCAATTAGTAACCAAAGTTCTCATTTTAACTTTATAAATCAATAAAGTTTTCCAGTGTCATATTATACTTTCTCAAAACAAGTATTTACAATTTAAGTCATCAACAATGTCCTACATATCAAATCACAGTAGGCAGTTCCAGATTTCAGAATTTCATATATATATTAACTACTCATAAAATATATATATATCATAACAGCACCCCAAATAAAAACTATGGTGCGGGCATACTCTACTATCCAATCCCCGTATCACTCGTACTAAGGTAACTACAAATTCGGAATCACTCTCGAACTGTATTAACACATACTCAAACAATATTGAGGCGAAGTATAGATTCCAAGTCTCTAAGAGGATGGCATATGTCTGCGTCTCTTAGGACCGTCCGAACTATCACTGCGATAGCCTGTACCAAGGATACCTATACACAAACAATATGAGGCGAAGCATAGATTCCAAGTCTCTAAGAGGAAAGCACATACCCGCATCTCTTAGGACCGTCTGAACTATCATTCCGATAGCCTGTACCAAGGATATCTATCTTCTAGGGTACAAGTCAATATCCCCCATAAAGGTCCCATCGAGATAAGACTGTCCCAGCGCGAAAAACTCAGGGATAGCAAGTAGCGTGGGCATGATTTTCACACATAGATATTATATGCATACACAATCATATAACTATACTAATATTACCATATCAATAATGGGTATATTCTCAATTCCCATAATTACGATATTTCCATATTATCATATTTTAGTAAACACTTATAACGGTTCGTTTCTAACCTTGTTTCGGTATTATTCCAACGTACCACACAACTCTCATGGATTTATTCTCCAAATTATAAAAATACAGTAGGTATACACATTTATCCCAAAGTAACTCTCTTACATGTCTCTCTCTCTTTAAATCATAAATTCACCGACCCTTATGTAATTATCCCAAAATACAATCTTTTTCCGACATCAAGGGTCCCAAAATTTATTCACATGTCCTACTGGTCTTCCCCATCTCCCAAAACATTTTATTAAGGATGCCCAAGAATTATTTCACAATAAATTGATCTTAACTAATTTAGAAAGGGAAATAGGAGTCTGCCAGGAGGGGTCGATCGATCGAGGTCTGGGGCTCGATCGATCGAACCTTCGATCGATCGATCGAAGCTCTGGGCTCGATCGATCGATCAAGCAGGTATTGCGATTTCTGCAGTTTTGCTGTTATGGGTTCTAACACATATCTTCATCCAAATTGAAGTTTTACATTCCCAAACGTCCAAAGATTCATACTACTAACATTATATCTCCATATTAGGTATTTCCAACGTAAAGCATGTGGATTTCTATCATTATACATGGATTAACAGCCGAAAAATTATCATAATTATCAAGAACCCTAGAATCCTCTTTAAACATGGTTCTAACAAGTATTTCCAGAAATTTCTTCTTATAAACATCAAAATTTCGTGGGTAATTCCTCTACATGGCAAGGGTTTCCAGAATTATCAATTTATCCATCACTACATACAATTCCTATCTCAAATCTTTGGTTTTCTTCCATAAAAACTCATTCTAATTACTCATAAACTAATATGAAAGATGCATCAACGAAATAAGCAAGATAAACACTTGCCTGGGATTTTTGGTGTTCTGGTTTGCAGATGATTTTGGTGTGGTTGTGTTCCTCATCGCGCGATCTACGCGTTGGTGGTGACGGCGGTGCAATCGAAGGTGTTCTTGGCATAGAACTCCTTGGAGAGCTTCTCCTCTTCCTCTCCAATGGCCGTCATTTGTCTTTGGTTGTTCTAAACCTAGAAGGCAACCTTAGACATCTGATATAACCCTTAGAATTTCGTGGGTTTAATTACCCATAATTGCGAAATGTCCAAAACGCCTTCCCGGGGTACTAATTAGGCCTAAAAACGCCCCGAGACCCAAACTAAACCCCCGGGTACACTTTTCTGACTATCTCGACCCTTGTGGACACTTTGGCGCACTCAAAACGACCATACAAACAACTTATAAAATATTCACTTTTATTTATCAATATTTAGTCCCGACGCGACACGGGCGCGTCCCGACTCAAATTTCCATAATTGCCATTTTATTCACACGTGACAATATTATAAAAATAAATCTCATATATTACTATAATCATCCAGTAATATTCAACAAATAACAATTTCCAATAATTACTAACTCTCGTCACGCTAGTAAATATTTAAAGCAACATTCCGGATTAAAATTAAATTAATTTATCTCAATTAAATTTAAAAAATCCCATAATTTAAAAGCTATAAAAATACGGGGTATTACACAACATTTCCAATACCACCATTAATCAAACCCATATTAAACAAAATTTTAGAGAGAGAGAGAGAGATACCCAAATTCATGAGAAGAGGGGTGGGTAAAGCATAAAGGAAAGAGAAAAACTATTTGGTGGGTCCCTTAGAGATTGTCGGACCACCCACTGGTGATCCAGATGCTGTGGTTTATTCATAAAACCATGTGTAAAATATTTTATTTTAATTAATAAATGAATATTTTTATTAATTTTAAAATGAGAATCAAGTTATGAGAATGCTTTGTATTTGGTTAAATATAATATTCATTTCAATGTTGGCCACTTGGGCTTTGTAAGAATTTTAGTGAGTTGGCTTTGGGCTGATCACATGGAGATTGGAATTCTGGTTCTAACACTATTAAATGTTCACAAACTTAACAGGGATTTAACATCATATCGGAACAATTGTGATACAGTCCTAGTAGTTTACCTCAAACTACGGGGAACCCGTAATAATTCGAGAACTTGTGCGATAGTTCAACAAAGGATTGTGACTGATACATACCATAAATGTATTGAATGGGACCACCTGTGAGATTAGAGTCTAAGGTCTGTTATGTTTAGACTTGGGATATCTCATATCATTTGCAATGGGTGCATAGATTCTTAATCCCTAGAATTAAGAAGATTGAGATTGTTATACCATAAGTATGAAGCACCTTGTGGGCCACTCAGAAAACAACACGTCTCCTCATCCACTGCAGTGATGAGGTCGGCTCAGTAATGAATATGGTAACCCATAGCGATGAGGTTATCTTATCAATGAATTTGTTTGGCCAGACAATCCTAACGACCCATCTTACCACTATTATATACCTTTGTTAACACTGTCAAGGCAATACCATGTGATTGAGTGATGCCAACACCAGTCATATCATGCACGCACGTAAGAGATATGCAAATATTCTTCATACATGTGCGTGTAACAAACTCATGATTATCCTCCTTAATTTCATGTAAGAGTTGTAATTGCCTGATCTATAAAGGCACGCCACTTTTCCCATTATATTCTCACTCCACCTTTCCCATTGCATTCTCTCTCCTATAATAGTCTATATATAGCATACAATCCCTATTACAAAGGGATAAAGATATATTCTTCCTACTGCTATGCTGCCCATTTCCAGAGTGAGCACGAGATCATGTAACTATGGTACAACCATGGCTTTTGTCCATTGAAATCAATATCACCATCACTACACCCATGGACGTAGGGACCACTTTGAGTCAAACCACATAAACTCTGATTTCCATCTCTTTCTCTATCCACTGTTTTCTCTAGATTAGCATTTATGTGATTATTATATCTTTATCCATAATAGCTTATTATTAGTGTATTCTTGCTAAGGCCCAAATCTATATACTAGTTTTGGACAACAACAGATTGGCACTATCAGTGGAAAATTAACAAGTCATTTATTATTTTCAACCATTGGTGATTCTTGTAACTCAAGGACACCCAATTTTGAGAAAATAGTGAATCGCAATCTTATTCATTTGTATTTCGTTGAGTTAGAGTCTATTGATCTGCAATTTCCTTTCAATTTTCACTAAACTCCTTTAATCTTCACTTGGGTTTATTCCTACTTTGGATTCGTTACCATAAGATTCCTATCTCTATTTTGGTATACTCTATTTTTTGCACTTGCGATACTCTATTTTGTGCAAATTCTAGGAATATGGATGAAAACCCAAAAAGTAGTCGCATCGTAGAATGAATCCCTTCTTTAACATCTTTTGGTATGGGCGACCTATAGGGAATCCTAATGAGCTTGTCTAAAGGCCAAGAAGTAATAGAAGAAAGCATGAAACAATTGATGCTAACATGTTTGTCAGGGCAGAATAAGCCCAGAGTAGACTCCATTACTCCAGCAAGGGGTGAGAATTCTGACAAGAGGCGTGAAATGCCACCCCATTCTCCTTACAAAGATATGAGGCAAGCTCACCATGACAGAGCCTTGGAGAACCCCCAAGAGGTTGAATTTGGGTTCACGAGACGAAGG
This sequence comes from Sambucus nigra, assembly GCA_949130495.1. Classification (NCBI taxonomy): domain Eukaryota; kingdom Viridiplantae; phylum Streptophyta; class Magnoliopsida; order Dipsacales; family Adoxaceae; genus Sambucus; species Sambucus nigra. Next base: position 271,125,649 of record OX422219.1, on the reverse strand, counting down.
AAGAAGGTCTAGGCACTCTGAAAATGACAGATCATACTGCCCAGGGGCCACCTTGACCCTCAGGATGGTTAGTTATGATGATGAACAACCTTACTCTTTGAAGAGACCTAGTGTGCTTGAAAGGCTGAGCAGGGGCTCTGTGTTTGATTATCTCGACCTAAGAGTAGTAAAGGTACAACAACATAGAGAGACAAGAGAGCCTATAGAGCATAAGGAAGAGCCCATGAGATCTATAATGAGAAGAACATAGTGCTCGGCCAGATTTAGGACAAGCATGCATGGGTCGGCCCAAACCAAGCTGACTTTTTAAGAAGAGAACTCAGCTAAAAGTTGAGTACGAGCCAGAATGTCTATCACAGTTAAGTCCGAAAAGGAAGATCAGTCGTGGGAGGGGTCCATTCAGGGATTGGAAAATCTCTTAGGCAAGATCTTAAAAACCAAGAACCCTTTGCAGAGGGATTTTATCCAAGGGTAACCGTTTGCCTCGCCAATCTTGGGTTATCCAACACCCGCGAAGTTCAAACCACCTGTTATCATTCCAAAGTAAAACAATAAATATGACCTTATGATACATGTAAAGCAATATCAAGATGTTGTTAATATATATATATATATATATATATATATATATATATATATATATATATATATATCATTCCCAACGAGATGCGTTGCAGAGCAGTCTTCAACATGATCACGGGCTCAGCATAAATATGGTACAACAGCCAACCAAGAAGGCAAATCTCTAACTTTTAGTAGTTGGTTGATCTCTTCATCATCAACTTCTTCAGGGCCAAGCTTCATAAGAGGGTGGCTCACCTGCTAAGCATCCATTAGAAGATAAATGAAACAACTGTAGAGTTTTAACAACGAGGAGTGGGAGGTAATTGATTACGATGAGAAGATCGTAATCACAGTAATGATAAGTGATTTCTTACTCGAAAAGTTATATTGGGTATTGACTAAGGAGACGCTAAGAATAATATCTTAGTTATTGGCCAAAGTTGACAAGATAATGAACATTGAAGAAGCCATGGCAGTGAAAGAGTTGACCCACTCCAAGGACAATACCATTAAGAGCTCGGATAAAAAAATGAGTCTAAGGACGACAAGAGGGTAAATACGTCAAAAAGTCTTGATGAATACGCTCTGTTTACTATAGGAGTGCACCACATCCTCGATGATATTTGAGGGAGTATGGACTTGAAACAGCCAGGAAAGTTGAAAACTCCTCAAAATAGGAGGAATAAAAGAAAATATTATGAGTTCTATAAAGATCATGGCCATAACACTGATAAATTCCTTGCTCTGAAGAACGAGGTTAAAAATCTCTCATTAGACAAGGTAAACTGATGAAGTTTGTTGACAAAAGTGATCGATCAGATAGGCGGGATGAGGAGAAACCCAGAAGACGATCAGAATCCCCTTATAAGAAGGTGGACAAGAAGAAAAGAGGCAGGGAAGATTATTTGAAGGATGATCTAGACCTTCGCTAGAGGCATAAGGAGCCTGTATATGAGGTCAATATACCCTCCTTTGGGTGCAACTTCATAACAAAAGGAAATGCTGGCGGTGGGGATAAATCAACAAAGTGGAAAACCTAACTCAATGAGGTGAAGGCTTGTGCTCATATCAGACAAATCATTTTGACATGCGTTGTGGATATTTTCCCCAAAAAGGTAAACAATGATCGTCTTATAGTTTGATTTTCTAAAAATTACTTGTTATATGCGCTCTACCCTCACGAGGGTCGCCCTCTTATCATCACAATGATTTTACATGAGTGCAAGGTGGCAAGGATCTTGGTCGACAATGGTAGCTCAACTGTTGCCATCATTTATAGTTATTTCAAGAACTTTAGGTTGAAATATAGAAAACTGGAGGCATATCATAAGCCTCTCATCGGTTTTTCAGGGGAGAAGGTGTTCCTCTTAGGAATAATTGAGTTAGAGGTTGTGATCGTCACTTGGCCCACCTGTCGAATAGAAATGATTCATTTTTTTATCGTGGATAAGAATGTTTATTCAGCATATAAATCATATTCAGAAGGGTAGGGTTGATAAAGTTTGAAGTTGTTTTATCCACTGTTCATCGGTGCCTAAAGTTCTCCATGAACTATGGGGTTGATGTGGTGAGAGGAAATTAAGTCAAATCCTAAAAGTGCTGCTACATATCGATGAAACAAGAAGAATAAAATAAACTAACCATAATTTATCAGATCGAGACATTAGATCCTCGAGATGAAGATGAGTTAATCAAAGGCCAAATGGTTAAGGAGATATAATTGGTGATTCTAGATGACAAGCACCCAGAAAGGACATCCCAAATTAGCTCATCACCGGACCCAGCCCTTAAGAAAGAGTTAGCGGATTTTTTTAGGAAGATGAAGGAGGTGTTCGATTGGATTTACGAGAGCATGCTGGGGATAAATCCAGAGTTCCTTTGACATGAGCTCAGCATAATAAAAGATGTTAAGCTAATAAAACAGAAACGTTGTGTGTTTAGCTTGGAGAAGAACATGACAATACAAGATAAGGTTAACAAACTGCAGAAGGTATGCTTCATCGAAGATCGGGTACCCGGGATGGCTCTTAATGATGGTCCTGGTAAAGCAGAAGAACCAAAATTAGCGTATATGCATTGACTTTATAGACCTCAACAAGGCGTATTCCAAGGATCACTATCCTTTGCCCAAGATTGACCAACTGGTCGATGCTACTTTTGGGCATAAATTTCTTAGATTTATGGATGCCAACTCGGGGTATAATCATACCATGATGAAGCCAGAGGATTATGAGAAAACCTCATTTATCACCAATCGGTGTACTTACTGCTATAACGTTATGCCCTTTGGGCTCAAAAAAGTTAGAACAACGTATAAGAGGTTTATGAATAAATTTTTGAGGATCAAATCGGCAAAACCATGGAAGTCTTGACAACATGTTAAGCAAAAGTAGAAAGTAGTCGACCACATCAATGATTTGGCATGGATTTTTATCAGTAAAAAAAGCACCATATGAAAATTAACCCAGAGAAATTTGTCTTTGGGTCAATGAAGTCAAATTCCTAACCCAGAAAGGCATTAAGGATAACCCGAATAAGATCCAAGAAATTATTCATATACAACCCCCGCGAACAAGAAAGATATTTAAAGGTTGAGGACGTGTGGCAGCGCTGAACAAATTTTTCTCAAGAGCTACTAACAGATGTCTTTCATTCTTCAACGTATTATGAAAGACCATTTAGTTAAATAACGAGTGTGAGGTAGCATTCCTATAAATAAATAGGTATTTAGGATATGTACCACTACTGTTAAGGCTAGTCCTAGGCAAAAAGTTCTATTTGTACTTAGCCATGGCAAAGTCGGTTGTCAATTTGACTTTAGTCTGACAAGAAGCTGAGGTGCAAATGCCCGTCTATTAAACTTACAAGGCCTATCGTGGAGCAGAAATATACTACCCTAGACTAGAGAAGTTATCCTTAGCTTTGATTGAAGCATTACAGAGAATAAAGTCGTACTTTCAGTCACACACTATTATCGTTTATACAGGCATTCCTCTATGACAAGTTGTTCACAAGTGCGAGAAATCAGGCAGACTTGTGGCTTGGATAGTAGAACTAGGAGAGTACGACATTTGGTATGAACCCAGGACAACAATTAGGGTCAAGAAGTAGTCTATTTTATAATAGAGTTTCTTATGAAGAAAAGATTATCGAACAGACTTTATAGAAGAGAGATCTGTAGTAAGAATAACAGAGCAGACTTCTACGAGAGAGAGTTCCGCCATAAAACTAATCGAGCATACATCTACGAAAGATAGCTTAACAGTTTCGCTAATCGATCAGACTTCTACGAATGATGGCTCAATGGCAAGTCCAACCGACTAGTCATAAATATACCAGAGTCATTGACTCGACAAGAAGAAAGAGCTCGCGATCTCGAGCAAATGAAAAAATTATTTAAGAATGAATGCTTGGTGTACGAAAGTTTTGAAGAGGAACCCCTAATTTAGAAATTATTCATGGATGGATCGTCGTGTGCCAATGGCAATGGAGCAGGGTTTGATGATCATAACACCTAATGTTGTTGATGAGGAGTATTCCCTAAGTTTCTATTTTGATGCCTCTAATAATGAGGTAGAATATAAAGCCCTTATAATCGGCTTAAAATTAAAATCGTTAATAGGTGTCGAGCAGTTGTCGATATATAGCGATTCCCAGCTCATAGTAAACCAAGTCCTCGATGTTTATGAAGTAAGAGAAGAATCTATGATGACGTACTTGGCTAAGGCAAAAGCATTGTTATTAAAATTATCAACTGTTTGAATGGTCAAAATTCCAAGAGTTGAAAACATACAGGCAGACGTACTTGCTTGTTTGGCATCAACCACTAGAACAAAGTCAGAACAGTACCTATGGGAATCCTGATGCACAATAATACCAGTGAAGAGAGCATTTGTGTGTTGGATCTGGACTTGGAACCATCTTGAATGGATCCCATACAAGTATATTTGGAGACCGAGGCAGTTTCAGACTATCCAAAGGAGGAAAGGAGACTCCGATACAAGGGAATAAGGTACGTACTATAAGGGGACTCCTGTTTTGAAGAGGATTTATTATATCGTTGTTCAGATGCATTCGCCCATCTAAAGTCAATGAGCTGATGAAGGATGTACATGAAGGTTCATGTGGAGCTTATTCAGCGAGCAGATCGTTGGTGAAGCGAGTGGCCACTCAAGTGTACTACTAGCCCACTATGAAATCATATTGTTCAAACTAAGCGAGAAAGTATGACAAGTGTCAAGATGTATGCCATAATCCACAAGAGTCCTGGAGCCTCATTGATGTCGATCACATTCCCTTAGCCCTTCGTTATATGGAGGATTGACCTAGTTAGCCCACTTTCAAAGATGATGGGTGGATTCAAGTACCTGGTCGTAATGTGTATTACTTTACCAAGTAGTTGGAGGTCGATCCTTTGGTGGAGATTCCATACGAAAAAGTCTTATATTTTATATATAATAATATTATTTGCCACTACGGGATGCCATATGCATTCATCATTAATCATGGTACCCAGTTCGACAATAAAGAGTTCGAAGGTTACTGTATACATTCTAAAATCCAGAAGCTGCACAGAGCACCAGGTCACCCACAATGTAACGGACAGACAGAGGTGACAAATAAAACTTTTTTTGGACGAAATGAAGAAGTGGTTGGATAATTCCAAGGGGAACTGGATCAAGGAGTTACAGAGTATTATTTGGGAATATGGGATGATACCAAGAATGGTAAAGGGTGAGAGCCCATTTATGTTGGCATTTGGAACTGAAGCGGTAGTGCCCACGAAGATCGGAGTACCCAATAATTGGATACTTAATTTTAACTCACTGAGGAGCGATCTGATGAGTAGAATAGATCTGGATTTAGTAGAAAAATCAGGGAGCATATAGCACTTCGAGTAGTAGCATACTAAGAGTGAACTGTTCGGTTTTATAATAAAAGGATAAAACCATGCACCTTAAAGGAAGGGGATTACATGCTCAAAAAGGTTGTCTAAAAAGGAAAAAAGTTGAAACCAAAATGGCATGGTACGTACACAATATATGTTATCGTGTGGCCTGGGACTTATCTGATCAAAACCTTAGAAAGTGAGCAGTTCAAGAATTTGTGGAATGCAAAATCCCTAAGGAAGTATTACTGGTAATAAAGAATAGATCATAGTTTAGAAGAACAAAATATTGTGTAAATAAATTTTATTTATTTGTAATCAATCTTCAAAGATGAAATGGAATCAGAATTTCCTCCTTCACATATGTTGTCAATTCAAGATTTTATGTATTATTCAATGTATGTTTTGTCGATGTGAGAAATGTGCAAGAAGCCCAAGCCGAAGACATCTCAGAACCGATCATGTCAAAATACACGATCAAAACCAAACTTCATGTATCACCTCATCTTCGACATGTTATGATCAAGAAGTTCTAGTTGAATCTACAAAATTTTGTGCAGTCTTACTGATTAAAAGATCCAACTATAACTAACTAACGCTAGGATAGGTCCCAATACATTCGATTGACTCTGGTAACCAATATAAGTACATAGTCAGGACGATAAGATTCGTTTATACGACCAGTAAATTGGCACATGCATTGGTAAATCCTAAGTCAGTACAACTCAGGTTTGTCCAAAACTAGTAGCTAGTAAGGCAAATCAGGTCGAGAAGATCCGACCACACGATCATATGATTAAATAACTAGAAGGACTTATCTCAGCGCCAAACAACTAGTAAGTTAAAATATCAGGTGAATAAGATCTCACATGAGTCAATAAGACTAGAACTAACTGGGTGCTAAATGGATCCGACGGCATTTACTTGTAAAAAATATTTTTTCACAAACACTTAACTATAAGTGGTGGCTGAAACTTAGCCGACAAAAATAATTAGAAGGAAATCAAAACAAAATATACATGCATACAAACAGATGTTATGAACAACATGGCCTTTCATTGATAAGAAAATAAGGAGATTAAAATGTGCATTATAAATAATTGTCCAATATTTACATATGTTCAAAAATAAAGAGCAACAATTAAGTCTGAGTAGAAAAATTAAGCCTCGGGAACACGTCCGACATCGACTTTGGCCATTGAAACATTCCGAGGAGCAATAAGGATAATATAAGTGGCACTAATCTGTTCAACTACAGCCTTAGACTGATCCTCCATGGTTTTATGTTCTATAACATCCACCGCCATCACCTCTCGCTCGGTAGCCAAGGCTTTAGACTCATTATCATCCCCCCATGCTTGGATGATCTCAGTAATGTCGGAGTAATTTTTGGTGACCCACTTCTGCAGCTCATCATAACCTTCTATGAAGACTGTCACCAAATCGCTGTTGTGCTCGACAAAAGACTTGTACTTACTCACACATTCTTTTATATCATGGGAAAAGGCAGCGTTAGCCTTCTTAAGGTCTTTAGTGGTTACCTTAAGGCCATAATTGGTTTTTTATATATCCTCAAATCTCTTAGCAAGCACCTCCTCCGAACTCTTGATCTTCACAACATTGGTATTGATTTACTCTTTTAACTTTTCATTTCCCCTGAACCTGGCTTAAAGTCTTAAAATTTGACACAATGTGATCATTTTTATCTTTAAGATCGACACTTACCTATCATAGTCAGCCTTGACAGCCTTCAACAACTCTGATATGGTCTCGTGGTGCTCAAAAAGATCGAAATTGGCCTCTTTCACCTTATCATAGGCATTCTGGTATGAGGCTACCTGCTCTCAAAATCATGGAACCCATCGCACCCTAAAATAAGACAAAGAGGCGGCAAAGTACAATATATACTTTGGAAACGTTAAGAAAATACAATTTTGGTTGAGAATTTACCACAAGCATTTGGTGCTACACCTTATTCCACATTTCATCAGCATTAAAGCCCCTGAGAAGCTGGAAATTAGGGGCATACTTGTGGTAGTCATCTATATATACAACATTATTTGTGTGACACGAGATAGAGTTGTTGTCATTCTTTAGCTGCTTCAAGGTGATCGCATGATCGGGGTAAAAGGTGAAAGGGTCCACTTCACATAAGGACTGGACGACTCCATACCCCGGACTAAGCGTCGAGTAGGGGCCCCAAGGATTTGAACTCTTTCACCATGGGCCTTAGTATTTTAGTGTTTGGGGATAGGTTGAGGTTTGGGGAATCCATGGGCTTATTGTTAAAGGTTGGTTTCACACCGTAAAAAATAACTGCCTTACCGTTGCCCTTAACTTTGGCAGTAGTAGCAGCGACGGTATTAATGTTGGCCTGCCTCTTTATAGCATACTCAACGTTCTTTCAGGCCTCAGCATTGGCTCTCTTCTCGTCATCGTCTTTCTTCTTAGCTCTAGCATTGGCATCTACCCTCTTCTTCTTAACCCTAACATCAAGTTTTCTCTATTTGCAATCTTCATGGCAGCACGGTCAAGTACAAATGGGGTTATGCTGGATGTTGGCTCAACGCAAAAGGCAGATGAATTGAGAGTGGAAGTTGAAAAAAAATATCATTATGTGAAGTCAAAGTGGTAAGCTAAAGACGATCTAGTAAAGAACCTCATACTTTACTCAATCCCATGTTAGGCTGATCGTTCATGAGCTCAAACTCCTTGTTCAACAAAAGTGTTGTCTTCAGCCACTAACTTTATTTGATTATCTTTAGGGGGAACACATCTGGGAGGAATGTAATATCCAAGATCTATGAATTTGCGAAGAGACAAAGGGTTCTCAAATTCAACGGGTTTTAGAGTGAAAGTGTCTTACACCAAATATTTCAGAATGGATGGCAATTTAGGAGCCATTTTCTCTGTAGAAAAACCAAAAAAAAGGGAAAACTAGCACCTAGTGAGTAAAAAAATTACAAATCACAATAGTAAGGTATATACCAATACGATCAGGCCCACATCAGTCGCGAGGGACACTACAAGACTTATCCTTATCGTCAAATCAAAATTCCTAATCACCCCTTATGTACATAAACTGATTATTTTAGTTATTGTTTCTCGTCTAAACAACCTTCACCATCTTTTGGTCGCACTTTTGGAGGCAAAGATAATAGTACCCATTGTCCTTGGCATTGTCCTTCATGCAATACATAAATCTAAATATGTTCCCAATTATGTTAAAACTAGTATGGGACTGCCAGTAAATCATTGTCCCCAAAATGGAAATATAGGCATTCAATAGAAATTGGGTGGGATCCATTACATAAGCATTCAGAATAGATCTTACGATCAGGTGTAGAGGTAATCGAACTCCTACTTGCAAGACCCATATGGGGAAGCATGTCTCATCGACGTCGATTATAAAATCTCTCATCGCACTCTAGCGATCTTAATAAAATGGCAATAGGGATATCATATATATCACTCAACTCCTCAAGTTTGTCCTCATTAATATCCTAGCCATGGTTTTGGGCATCGGTACTGGCTAGATCCCAATAGTCAAAACTCCTTAAGTCACTCTCCATAGTAAGAGGTACGACCACATGGGATGTGGAAGACATAGTCTCTTCAGGCATATCTCTCGGTGGAGAGGCATATAAATCGATGATGGATATATTTGACACTGTGTTTGTCAATTTTTCACCACCCGTAAGGTGGTTCACTTCAACGGTATCTATAATAGTTGAGAATTTTGGGGGTTGTGGAGAAAAACCTGTAAAGGAGGCTATTATTGGAGTGTATCTTGGATGTCCAAATTCGTCTTCAGGTCGAATAACTTAGAGAGGTTTGGAAATTCTCCTTGGAATAATACCGGGGAAAGTTTACTCTAACTCAAACAAGTACTCCAACCACCTCTTAAAATGAGGTTCGTAACTCATTAAATTATCAATTTGGGAGGAAGAATGGAGCCAATTTAGGGGATAAATCAAACTTATAAATAAAAACCTAGAAAGCCCTAAAAATGAAAACCTTAGGCCAACCAACTTAATGGCCACCAGAAGGCAAACCCAACAACAAGTAGGAAAAAGAGAACCCAACATCAAGTAGGAAAACGAAAGTGGAATCGTGTGGAAATATGTGAAATTTTGCCAAAAAAACTTAAGAAGGAGCGGGAGAGAGAAATGGCGAACCCAAAACCTTAAAAGATTGAAGATGACTCAGGTAGCGCCTAAACTGTGTCAATAAATGAGGAGAATCTAGAAAAGCTCACTGGAAAAGAAGTTTTCAGTGAAAATCTAGTAAGAAATGGCAAAGTTGGCCGGAGATAAAAGAGTTTGAAGGTAGAAAAAAAATTCTCTCTCTAAAATCGCTCGTGTGAGTGAAATTATTTTGGAAAGTTGGACAGGATTTTGAATTTGGGTTCTGTACTTTCAAAGATACAATCATTACCTTTATTAGATAATATGCATGACATCATGTTTAGAAAAAGTAACTAGCGCTTGGCAGGACTGACACACGCTGCCCCAGGCATACGTGTCATAATCATGCCTGACACACTCCCCAATGCTCAATAAGCGCCCAAACCAATTTTTAAGAAAACCACCATTAGTTAATTTGATCGGCGCACGCTGAGAAGATTCCAAAATGATTAGAATTCAAAAAGCCGACAAAGTTCTTCTGTTAACACTTTTCTCATTCAATTCACCTAGCTACTATTCAGAAGGTCAAACACTCTAGAGAACCTACAACTAGTTCGAATCATGATTAAAGTCTTGGGGCTTTTATTATACCATAAGTATGGAACACCATGTAGGCCACTCTAAAGACAACACATGTCCTCATCTACCACAACGATGAGGTCGGCTCAATAATAAATGTCATCACCCACAATAATGAGGTCGACTTAGCAATAAATTTGGTTGGCCAGACAGTCTCAATGACCCGTCTTACCACTGTCAATTCACTGTTAGCTAACTATGTTAGTTAACACCGTTAAGGCAAGCATGTACCATGTGATGGAGTGGCGTCGGTAGCAGTCACATCATGTATGCATGTAGGATATATGTAAATATCCTTCCTCCATGTACATGTAACAAACTCATAATTATTCTTCCCACTTGCATGTAAAAGGTGTAATGCCTAACCTATAAAGGCGCGCTACCTCTCCCACTACACTCTTTCTCCTCTAATAGTCTATAAATAACACACAATACCTCATAGAAAGGGATTAAGATATATTTTTCCTACCATTATGCTACCCATTTCTAGAGTGAGCATGAGAGCTTGTAACTGTGGTACATTCATGTCTTTGGTCCATTGAAATCAAATAATAATCACTACACCTGTAGAGGTAGCCACCACTTTTGACCGAATCACATAAACTCTAGTTTCCATCTCTTTCTCTCATATTTATCTCTACCATTTTCTATAGAATAGCTTTTTTGTGATTATTATCTCTTTATCCGTTATAGTTTATTATTAATGTTTTATCCATATACTAGTTTTAGATAATAACAATGATGCTTGTGTTGTTGTGACTTTGATTGCCACGGGTGAAATTCAGGATTACTTAGGATTGCGATACCCCTTGACTGACTTATAAGTTTTTGTTTCCACCAGTAAACCTGATCAATGGATTATTTATAATCCGATGGAGGTATCAAAATAAGTTAAGGCGGAAAGTCAAGAAAATGTATTAGATATTGGTCAAAGTCGATTAATAGAAAATTGACTTAACCAAGCGGGTATTAGAAGCTTAACATGGGGAATCAAATTATGTATCATAATTAAGATTACAAATAAGACCTCATTATATTCGAGTATTTGTGAGATAATTAAGTTATAATTACTTAATGGAATTAATTATGATTAAATAAAGAAAGGGAATATATTATGATAAGTGTAATTAGGTATTTCAAAATATTTATCTAAAGTCAATTTAATTATTTGTCTTGGATCCCTAGTATTGTGCTAATGCCCAAGTAGTTAAGCACAAATTCTAAAAAAACCCAGTTTAGCCTAAACCCACCTTTTTATATTTGTATATAAAGTAGAGGTGCGCATAGGTCGGTTCAGCTCGGTTCCACTACAGAATCAGAACCAAAATCGAAGTTGGTCGGTTTCGTATTTTGGAACCATAACCATAACCGATACCCACCAGAACTGAACCGAACCATCGATTCTCGATTTGGTTCGGGCTGGTTCATGGTTCTGGTTCATGTTTCTAGTTTGCGATTCTGGTTTGTGGTTCTGGTTCGCGGTTCTCGTTAATAGTTCTGGTTCGCGGGTTGGTTCTTGGGTTGGTTAATGGTTCCGCTTAATGTCTCAGGTTCACGGGTCAGTTCTCAGGTTTGTTCTTAGGGTCGGGTCTTCGGTTCGGTTCTATGGATTCGATTCTAGGTTCAATTGAGTTCTATATAAAATTGATAACCGAACACTTCGGTTCTTAATTTTTTGGAACCTGAACCAACCCATGGAGAAAAAACTGAACCAACCCAACCCATGAAGGTCGGTTTGGTTCGATTCTTCAGGCCGGAGATTTTTTTGCACACCCCTAATATAAAGGTGTGGGAAGGGGCTTAAGCTCATTATTGAACACATTAGGGTTTCATAGGGATGAGAGAAAACATTATTCACGATTTTATGAAGAGGCCTAGAGAAAAAGGATCATATCTCACTCATAAGAAAGGGTTTTCATCTCAATAGGTTCCCACACACCTACATAGCTTTGGGGGCGAATCATACACTAGACGATTCAAGCCTCACATAAGTTTGAGCAAGATTTTGGATATCCAAAACAAGGCATACCTGTCACCTACAAATAATTTTCTCCACATTGGATCACAACCGGATCTGAAAGGTATTGATTTCTAAACCTTATGTTTTTTCTTCAAACCTAGTTTTAGTTTGACCTCTTTATAATGTTTTATTAATCCAAGTTCCAAATCATAAAATTTGTATTCTGCATATATCGATACCTATTAATTGGTATCGGAGCTTTTGGTTGAGATTAATCATTCATTGGACAGATCCATGTTGTCCAAATAAGTAAACCCTAGTTTTTGAATGTCGAGGGGAAAGTATATCTTTGTGTATGCTTTTGTACTAACATGGTTTTGTAGAGATTGTTCGTACATAAACATTCCATCATTGTCACACATTTATTTTCTATGTGAATGGATCCCATAGTGGTTTATCCAGAGTTATTTTCATCTCTCTATTCGAAATGGTTGTAATAATTTAAGTTTTGTAATTATTTCATTATCGATGTTTGCGAAGGAGATGGTGAGGTGTTGTAATGTTTTTGAACACTTATAATCATATATGAGATTGGGTTTATGGTTTGGCAAAGTTTCATGGAGTTTTGTGAAGATTCGGGATGGCTATGGAGGTTTTTTCATGCAAACTTGAGAGGAGAAGTGCACCTTATCTAAGAGGGTCAATAGATTAACCGCAAGCAGTCGATCAATCGACTGATCCACTTTCAGTATAGTTATTTTGCCTTTTTAAGGTGGTTTCTAGTGGTGATTTTTTGGTGGCTCTTCTCTAGAATTGTTCTTGACACCAGAGGATGATATTCTAATCATCAAGACTCTCAAGAACTCTTTTTTCGTGATGAAGTTTACTTCAAGTTAGACTCTTGCCCATATGGAAGTCTACTACAATTAGGACCCCTTGAATTTAATAAATTGAGATCTTAGGATTTTTTTATTTTGTAAATGTTAAATTATATTTTTGTTTTTAGAAAATTAAAACGAGATCAATATATTTAAATTCACACTAGAAAATTTTAGAAATTACCAAGGATTTATATTCGGTCTTTTAGAAATTAATACATATTTTTCAAACTCTCAAAGTTTTAAAATACTACATGAGAGAGGGGTTTGAACATAAACCCCACGGTCTCCATCGGTGTTTTAATTAATCATGCGATTCATTCCCCGCGTCATCTAGTCTAGACCCCCAACGGATAGAGTTAATCAATGCATCAAGAATAATTAAAACTCTTAAGTGATAATTCTCATATATAGAATGTGAGTGAGTTTGATACCCCAACGAGGAAGTTCATCATGAGTGGGTTATATTTGAAATAATTAGTCGATGGTACATGGTAGACACCATTTTTGATATCCTCCCCGATGGAGTCACTATCATTTGGAATGGGACTAAAAGTCATTGGGTATTATTCAATTATGTTGGACAGAGGATCCTTAACTATCAAGGTACATAATTGAAATATATAGGTTTGTCTATTACAAGGTGGAGTGATTTAATCTCCTGATAAGACATCTCACTTCATAATGGAACTAGGATGTCAAACGAGTTTAATATTAAAATGGCGTGAGGGAGCCACTTTAAAAATTGAAACTAAGTTAAATTCTCACATGATAATTTTCAAATTAATTCGAATTTCAAAATGTATGATTCTCAAATTTCAAAATGGCATATCCTTTCTTCCCACTTAATTCAATCTAAAAGGATAACAAACTTACTGGAATGAACTATATTGACTGCAAAAGAAACCTAGACATTTTCCTAACTACTGAGGACCTTAAGTTTGTCTTAACGGAGGCCTGCCCTGCCAAGCTAGAGAAAGGGGCACCCGAAAGGGATGTCTAAACCTACCAGAGATGGCAAAAGGCTAATCAGATGGCACTCAATTACATATTGACCTCTATGACTAATGTATTTCAACACCACCATCAACGGATGTTCACTTCTTATGAAATGATTCTGAACCTTGGGAATATATTTGAGGATCATAATCGTGTCGCAAGGTTTGATGCAATTGCAAGGTTATTAAAAAATAAGATGCCTAAGGGTACTCCCGTACGCAAGCATGATCTAAAGATGATGTTCATCTTAGAAGAACTAGAAGTGTTTGGATCTAAAATCAATGGGGAAACCCAAGTTGATTTCATGCTCCAAATACTAGAAGAGTCTTTCGAATAATTTTGCTTAAACTATTCTCTGAACAAGTTTGACTACTCTCTAGCGCAACTGCATAAAGTGTTTTTGTGACACCTCGTAAAATTTTATACCTGATTGATCAGGCATAATACAAATTTTCGAGAATCAAACAATTGAATATCATTCTAAGCATATTTGTAATAAAAAGAAAATGCATAAAATAAGTAAATAAATGAAATAAACCATGGTGAACCACATAACTCGGCAACCTAAAAAACCAATAAAATTACTAACATCGCGTTACTACAACTGTATCAACGTATATCAAACTACTGAAATGATCTAAAAGCAGAGGCCATAAAACTGTTTATGTCCTGAAAATGTTAATAAGAGACGTTAACAATAAGCCTAAGTAGCATTATAATGTAAGTGATTATGGACTACAACATAACTGCATACATCCCTCCCATCTTTTGTTGCTTTTAAGTTAACCCAACCCAAAATAACCATAAATATCATAAGCGTCTACACCCAAGCTGATATGTTCCACATGATTAATTCTTAATCATCGGTATAAACTTTTATGTACCAATTTCATTCTTTTTAAATTCATTTATACATCACAAGTGTATATTATCACAGGGTAAAACATTCTCTACATCAACTTCCACATAATACAAGTACAAGTCTTCACTATTAATCATCTTATACATCTCAATTATATAATATCTCAATATAAGTATTCGCTACATCTATGTCCATATAATACTGACATGGTCCAACACTCGTACCTCATATAAGGGCCCTTCTGAAGCCCGCATAGAATAAAGGCTTATCATTTGCCTTCGTGGATCGTTCGCTTGTATTAGGCATAGTTATAGGTTGTCCCATCCCTATAACCATCAAATCACATCCAAATGGATAATCACAATGCCTTCACACCAGTTATATAACCCCATACACCGAAGTTATATGAAATGATCAACCCAATCATCTTACTCTAAATTCAATAAAAATTTCATCATGTAATGTCCAAGGATATCATGACCATGGTAAACCCGTCTCACCGCATAGGGGTACCAACGTAATCATCTTCACTCAATCAAGGTAAACCTATATTTCGCATCAAAGTACCAACATATTCATCGTCTCTCATACCCCATATGGGTACCCCCTTTACTACGTATCCCACAAGTGCACATGCCCGGTATGTCACACATAATACCTAAACAAGTAATCATACACAGTTAAGGTTTACAAGTCTAAACCAAAATTAACCTCTTTTAATTCAACCTAAAAAATTCAGAAAAAATTTCGTTTGATATCCTTATTCGGACGAGAATACATATCTCGTTTAAATGAGAATCCAACTTTATTCGAACGAGGACACAATCTCGTTTGAACGATATTCGCCCAGAACTTCATTTTCTTTGTGGTAATCCGCCATTTTCAAATCTAAAACCTTAATTCTAAGCCTATAAACATCTCCAAACTTCATTATATAGACTTATAATCATCCTAACAATAATCCTAACCAATATCTAATGGTCTTAGATTAATTAAACACATATTTAAGGTATTAATTCAAATTCTCATCTCAAGAACAGTAAATATGCTTTGATCCCAATTTAACCCAATTTTCGTTTAATCCAATAAATTAAAGAGGGGCTTTCAATCCCCTAACATGGGACATCATAACTATAACATCAAATTAAACTATTAGACTCTGAATCATGATGAATCAACCCAATATCCTAATCTTTTAAGAACATATATTATTGTCTAGTTACCAAATAAATAAAATTAATAAAATTGTTATCGAATTCAAATCATATTAATTTCAGATTAATATTTTAATGGAAATCATACTATAACACAACTTGAATTATAAAATTATACTAAATAAATTTGCCTCTAAATTATGTGGATTAAACCCTTAAGACAAAAGCCTAAATTCTTCTTCTCCTTCCCTTTAGCCTCTTCTCCTTAGTTATAGTGTTTCCTCCAAAGTGAATAAAGTAGTATAACATAACATTAATCTTCATTTTCTAATGTTATCCATGATATTGGGCTTAGATCCCATATGGATCCTGACTCAATAAGCCCAAAACCAACTCCAATTAGCTTAAATTTCAGTCCAAGCCATATACTAATCTATAAGACTAAACCCCCGATAATTTAAGGTGTAAATGGACCTTTTACACGTCCCTAAAGTCACTCGAATTATTTCATCAACATAATTATTTCTATTCATTAAATAATTATTATTTCATTCTCGTATTTTAAACTCAATTCAATTTCAAATAAAAACATAATTTTTAGTGACGTCACTAGTCACAACAAATAAATACAAACATATATTCACATATATATTTTCTATAATTTATGAGGTATTACATGCCCCTCTCATAGCGCAAGAAATTCCGTCCTCGAAATTCGAACTCATTATACCTATACACAAAAATCTAGAAATATCTTACATGTAGTGTCCTCATAATATATAGAGAGCATTTTCTCATTCATCGAACTAATACACACTAATGCGTTGTGCCGTAAATCGCATTCGCTAAACTCTCAACCAACTAGTCCAACCATTCATGTCTCCACTGACGATGATAAGGTGAGGTCAATGATAAATTCCCCACCTTATCCACTAGTATGGAAAAGGATCCATACCTTGGAGTTTCAACATCCCTTTGGAATCAAACTTCGCAATCTCCCTCCTCTTCAAAAGTACCTGACTTGCCTCTTATGATCCAAAACCATGTTCTCATTCATCACAAAAATTCTCTTGCCTACTCCACCAATCTTCATACACACTATTATGATCGTTATTTTTATGAGGTGTCCTGAATAAATTCTTATACCATAACTTATACACTTTTGGCTCTTCATCCACTTGGTCATTGTAACTCAAATGATTCGAACTTCTTACTTGACCTCATTGGAACTCTGGCACCCTAACGAAACTCAATGGTTTTACTCTTCTAATTCTACAATAGGATATTGAATGCTTTAACTCTTTAGATGTTTTCAGTGCTCTGCCTTTTCTGCTGGAAGGAGCCCCTTATCAACACAAATTTGACCCATAGGTGTTTCACTGCATTAATCGTATGAACTCATAAATTATTGTACACCCCTTGCTTTCGGAATGTAAAGTAACATGCGAAATATTTGACTTGTCTAAATTTACCTTCCATAACTTGGGACTTTTTGGTCGAACCAATTTTCTCTTGGAAATGTAACCTTCTACATTAGTTAATATATAAAGGGACTTTTCCCAATTACACCTCCATACCTTCTTTCAGTAAAGTTCCATACTATAGGCCAAACTGAACTTGATCTACAAATCGGGTGTAACGGTCGCCACTGCTATAAATTCTTCAGCTTTATCAAGATGTCATCGTTAAAACCAACGACAAAATAATCACAACAAGACACTTCTGTTCAAATTATTGAACATGTCATTGACTCATGGTAACGAACATGTCATGACCTTGTCAACTCCCTTTGAGGCTAAAGACACATGCTTAATGCACATCTTATAAAAGGACAAAGACTATCGCTCCGAACTCTAGATCATGAGTAGGATAATTGTCCTTATGAGGCTAAAGCTTTAATAAAATATAAGCTACATGCCTCTTCTTCTGCATCAACATGCCTCTTAGTACCTAGAGTGATGCATATGTGTATACCCGGTACTCCATATCACCTTGTGGTAACTCAAGGACGCACAATTGATAATCTACACTTTAAACAACGGTACCCCCTTTTAGATGAGGTGAGTATGCGTCTCGTCCATCTTCGAGAACCCCTGAATGAACCTCATATATTACCCTATCAATATTTCATAATATCATAAATTATATAGGCATCGTGGGTTGTCCACAATCTACAATGGCAAAAACTCGGATAGGATCTACCGAAATCCTAACTACTGATATAACATGGCCGATGAACTGTAATTTTTGAAATCAAAAGTCACACTTAGAGAGCTTAGCGTACATTTTATGTTCCCGTAGTGTCTGTAAAACCAATCATAAATGTTCCATGTGTTCCTCCTTTGATCGAGAATACACTAGAATGTTGTCAATAAATATTATGATGATCTAATCTAGGAATGGTAAAAAACCTAAATTCATCATGCCCACAAACACTGCTGGTGCATTGGTCAACCCAAAGGCTATGACCCGGAACTCATATGATCAATATCGCTTCAAAAAATTCATCTTCGGAATGTCTTCCTCCTGAATACATAAGTGGTGATCCCCTGAGAACAAGTTCAATTTTGAAAAAGAATGACACACTCCTCAATTGGTATAATAAATCATTGATATGAGACAATAACCACTTTCTCCGTATCGTGACCTTGTTTAGTGATTGGGCATAAATATTGTATATTTATCCCCTTAATTTCAGAACCTTTGTGAACCCAAGCAGTGAAATTGATATGGATTTAACTCGTAATTTTGATACAAACCTTCGTTGGCAAGTATTTCGTGTTTCTCTTATGTGTTTTACAAGTAAATTATGCAAACGGTGCGAAAGAGAAATCAGAACAATGAAAGAAAGGCTAGGAAGGCAAGTTCAAGGGCATTTTTGTATTTTTGTAGCCTGATCCCAGAGGTGGGGTCAACTGGAAAGTTGAAGAGCTCGGAACAAAGATAACACTGGAAAAAACGGCACCCAAATTCGAGCTACGATTAAGGAGTTATGATCATTTGAAGTTGAAGAAAAATCCTAGAAAGAAAAGAAGAAAGCTTGAAAATTTTCTAAGTGTTGAATTTCCAGTAAGGTACCTAGAACCACAGGGTGAACCGGTTCGGGGGGAACCAGCTCGGGGTACACCAGAACCGGTTCGGGTTACCTTATGCACGAATTTTCACATTAATGCTGATTGGTCCAAAGAGTCCTATTATGTAACAAACTCTTCTAAAACATATTTGTATCTTTATATTGACTTAGAAAAGATAGTTTTGAAGAGTTTTTCATAGAGAGGAAGGTAGGAGAGTACATTAGAACCATATAAAACAATTCTCCATCAAGTATCTACTTTTATTGTTTGAATTACAAGTTTTCTTTAAATAAAGTTTGTTCCTTCCTTTCTTAATCTTGTAGTTAATTTATTTACAAGCTTTCTTTATTTTCTGGGTTTCCAATTCATTTATACATGCTTAAAGATAGTTTTCTTATTGATTCAATTACATGGAATGTGAGATTCATGTTTTTAATTAATTGCACCATGTTAGGCTAGATTTCTAAGGGTTGGTGTGCATGAACCCTACCCGATGTAATTTAACCATGTAGAAACTAGGGTTTGAATTAAAGTTTGAATGAATAGTGTTGTGTAGTTGTAACAACCATCATAGACCTTTTTCCCTCGGTTGACCCTAGGTAACCCTGGTGTTTAAGGATGTGATGTGCATGTAGCTATTGTGACACTTCTTTACTCATCCTTTGATTATGTATGATGCGGGCTACGATACCTCATATATGTAATGCTTGGGAGTACTAAAGACCAGGTTCAATTAAATTTCTAATTCAAAATTCTAGCATTCTATACGGTAAATTTACTAGGGTTTGGGGGATTTTATTCCCAACCTATTTTTCCTTCATTCTTATTTAGTTAATTTTGCTCACATTATTCCCCATCTCAATCATATTTTTGTTTCTTTTAAGAGTCAAGTTAGGGTTAACAGTCTTACCTTTGTCATCACATTCACTCGTCCTAGTTCCCTGAGGATTCGATACCCAGACTAGTCACTATACTCCACAAGAGTGTAGTTACAGTTTAGGTTTTTGTATTACGATTGGAAGCCGATAACAACGACTAGCATATTACACGGACGCTCAGTTTCCACCTCGATCAAAATGGGGCCGTTGCTGAGGAATTAGGTAGACTTTAGGTTAGGTTGGTTAATCCCGAATTTGACCTTAATTTTTTTTTTAAAAAAAAATATGGGTGTCATGTTTTTGAACTAGCCAATTTGAAATGCCTTACTCTAACTCCTTCGGTGGGTTTAATTGTTAAGATAATAGTGAGGAGGAGGTGCTCAAGATTTATGAACATTGGATCAATATCAATAAAGACGAGTCTCATAAATACAAGCCCAAAGCTAAGGCCATCTAAATTTATCAAAATGAATTTCGTGAAGAAAAAAGACTTGAAAAAGAATATCGGGAAAAAAATCGTTATTTGGAGCAAGAGTTCGATGCATTATTTGAACCCAATGAGGATTTTTCTTTCGATATTTTTGAAGTTGAAGAATGTTTTCAACCAAATGAGGAATCCGAGGTGATAAACCAAGGAAGCCTACTTTGGAAGAACTCGTGCTTATTAGTAAAAAGAAATCTGATGACCTTGCTACTACAGAGTTGAAAATTAGAGCAACTAGCAAGGAGTTTAATGATTATTTGTACAACTTAGAGAAGGTCAAGACTTGCGTTTCACCTAATACTTTTGAGGATGAAATCATTGAGAGTGATTCAAGTTCTTTTGAATATTAACCTCTTATAAATATTCCAAAATCTACTGAGGTTGAAGATCATTTGTCTCCTTGTGTACCCACTATTATCAAACCATTAAATCCATCACAAGAACTGGATGAATGTCTTGAGTATGTTGATCCAATTATTGTATGGGAATGTTTTTTTGAGATGCTTAATCTTACGGGCCATACACTTAGATGCGTCACTCCACCAGATCCAGTTGAAAATTTTGGGGGAGAAGATTTTAAGGACAAGGAGATGCTTGAATGTTTTCCAAGATGGACTCTTTCTGTTTGTGTGTTCCTCTTCCCATACTACTTGAAAAAGCTTTGGGACGTGATTCTATTTTTCTTGGATCCCAATGGTACTTGTCCCTCTGTGCACTCAAATCCCTCATTATCCCCCTAAAAATTTTAATTGGTGATGGTTCATTTCTTTCGCTTTGCACATTCCGTTGTTCAAACGAAATTCTTATTTTTTGGGAGGCATGCCTTCTAGTGAGGGTACACTATTAATCCCTCAAAGTCATATTGTATTTTGGGTGGATCCTCAATTTTTTTGGCTTCTAGTGTATAACTTATTAGAATTTCAAATCATAGGTTGTACGATAGTTAGCTTATTTGTTTTTTAGTTTAGAGTTTTTGTTATTTTTTTGCTATGCTTGGTTCTAACATGTTTTGTAGATTGAATGGACTCGTACTTTTCGGGGATCGCTCCATTTTGGGTAATATCTTTCTTTTCCTCTCTTTATGTTGTGTTCTTGATTCGCATTGCGGACAATGCAACATTTAAGTTAGGGGGTGTGGGATATTGTTTTCGTTTATTGTTTAGATTCATTGAGTAGATCACATGCTCTTTCTAAGTGTGTTTTTTTCTAGAAAATTTCAAAAAATTCCAAAAAAATTGAAAATTTTTGAAAAAAACAAAAAATATTTTTCTTCAATAAAAATAAAAATTGGAATTTAAAAGCTTAAAAAATTGTCACATTTTTTTCTGTCTCAAGTTGTCAAAATCCATTGCACAAAGCCAAAATTAACCAAAGATGGAAATTGTGCGAAAATTGACGACTTAACGAATAAGTGTGGAGATTAACAAAAACCCGGTGAGATTTCGAACCTATCGATCTTTTTGAGTTTTTAAATCAATCCGAGTTAATGGTTAACTCAAAGTTCGGATTGAGCGTTTTAAATAAGTCGTTGATGATCTCAATTCTTTGTTTTGATCGGTTATGGAAAACGTGTGTGATGTTGCCTTAAAAAGCGCACTACAAATCTCTAAATTAAATTAATCTCGAGACGCATAGGGTAAATTAATATGTAATTCGAACAATGAAATAGGCCATCGTTTGTTACCCAAAAACATTAGCCATAAAAAGATGTGAAAAATTATCCTTTTGTTAACCCAATTGAGCCGAATAAATTTTTTTCTTTTCGTTTGGCAACCCGAAAAATACCAAGTAGCCCGAAATTGTGAAGATTGGTAATGTCATCAAATAAAGTCCGAAAAGTGCATAAAAAGGGGCAAGAAAAAAAATAGTAGAAAAATGCTAAACATAAATAGCAAGTAGAGAAAAAGACGAGAAAATGAGGAAATGCCCGAAAAAGCACTAACGGACATCATAAGAAAAATTTTCAATTCCGAAGTTCCTAACCATTCCTATATTACCCAATATACCTTTAACCTGAAAAGTCTTACCGAGTTCGAATTGAAAAATTGATTACCGCGTGGAGAGATAAGTTACAAAAAGATAATATGAGAGATTTAATGGTGTGAATTGAGGCGATGTCTCCCGTTTTCCAACTACCGTAATCCGATGAAGAGATCATTACGCTAAATAATTCCGTCTTTCATAATTGTGTGCGTGAACTTGCATTCCATTACATTTACTCTTATAAATCACGCATACCGAGAGAATAGCCACACTTTCGAGTGATTCGTTTGTGAGTGTATCGGTGATATTTTGAAATCAAAGCGAATTTTCGAAAAGTGACATAATGATCAATCGGTGGAAATTAGCGGTTCGATTTCTGGCTTCGCACACACACACGACAACTTGAGACTCTTGTGAATTTGAATTTATGGTGACTATTTTTCGGAAGGTTTAATTGTACAATTTTTAAGTATTGTGATTTTTCTTTGAGTTAATAACGAATTTTGTGGGTATATTCACTGCAAACCCTGACGAGACACCACTCGTCCTACTAGGGTAACCTAGGGGTTTAACGGCTTGTTGCATACGCTAAATATAATCACGTACCCGCGACAAAGGTATTCTATCCCAATCAAGTGTTTAGAAGAGTTGTGATGTTATTCCTTTTCTTTTACATTACTCGGGACGCGCAAAGTTCTAAGTTAGGGGGGTTTGATTGGGCATATATATTGTATATTTATCCCTTAATTTTGGAACCTTTGTGAACCCTAGCGGTGCAATTGATATGGATTTAACTCATAATTTTGATACTAACCTTCATCGGCAAGTATTTCGTTTTTCTCTTATGTGTTTTACAGGTAAATTATGCAAACGGTGCGAAAGAGAAATCGAAACAATGAAAGAAAGGCTAGGAAGGCAAGTTCAAGGGCATTTTCGTAATTCTACATCCTGATCCCGGAGGTGGGGCCAACTGGAAAGTTGAAGATCTCAGAACAACGATAACACTGGAAAAAACGACACCCAAATTCGAGCTACGGTTAAAGAGTTATGATCATTTGAAGTTGAAGAAAAATCCTAGAAAGAAAAGAAGGAAACTTGAAAATTTTCTAGGTGTTGAATTTCCAGCAAGGCACCCAGAACCACAGGTTGAACCGGTTCGGGGTACATCAGAACCGGTTCGGAGTACCTGATACGCAAATTTTCACTTTAATGCTGATTGGTCCAAAGAGTCCTATTATGTGACAAACTCTTCTAAAACGTATTTGTATGTTTATAATGACTTAAAAAAGATAGTTTTGAAGAGTTTTTCATAGAGAGGAAGGTAGGAGAGTAGCTTCGAACCATAGAAACAATTCTCCATCAAGTATGTACTTTTATTGTTTGAATTACAAGTTTTATTTAAATAAAGTGTGTTCTTTCCTTTCTTAATCTTGAAGTTAATATATTTACAAGCTTTCTTTATTTTCTGGGTTTCCAATTCGTTTATACATGCTTAGAGATAGTTTTATTATTGATTCAATTACATGCAACGTAGGATTCATGTTTTTAATTAATTGCACCATGTTAGGCTAGATTTCTAAGGGTTGGTGTACATGAACCCAACCTGATGTAATTTAGCCATGTAGAAACTAGTGTTTGAATTGAAATTTGAATGAATCGTGTTGTGTAGTTGTCATAACCATCATAGACCTTTTTTACCTCGGTTGATCCTAGGTAACCGTGATGTTTAAGGATGTGATGTGCGTGTAGCTATTGCGACACTTCTTTACTCATCCTTTGATTATGTATGATGCGGGCTACGATCCCTCATATATGTAATGCTTGGGAGAAGTAAATACTGGGTTCAATTAAATTTCTAATCCAAAATTTTAGCATTCTATACGGTAAATTTACTAGGGTTTGGGGGATTGTATTCCCAACCTGTTTTCCCTTCATTCTTATTTAGTTAATTTTGCTCACATTATTCCCCATCTCAATCATCTTTTTGTTTCTTTTTAGAGTCAAGTTAGGGTTAACAGTCTTACCTTTGTCATCACGTTCACTCGTCCTAGTTCCCTGAGGATTCGATACCCAGTCACTATACTCCACAAGAGTGTAGTTACAGTTTAGGTTTTTGTATTGCGGTTGGAAGCCGATAACAACGATTAGCGTATTACACGGACACTCGGTTTCCACCTCGATCATTTGGCTCCTAATAGTCCACGTTTAATCATAGTGAACCATCGGCCTTTTTCATAAATAAAATTGGGTCTCACTATGGAGATGGGATCCTCCATATGACCCCTAACTTAAAAACTTCAACGCTTGCTCATTTGGCTCCCACAAGTCTAACGTAGTCATCTGGTATGACGCCCTATTTATAAAAAAATATTTGTCCCCACTCCCATATTTTTATTTTTTTAGTTGTTAGTCATATTATAATAAATATGGGACAAGTGTCATTCTCTGCAAAAATGAGGATTGTGGTTACAGGGAAGTTATATGCAGTTTTGGGTGGTTATTAGACTTTTTTACAATTTTAAAAACACATAGGAGTGAAGCCTAAATACATATTTTTAGATGGGAATAAATCCAAAAAACATTTTTAAAAAAAAAAATGCCAAATCTATACAGGTGTCTATCTCTCTAACTAGTGGTAATCATGTTACCTCATCACATACGTCCGTAAACTTCTGGACAATCTGTATCAAGTCTAAATGACATGGTGACCTCCTAAGAAAAAGTCATGTCAATGTAATACAAGTGTGTGCTAGATCCTCCTTTGACACATGCATAACTATAAGAAACATCCTTGTCTGCAAATGGCAATCCTGGAAACCTAACCCTGATAGTTAATATAGGTGTAATGCATATAGCTACTACTCAAATCTGAATAATACGAATCGTAATACCACGTTTCGAAATCAATAAAGCGGTTGAACACCTAAGACGACTAGCGAACTGTCACGTCTATAAAGTCACATCGTAAAGCAGCCCCCATCCATTGTGTATCAATATAGAAATAAATTTTGATGATAATATCTATATATCTTATAATCGTATTAAACACATTGCTAGAAAATAATGACAACTCCTTGACGTCTAAGACAAACTCATGCATGTGAGTCATCAGTATGTTCGTACCCATTATTGGATGGTATTATCAATAACATGGGTTGCTCTATGGATTCAACAAAAAAAGTGGTCTCACTCACCACGATTTTAATAATTTCCTCTAGAAGAACAATCTAAATGAGTACTCTACAAGTGGCCCTGTTGATCCTGCCTCTATAGTCATCATTTCTAACTCTTGCCTCATTGGGTTTACCCTTATTGGTCATACCCCCACTGGTCATAATTTTATTGGCTCTATTAGTCATAACAAATCGTATGATCTACTTTTGGAACTTCTTGGTACCTTGTCCCATTGTGGGATTCCTTTTATTGGTGTGGTCTTACCTACTTGGGTCCATGCTATACCGTCTCTAGTTATAGGGCCTAATTTGGCCTCGATCTTCACAATCTTAGGAACTTCATCCTTTAAATAGTTGTGGAGGCCCTACTAATGTAAGGAGGTAACTCCCACTATCGGAACATAAGTGGTGATTAACAATTTACCCAATAAAACTCGCCAAATCTTCCTTGTAACGTGTATGTCAACTCAAAACAAATTATGCCTGCACTGAAGCGAATAACGTGAATATCCTCCTTTGACTCTATATTAATATCTCTCGGTGCAGAAAGAGAAATATAGCTAAAATCCTCCTCATAATGGTTACCAAGTTGTCTCACAGTTGAGGTCTTCAAGCCATCCATTTAATGTCATTACGGACATTAATTCAAAAACATTCTCCTCGATCTATACGTTAAGAACTTGCTAAAGGTCTCACACCCAAAAGTCTGTAACTCCCGACCAAAGTCACCCTCATGCATGGTATGTCTCATAAAGGAAATACAAATAAGGAATCCTCATTATACACCCTATCTTCTTCGAATCGTTTGCCTGGAACAATGGTGTGGTACTCCCTAAGCGGTCATCAATATGCACAGTAAAAATCCTAAATGATAAGTGTCTAAAGAAGTCAAAGAAAACAGTGCGAAAAAGCGACGAACACATTCAAAATCCCTAGGACACTAGAACCTAAAATGCTCTGATACCAATTGTGACACCTCGTAAAATTTAATACTAGATTTATTTGGTCTAATATAAACTCACAAGTATCAAATAATTAAATATTAAGAATGATTATAATAAAAATTAAATTCATCAAATATAATAAATAACTTAAAATACCATAAGTGAACCATATAACTCTAATACCGAACCAACCAAGAGTACTAATACCATCACGTCACTACAACCATGTCAACGTAAATCCAACTACTGAAATGATCTTAGGGCAGAGGTGACATAACTGTCTATGTCCTGAAAATGTTAATAGAGACATTAACAACAAGCCTAAGTATCAAAATAATGTAATTGATTTTGGGCTACAACAGAACTACACACCTCCTTGCCATCCTTTATTTTATTTTAAGTTACCCAAATCCAAAAAACCCTAAATATCATAAGCGTATACACCTAAGCCTATATGTTTCCCATTATTAAGTCTTAATCATCGTTATAAACTTTTTTATACTAATTCCATTTTTATCTATTCATCTGTACATCACAATTGTATAATTATAATAGGGTAAAGTAGTCTCTACATCTACGCCTACATAATACATGTATGGGTATTCATTACTTAATCATCTTATACATCTCAACTGCATAATATCCCAATAGAAGTATTCGCTACATCTATGTCCACATAATATAGGCATGGTCCAACACTCATGCCTCATACAAGGTCCCTTCTTAAGCCCGCATATAATAAGAGTCTATCTTACTGCCTTCAGGGATTGCTCGCGCATACTAGGCATAGTTATAGGTTGACCCATCCCAATATCAATTAAATCACATCCAAAAGCACATCAATACACCTTCACACTAGTCATATAACCCCATACCCCAAAGTCATATGAAAGGATTGGCCCGAGCATCTTAGTCTAGATACAACGGGAATTTTAGCATGTCATGTCAGGGGAAATCATAACCAAGGTGAACTCATCGCATAAGGGTACCAACATAATCATCATCATTTAATCAAGGTAAACCCATCTTTCGCATAAGGGTACCAACGTAATCATTGTTGCTCATATCCCATACGAATATACCCTTTAGTACACATCTCACGGGTAAACACGCCTAATACGTTGCATATAATACCGAAAACAAGTATTCCTACACAGTTAAGGTTTACAAGTCAGATTTTCAAGTTTATCCCCAAATTAAACTTTTTTAATTTAACCAAAAAATTCAAGAAAAAAATATGTTTTGATCTCCTTATTCGAACGAGAATAGGGCTTAACCTAAGGCTAATTTCATTTTATAATTTTAGCCACAAAATTAGGCTTAGAGCCCATATGGACATGACTCAATCAGACCCAAACTAACTCCAAATAGAATAAAGTCTAGATAAGTCTTGTACTAACATATGAGCCTTAAAACCTAACCTTTTAGGGTGAAAACAAACCTTCTACACACCCCTAAATTCACTCGAATTATTCTATTAAGATAATTATTTTTATTTATTAAATAATTATTATTTCATTATTGTATTTTAAATTCAATTCAATTTCAAATTAAAACATAGTTTGTAGCGACATCACCAGTCACAATAGATAATTACATATAAATATTCATATGTATAATTTATTTAATTTCCTATAATTTACGGGGTATTACAACTCCAATCTGCAAAAAATATCAATAGGCTTAAGGATGTGATTCAGGTTGTTGAGAAAGGCTATCTACTTCTGCTTTGAAAGGAAATAATAATAATAATAATAATAATAATAATAATAGTAATAATAATAATAATAAGAAAAAGAAAAAGAAGAAGAAGAAGAAGAAGAAGAAGAAGAAGTCTCAGGGATAACCTAAAGTTGTCAAGAAAAAAATTTAAGCCCCATTTTGAAGGTAAGAAGTCAGTAGTTGGCTATTGAGAAGGACATTGAAAAAAGTAATTCCCCGTCTTCTTAGCAAAAAATAATGGAAATGATAATTTCTCCTATATCATTAAGAAATATTTCGTGGTGGAATCTACCAGGAGCTAATGTGTAGATTCGTGAGACAATAATCAGGTTTGCAATTCTTTTCAGGGGTTCCAGGTAACCAGGGAGCTCAGTTATGGAGTGTTGTTTCTATTCATGGGAAGTCATCACAAGGCAACAGTAGTATGAGTAAGAAATATAGTTTTAATATTAGGTGAAGACAATAAGTTAATTTTGCCGATTATTTTTATATTCGTGGTATTAGAATAAATTTGAATTTGGTTTCCAAGTTTGTGATGAATTGTTATTTAATTTATTTTGTAAAGGAGTTTTGGTAAAAAAAATGGCAAGTCTCTCATCTGTTCTGCAACTTTGGAAAACGATCTTTATATTATAATACATGTCTCACTACTGCTACTTAATAATAAATTGAATAACTCAAATGTAAAGAACCTAAAATGAAATGAACCTTCAAAGTTTAACCATACATATCTGTGGCATTTACAATTAGGTTATATCAATCTAAAAGGGATACACAAACTTGTTTCAAATGGGTAATTAGGCCCATTAGAAGCGGAGGTACTTCCAGTCTGTGATTATTGCCTGAGAGAAAATTATTAAGAGGCCGTTTATGACTAAGAAATATAGAGCCAAAGATGCATTAGAATTGGTCCATTATGATATATATAGACCCATAACTATCCGGTCAAGAAGTGGTTACAAGTATTTCATCACTTTTATAGATGATTACTCGAGGTATGTATATGTTTACCTTGCGTAACACAAGCCTGAAGCTTTTGATAAGTTCAAATAGTATAAGGCTAATGTGGAACGTAGGCACGATAAACTACTAATGTGGAACGTAGGCACAATAAACTAATTCATACTCCACGATCTGTTTATGGAGGGGAATACCTCTTAGGGGAGTTTGGGGAATACTATGTGACTTTTTTGGATATGGTTACGTCCATGATGAGCTATTCAAATTTTCCAGATTCTTCTTTGGGGTTTTCAATGGAAACTGTTGCATACATATTGAACTTAGTTCCTTCTTAATATATCTACTTCATCAGAATTATGGACAGGGCGTAAGCCCAGTCTAGGATATATTTGGCTATGGGAGTGCCCGACACATGTGCTATGAATAGAGCCAGGGAAGTTGAAATCAATGATTTATGTAAGTCTCTTTGTGGATTAGCCCAGAGGATCCAAGGGTGACCAATTTTAAGATCTTAAGAACCGAAAAGGGATTCTTAGCAAAAATACTAGGAACTTGGAGAAAGGTGTAACACCCCGCATATTTTAGTTATGGAGGTGGCCAATCCTCACTCCCAACCTACGTCGAGATTTATATTTTAAATACCATTATTATCACGTGACAGAAATATGAGATATTTTAAAACTTTTTCTACAAAATATAAATTGCAAAAGTCCAATGAATATGAAACATCTAGCATAATAAAATCCATCACCATGTTAACTCTAATAAATAAATCTCAAATTCCAAATGTAATAACACTCAAATAAAATAAATCCAACTACAAAATCTCTCCAAATGAAATCGTAAACAACTGGGAATCGAATGATCCAAGAAAAATTCATAAATAACCATCTTAAAATAAGTACAATTGGAACGAAAAACTAAACTATTAAAATGAGAAATATAAACTACGGCTGCAAGTCCTCAATCTCCAAATACTATGCGGCTACCTAGCGACCTACCTTGAAATTTTAGTCAACAGTGACTGGTCACAGTCCACTGCAAGAATACCAAATACTCCTCTTGAATAGGATCCGTGAATCAAGTAATAGGCATTATAAGAGATAAATATCACTTAGAGTATTTTAAATTAAATATGCATATAATAATATGCGAGTAAATATAACACGATACTAACTACCCACATGAACTAAGTCACCCCACTACCCAAGTCCAATTATGCTTGTTTCAAAATTTAATTAGATCATAATCCTAAATCCTAATTTAATTTCTAGTGATTTAATTATTTTATTGGTGTGATGCCACTATAGTCAACCTTTATATTCGTCATGCACATACGCTTGGCATGTTTAAAAATCTGAACCCATCACACCCACCCAACATTATAGCCAGATAACCCAATTTTGTTAGCCATACACATACTTGTGATGTTCCACACACGACATATCACTATACTTAGTCAACCCTATGTCGTTAGCCCTACGCATACTCGCGAGGCCAACACACACCCATGACACTATAGCCAATCAACCCAATTTTCATTAGTCATGCACATACTTATGACGCAAATTCATTATAATACCCATTTATTATTTTAGGTATTAATTATAATTTCTTAGTCAGGTTCTTTTTAATTACAATTAGCCTTACCCATAACTTGGGCATCACAATTAAACCATCCCTAGTACCCTACTTAGAGATCATCAATCCATAAGTATTACGTAGTGTGTTATATAGGAAGAATCCCTAAATAAAAGTCACAACCTAGTATTGTACCTAGGCTAATAGAAAAGGGCAACAACGTTCTACCTAGCTCCACCCGAAAAAAAACCCCATGCAAGTGCATACTCACTAGTCTCATACCTAGAAAGTGCCAATGATAATCTACCTACTCGTCCCATATATAGTAAGCAACCCACAACACAATGGTGAAGGTACAACTACTCCCCAAAAAATAACATTCCACGGTGTCAAAATATTAAAACGAACAATCCTTATATAATATACATCTTAATTTAAATGATACAATCATCCAATTAGTTATACAAATCCAATTCCATCCTAATTACACCCATTTAATCATGTATAAACAAGTTCTACGAAAATAGCTACACAAGTTGTCAAACTCTATAATTCCAATACAGGTGATATTTTATCAATTCAACATATAATTCAGTTCAAATATGGGTAATAACAATGTTTTACAACAAATAAATTCACCTTAAAACATATATGTCAATTTCGTAATTTTTACGAGTCAAAACATTATTTGAATTACATATTTTAATTTGTAACATTTGATTTATTCGAGTAATCCACAATAACAGGATACAACTAATCAGAGCATGCGATGTTTTCAAGTCTTAAATCAATTTTTAGATTTGATAAAAACAATGAATAATAAGGTCATCACTTTCCCAAACTAAATTTACTAATTATTTTAAGAAAATGTGTGTAATTAAGGTTTAGTCAATATTTAAATCAAACAACACTTAAGGAGAACAATAGTGATATTCTTGCCTCATAATTAGTCTCTTGAAGAGTGTGAATTCTTGGTTTCATTCGTCTCGCGGAAATAAGTAAGTTCTGCTCTTGTGCCTTCTAGGAACTATGTAGTTTAAATTTCCCAAATTAAGGATAAAATTTTGTTTTAATGGAGGTTTAGGGTTAAAATATAGGGTGTCTAATTTTTATGTATAGTGTTGTGCCAAAAGTAGACGTGACACAAAATATATGCGTACAATATATATCCATTGAAAACCACATTTATGAAAAGTAGTTGAACCCCATATAGAGTCGCAACACCACAAAAATACACACATGCGCGCAAGCCAAAAAAAAAAAAAAAATACACACCCAAGTATTTTTCTATCCCATTCTTAAAGATTTCAACTAAAAGCCAAAACTATACCATCCCACGCGTGAGACCAATTCTGCCTGAGAGAAATAGTCACCATTTTTTTAAACAAACCAAATAGAAAACAATTTACAATAAGTTTAAATTCCTATATATAAAAACATGTAAGCCCAATTATAAATCTTTTCTCGGAGTCTAAGTCAAAACAAAAGGACTCGCATGTTCTTATAATTTTTTTTACAAAAATTCTATTTTACTCAAAAATTACATAAAGCCCAAAATATTCAATTAAATAAGCAAAAACCCTAAATTCAATTTGCAAAAACCAAAAATTTATAATAAGAAATTTAAACTTTAGATTTATACTAAATTATCAACTCACCAGGTTATTATTTAAACACACTAAAATTTATTAATACCACCACAAATCACCAAATTAAATGTAAATCATATATTTTTAATTTAATTCATTTTCTAACTAAGATAATTAATTTATTAGAATACCCCAACTATTTAAGAAATTATGGATCCAAAAATTACAGCGTAGACACACCATCCTAGTACCCTTTAAGTACGTCCATAGGTCCCTAACACTCCCCCTTCCACTCTAAAACCCTAGGTTCCACTTTGAACCTAATCTAGAGGCCAACATGCGTTATCGAGCCCCGTTTGACCCCGATCAACTTTCCAAATTGAGCGAACCACAATGTAAACTCATAGGGCTCTAAATATCCTTTCTAACGTTCCATACCGTGTGAGAATTGGTCTCACGGTTTGCATAACGTGCCTTTTTACTCTGAGAGGCCACCAAGCGTTTCTAGGCCCCGTTTGACCACAATTAACTATCCTAACCTGAGGAAATATCCGTGAAATGTAGTAGGGATATGGACCCCCTTTCCAATGGTCCATACCATGCATAAATTGGCCTCACGGGTCGCACAAACGTGCCTTTTTTACTTTGAGAGGCCACCAGGTGCTTTTGAGTCCCATTTGACATCGGTCGACTATGTCCAAATTGAGTGAAACTCAATGAAATATCGCAGGGCTCTAAATCCCCTTTACAAAGGTCCATACTGTGTGTGAATCGGCCTCACGGTTCCATTAAACGAACCTTTTTACTTTGAAAACCTCATGTTCAGAGACCATCGGGTGTTTTTGAGCCACGTTTGACTTTGGTCAACTCTCTAATCGGGGAGTGGCTCAATGGATTCTTGTATGGATATTAATGACCTTTCCAATGGTCCCAAATGTACGTGAATTGGGCTCTGAATACCCTTGCTTATTTTGAGCAAAATAGGCTCGCGACTCCATTTCTTTGTGTCTATCTCCTTTTGATGACGATCGGTTTATATTCGTGGCAGCTTACGAAGATATCAACGTGAGTGGTGAAAAGAGGACTCTCATATCCTCGAATCCCGTCACATGTGGGAGAGATGAATTTCTTTGATTTTCTTTCTCATCCCAATTTCAGGATTGGCCTGTAGCGGAGGAATCTAACTTGGTTGGCCACAGTGGCCACTCCGCTGGGGAGACATTTTTAAGAGGACTAGACTCTACTTTCATATGGGTGTTATTTCTTCGCTCTCGTACTTTTC
Organism: Sambucus nigra; assembly: GCA_949130495.1. Lineage (NCBI taxonomy): Eukaryota > Viridiplantae > Streptophyta > Magnoliopsida > Dipsacales > Adoxaceae > Sambucus > Sambucus nigra. The sequence continues at coordinate 271,091,908 of OX422219.1, read as the reverse complement.
TATATGTGTACATGAGCCTCCACTTGTATGTTCTATATGTGATACCGATGAGTCATTTGACCTGCACACACTGGGGTTGGACCTCTGCATGATCCGTCAGGAAGTCACGCCATCTGACCCATCGGATAAGGTCATCGTTACTGAAGTACCCCTCTTAAACTGGCATGCCATTCTGATTTAACCCGCCCAAGTCAACCTAGACCTTGCTATTCATTATCTCTAAGAGATGCCTGAGCCCACTATTTTTTCTCATGTCTCTGATATAATTATAAACGAGGCCTCTTTTGATGTGGTCCTCACTACTGTATTTCCTACAAACTCTTTTGATGAAATAAACGAGGATTTTGAGTATTTGATGCGCCTTACATAAATTATCTTGATTCTGATCAAACTCTTGATGAAGTTGACTTAGTAAATAAAAAATTCTACTGATTTCAATAAGGCAAAAAATAAATAACATAACTGCATTCAAACTCATGATGACGAGACTATTATTATTAGTGTCGGTTCTAGTAGCCATCTGTATGAGATTAGGATAGGGTCCACTATCGAAGAGCGTAAGCGATCGCAATTTGAAGAGATTCTGAAAGAATTAATGGATGTCTTTTTTATGGTCCTACGAAGACATGCCCGATATTAACCCAGAGATAGCTCAACATGAGATCCCTACCATCCCAAAGAGCAAGGCTGTCAAGTAGAAACTGAAGAAGCTCTAAAGAGAATGGTCCCTCATAGTGAAATAGTTAAACATAAGTTTCATTCGAGTAGTCGAATACCCTATGTGGCTTGCAAACATCATCCCCATATTGAAATCAGGAGGAAAAGTTCTCGTGCGTACCAACTTTCGAGATTTGAACAAGGCATCTCCAAAAGATAATTACCTATTCCCAATATCGACATGATCCTAGAAAACACTGCCAATCACAATCTTAAGTCGTTTGTCGATGGTTACAATCAAATTAAGATAGATCCTAATCACCAAGATATAACTGCCTTTATCACCCCACGGGGAACTTTTCGTTACACAGTCATACCATTGAGTCTCAAGAATGTCGGGGATACCTACCAAAGGGCTGCTACAACTATCTTGCATGATTTTATCAACAAAGAAGTTGAGGTCTAAGTCAATGACGTGATTATCAATTCTAAGACTCGGTAAGGCCACATTCTTATCATGGGTAAATTCTTCAAGTGACTACAACAATACAAACGAGACTCAACCCATAGAATTGTGTCTTCGATGTCACCAAAGGAAAACTCTTCAGGCTTATGGTCAGTGAAAAAGGAATTGAGGTAGACCCGCTAAACTAAAAGCCATACTAGAGATGCCATTGTCCTAGACGGAGAAAGAACTGCATGGATTCTTGGGTGAGTTACAATACATCAGTCAATTCATTAGCCAACTAACTTCTTTTTGCAAGCCAATTTTCAAACTTCTCTGAAAGGATTCAACCAAATTTTGGAACGAAACGTGTAAAGAAGCCCTCGACCAGATCAAACGATACCTCACCCCGACCTCCTCTTCTCATGCCTTTATAGTAAGGTCTTCCTCTCCTCCAATACTTAACTGTCACTGACACTGTAGTAGGGGCTATGACTGCCCAATATTTTGAGGAATGTTGCAAGGAGAGAGCAATCTAATACGCTAGTCAAAAGCTAGTTGGGTAAAAGTTAAACTACACTACATTGGAAAAGGCGCATGTCACTTTGGTTTGGGTCACACAGAATCTCCAGCACTACATGCTCGCATTCTCCACCAGACTGGTGTGTCAAATGGATCCCATGAAATGCCCAGTAGAAAATCCTACTATGTCTAGCCGCATAGCCCATTGGCTATTGCTACTGGCTGAGTTTGACATCGTTTATGTCATGCAGAAAGCTATGAAAAGGAGATCCATCTCCGATTACCTTGCTGACAATCCCATGGGAGGAAATAAAGTTTAGATCTCTAAATTCTCAGATGAAGACATCCTTTACACCTCTCACGAGGACTTCACGTAGTAGATGTTCTTCGCCAGAGCTGCTAACAAGAAAGGTTATAGTATTATGATACTCCTGACCACTCCCGATGACTCTCATACCCCATTACCATTAAGTTAGATTTCCCTTGCATCAACAATATGATAGAATACGAATCATGCACCATAGGGCTGAAGATTACCCTCGAGAAAGGAATTAGATATATAGACTTCTATAGAGACTTATACCTCGTCGTCGAGAAAATTATCAGGAAAAGAAAAGTTAAAAATGAGAAGCTCTTAACCTCCCATGCTCACTTCGAAGAGCTTATCTCCCAATTCAAAGATGTCATCTTCCATTACCTCTTCGCTCAAGGAATAGCCTAGCCGATGCACTAGCAACCTTGGCCTCCATGGTCGATATGCTTGAGAGAACAACAATGGCCCCTCTCGTTCAGAAATAAGTTGCACCCACCCACTGCTACCACATCGAGCATGTTATAGAAGAAGATTCGAACATGGCAGAATTATAGTACTATGACATTTCGTGCCTTCTCAAACATGGTAGGTATCCTCGAGACACGGATAAGAAAGATCGTGCAACTCTTCGCAAGTTGGCTGCCCAGTATATCATCTGCAACAAAAATGCTCATTAATAGAAACTTCGATGGAACCCATTTGCACTGCATAACATAGGTTGGGGTCGAATATATGATGCAAAAAATCAGCAGTTAGGAATGTGAACCCCACATGAATGGTCACATGCTTTCCAAGAAAATCATCCATTCAGGTTACTACTAGACCACCATGGTTCAAGGCTGCACTGCTTATGTTCAAAAATACCTCAAATGCCAGTAGTTTGCCAACCTCCTGCACTTTTTTCCTTGAGAGTTATACAACATGACCTCTCCTTGGTCCATCTCCACTTAGGGCATAAACACCATAGGGAAGGTCACTCCCAAAGCTTCAATTGGGCATGAATTCATCTTGGTTACCATTGACTACTTCACAAAATGGGTTGAAACTGAGTCATACGCGGTAAATGCCAAAAAAGTAGCCAATCTCATCACAATGAATGTCATATGCTACTATAGAGTTCCCCGTAAGTTGGTGTCAGATAATTGACTCCAATTCAAGGCCGAGGTCACAGAGTTAGTCGATGAATATGTAATCTAAAGGCATGAGTCCTCTTCTTACCGGCCACAAACCGATGGTACTGTCGAAGCCATTAATAAAAGCCTCAAGACCATCATTAGCAAGATGATAGAAAACTATAGAGATTGGGGCGACTAGATCCCATATGCCCTTTAAGTCTACCGTACCTCCATCAGAACACCTACTGGGATGACTCCTTATTCTCTAGTATACGACATGGAAACGGTTCTTCCTGTCGAATTGGAAGTATCTTCTCTATGGGTTATGATCAAAAGTAAGGTAAATGAAGAACACTAGTATCAAAGCCGTTACGACGAACTCTCGCTTCTGGATGAAAACAGATTAAAAGCTCTATACCACATACAAGGGTACCACCACCAAAATGCACGATCACTCAATATAAAAGTTAAGGATCACGGTGTCCGAGAAGGAGATCTTTCCCTTAAGGAAATTATAAATATTCTGGGACCCAAGAGGAAAGTTCAAACCTAATTGGAGTAGCCCCTACATTTTGAAGAAAATCTTGTCTGGTGGCGCTGCTATGCTCACAGAACTCAACGGATAAGAAGTCGTGCGTCCACTTAGCTTTGTTTGTCTAAAAAAGTTTTACCCTCAGTCCAAAATATCATTATGCTACGACCATTCTCATCCCCCATTCTATTCTAAAAAAATCACTTCCTCCCCCTCTATTCAGAACTATGTAGGATCTGATCCTCTAATAAACACCCTTTCTAGAAAAACTCATAAAATTTCAAACCCACAAATGTACATAGGTAGCCCATAAGACACACATGGGCAAGGGTCGTTCTCTCTGATAAAATTTTATTCTCTCCCCCCGAGAACGATGGTCTCTCTCATCATTTAAACGAACAAAGGATTATGTATGCCTTAGCAATCGGTATAGACAGTTCAAATACGAAATTCATCAAAGACATAACAAAATATGTCAAAAACATTGTTCTCTTATTTAAAATCAGGATTATAACTATTAAATGTCGTACTTGTGATGGGTGTCAAATAATCGACTCCCTTTTAAACCCCCATACAACATAAAAACCAACACAATCAACATCTTTACCAAAAAATCCAAACATCTACCCAAACCAAACACAACTTTACCACAAACTTCCAAAAATGTACACAAATTTCTCATGCCCCCAAAGAACTTTCTTTTAACTACCCAATGGACGCACTTAATTATCATTGCATGACCCTGGAGGACCCCAAGAATCCCATTCCTGGTTACGGCCCTGGATACGCTCCATGAGATAATAGGACTTTATGCGCTTGGATGAAATCATGACACCCTTTTACGAGGTGTAGAACGTTACGAGCCATCTTTTTCGAGTCCCCTCAGCCAAAGTCTTCTCAACCACCCACTTCCACAATCGTTTCAGGTAGTTCCTTGATATGAACCCAACCTCCCTAATAGATTGTGGTTGATGGCTAGACGGTCGATGACGCTGCCATAAAGGCCTCAATATCATCCTCAAAAACTCAGTTAAGTCCTCCATAGGAAAGAAAGTGGTTATACGCAGAGGAAAAATTTACTCCCATCCTACTTGGCGCATAAACTTCCATGGAAAGTAGAAAAAGGCCTCGTGATGACCTATTAACCTCACGTATCGGTAACCCCCAACTGTAAAAGTGGCTGCAAGTTCCCCTACCACGGTACAAACCAGCGAAGGCTTTAGGCCCCATGTTCTGCAAGCTGGTTTCCCCAGTTCTCTGTCGATGGGTTGAAGCTGAAGAAAGGCCTAGAAAAGAATTAGGAACACCCGACAGAGGATACTCAAGAAGGGATGCCAGACGCAGTATCTCGGATAACCACATAAATAACATGATAGGGCTCCCTCGTAAGAAGCCAACCTAACCCTCCTTCTAGGCGTCTATATCGTTCAGAGTCTTCGCTAATATCACCGCAACTGGACTATAGTGGTAGGGCATTCATAGTGCTATTGTGACTATCTGAGAGTCAACCATCAGATCATTGTTCATTAACAAAAATTTGGCAGTCAATCCCATAGAAACAGCTCCTACAAAGTCATTATCAGTAAAATCCCTCCGGCACACGGAATTCATGATCGTCAGGAGGAAGATGTTCCCTCCATTCACCAATAGTTGAGAAGTTGAAGGGAGACATGAAGAAACTCAAGTAATGACACCCGAGGAGAACAATACAATTCCGGTATAGATGCCACCACACTAGGGCTGACACTTAGCATCGTAGAAAATTCTTCAAAAGTGATACACACCTCATCAAGTCCAAATCAAAAGACGTGGTCTTCAGGGTACCAAAACTGTACCGCTGCTTTTAAGAGATTCTAGTCTATGGGACGATCATGTCAAAAGGAGACATAGCGCAGGGAGAAAGCTTTGTAGTTGACATTGTAGAGGCACAAGACCTCTAAACCATCGTGGTAAGATGAAAAAGTCTTAGACATTAGAACTTCCATTGCAAAAGAAGAATAAAGTTGCGAAGGAACGAAATTGGTATGTGATGATGAAAACCATCTCCAAAATCCCCCTTATATACTATAAAAATACACAAATGACAAGCTATTCAAGATGCTATCGGACTTTCTACTCCCTAAGTACCCAAAAGTACACGAAAAGAGCAATTAAAGCTAAGTAAATGATTTGGACTTGACCTTTATGCCGATAGGCAGACTAAGGGGTATGCCGATCGGTAACCCCCATTTTTTGGGAAATTTTTCACTTTCCTCTTTTGTACAGATTATTTTCAAAATAATGATTTCTTTTGCTTATGAAAAATCAACTTTTGAGTTTTCATTTTTGGAAATCCCTTACTTTTAACTTTTAACTTTCGAAATAGAAACTTATTTTGCTTATAAAAAATCAGTCTCCGAGGCCCTCTTTAATTTATTTCATTTACCATATCTTTGAAAACAATAAAAAACCTCAGCAACAAATTAATGTGCATGTAGAGTAAGACACTAAATAAAGATACACAAATAAATGAATCTCTTATATTTAACTTGTCCAGAATAATTACATTTTCCTACAGGTACGAAAAAAAGAAAAAAAAAGAGATATCGAGACGCAACTCAAATCCTTCAAAACCTCTCACAAACCCTTTCAAGAACCTCAATGAACGTACTTCCCTGAAAACGGCGATGGACCCCATACTCCTGGAATAGACGCTCTCTTCAGACATAGTCAGTGGCACCAAGCAGGTACTAGCCGATTTGCTCACGTAATCTGACACCGATGCCATCTAGTCTCGGAATCCCATAGCCTGGTCGTCAAGACACGAATAGACCGTAAAAAGAACCAAATCACCAAATTCAAAGCAAGCCAGTAATGAGAAGAAAATAGAAAAAAGGAAAAAAGAAAAGAAAAGGGCCATACTTCTCCCAGAGAGCCTCCTTAGGAAGACCCGTAAACCCATCTATCGCTGCATAAGGGCGGTGAGGCACCGATATCACATCCCCACTATGCACCCAAATATGACAGGAATGGGTGGAAATATGATAAAACAAAACCTCCTCGGTTATAACACCTCGTATTTTTGAGCATTTAAATAATTATGTGATTTATAATTATTGTTGGATTAATTGAATTAAAATGTGAGATTTAATTATTAATTAATCCGAATTAAAATAAATAGATATTAACTAGCGTGCCAGTGTTAATACTTATTGATTGAATATTACTGAATGAATAAGTAATATGGGATTATTAAATTTGATAAATGGTCGAGAACAAGAAATACGATAGTTTAGTAAATTAAGTCAGACGCGCGTGTGAGTCGTGTGGGGACTAATTTAATGGAATAAAAAGATTAATTATTTTGGTAACTCGTATGGTCATTTTGAGTGCATCGTTGAGTTCGAAAGGGCCGAGATAGTCAAAATAGTATACCCGTGGGTTTAGTTTGGGTCCCGGGTCAATTTTAGGCCTAACCGGCGCCCCGAGAGAGCATTATGGTAAATTGTATTTTTGGGTTTAACTAATGAACGAAAATTGAGAGTTATTTTATCAGCCACGAGAAGTCCATTAGGGTTAAGAGATACAGAAACTAAAGAACGGCCATAGAGGGTGTGAGGGAGAACAAATTACAAGAGGGAAGGCCCAAATTAGCACCACCTTGCACAACCATCACCCCCATCGTGTGGATCAGAACAAGAGGAACACGCCCATACCAACGACATCAAGAATTCAGACGAGTAATTCAAGGCAAGTGTTTATTACTTGATTTTCTTTAGCAATAACCACATTCATATTATTATAGGGATGATATAAACATGTATTGTTCTTCAAAGTGATGAAACTTGGAGGTTTAGGATGTATGATTTGAATCTAAGATTAATTATATTGAATCCTTCATGTATGTAGAATAGAAATCACGTTTTGATGAACTTATGTGAAGAACGAATCTGGAAATCATGTGTTTTCGAATAAGAATTCAAAGAACTAGGGTTTAGTAATTAAATTAGGACTTTCATAATCCTTTGATGATTTGCAATGATTTAATGATTCTAGGATGTTAGAATCCATGTGTAATTGTTAGGATTCGATTTGGGACTAATTGATTGGAGTTTGGGATAATAATTTAGAGGTTTTAGGGTTGAAAAATGATGAAAAACGAAGCTGTCAAAGGTTGAAGATGAAACAGTGCATCTCGCGTGATGTCGTTCGTAGTCGTTCGAGCGAGATAGGGATATCGCGCGAAGTCTCTCGTATGACACGTGGCATCCGTTCAAACGACATTGCCATCTGGTTCGAGTGATAGGGAAATTTTTGGGAATCTTCTTAGGGTAAGTTTTGGAATTTGCCAGTTTATTCGAGTGAGAGAAATTGCCAGTTAGTAGATTCGAAATGAGACAGGTCTATGAGGAAGCATGTGAGTTTTATACTTTAACTAACCCGGAAGGAAGAGTTAATTCGGAAATTACTCAAGAGTTGTGATAATTTAGTAATACTATAAAATACATAATAATGAGAATGAAATACGTATGGTAAGTATACAAAGTAGCTGGGAGAAGACCTATAAATATTAATAGGATGTGTGGATACCTATTACATGCTAAATATTATGTGTTAACATACCTAGCTGCTTGCTATCGCGGGGGGTTGTGTAGAGACGGTCTTATCCTGGGTGACCTTCGGGGGGATATTTGACTTGTATCTCAGAACATAGGACTGTGAAGACTTAATTTTGAGTTGATAAGTCAGCTGACTATGGGAGCGTAGGTATGTGTGTGATCCATAGGTATGTGAACTGTGTTCGTTGCCACTATGTGTGTTTTGTGTATATGGTTCGTGGGAGACTTCCGAACCGATAGTCCTTATTGGAGTACGAGATGTACCGGGACGTGATAGCAAAGTATGTAATTCACTACAGGTTTAGCCTTAGGGTGCTGTATTAGTATATTGATATTATAGTGGTGAATATATATATATGTATACTTGTGTTATTCCTAGTGTGAGATAATTGTAGGTTATTGGGATAGTACAATCTTAAGTGACGTAAGCTCTGAATACTTAACTTAGTGTGATAACACTTAATAACACTTAACTAAATTAATAAATGATGATATTAATAATGTGGAAAACTGGGAATACGGGCTGCTACCACGAGGTATAACTAGAAGTATAAGTCTTTATCTAGTTAGAAGTGTTACGGATGGACAGGTGGGAATAGATGTACGTTAGGCGTGCACAATAGACGAGAGGTGAGAATCTCATGTGAGAGTTCGAACCAACATGCATTTGATACTTGATTTATTGCAAATTCTAAATACCTGCTAAAATAAATATTTTTACACATCGCGCTCAGACCCGTTTCTTGCATCTCTTTTCTCTCTTGCTATATATATGTATTATATCAGGTGCTCAGCCACAGGGACATCGGGCTTAAAGATTTGGATTTCTTGGCGTGCTGCAGCTGTCGTGGACGTTGTGGTCTCTGCATTAGATGCCTCTTTCATTTCACTCAGTTCTAGATAGACTATCCATTTAGGGCATGCGTCGTCCATTCCTTGGATATTTTATTTGAGATTGTATTCAGTTTACTTTCCTTTTATTTCAGTTGGATTTATTGTTACTATGGTTCTTGGTTTAGAGTTTTGAACTAGAATGTTGTATCCAGTCTTAGATATTTCAGCATGTGATTCTGATTCAGTATTTATATTAATTAGTTGTGTGGGTATGGATTATATTTAAATTCTTGGATTTAATAATTGTATGATTCTTGTTAATTGAAAAAGGAAAAATATTTTGACACTAGCTTAATTAATTATTAGGTGGTTAATAAGGTTATTATATTTTTCGACAGTGATGCTAAGAATGAACCAACTAAACATTCTGTTTTAAATGTTATAAAGGACTGATCACCCGATATTTAATCGGGCGGGATGTCACAGGTGGTATCAGAGCATCAGGTTCTAGTGTCCTTTAGGATCTGTATGGCTTATTATGTTTCAACTTAGCGTTCTTTGATATAGAGCCTTATTTTAGGATTGTTGTATTCTTTTGCGTATACGATTTATGCTCTCCTGAGATTAAGTTTAGTGAATCCAATTCATATGCCAGTTTGATTGGACTTCGTACACCGAACAATATGGGACGACCAGCGATGGCCGTTAGGGGGACTGCAGGAGGAGGGAAATAATTAAAAGATGTGAAGCATTAGGGAAACGGTGATTGTGATAGAAGTCAAGAAAGGTATTATCTAAGTGTGATAGGCCTATGGAGGGAGCTAATCCGAAGGCAATAGTGTAAGGTAGAGTGAAGTGACACTCAGAATTTAAATTTCTGACTAAATTTTTTCTTGCTCAGAGAAACAGTATAAAGAGTAAGAATAGTCAATCAAATCGAGATATTTGGGTATGGGTTGACCGTGTAATTTTACATCTACTAGTCAGACGAAGATGCGAAAGATATTTCAAACTTATCACAAATAGGTCAGGTAGGGACCGACCATGAGAAAATAAGCTTACTTGACAAGGGAACTTTATAATCGAACTAGGGGTTACGGAAGATAATAAGAGCCCGCAAGTTGAAAATGTTCTCGTGAGTGGAATGCCCAAGCATGAATGGGAGGTACGACTAATATTGTCAAAATTATACGTTTAAGGGAATACGTCAATGCCCCAGAAGAAAGGGAGTCAGTAGAGTTGCGATACCTAGCTAAAGGGCAAGATTGAATTCAACAGTGTTAGTGAAACACCACCAGAAGGTATACCTACTGGGGAAAACTATTTAAAAGGATATGATTCCATTTCAACATAGTGGTGATGGATTCAGCGAAGACCAACGAGGTCGATCACGTGTTCCATATGTACAGTAGAGCCAAAGGGACAACGAAAATGACAACTGGGAGCTAAGACTGCCCGGTCCAAGAAAAGGAGATCCCAAAAAGGCTAGTAGGACCAGGGAAAGGGAAATATCCCTATTTGTAGAGATAGGGGTTACCAGTATTGAATGCGTCCATATAAGAAGTGGAATTGATAAGAACGGGAATGTCAAACCATGTCGATAAGGCGTAACAATTGGAGAAGTAAGATATCCTGTGTAGAATTTGGGTAAAAGAATTTGGGCCCAGGAACTAATGACCCAAGAGTAGTGGGTCCGGGCAGGACCAGTGTAGTCCTCAACGATTATAGTATACTGCATTTCAGGGTCGATGGGACCCAGGGAATAAAAGGAAGGCCAATAAGGACATAATTGAGGCCTAGAGAAAAGGGGCCAACATATCAACGTGAGGCATGTAAGTCGTATAACAGAATAATTTACCCACGACGAGAAAGGGGAAAAATAATGAATGGAATCCGAAAGGTATAACGATGATAGATAATTATGGGTCGCGAAACGTACATGCGGGGAACCTATGATCAGGATAGTCTGATGAAGATTTATTCCATCCTTATGAGAAAATGATGGATTCAATGACATGAACGTGTCATAACCTGTGTGAATGGTTAACACTAGGGATTCAAGTGTACATCTGGTAGTGGTTGCGCTGGCGATAGTAGCCTTATTATGTAAATGACTACCATTTGGTAGCAAGACTTTTATGCCACCTGGGGGGAGGAGCATGTGTGGGCAATAAGAAGAATTTTTATATGATATTACGTAACGATTCGTGCTCCTTTGATTGTTTGATAGTAGAACAAATATTTTTTTATATATTATATGGTTATTAGATGCCGAGGGTTCGGACGGTAGTAAATTGGGTGATAAGACTATTGTACTTAATATATCCAGTTTAAAAATATGGTTTTGGTGAGGCATCACCTGAAAGACTGTCAAGCCTGCATGTATGTTGCATTATTTCACAGACTTCAGTGAGTATGTGGTATTACTATTTTAATCTCGGGGAGCAGGGATGTTTTACTGGTGTGATTCAGGGTATATTGACTTGTTGTAGAGCGTATAGAGATAGCTCATTAATTATATAACGCTGATAACTTGTGAGAGTGACATCGCCGTGTTGTATACCGTCTTTAGTGACATAAGAATGGACGAGTAGACTTTTTATGATTCATGGCCGGGAATTCAAGGATATATGTTATGGATTAAGGACTTAACAGATCTCGACGACCAGCAGTGTTAGGTAATAGTGTATTGGGGGGGGGGGGGGGTCCTTGTTTGGATTTCGCTCTGCGAGACATCCCACGCATGAAACTTAACGATCGTGGAAGTTGGGAGAAGTTTGCCTTTAGTACATGGATTTAGTATCATAGTGGTTACACGTATACGTAGTTATAACTGTGGGTTAATGGCTATATTACAGATTAAGGCCGGTAGAGCCGTAAGGTTAATATGTGAAAGTGTTACCAACTGTTGACACCACGAGCAGGCCAATAGGACAACCTAAGATATAATTAGGCGGGGAAAAGGTAGGGTAGCTGAGTAGGACCCTACCATTTAGTCATGCCAAGCATATGGGCATAATTTGATATATATATAACACGTCTTGTATAGTGGTACTGTAATGAACAAAACATAGGGTGTATGGGTGACCTAGGTAGTTGGACTATGGTATTTTTTTTTCATAAGTGAAAATTAAGACAAAATGCGTATTTTCAAGGTAAATGAATGTAGAAGTGGAGACTTCAGGACTTAGACAATTGATGGTTTTGGTCAGTTAGGCCTCATACTTCTCTAATTTGCCACGAGGATGGTATAGGAAAAATTCAATAGAGTTTAACTCGGGAAAGTTGAAACTTACTTGGTAGGACGTGTAGAGACCATGTTTTACAAGAATCTAAAACTTTAAAGAGAGAGGGAAGGACTTATGACACGCGATGATGACAACTGTCACACGAGTCATGAATGTGGATGTGTTTGTGAGAAAGGTAAAATGCATCATGAGATAAAACCGTAATAGTGATGGCATAAACAAGACCAGACATTATTGAGCTCAAATCGTAAGTGGACCATCAGGAAATAATAGAGTTTCCTTTAACATTGGAAATTCCTTGTTAGTAATGGGAGAATATATCCCTCGACCATAACAGAGTAAATTACTTCGTAATGGGATCACGACTCTATTCGGGTGCAAATGGGTCGGGTGATTGGAGTAACTCACGTTATACCAAGTAAGGAAATCATAACGTGTGACGACAAACCCAACCATTATTCCTGAGATAGTAAGGTTATATGGGGTACAAGTAGACATTTTGTCTAATAGAGTCGAGGGAGTTATGACTCAATTATTAGGAAGATTTTCAGGGAGACCATGAGTATCGAGATGCGAATGTATACGGCCTAACACACCCGCAGGCGGATGGGTAAACTGAGAGTTCTAGTATGTATTGCAAAATGCGTTGTATTTGAAAGTATGGGAAGGTTTAGAGTAATACCTTCGACTGGTGGAGTTAGTGTACGACGACTCCCCTTAGCTCAATATTGATACGACTCCAATTGAGGCGTCATCTGAAAAATCTTGTAATCCTTGTGCTTATTGGTTAGAGGTGTAGGACAATGAGCTACTAGGGCCAGAGGAATTTAGGGCCCGTTAACTAGGATTGAAATGATTTGGATTCGCATTGTTGCATGTTGGAATGAGGAAATTGGTACCAAGTGATGTGGGATCTTTTTCTATTATTGATAAGATGGAATCAGGAGATTATAGGCTTGGGTTCCATAGTCTGTTGCTGAGGCAGTATGGCGAAAATGTGTTAACAATGATAGTATATATTGTGTGTAAAGTATATACCATATAAACAAGAATAAACTACTGATGCGATATGGTAGTCAGATGAATTCGTATATTTCTAAATATTGATTAATCTACTAGTGCGAGTAGTAGGGGGACTAGATAGTAATTATCTAAAAATTTAAATAGTGAAACATAAATGGTAAGGCATGGGGAGTAAATTATAACATCAGTGAGGTGTTTACTATTATGGGTATTCGGTAATGTACTGTATGGGCGGTACATCATAGATTACATGAGATGTGAGGTAAATACTCGGAGTTGTCCTTACCAGAAGTGCCTTACTTTCCTAATTTCGAGACGAAATCAGTTATTAGGGGGGGGTACGTAATATCCCGTATTTTTGAGCATTTAAATAATTATGTGATTTATAATTATTGTTGGATTAATTGAGTTAAAATGTGAGATTTAATTATTAATTAATCCGAATTAAAATAAATAGATATTAACTAGCGTGCCAATGTTAATACTTATTTATTGAATATTACTGAATGAATAAGTAATATGGGATTATTGAATTTGATAAATGGTCAAGAACAAGAAATACGATAGTTTAGTAAATTAAGTCAGACGCGCGTGTGAGTCGTGCGTGAGTCGTGTTGGGACTAATTTAATGGAATAAAAAGATTAATTATTTTGGTAACTCGTATCGTCATTTCGAGTGCAATGTTAAGTTCAGAAGGGCCGAGATAGTCAGAATAGTATACCCGGGTGTTTAGTTTGGATCTCGGGGCAATATTAGGCCTAACCGGCGCCCCAAGAGGGCATTATGGTAAATTGTATTTTTGGATTTAATTAATGGATGAAAATTGAGAGTTATTTTATCATCCACGAGAAGTCCATTAGGGTTGAGAGATACAGAAAGTACAGAACGACCATAAAGGGTGTGAGGGAGAAGAAATTCCAAGAGGGAAGGCCCAAATTAGCACCACCTTGCACAACCATCACCATCATCGTGTGGATCGGAACAAGAGGAACACGCCCATACCAATGGAATCAAGAATTCAGACGACTAATTCGAGGCAAATGTTTATTACTTGATTTTCTTTACCAATAACCACATTCAAGTTAGTATAGGGATGATATAAACATGTATTGTTCTTAAAAGTGATGAAACTTGGAGATTTAGGATGTATGATTTGAATCTGAGATTAATTAGATTGAACCCTTCATGTATGTAGATTAGAAATCACGTTTTGATGAACTTATGTGAAGAACGAATCTGGAAATCATGTATTTTATAATAAGAATTCAAAGAACTAGGGTTTAGTAATTAAATTGGGGATTTCATAATCCTTTGATGATTTGCAATGATTTAAAGATTCTAGGATGTTAGAATCCAAGTGTAATTGTTAGGATTCGATTTGGGACTGATTGATTGGAGTTTGGGATAATAATTTAGAGGTTTTAGGGTTTAAAAATGATGAAAAATGAAGCTGTCAAAGGTTGAAGACGAAACAGTGCATCTCGCGTGATGTCGTGCGTAGTCGTTCGAGCGAGATAGGGATGTCGCACGAAGTCGCTCGAATGACATGTGGCATCCGTTCAAACGACATTGCCATCTGGTTCGAGTGATAGGGAAATTTTTGGGAATCTTCTTTGGGTAAGTTTTGGAATTTTCCAGTCTATTCGAGTGAGAGAAATTGCCAGTTAGTAGATTCGAAATGAGACAGATCTATGAGGAAGCATGTGAGTTTTATACTTTAATTAACCCGGAAGGAAGAGTTAATTCGAAAATTACTAAAGAGTTGTGATAATTTAGTAATACTATAAAATATGTAATAATGAGAATGAAATACGCGTGGTAAGTTTACAAAATAGATGGGAGAAGACCTATAAATATTAATAGGATGTGTGGATACCTATTAGATGTTAAATATTATGTGTATGGCATACCTAGCTGCTTGCTATCGCGTGGGGTTGTGTAGAGACGGTCTTATCCTGGGTGACCTTCGGGGGACATGTGACTTGTATCTCAGAACATAGGACTGTGAAGACTTATTTGTCAGTTGATAAGTCAGCTGACTATGGGAGCGTAGGTATGTGTGTGACCCATAGGTATGTGAACTATGTTCATCGCCACTATGTGTGTTTTGTGTATATGGTTCGTGGGAGACTTCCGAACCGATAGTCCTTTTTGGAGTACGAGATGTACCGGGATGTGATGACAGAGTATGCAATGCACTACAAGCTTAGCCTTGGGGTGCTGTATTAGTATATGTATATTATAGTGGTGAATATATATATATATGTATGTATGTATACTTGTGTTATTCCTACTGTGAGATAATTGTAGGTTATTGGGATAGTACAATCTTAAGTGACGTAAGCTATGAATACTTAATTTAGCATGATAACACTTAATAACACTTAACTGAATTCATAAATGATGATATTAATAATGTGGAAAACTGGGAATACGGGATGCTACCACGAGGTATAACTCTAAGTATAAGTCTTTATCTAGTTAGAAGTGTTACAGATGGTCAGGTGAGAATAGATGTACGTTAGGCGTGCACAATAGACGAGAGGTGAGAATCTCATGCGAGAGTTCGAACTAACATGCATTTGATACTTGCTTTATTGCAAATTCTATATACTTGCTAAAATAAATATTTTTACACATCGCGCTCAGACCCGTTTCTTGCATCTCTTTTCTCTCTTGCTATATATATGTATTATATCAGGTGCTCAGCCATAGGGACACCGGACTTAAAGATTTTCATTGCTTGGCGTGCTGCAGCTGTTGTGAAAGCTGTAGGTCTTTGCATTGGACGCCTCTATCATTTCACTCAGTTCTAGATAGACTATCCATTTAGGGCATGTGTCGTCCATTCCTTACAGATTTTATCAGAGATTGTATTCAGTTTACTTTCCTTTTATTTCAGTTGGATTTATTGTTACTATGGTGCTTGGTTTAGAGTTTTGAACTGGAATGTTTTATCCAGTCTTAGATATTTCAACATGTGATTCTGATTCAGTATTTATATTAATTAGTTATGTGGGTATGGATTATATTTAAATTCTTGGATTTAATAATTGTATGATTCTTGTTAATTGAAAAAGGAAAAATATTTTGACACTAGCTTGATTAATTATTAGGTGGTTAATAAGGTTATTATATTTTTTTGACAGTGATGCTAAGAATGAACCAACCGAACATTCTGTTTTAAATTTTATAAAGGACTGATCACCCGATATTTAATTGGGCGGGGTGTCACATCTGTTGTCACCGTCGCGCTTCCCCCATGCTATGGACCGACATTGGTGGTACGCTGGTATCCCTCCCCAATCCCGCTTCAGGTGGAGGCATGTTCTCTCCATGATAAATGCATAACAACATCAACCAACTAGTCACAAAATCTAAGTTGTCATAGCCCGCTATCACGTCAGTGTAATGCATGTAGGGCTTACCCTCCATCACCGTTGCCCTGGCCTCATTATACATCTCCTTCACCCGCCTCATATACTCCGTGGGCACCGATGGTGGGACCTCCACCTCACCCTCCATAATCTTCTACACCACTATCTATCCAAGGTACCAAATGTACCCAAACTCGTGCGCCAACAACCTCCTCATCTGCGTCTGTATTCCCATAACCCCCTCGGCCCCCGAAGATAGATGCCAAGGGTAAAAGGTCATTTGTTTTCCCAGAAAAAGTTGTAAGGACAAAATTCCAATCGATTCAATATATATGGAATTGGATTAATTCCGAACAAAATGTTTGAGTCACAGTATAACCTGTTGTAATACCCCGTATTTTTATGGCTTTTAAAATTGGGCACTTATTAAATTTAATTGAGATATTAATTTAATATTAATCCGGCATTTTATTTTAAATATTTACTAGCGTGATGAGAGTTAGTAATTATTGAGAATTTGTTGAATATTACTGGATGATTAACATAATATATGAGATTGATTTTATTAATAATGTCACGAGTGAATAAAATGACAATTATGAAAATTTAAGTCGGGACGCGCCTGTGTTGTGTCAGGACTAAATTATTATTATAAAGGTGAATAAATTATAAGTAGCCTGTATAGTCGTTTTGAGTGCGCCAAAGTGTCCGAAAGGGTCAAGATAGTCAGAAAAGTGTACCCGGGGGTTTAGTTTGGGTCTCGGGGCGTTTTTAGGCCTAATTGGCATCCCGGGAGGGTATTATGGACATTTTGTATTTTTGGGTAATTAAACCCACGAATTTTCTTAGTATATATTAGCCATTTGGAGTTATCTCTTAGGTTTAACAAACACAAAACCTAAGCCCAGCTATTAGAGAAGAAGGTGAAGAGATTAGAGAAGGAGGTGAAGAGATTAGAGAAGGAGGTGAAGAGTTTCCAAGCAATCCAAGGCCTAGAACTCACCCGATTGCATCTCCACCACCACCAAAGCGTAGATCGCATGATGAGGAATGCAACCATATAATTTTCATCAATAAATCAGATCCTTGAATCTCAGGAAAGTATCTATCTTGCTGATTTCTAGTTGGTATTTCTTCCATGTTAGTCTAGGAATGAAAATCATATGTTTTAATTGAAGAATTATATGTTTTGGAAGAGAATATATATGTGTTGTAGGGAGAATCCATATAGTCTGAAATCTGGATCATATGTAGAGGATTAACCACGAATTTATTTTGATATTTGGGAAGAAAATCTGGAATAAAATAGAGGTTTGTGATTATTCATGCAAAATTTGGTTTTATAAAGAAATGTGAGATTAAACCCCTTTTTGATTGATTCGTTGAGGATTTATTGATGTCGTTACGTTAGAACTTGTTTATATACATTGCTTATACGTTTGGATAATTTTGATGGGAGTTTGGGATGAAATTATAGAGGTTTGGAGGGGTTAGAATGATTGAACCCGTAGGTTGAATATTACAGAAAACTAGGCATGAACTGATTAATCGATCGATCGACCAAGAGCATCAATCGATCGACCCCATTCCACGATCGATCGACCCCTCCTGGAAATCGTATGTTTTTCCCCTTTTTGTTTAATGAGAATAAAATACGTGGGAACCCTTGAATATTTTTTAAATAGTTGAAAGTGTGAGTGGCCCGATATGTGTGTTTTAAACAAAACCATTTTTTCTCCGAAAAAGATCCAACTTTTAATTATGCACCAAACCAAGTTGTGAAAAACCCAATTCTTACTTTAAACCAATTTTATCTTGATTAATCCTAAACATGCATCTAGTGATCAAAGCAAGTAAAGTAAAGTAAAGAATACTCACAACGCCGGATGTACGAGGAAAAAACCCAAAACGGGAAAACAACCTCGGCCTGCCCAAGCCAGACAATCACTATGAACAATGGTTTTACAAAGACAGATTAGCCTTACACTAAGACTCGATCCCCATGGGTCTTGATGCTCCTTCTGATCTTCAACCGTTCTTCAATAGTGCCCACGCACAAATTTCATCTTCCACGATACCTGTCCGTAACACACGCGTCCACGTATGTCTCGGTGCCCACCGAATGGCTTTGATTCGTCTACGATGTCGAACAAGAAGTCCTTCTCTTTTCTTCACCGCAAAAACCTTTGTGTTCAATGTGTAGAACAAACAACTTTGGTGCAGCAAGATCACTTAAACATATAAGAATGATAACTCGAATCTTTGCAAACTCTAAGGATGTGTTTAAGACTTTTAAACCTTAGAAAACATGTGCAACACAATTTTCTGGTTGAATACTATTTTCCAGAATACACACCTGCGAAACAATGATGAAACCGCTGTTTAAATAGGATTTAAACACTGCCTCAAAAAACGTGTCATTCGAACGACTTGAGAAACTCGTTCGAATGAGATTGGATGTCGTTTGAACGACAACACAAAAGTTTGACTTTTTGTTTAAAACGTCTCTTCCAAAGAGAGATTCAAAAATGTCAAAGTCTTTTACGAGCTTATCATCATAAAACGTAGTGTAAACCCTTAAAACACTTTTAAAATATTTAAAAACATTTTTCTTTATAAAAATTACATCCTTATCTTTTATAAAATAATTCCGAGCACCATTAATTATACTCATTCATACCTGAGTGATCTCGGAATGAATTTAACTTTGAAGACGATTAAACTTGCACCAATTAAACCTCGGCATGCTTTAATTCTTTGAAGCTTTGCCGCAACGTCTTCAATTTCTTCAATACGTCATAGACCAAGTGTGACCGTGACAAAATAAAATTCTCCCTATGACATATTACAAACATAGTTTTGTTCACGGAATTAAGTCAAAACAATACAGGGACTCAATTGGAAATTTATGTCTTTACAAATCTCCCCCTTTGACTATTCCGAGACAAAACTAAACCAGTGAAATGCATAACCGGGCCGTCAAGCCGTATGACGCCTAAATCTCATCCCATAAACCTAAAATAAAAAATACAGGACACGGAGTAGAATATGTAACACCGGCAAGCATGAACTGTCTGAATGTGATGTAGACTTGAAATCTCGAATCGCTGAAGCATACCTACACACATGAAACAGACAAACAGATACCCAGTGAAGTATGGAGGAACAAATGATACCAATTTATATTTCTAATAAGAACAAATCATTTGAAACATGTGAGAAATTATTTGATACCAATTTGAAACAAATATAATCAAACAAAATGTAAATCCAGATATCAATAGTAGTGCTCAATAAAAATCTCCCCCTACATCACATACATCTCTCCCGCTTTTTGTCTCAAATAGACAATCCGGTGAAAAGATAAACCAACATGAAATATCTAGCATGAGAATATGAGACCAATTTGAATCAAGTTGATACCAATTTGAGAATTGAAAACTGCTAGATAATCATGAAACAACTAACTAAATATGATCAAGCAATGATAAATCAGTAGCTAGTAAACTAAGGAATCACACAAAGAATATCGCAAATTAATCAGGTATGATCAATGGACTCATATGCAAAATACTAATATGGAACATAAAAGAACTTGCATATAAACCAAACAGTCCAGAAATGCTTCCCTCAGTACCAAAAAATATGAAAATTTGAACCAGGGGACTGCAAACCAATCAGAAGCCATTTTTTTAGCCTGTCATTCGAACGAGCTAGGGACTTCTCTCAAACAAGATGAGGAAGTCGTTCGAACGAAGTATAGATGTCATTCATGTGAGATGAGTTGTTGTTTGAACGACTTCGCGCGACTTGCCAAAATTTCCCACTTTCCCCAGAAATATTATATAGCCCAGTGAAAAAATTTCCACAAAAATATTCCAGGAAGGGCCTGACAAAATCAAAACAGTGTTAAAACAGTAGGCTTTTAACACAAAACGCAAAAACTCATAAAAACTTAAAATGCGAGTTACATGCAAACATAGTACCGATGTGCTCAAACATGGATATGGAATGAATGGGCGTGAAACTACAACAAATGAGTCACAATTCCGACACATCGAAACGATCAAGAAGCTCTAACTGATAGCTATTAATCATCAAACTTTATCATATCCATATGATAATTAAAGTGTGAGCTTAATGAACTAAACATACTACATGCACACAAATCCAGAATTTTTACGATTCTTCAAACAATAACGTCAAATTGCAATGTTTCAACACTAGGATTAGTTGTGCAAACCCATTTAAATTTTTAATCTTTTCAAACTCCCTCAATAATATCGTATTTTCTCAAGTTCTTTTGAGGTTTCTAGCATTCTCAATTTAGAGAAAATCTTATTGGCCCTTTTCTTAGCATATTGCATTTTCTTTTCGGCTCTTTTAAACGGTGGCTTTCACGACGAGTTAATTTTTAACTCTCGCAGCCCTTTCCCGTGAATCACTCATTATTTTTACCAATTTTAAATCCTCACGGTAAATGGTTATTACATGCACACTTCTCCTTAAGTTTACTTACGCATAGATGAAAAGATTGAGATAAGAACGCCTCACCAAATTCAAATATGCAAGAGAAGTCAAACATCCATATAAACTCGTGCATGTGTGCAATGTTAGCATATATACAAAGTCGAATCAAAATGCATATCAACTTCGAAACAACCCCATATGTACAATGGTTAAGATCATTCTAAGTATCGATAATAATGACCAAATGTCCTAGCCACATGGATAATGAAACGATCGGGGGGGGGGGGGGGGTCCAAGCACACCAATATGCCACATCAAACATGTAAACTCAAAAACAAAAACTGAAAATCTTTTTGGCTTTTCAAACATATTTGACTCAAAGAAAAGCAAAATCTTTTTGGATTTTCAAAAGTTTTCTCAAAAACAAAATCTTTTTGTATTTTTCAAATAAGACTCAAACAAATGAAAACTATAATACAAAATGATACACATGTCATAATACTAGCAATGAATATCTCATGAAGTAAACTAGCATATGACAAACATGGCAACACTATCATCCTTTAAATTTAGCATGGGAAGAATCAAGTGCACCCAAACGAGAATTAAAAAGTTTAATTCCTAAAGCCACTAAATCCGATTTCCTAATCCAAGTAGGTGTAAAACGACGAATGGAGGTTAGGGGAACCGGGGAAACTTTATTCCTAAACTTCCTAGGAGCTTGTCTAAGGTCGTAACAATAACGACTAAGGTGACCTTTCCTACCATAAAACGTGCAAGTGTATAGGTGGTTGGAATGATTACCTATATGTGGACCTTTTCTAACCATCCTAGTGTTTCTCACACGTGCGGGGGGAATGGGAACAACTATCTCATCAAAACCTATACCTCCCCTATCTCCCTTAATTTGGACGGTGCCTAGGATCTTATCTAACTTCTCTGACCTAGCCTCCAAATCAAACTTGACTCTAGACGAGTATCTAAATCTATCCTCCAACTCATGAATCCTAGACTCAAGCAAACGCCTAAACTCCTCCTCCTTTTTCAAGGACTCCATCAAACCACAAAGATTATCTCTCTCTTTTTCCACAAACTCTAGTTTCTCCCTAAACATCTTCTTTTGTGCCCTAAGATCCTCAATCAAACTATCATTATTTTCTATGGCACGCTCATTCAACTTAGATTGCAATTTTGAGTTAGCCTTTTTCACCTTCACCGTTTCGGCATACAACTCATTAAACGCATTTTGCAATTCTTTCACATCTACCTCCTCCTTGTCACTCTCTTCACCCTCACTAACATGGGATACACTCAAAACCTCCTCGAAAGTGTCATTCACATGAGTATTATCGTCGTCACTCACATGACATGCCATAAATGCAATAAAGTTATGCTCAATGGGGGAACTCTCTCCCTCTTCTGGTTCACTATCACTTAAGGTGGCACTATAGACAATGGGTTGCTTGCCCTCTTTCTTAAGTCTAGTGGGACACTCCTTAACCTTGTGACCATACCCCTCACACCCAAAACACTTATCCGACTCATCTATCTTAGGGTTCTCAAACTTATCCTTAGAGGCGGGATCTACTTTGTTGTTATTGAATTTTTCAAATTTCTTGGCATCTTTCGATTTCTTTTGAAACTTAATAAATTTTTTAAATTTCTTTGCCAACAAAGCAACATCTTCAAAATCAGAATCGAAATCGGAATCTGAAACTTTAATTTCCTCCTTCCGAGTTTTCAAAGCAATACCCTTTTCTTTCTTAGGCACTTGCTTGGAGGTAATCATGTCGATTTCATAGGTTTGTAAGTCACCTACAATCTCTTCTAGTTTTGTTGACTCTAACCTACCCAAGGAGTTTAATATGGTCACTTTCACATCAAACCTACTAGGCAACGGCCTAAGGATTTTCCTAATGAGACGGTTGTCGGGAATTTTCTCACCTAGGTTAAACGACGAGTTGACAATATTAGACAATCTAGCATAAAACTCATCAAAGGTTTCACTTTCTAACATCCTAATGGTATCAAACTGTGCAGTGAGATTTTGAAGTCTTAACGCCCTAACCATGCTAGTGACCTCGTGAGTGAGTGCCAAAATATCCCAAGCCTCTTTTGATGTTTCACAAGTCATAATTCTATTATATTCTTCCTGTGTGACATTTAAAAAAATAACGTGCAGACCCTTAGAATTATATTGTGCAAGTCTTTGTTCAGTTTCGGTCCATGACTCAACAGGCATTAAATTAGTGATCTCACCTACAATAGTGATAGGGGGTGTCCATCCTTTCTCAACTGCAAGCCAAACACGCTCAACAATAGATTTTAAATCACATCTCATTCTCAGCTTCCAATAGGTGTAATTAGTGCCATAAAAAACAGGAGTTCGAGAAAATTCATTATATTCAGAATTCATCTTTGAAAACACATGGGATCACAAAACAAATAAACAATATTTTCTAGCTCTGATACCAATTTGAAAGTGTGAGTGGCCCGATATGTGTGTTTTAAACAAAACTAATTTTTCTTCGAAAAAGATCCAACTTTTAATTATGCACCAAACCAAGTTGTGAAAAACCCAATTCTTACTTTAAACCAATTTTATCTTGATTAATCCTAAACATGCATCTTGTGATTAAAGCAAGTAAAGTAAAGTAAAGTAAATAATACTCACAATGCTGGATGTACGAGGAAAAAACTCAAAATGGGAAAATAACCTCGGACGACCCAAGCCAGACAATCACCATGAACAATGGTTTTACAAAGACAAATTAGCCTTACACTAAGACTCGATCCCCACGGGTCTTGACGCTCCTTTTGATCTTTAACCGTTCTTCAATAGTGCCCACACAAAAATTCCATCTTCCACGATACCTGTCCGTAACACACGCGTCCACGTATGTCTCGGTGCCCATCGAATGGCTTTGATTCGTCTACGATGTCGAACAATAAGTCCTTCTCTTTTCTTCACCCCAAAAACCTTTGTGTTCAATGTGTAGAACAAACAACTTTGGTGCAGCAAGATCACTTAAACATATAAGAATGATAACTCGGATCTTTGCAAACTCTAAGGATGTGTTTAAGACTTTTAAACCTTAGAAAACATGTGCAAAACAAGTTTCTGGTCGAATACTATTTTCCAGAATGCACACCTGCGAAATAATGATGAAACCACTGTTTAAATAGGATTTAAACACCGCCTCAAAAAATGTGTCATTCGAACGACTGGAGAAACTCGTTCGAGCGATATCCCATCTCGTTCGAACGAGATTGGATGTCGTTTGAACGACAGCGCGAAAGTTTGACTTTTTGTTTAAAACGTTTCTTCCAAAGAGAGATCCAAAAATGTCAAACTCTTTTACGAGCTTATCATCATAAAACGTAGTGTAAACCTTTAAAACACTTTTAAAACATTTAAAAACATTTTTCTTTATAAAAATTACATCCTTATCTTTTATAAAATAATTCCGAGCACCATTAATTATACGCATTCATACCTGAGTGATCTTGGAATGAATTTAATTTTGAAGACGATTAAACTTGCACCAATTAAACTTTGGCATGATTTAATTCTTTGAAGCTTTGCCGCAACGTCTTCAATTTCTTCAATACTTCATAGACCAAGTGGGATCGTGACAAAATAAAATTCTCCCTATGACATATTACAAACATAGTTTTGTTCACGGAATTAAGTCAAAACAATACAGGGACTCAATTGGAAATTTATGTCCTTACAATAGTATAAGGGGTTATGAAGAGGACTAGTAGGGTCTAAGTAGACTCCATTGAGTGAAATTAAAATGGGATGAAATTATGGGTTTACGTGGAGTTATTCATACATTGGAAATTGTGCGTACGTTTACTAAAAGTCTGAGACTCATGAAAGATTTAAACTAGAAGGTAAGTGAGGGTATACATTCTGAAATTTATACTTAAAGAGAGAGAATACTTCGTGAGATGAGAAGTAAGTATGAAGTAAATTATAAATGAGAATAAAATAGACGAATCCGTTATGTGATATAATCGATTAATTTGTGCAAAGAACGGATAATTATAATTATGGGTTGTGGGCGAACCTAATTTAGAAAATGTGAATATTTATATAATGACTGTGTAACTGTGCATATATTATGTATCTATGTAAAAATCATACCCGGGCTACTTTCTATCACAGAGGTTTTCGCACCGGGACAGTCTTATCTCGATTGAACCTTTATGAGGGATATTTACTCGTACCCTAGAACATAGCATTCCTTGGTACAGGCTATCTGAGAATGATAGTCAGACGGTCCTAAGAGACGTGAGGGGTATGTGCTGACCTCTTAGTGACTTGGAACTATGCTTCGCCTCCATTTGTATGTGTATTGTGTTAATACAGTTTGAGAGTGATTCCGAACTAGTATATCCCTTAGTATGAGTGAAACGGGGACTCAATAGCATCGTATGCCAGCACCATAGATTTATGTGGGGTGTCGATAGTATATATATATATATATATATATATATATTATATGAGTGATATATATATGAAAACTTTCTACTATGTGTATGAGTAGTTAAGTAATGAATAAATGCTTCAGCTTTATAATAAGTGTTCGTGAATTTTGTAACGGTAACTCAGTGGTTTTAAGCAACGTAAGAATATGGAAGAGAATGATTTTCTAAAATTAATATTATGGCCTTAGTACTTTTCGGGATAGAAATTTATGGGAGGATAAGTTAGATAGACTTATGTGATCAGTAGTATGGTAGGCGTGGACCCTAGATGAGAGGTGAGAATTCTCAAGAGAGTGTCGCGCACTAACATGGTGGTTATATTAGCTAGTAAGCATTTTAAATACTTGCTAAACTATTTTTAAAACTATTTTACACTCGGGCTCTGACCCGTTTTCTGTCATTTCTTTCTCTCTTGTATATGTATATGTATGTATTACATGTGCCCAGTCACAGGGGCGTCTTGCATAGATTCTTTGGATTGGACGTGCTATAGCTTATGTGGAAGTTGCAGGCTTTTGATTTAGACGATCTCATCATTGACTCAGTTCCTATTTTAGTTCGTTATAGTTAGGGCATGTGTCACCCTATTTCCTATTCTGTTTGGATTTGTCAGAGATTTGTGTTCATTTATATTTTCAGTATTCAATGCTCCTTGAGAGTTAACTATTGTCACGATGATTTCATTTATGGTTCTTAAACTTGGTTTGGATTATATAGATGGTTTAATTCTTGTGTGTTAATTGCCATCCTTAGAATGTATGTGATTCTTAAGTGTTGGGTATTAAAAAGGTTTTCATATTGGTATTTAATAAAGGAAAAAAATGAGACTTTAAATTATTTTGACACTTAGCCTAATTATTTATGGTGTTCAAATTGGAAAATATTATTTTGCGACAGTGATGCTGAGAATGAACCAACTGTTCACCTTGATTTTAATTTAATAAAGGACTGAACACCCGGTATTTAATTACGCGAGGTGTTACATCTGTATCTCCGTGATCCCATAAGCCTATGGTGATGTTTTTTGAAGATGTAGAGGCCAAGCTTCAAAGATTGGATTCCGTGCCGAGTTTAGTGCCACGTTTGTCTTCATGCTCACTAAGGATCTCACATGTATGGATGCATATTTATTATGAGTCTTTAGAATTTTTATTAAGGCAAATTATAATTAGGTCCCTTGTTGACAATTTTTAAACATTTAAGGATAATTTACTATTAGGTCCACCTGTTATGCCACTAGCATGGACTTCTACAAGAAGAGAATTAGGATTCCTAAATGTTTAAAATTTGTAAAAATTCCTCAAGAGTTTAAAATTTATTTGTGAGGGGCCAAATATTACTTTCCCATTTTTATTAAGGGTGTTATGTTATTTTAAATTTGGGTGGAACATTTTTTTTAATATTTTGTAAAAAAATATTTTTTCTGAGTTTAGTTTCATTAGAACGAAATGGAAGTTTCATTAGAACGAAATGGAAGTTTCATTCGAACGAACTTATAAGTTATTAGAACGACATTGTTGGAATTCGTTAGAAGCTCGTTTGAAGCTGGTTCAAACGAGAATGCAATCTCGTTTGAACAAAGTTAGTTTTTCATTCAAACGAGATGTGATTTGTGTTTGAACGAATCACCACCTCAAAATTCATGTTTTGCTATCTAAGGCATCTTGGACTCAAATTTTTTAAGAACTTTTGGCGAAAAATGTTTCTGCAATTATTTATAAAAGTTTCAAGCCCTAAGTTTCTCCCTTTATGTTTTAAGATCCAAGATTCATAATTCATTTGCTTTGAGATCTTGTTTGGGCACCACAGTTTGATTCTTTCATCTTGAGAGAACTAATTGCGTGCGGTGGACTTCGTATGTACTAATTGCGATGTTTGACGATTATTGAGCCTCATCGATGGATACTGAGGCATGCATGGACTCGTGTGCTGTGGCAGCTTGCGTGGGTGAATTTTTGCTTTGTAATGTAGAGGAGTGAGTGGTTAAAGATAGAAGAGCATAAAGGCTTGTGGGGATCGAGTCGTTGTGTAAGTCTACTATCCATGCTTTGTAAAATCATATCACAGTGATCTGTTAGTTGGGCCATCCGAGGTTTTCCCTTTGTGGTTTTCCTCATACATCGGCATCTTCTGGTTTGATTTCTTTATATTATCTACTTATCACCTTAAATGCATGCTATATGGTAAAAAGATAAAATTTTGTAAATTAAGTTTTCCACAAAAAAGATTTAAAATCGTTGCGAAGTTATTTTGGCTAGTTTGGTTTAAAGATTCAATCTTTAAAATTTGAAAATATAAAAATATTGGACTTGTGTTTATTTGAACCATTCTTGCCTAAGAGTAGACTGTAGGGGCTGCGTTCTCACAAGAGTCAGTAGTCTCTCAGGAAGTAAAATTCTGAAGCTACAAAAAAACAAGGACAAAAAGACTAACCTGGTTGCTCATCAAGACGTTCATTGGCCGCACATCCTTCAGAGAAAGGGATTGGTTTGAAGGCCTATTAGACTTCCTCCACATGTACATCTGAAAAAAAATCCCCCCATCTTGCTCGACTTCAGGTACAGTAACCCCACATTATGCCCTATCACCTTATAAAACCACGTATGCAGAAGCAAATACAAAATTCAAATGAAAGAAAATGAAAAGAGAGCAAGGAAAATAAGTGGAAATTGAACCTAAGGTTTACGTCTAAGAGATACGTGGGTCCTCTTAAAGTCTGTCGGTAGCACCGACTGAAGGCATCTAAGAAAGCATAGAGGTACACCAGCGTAAAGCTCCCCCAATATAAAAATGGATCTCTAAAATGATCGTAAAAATGGAAGAAACCACAAATAGACGATGTCGCCTCTCATCGCCCCACAAACCCTCCCAGTAGAAGAAAAATAAATAAACAGACTGCATGCCCCACATATCACCCGCCAGTCTCATCAATTCGCCTGGATAACAATGTCTCCTTCAGAATGGATATCCGGACAGAATCCCTCAGCACGATTCTCCCTATATCTCGTAAAGCATCTACCTCTGTATCTCGTAAAGTGAAATCAACCACAATCTGCTGACCTGGACACTCCACCCTCGTTAGTTGCTGAACATCGAAAGGAGTGATAGTCATCTCCCCGACACCCAAATAAAATGTGTGGGTTGTGTCCTACCACCTCTCACCCAATGCATACAAAACCACCGTGGAGAGCGGTGTCTTATCGAAAGCCTTGGTCAATGGGCCAAACTAAGTAGACTTTACTATTAACTGAACTGTTGTAGGAAGACGGCCTCAAACCTCATTCTTCCGGTTGACGCCCGAGAGCGGCTGCTCAAAGAAGCTATGTCAACCTTTACAAAAATCAAGAAAAAATCATCAGCGTCCCATGAATGAAAAGGAAAGAAAGAAAATAAAAGAAGAAGAATAAAAACCAAAGGGCAAACACTTACATAACCGTCAAGGTTCTTCACCCTCACAGAATGGTGATATGCCTCCTCCCCCAGAAGAATCATCTGATCCATGATCGTCTCTAAGTTTTCATACACATTATCATTACCCAACACAAGAGGCACTATAGCCCGCCATTCCAAATGCTCCCAGTCATCAACGGTCGTCCTGTTATTGTTGTTGTTAAAGTACCCTCCACGAGTTCTTGTGAACAAAATAGGATGGGAAATGACTTTTAGAGAAAGAAAATAAGAGATTCAATCACTTTAAGGTGTGAAAAAATGAAGAGGGAGGGCCACCCCCTTTTATAGGAGGCTAAGGGGTATGCCGATCGACAGTCCCCTAGATATGCCTATTAGCAGTGACCTTTCCCCTTCCCCGATAAGCCCAGGAGTCTATGTCCTATATTAATAGGCACCTCCCTAGACCTGCCTAGAGTCATCTTAAAAATTTGTCACAAAAATGCTAGAAAAATTCAAAAATTTCATGAAAAAATTATAAATTTTATCCCTGCGAAGTAAAGAATGTCATTATTCTGAGAAAAACCCATTAAGAAGCACCAAACCATTTACAAAGTTTCCATTAAATCCCAAGCATGATCATAAGCAGATGCACCATCACTCACTCTCGTCACCAGTATACTCCCCAGTAAAACCAAAATCCAAATTGCACCTACACCCATGATAACCAACACCCTCCCCAGTAGACCCATAATTAGAAAACACTTCCTGTACAGAAATCCCTAGGCTCGCAGAATCGACCTCAACCCTTTAAATTGGTCATTTCAAATCTTTATGTCTGCAGAATCGACCTTGACCCTCTGAATCGGTCATTTTAACCTTTAGGTCCATATAATCATCCTCGATCCTCTGAATCACTCATTTCAATCCTTAGGTCTGCTGAATTGGCATTGACCCGCTGAATCGATCATTTTAATCCTTAGGTCCGCTGAATTTACCTTGACTCCTTGAATCGATTATTTTAATCTTTAGGTTTCACTGAATCGACCTTGACCTGGTGAATTAATCATTTTTGTCCTTAGGTCCGTTGAATTGGCCTTAACCCTTTAAATCAGTCATTTCAATCCTTAAGTTTGCAAAATGAATCTCGACCCTTTGAATCAGTGATTTTAATCCCTAAGTTCATCAAATCAACCTCGACCCTCTGAATTGACCATTTCAATCTTTAGGTCCACGAAATCGGCCTTTACCTGTAAAATGGGTCATTTCAACCCTCAGGTCCCCTAAATCGACCTCGACTCGCTGAATCGACCATATCCATACCTTTGGTCTGCAAAATCGAACTCGACCCTCTAAATTGGTCATTTTAATATTTAGGTCCATCGAATTGATCTCAACCTATTGAATTGGTCATTTTAACCCATAAATTCTTGAAATCGACCTCGACTTGCTGAATCGACAATATCCATCCCTTAGGTCTGCAGAATTAATCTCGACCCTTTAATTAATCACCTTTTAACCCCCAATAGGGTCCTTAATCCTTAAAACATCGATGATGTGTCTATCTTCTAATGACCACCGCTTGTTCCAAGCTCGCTCATCGAGGGGCTTTATAGGCACCCCATCCTAGTACACTCTTAAGTACCTCCATAGGTCCTTAACACTCCCCCCTCTCACTCTAAAACCCTAAGTTCCACTCTGGACCCTAATTTAGAGGCCACTGG
Organism: Sambucus nigra; assembly: GCA_949130495.1. Taxonomy (NCBI): domain Eukaryota; kingdom Viridiplantae; phylum Streptophyta; class Magnoliopsida; order Dipsacales; family Adoxaceae; genus Sambucus; species Sambucus nigra. The sequence continues at coordinate 271,061,165 of OX422219.1, read as the reverse complement.
GAACTTTCAAGCCCTATTTGACCCCGATCAAATCTCCAACCCGAGCTTAGATCAATGAAACCTAGTTGGGATCTGAATCCCCTTTCAAACAGTCCATATCGTACACGAATCAGCCTCATAGTTTGCATGAATGTGTCTTTTTACTTAGAGAGGCGATCGAGTGTTTTTGAGCCTCATTTGACCTCAGTCATCTATCCCAACCTGAGTGAAGCTCATAAACCCTCATAGGGCTCTGAATCCCATTTCCAACGATCCATAATGTGCGCGAATCGACCTCAAGGTTTGTACGAACATGCCTTTTTACTTTGAGAGGTCACTGGGTATTTTTTGGCCTCGTTTGACCTCGATCAGCTATCCAAACCGAGCGAGGCTCAATGAAATCTCGTAGGGCTCTGAATCCCCTTTCCAACAGTCCATATGGTGTACCCATCGGTCTCACGGTTCGCACGAACAAACCTTTTTACTCTTAAAACCTCTTGTTTAGAGACCCATGGGTGATTTCGATCCCTTTTTAACTTTGATCAACTCTCGACCCCAGGAGTGGATTAATTGATTCTTGTAAGGCTCTGAATATCCTTTCCAATAGTGTCGGTAATGCACGATCCGGACTTACGGTTCGCATTTTATGCCCATTTTTCGAAAAAGTCCGTTCCGGATTGCCTATAAGCACCCATAACCCCAGCCTATCAAAAATGTGTACTTTCCTTGGCCAGCAAAGTAGGGGCTATACCGATAGGCATATTAGGGGCCATGTCGATTGTAATCGCCTTAAACCCTTTTTTTACTATTTAAGGGATCATAATCCCCTTAAACCCTTTCTTTTACTATTTAAGGAGGGCATGGCCTCATTCTCAAGGGGTCCCTTTTTAAAATAAGAACATTTCCCTCATAGTCAATGCGCTATAATTCCACTTTTATATACATTATCTCCGTTTCCTTACATCTCCCCCATTTAATCATACTAAAATCAACCTCCTACTATTGCAAATCAGAATTAAAGTTCTCTAGAAGGTATACCCTTATTCATTTACAAATCACATGATTAGAATTTGTAATTTACTTTTCTTTCCATTTTGATATATCCTTATTTCATTCTCCCATATTAAAACTAATATCATTTTTACTATTTAGTACACATAAATCGATATATAACAACCAAAAAGAGGGTTTTCTCATAAACCCTAAATTGGTATTTCCTCATTTTCCACACTTTCTACACTTGTGCACAATTTCTAAAAAGAAAATTTAAGGAAGTCCTAAATTAGGATTTATAGGTTAAACTCCACCTTCGTATGTTATCGAACTACGTGTACTTTAATGCCCTTTGGGATACTTAGGTATCACGAGCCAGTCCTGTGATTCGAGTCCCATTTTCTCATTCTATGATTTCTTGTAGTTATTAGTATTTGTTACTCCACGAACTCCTATATATTTATGTTTTGCTCGACTCGATATATACACACACTATTTTCATAGTGAGTTATGATTCGATGGAAACTCACATTAAATTTATTTTTATGTTATTTATTTTACACACTCCTTAGAATGATTTCACCCCTTATTTCCCATAATGCGGGTCGGATAATTTCATTCTCCCATTATTTACACCGCACACATGTACACACATATCATATTTGGAGAAAAGGAGAATATTATCATAGCCCATGAGAGATCGAAAGGGCGGGGTGCATTCCCAAAACCTTTCCATTCCGATTCTTCGGACCCTTGATTCATTTTGTTTTGTATGCATCAGTATGTCTTTTGATGTCGTTCTCTTAGGACGACTACTTTTCTTTTGCCTGTTTTGAGCAAAATAGGTTGGCGACTCCATTTCTTTATGTTTGTCCCCTTTTGACAAGGGTCTATTTATATCCAAGGCAGTCCGCAAAGATATCAACGCGAGTGGAAAAAAGAGGACTCCCATATCCTCGAATCCCCGCACGTGCGGAAGAGAGGGATTTCTCTGGTTTTCCTTCATGTCCTAATTTCGGGCCGGTACGTGCCAGATGAATCCAACTCAGATGGCCATATACAGGGTATTATTTATTCATTTATTTTTGGTTAATCCAATTAGAACTAAAGTAATCTTTTTTTAGCACACTTATTTATTTATTCCAGTAATCCAAAAAGACAGGGCATTAAAGTCTTCCCCACTGGAACAAGAATTTTGTCCTTCAAATTCAATAAATCATAAACGTTGTAACATAAATACGCACAATTAACAAAGGCTAGTATACGCCGACCTTTAGTATGTCATGACCATGGAGACCATACCTTCTATCCCATGCGCACATACCCTGCACGTAAAACATAACTATGTATATGTCAAATATATATGTAAAGCATAACTATAAAAAAAATAGGAGCATACACCACTACCCTACTAACCACACCTAACATATTTCTAAAAATACCTATAACAAAATCGAAATCCTCAGATATCCGACAGCAATCTCATTTCTAATATCAATACTAATATTTCCTCAACTCAATGCCCAAAAGAGCCATAGCACCAACTCCATCTCTCAAGAAAGACAAGACTAACATGTATGTTAGACCTAAAGCCTATAGGGTAAAAATCAACAAATAGAATCAAAGATCGGCAATGCAGAATCTATAACAAACTCAAAACCCTCGAGACATAATACCATGCTCTCATACCACGTGTAACCCCCCCCCCCCACGTATTTTAGCGCTGGAGGTGGTCAATCCCCACTGCCAATGTATGTCGAACCTTATAATTTAAATACCATTCTTAGCACGTGACATAAATATGAGACATTTAATTTTTTTTATACAAGATATAAATTGCAAAAGTCCAATAAATATGAAACATCCACCATTTAAAAATTCATCACCATGCTAACTCCAATAAATAAATCTCAAAATCCAATTGTAATAATACTCAAATAAAATAAATCCAACTACAAAATTTCTTCAAATGAAAATCATAAACAACTTGGAATCGAATGACCCACAAAAAAATCATAAATAACTATCTCATAACGTGCTTAAAAATATCAACACATCACACCCATAACCATAAATATAGTCAGTCGACCCAATTTCAACAACCCTGCATACACTCGTGATGTTTCATGCATGACACACCACTATAGTTAGTCAACCTAATTTCGTTAGCACTACACAAACTCATGACGTCAATACACACCCACACCACTATAGCTGGTCAACTTAATTTTGTTAGGCCTGCAAATACTCGTGATTCAAATCTATTTTAATATCCATTTATAATCTTAGGAATTAATTATAATTTCATAGTTAGGTTATTTTTATTTTCAATTATACCCGCACATAATTCGGGCATCACAACTAAAACCATGCCGAGTCCCATACCTATAGATCATTGGGCCATGACACCTTGTCTTTTACCTGGAAAAAACACCTAAACAAAACTTACAACCTAGTATCGTACCTAGATAAATATAATAGTTCAACGACGTGCTACTTATCCCCGCCAAGAAAAAAGAACAACTACACAAGCGCACACTCACTAATCCCATAACTGAAAAGTTTCAATAACAATAAAGTCTACTTATTAATCCCATATCTAGCAAGCAACCTACAACACAAGGGTGAAGGTACAACTACTCCAAAAAATAAAATTTTGAAATGTCAAATTATTAACGCAAACAATTCTTATATAATACATATTTTTAATTTAAATGATCAATCCGCCAATTAGTTATAACAACCCAATTCTGTCCTAATTACACCCATTTAATCATGTATAAACAAGTTATATGAAAATAGCTATACAAGTTGTTACATTCTATAGTTCCAATATGAGTGATATTTTATCAATTCAACATATAATTTAATAGAAATATGCGTAATAACGATGTTTACAACAAATGAATTTATCTTACAACATGCATGTCAATATCATAATTTTTACAAGTTAAAATATTATTCGAATTACATATTTTTAGCTATAACATTCAATGTGTCCCAGTAACCCACAATAACACGATACAACTAATCTAGGATTGCGATGTTTTAAGTCTTATATCAATTTTAAGATATAATGAAAAATGGTGGATAATTAGGTCCTCACCTTTCCTAATTAAAGTTTCTAATTATTTTAAAAAACGTTTGTAATTAAGGTTTAGGCAACATTCGAATCAAACAACACTTACGGAGAACAATATTGATATTCTTGCCTGATAATTAATCTTCTAAAGAATCTGAATACTCATTACGTTCGTCTCCTGAAAATATTCAAGTTTTATTCTTGGGCATTCTTGAAACTAGGTAGTTCAAACATTCAAAATTAAGGTTGAAATTTTGTTTTAATGGAGGTTTAGGATTAAAATATAGGGTGTCTAACTTTATGTATTATGCTATGCCAAAAGTAGACGTGAGATACAAAATTTATGTTTGCAATATTTATCCATTAAAAACCTCTTTTATGAAAAGTATTTGAATCCTTATGGTGTTTTAACACCACAAAAATACACACACGCGTGCAAGCCACAAAAAAAATACACACCCAAGTCTTGCGCTTTCCCTTTTTTACAAATTTCAACTAAAATCCAAAAATATACCTTCCCACATGTGAGACCAATTCTACCAAAATAACTTCTATTTTTTTAAAAACAAACCAGATCGAAAATTGTATATAATAAATTTAAAGTCTTATAAATAAAAACAAATAAGCCCAATTATAAATGTTTTATCAGAGTCTAAGTAAAAACAAAAAGACTCGTATGTCCTTATAATAGTTTTTACAAAAATACTATTTTACTCAAAAATTACATAAATTCCCAAAATATTCAATTAAATAACCAAAAATACCCAAATTCAATTTTCAAAATCCCACAATTAGAGGTTAAAAAATCATATAATAATAAATTTAACCTTTAGGTTTATACTAAATTATCAACTCACCAAATTCTTATTTAAAGTTACTTAAATTCATTAATCCACTCCCCCAAATCACCAAATTAAATGTAAATTAAATATTCTTAATTTAAATCAAGTTCTAACCAAGATAGTCAATTTATTAAATTAACCCGACTATTTAATAAATTTTGGATCCAAAAATTATTGGGTGTTATCTATTTATTTATTGTTAATGTAATTCCAACTAAAATAATATTTTTTACACAATTGTTTAGTTATGTTATCCAAAAACAAGGGGTATTACAGTCTTCCCCACTAGCGCATTAATTTCTTCCTCGAAATTTAATAAAGCATAAATGTCGTAAGGTAAATATGCAAAATTAGCAAAAGGCTCATATACTCCTACCTTTAGTATGCCACAACTGGACACACCCCACATGCAAAACGTATCCATGCATATCTCAACTATATATATAAAGCATGACTATAAAAAAATTAGGGGCATGCACAATTACCCCACTAACCACGCTAACGTTTTTCCCGAAATCCCTATAACAAAATGCAAATTCTCAATTAGCCAACATCAATCTTCTCTCTGATATCAACACTATTGATTCCTTAACTCAAGGCCACTATCTCTAAACTAAATATCTAAAACATCCCTAACATTAACTCCTTCTCTCAATAAAGACAAGACTAACACGTATGTTACACTCAAATCTTAAAAAGTACAATTCAACAAATGAAATCAAAGTCGGCAATGCGAAAGTTATAACGAACTCAAGACCCTTTAGATCAAATACCATGCTCTGATACCAACTATAACACCCATGATATTTTAGTATTGGATTAACCACAAGCCTAAAAGGAATATTCTATTACAAGAGCTAAGAGGACGATAATAAGAAAAAGTTTTAGGACCACTCGTTCAGGAAGAAATACAAATTGATTATGATAATACACTGCTTAAAGGTAGTGGGAGTATTATCGATTATCAGGATTCACATTTCACTTATACTGGACCACAAGTGGAGCCACGTTATAACTAGAGAACATGTGTCAACCTGATAGGTTAGTGTATTTAGGATAACACTTTGGTGAATTCTGAGGGAAACATGAACTGGATTCAGGAACCTACAATGAGGCACTTCAAGATAAGGATTTTAAGGTTTGGCTAAGTGTTATAGATACAACGATGGATTCAATGTATTCTAATCAAGTATGGGAGGTTGTAGACTTATCAGATGTTATAAAACCCATAGGGTTTAAGTGGATCTATAAAAGGAATATTGGAGTAGATGGGAAGGTGGAAACCTTCAAGATACGACTTGTTGTGAAAGGGTTCACTAAAAAAAAGAGGATTGATTATGATGATACCTTTTCACTCGTAGCCATGATTAAGTCTACTAATATTCTCTTATCCATTGTTACACATCTTGATTTTGAGATTTGGTAAATGAATGTCAAGATTGCGTTATTGAATGACAATCTTGACGAGTACATCTATTTAGTGAAACCCATGGGATTCATAGCAAACGGCTAAGAGAGCATGGTTTGTAAGTTTAAAAGATCCATTTATGAACTTAAGAAAGCATCAATGTCTTGGAATATGATTTGATTAGGCGATCAAATCCGTTGGTTTCGACCAATATTTGGATGAAACTTGAATGCATACGAAGAATGACGAAAGCTTAGTGGTATTTTTAGTGTTATACATGGATAATATTCTCCTTATCGGGAACTAGTGGGTGTATTATCTAGTATAAGAGTGTTTTCTAACTAGTTCGATATGAAAGACTTAGGAGAAAATAGTCACATCCTAGGGATCAAACCTTTGTATGTTAAAAAAATAGGATGTTAGGCTTATCCCAAGACACTTATATCGACACAATGCTCAATAATTTAGCATACATGATTCAATGAAGCATTTTCTTCCTCTCAGGCATGAATTTTTTCTATCTTAGGATCAGTGTCCTAAGACACCTGATCAGATAGAGAGGATGATGAATATACCTTATGCTTTGGTAGTATGAAGCCTAGTGTATGTTATGGTCTATACTAGACCAGATGTATGTTATGTTGTTATCATGGTCGACATATTCTAGTGTAATATAGATGAGGAGCATTGGATTACTGTAAAGTACATCCTGAAGTACCTTAAGAGGACTAAGGATTATGTGCTTCTATACTAAACATAGAGTTTGGCACCCATTGGGTACATTGACTCGAACTTTTAATTGGATAGGGACTCCAAGAAATTGACCTCATGATATGTGTTTACCCTGGGAGGTGGATTCACAAGTTAGAGGAGCATTCATCTGTCTTATATTGCTCATTCCATTATGAAAGTTGAGTACGCTTTTGTTTCATAGGCAACAAATGAGGATGTTTGGCTTTGGAACTTCCTAAGTTATTTGGGTATGGTTCTTTAATTCAATTGAATATTAAACTTTATTATGATAATAGCAGTGCAGTAGAAAATTCGAAATAACTAAGGACTCATAAGAGGGTGAAGCACATTAAACGCAAGTATAACCTGATTCGAGAGATCGGGCAGATGTGCAACGTCATTCTGACCAAGATTACATTTGAGGATAACCTCACGGATCCTTCTACAAAGAGCTTACCACCTAAGACTTTTGACAATTAGAAGGAACGGAAGTCAAATGCACGGTCACATGACTTTAAGACTAAGTAGGGGATTATTGGGGTATATTCGTAAAATAATGTATAAAACATTTTATTTAAATTAATAAAGGAATTATTTTATTCATTTTGAAATGAGAATTAAGTTGTGAGAATGCTTTATAGTTGGTTAAATGTATTGTTTCATTTAAATGTTGGTCAATAGATCTTAGTAGGAATTTTAGTGAGGTGGCTTTGAATTGATCACAGGATATTGGAATTCCGGCTCTAGCACTATTGAAATGTTCACAATCTAGATATGAGCTTGACATCCTATCGAAATGGGTGTGATACAATCTTAGTAGTTTATCTCAACTACATGAATAGGTAATGGTTCAAAAACATATGAGATAGTTCAATAGTGGATTTGATCGGTACAAACTAGGAATGTATTAAATGGGACCACACATATGCGATTAGTGTATAAGGTATCTAATGATTTGACTCATGATATCTCATATCATTTTTAATGGGTGCATATATTCTTGATCCTAAGAATTAAGAGTATTGGGACGGTTGTGTGGTTGTCACTTTGATTGTCATGGGTGCGATCCAATATCAGATTGAATCAAATGATCCAGGTATATTGGGTTAGAATCACATAGGTAGGTCTTAGATCCTAATTTGGAGAAACTCACGTTCTGGGAAACTTAGGATCGCGATACCCCCTTGACTGACTTATAAGTTTTTGTTTCCACCAGTAAACCTGATCAGTGGATTATTTATAATCCGATGGAGGTAGCAAAATTAATTAAGCATGAGATTCAAGGAAATTTATTAAATGTTGGAAAAAGTTGATTAATAGCAAATTGACTTAACCAAGTGGGTATCAGAAGTTTAACCTGGGGAATAAGATTATGCATTGTAATTAACATTACAAATAAGACCTCATTATATTCGAGGATTTATGAAATAATTAGGTTGGAGTGCAGTCATTATTATTTAATGGAATTAAATGATTAAATAAAAAAATAAAATAAATTAGGGTAACTATAATTGGGTATTTCTAATTATTTATTTGAAGTCAATTTAATTATTTGTCTTGGGTCCCTAGCGTAATCCTAATGCCCAAGTAGTTAGTTCCAGATTCGCAAGAAACACAGTTTATCCCAATCCCACCTTTTACATTTGTATATAAAGGTGTGGGAAGGGGATTAAGCTCATTAATGAACATATTAGGGTTTTAGAGGGGTGAGAGAAAATACTATTCACATTTTTATAAAGAGGCCTAGAGAGAGAGGATCATATCTCACTCATAATGAAAGGTTTTTATCTTAAAAAGTGCCCACACACCTACCTAACTTTGGAGAGGATCATGCACTAGAAGATTCAAGCTTCACATAAATTTAAGTAAACTTTTGGAGATCCAAAACAAGGCAACCCAGCACCTATAAGTACTTTTCTCCACATCAAATAACAACTAGATCCAGAAAGTTATTATATTTTAAACCCTAGGTTTCTTCTTCAAACATAGTTTTTTAATCCCGCGTATATCGATCCCCATCACCAAGGATCCCACCGATGTAATAGGAATGACGAAGATAGGGTTACCTCCTATTTGTTTTGAAATCTATTAAACGTGGAAGAACCCAAAAGGGTTTACAGTGATGTTAAAACAAGTTTGAGGAGGGGAAAGTTATGTTGCAAAAGGAAGAACCCAAATGGTTTTATAATGAGTATAAATGTGATGTGGATAGGGAGGTTATGTGGGTGGACGGAAAGGCAGGTGGAGATGGGAGAGAAAGTGGAGATGGGTATGGATGCAAGAGAGGGTGTGTTTGGATGTATGGGTGTAGTGTTAGTAAGGGGTATTTTGTTCTAAAAATGTTATAGGTGGTAAATTTAATTAGGAATTATGATTTTTTTAATAGTGTTAGGCTTTTGTTCAAAAGTGAGGGTTATGTCTAAAATATTAGTAAAGTGAGGGTTATATCAAATAAGGCATTATAAACTACGGGTTATGTAAAAAAATTGAATATTAATGTAGCCCACAAATGAATTATTATTTTATTTCTTAATGTAAATAACTTTTTTACTAAGATTGTATAAATTATAAAATAAAGTATAATAGCACATTAAATATAAATTGGAAACTAAACTAAATATTTTAATCTATTGCGTTTTCCCCATATTAATAATTTAATCTTTAAAAAAGTATAAAACATAATAGCCTATCATATTATGTAAATAAACATATGATAATTATTCGGCCTCAAGTTGAGTCGGGTTTATGTGAGCTATAAAATTCATCCACAAGCATGCCCTTGAAAAAATCAACTTAAAAATTTCACCAAGCTCTCAAAACCATCTCAAGCCCTACTATGTAGGCCGATCAGTCTGGCAGCGGACTTATGTTCACCTCTGCTAATAATAATAGTATTATTGAATGCTTAGGTTCCATTTGGTTATGTTTTTTGAAAAAATGTTTTAAATTTGTTTTTATAAATCAGTTTTTTGTGCTTAAATTTCTTTTGAGTGCTTGGTAAATGTAAGGACAAAAATTTCCAATTGAGTCCTTTGTACTTTTGGCTCAATTCCGGACAAAAATGTTTGAGTTATAGGATAGAGTTATTGACCATCCTTCAAGCCTATGACACTTTAAAGTTGAAGACGTAGCGGCCAAGGTTAAAGCTTCATCAAAATGTCGAGTTTAATGTGCCTCGTTTCTACGTCATCAACATGGTTCCATTGCTCCTAAGGTATGAATGCATTTTAATATATATATATATATATATATATATATATATATGAGCTTGGAACAATTTGTATTGGTTGTATTCTGTTTTTAAAACTGTTGTTTATTTTTAGAAAGATTTTATTAAAATTTTAAAAAAAAGTATAAAAAGTTTCTGGGCTAAAATCAAATTTTTAGACTTTCTGGAAGTTCGTTCGAAATTGTCGTTCGAACGAGTTTATCGTTCGAACGAGTTTGCCAACGAGTTCCCACATTGGCCACTGGAATGTCATTCGAAGTGTCGTTCGAACGAGAATGATGTTCGAACGAGATATCTAACGAGTTCACACTGGAACTTCGTTAGAAGGATCGTTCGAACGAGACTTCGTTCGAACGAAAATGTTGTTCTAACGAGTTTTGGCGGGAACAGTTTACTTGGCAGTTTGAGCAGTTTTTTTCCACTTTCCCACTTCTTTTCCCACTAACTTTTTGGGCAGACTTAATATGTGCGGGAACTAACTTTTTCACATCTTTCCATCTCCAAGAGAATTCCAAAAAGAAAAAGTTCATTGTTTAAGTGTTGTTGTTTTGCAAGAAAAATCTTTTAAACACTTGTTTTACACCCATTGTTTGTTTATCCAAGTTCCTTTATATATATATATACATTGCTTGGAGTTTTGGCACCGGTTTTTCTCTATCACATTGAAGAGAAGTTTGGGTTTGCTTCTACCTCCCACAAAGAAGAAGTTTGTTTTGCTGCGGCATTCTCACATGGTGAAAGGCACCGTGTGTGGTTGACGGTGTACCTATGTCTCATTGTTGGATTTCAAGATTCCGGTGGAGCTCCAGGGTTGTTGACTAGTCGGAGGTGTTTACAATAAGACGCGTCAAGGCTTGAAAGGGGTCGAGTCGAGGAAGTAAGTCATCTGTCTTGTAATTGTAAAACCATACTTAGTGAACTTAACGCTAGGACCGTACGAGGTTTTTTTTCGTTGTGGGGTTTTCCTCGTACATCGCGGCGTAGTGATTCATTGTTTATTTTATCTTTCGCAATACTCACTTAGAACGCATGCTTAGGTAAAAAGATAAAATTTGGACTAATCACTACTTATGTTTAATTTGGTGCTAACTAATTAACTGGGTAAATGTTAATTTAATTCAAGTCGTCGGTTAATTTGATAAATTTGGTTTGTCCTAATTTGGAAATATTAAAAATATGACTTAGGCAAATTTCTAGGACTTGGGTCGAATTAATTGTGTTTAAGTGAAATTACACCTGTGTGTGTGTTTTAATTTAATTTCACTTTGTTTAATTTTAATTTGAAAAGAAATTAAAATTTGGTGTTTAATTTGAACCATCTTACGCTTCCGCATATCTATAGAAGGAAATTATTTTGTTGAAGTAAGAAGATTTTAAAATCGGGGGCCTACTCCGTTTCAAATTGGTATCAGCGCCGGAGCACTAATTTATCGCGTCAAAGATCCGTTTTTCGGCTTCTATATTTTTTTTGTGCTCCTTGTATTTTTAAGTGGTTCAATTTTTTTACTCACTCTCAATTTTTTTTATCTCTCGATGGGACGCCTTAATGATAATTTGTCCATTTCTAATGATAATGAAGTTTTTGCTATTAGAGAGGAATTTAATGAGCTTAATAAGTGTAATGAAAAATAAAGAGAATTAAATTTGAGATTTGCAAAAAGAATTAAATTTCTTGAAAATGTAAATTCTTGTTTTAAAACTAAAGTTGAGTTTTTGCAAATCTCCCTAACTCAAAAAGATGTTTTTCGTGAAAATGTCATGGTCATAAACCACAATTTTAATATTTTAGAAAAGTCTAAGAAAGAGAGTGATTGTCGAGAAAAGACTCTTAGGGACAAGTTTGCTCACATTGAGGGAGAGCGTGATAACCTTCTAGGAGTTATAGAAAATTTAAAGAAGGAGTCCCATAAATTTGAGGTGTCTAATTTATTACTTGAGTCAGAAATTTTAAAAAAGAAAAATGATTTACAAGACTCGAGTAATTGTGATAATGGTTCTGTCTCATCTAATTCAAATGCTTACGTTGCTAAAGCTAAGATCATTGTTTGTTTTAGAGGGTCGACTTTATCCAAGGACTTTAGAAAAGGTCACACCGTAGGTATCATTCCTCGTGTTTTCACATGCTTGCATTGTGGTAGGAAAGGTCACCTTAGGTCATTTTGTTCTGATCTTAAAAGAAGTCCTAGGAAGTCTATGCCTAGCATTTCCTTAATTTCCAAATCCCATCATTTTAAATATACATTTATATGGGTTCGAAAATCATTGTTAGACGCGTTATATATTAGATTTGTTGATTCTCATTTGCTTTCACATGAAACCTCCCTTGCTAAATTCAAAGGTTGAATGTGTTAGTTTTGTTTGCATACACTAGCTTTTTGTGCTTCATATTATATATCATTGCTAGGTGTATGCATGTTTAGTCATTTTCTAGTCATTGCTTTATTTCATATCTTATGCTAGAAATCATGACTTGTTTATCTTTTGTATTATATTTCCTTCATTTTTGTTTGCATTAAATGAAAAATACAAAAAGATTTTTGTTTATCATTTGGGTTTTTATCTCCGGGTAATTTAAGCTTAATGAAAAATTCAAATTATTTTTGTTTGTCTTTTGAGTATATTTTTTTTTATTTTTGGCTAAAAATTTCAAAAACTCAAAAAGATTTTTTTTGTGTGTATTTTAGTTTAACACACTTTATGTGGCATATACTTGTGTTTGAATCCCATCTTTTTTTCTCCCATGTGGCTAGAACTTTTGGTTTAGATTGTCAATCCTTATTATGTTCTTTACCATGCTTATATGGAGTAGTTGGATTTTGTGTTAATTAAATGGATTCTATTTTTATATACCTCTATTCACACATGCACGAGCACTTTTGAAATTTAATCGTCACATGTTATATTTGAGCTTTGTGAGGTGTTCTCCTACCAATCTTGTGATTTACATATTTGTGACCTAGGAGGACTAGTGCATGTCAAAATTCGTTGCACGTGAGATTTGTATGAGAAATAAAAAATGATAAATATAAATGTGCACGATGAAGGGCTCCGAAAGGATTAATTATCCTTTGCGAATAGTAAGCCACCGTTTGTTTGGACCTAAAAGAAATACGTGGTCCAAAGGCCTAAAAAAAGAATTATGGCATTAAAAGAAAAATAATTGCCAAGGCCTATTTTTGTTTGATATATTCATTCAAATATATATGCTTAATGAGGGACATTGGATGGTATATCAACGGTTTGCACAATGTTCATTTATCCTAGTTGTACTTTCAATGTCATGACTCTATTGGTTTGTAGAATCATCAACATTCTAGGCTTATATGCATTGTATATGTTTGTTCATTGAGTTCAATCTATATTGTCACATGAGGTTATATTCAAATGTGATTAAGTTTGCAATCAATTGAGAACTCCGTGAACATGTTTTAAGTGATTGGGTCTAAATTTAATTGTTACTAGTTCACACCCCTACACTTCCGTTTCCATATGACACATTTTTTCCATACGAGTGTGAAAAACTTATCTTATTTTGTGTCATTTGTGTGTTTATATCTATATGTGTATACTTATGCTTCGTTTAAATCTATTGTGTATACATATATACGATATTTTGTTTAAGTCTTTGCCATGTTTTGCTAGTTCATCAATGCTTTTAATTCATAATCGGTATCTACCTTGTTTGTTGCGTAGTTTGTTTGATATCACATGCTTAGAATCTTATTTGTCAATTTGGTATCATTTGTTTTCACATCATAATTGGTATTCATTTGTATGGATTAGTTATGATTTTATTGCCTATGTTCTTTACCGATTCTCATCACTTTAGGCGCTATTGCATGTTTAGCTTGTTATCCCATTTTATTTATCCCTTGTTTAGTTTAGAGTGTGTATATGATTTAATTGGGGGAGATAAGTTAATTTTTGATTCTTTAGCCTTTGTCTATTGCTGAACAAAAAGGGGGAGAATGATAGGGGGAGAAATGGTATCTAATCCTATTGTAATCGTATCTTAGTTTGGGGGAGATTTAACTTAGGGGAAGTCACGACCTTCTTAGGTAGATCACAGTTGATAAAGGGGAGAATTAATTTAGGGGGAGTATTTATTTTAACTCCAGTTAATATTCTTGATATTCCCTATGCGTTTGATAGTTTACTTAAGTGTGCAAGAATTCTTTTAAATGGCAACGTTCATTATCAGGCAAAGATATTGATCCTTGGGTTATTTGAGTCCAGCATTGTAATTTTATTTTGGGTGGGACATTTTTGTCAGTCTAGTAGAGCTTGACGGCCCTTTAGGATTTTTGTTGGTTTTTGTCCCGGAATAGCCAAAGGGGGAGATTTGTAAGGACACAAGTTTCCAATTGAGTCCTTTGTAGTTTTGGCTCAATTCCGGACAAAAACATTTGAGTCATAGGATAGAGTTATTGACCATCCTTCAAGCCTATGACACTCTAAAGTTGAAGACGTAGCGGCCAAGTTTAAAGCTTCATCAAAATGCCGAGTTTAATGTGCCTCGTTTCTACGTCATCAACATGGTTCCATTGATACTAAGGTATGAATGCATTTTAATATATATAGGAGCTTAGAATAATTTGTATTGGGTGTATTTTGTTTTTAAAACTGTTGTTTATTATCAGAAAGATTTTATTAAAAATTTAAAATAAAGTATATAAAGTTTCTGGGCTAAAATCAAATCTTTAGACTTTCTGGAAGTTCGTTCGAAATTGTCGTTCGAACGAGTTTTTCGTTCGAACAATAATGTCGTTCGAACGAGTTTGCCAACGAGTTCCCACATTGGCCACTAGAATGTCGTCCGAAGTGTCGTTCGAACGAACGAGAATGATGTTCGAACGAGATTTCCAACGAGATTTCTAACGAGTTCACATTGGAACTTCGTTAGAAGGCTCGTTAGAACGAGACTTCGTTCGAACGAAAATGTCGTTCGAACTAGTTTTGGTGGGAACAGTTTATTTGGCAGTTTGAGTAGTTTTTTCCCACTTTCCCAATTCTTTTCCCCCTAACTTTTTGGGCAGACTTAATATGTGGGAGAACTAACCTTTTTCACATCTTTCCATCTCCAAGAGAGAGTTTGAGAGAATAATTCGAAAAAGAAAAAGTTCATTGTTTAAGTGTTGTTGTTTTGCAAGAAAAATCTTTTAAACACTTGTTTTACACCCATTGTTTGTATATCCAAGTTCCTTTATATATATATATACATTGCTTGGAGTTTTGGCACCGTTTTTTCTCTACCACATTGAAGAGAAGTTTTGGTTTGCTTCTACATCCCACAAAGAAGAAGTTTGTTTTGCTGCGGCATTCTCACATGGTGAAAGGCACCATGTGTGGTTGACTATGTCTCATTGGTGGATTCCAAGATTCTGGTGGAGCTCCGGAGTTGTCGACTAGGCGGGGGTGTTTATAAGAAGACGCGTCAAGGCTTGAAAGGGGTCGAGTCGAGGAAGTAAGTCATCTGTCTTGTAATTGTAAAACCATACTTAGTGGACTTAAGGCTAGGGCCGTCCGAGGTTTTTTTCCGTTGTGGATTTTTCCTCGTACATCGCGGCGTAGTGATTCATTGTTTATTTTATCTTTCGCAATACTCACCTAAAACGCATGCTTAGGTAAAAAGATAAAATTTGGTTTTAATTATTACTTATGTTTAATTTGGTGCTAACTAAATAATTGGGTAAATGTTAATTTAATTCAAGTTGTCGCTTAATTTGATAAATTTGGTTTGGCCTAATTTGGATTTATTGAAAATATGACTTAGGCAAATTTCTAGGACTTGGGTTGAATTAATTGTGTTTAAGTGAAATTACATTTGTGTGTGTATTTTAATTTTATTTCACTTTGTTTAATTTTAATTTGAAAAGAAATTAAAATATGGTGTTTAATTTGAACCATCTTACGCTTCTGCATATCTATAAATGGAAATTATTTTATTGAAGTAAGAAGATTTTAAAATCGGGGGCCTACTCCGTTTCAGTAAACTTGTTTTAAAAAAGTAAATATATAATGTAGCCCCTCCATTAAATGCCAAAAATTAGGGGCCACGGAACATGTGACACCCCGCCTAATTAAACATCGGGTGATCAGGCCTTTATTAAATTAAAACAGGTTTCTCAGATGGTTCATTCTTAGCATCACTGTCGAAATTTTTTTAATTACTAATCACCTAAGTGAAAATTAGACCGGTGCCAAAAATTTTATCTTTCTTAAACAAAAAAATCAACCATGCGAAAAAAGTAAAACAATTACCATGTACTAAAATCCAAACCAACAAAGTATAAGTACAATAGAACAAAAGTATTACCGAATAAAACATTGGCTAAAAATCCCAAACAACAATAGAACAACTACTAGTCTGAAACTGACATCTCAGACTGATACTGGACTACAAGACCATACATAGTATAGTGTGAGATCCTGTACTAGATCTGAATGAGAGATATCGCCTAGTCAAAATCCATTAAGCATCCACTGTGCTACAGCTTCGAGTCCCTGGAATAGAATCACCATCCATGGCGTCCCTGTGGCTGGACACCTAAAAGGTTTTGAAAATATTTTATAGCAAGTGTTAGTACTCAAAACATATTGAAAATATTTAGCAAGCGTTTATCACAATATAAAATGCAGTTATTGATTACACATGTTAGGTTCTCGTACACTCTATTGAGTTTAATCACTCCTCATCTATTGTGCACACCTAACGTTCTACACTTAGCTTACCTAGCCATACTTCCCAAGCTAACTAACTAAGGTAATCAACTGAACTTATCTGTATCTAAGTTCTCATACCGCCCATACAATACAAATCCATTTCACTAACATCTCGCGTATGTTAATTAACTATCAAGTAACATTTCACCTATGTTATACTTCCAGACTTCTCATCTAGTTTCACTACTAAAATTATTACAATTCTTACCATTTCTATCTTCCCACTTTTGTAATTAAGTTTCACTACTTAAATTACTAAATAGATATTCTCTATCTAACGTTACGTTTCGTAATTAAGTTTCGCTAGTTAACTTACCAGTTTGATATGTATCTTTAAATACATAATCTATATCAATCTACTAATACACAGAAGTAGAATATCATCAAGTATATATTTCACACACAATATATACTAAATATCAGTCATTACTATTTTGTCCTTTTTACACACGTAAGGGACTCTTGGTTCATAATGATTCATCGACCCCAAGTAAGAATTGGTTCAGAATGATACATCGACCCCAATTATTTATATACACAAATTCTTGCTCGGACTCTTTCATCACGCCACCAGTTCAAAGGTTTGGTTCGGCATTTTACATCGACTCCAAACTATAATAACCCTATGTTAGTTCGGAATACTCCATCGATCCTAACATATAATAACCCTACGTTAGTTCGGAATACTTCATCGACCTTAACATAGTTAATTTAGGTATGCATATCTCAACCTACTAGTTCATACGGTACACACCCGACCTATCAATCATACTTGTACGTAATATAGTATTCTCTTATATTAACCATAATTCTTTGCTTTACAAATTTATTTCACTTTCATATTAATTCGAGTATTCACACAACTCTAAGGGTCCTAGTTACCCCTTGTTATATCAATTCAGTAGTTACCCTTGTTAACCTACTGACTCAATAAATTTAAGCTTGCTCACACTTTTTCGTAATTATATTCTTATCATCTCGAATTAGAATACGTCACAATCAAGCCTATGAATCTCCACTTTAATTCTCTCACAAAATTAAAGTCCAACACTCAATCATAGACCTAATTCCATATCATTATTCCAGAAATATATTTAATCAAGGTCCCAAACACTTCCCCGATAAAATTTTAGGCATTTGAGTCTTAAAAAGAAAGATCTTACATTTTCTCGCAGCCGAAACGAATCGTAAATTTTCTGGCAGATTAAACACCCTCTAGTAAAATTTTGATTTCTCTCTCTACAGAACTCTGATTGACCTGATTCCAAGTTCAGTGGAAATATAAGAGATAGAAATTTCCATACATCGATGATTCACACTCTAATTCGAAGTACAACTCAAATCGTAAACGTTTAAAGTCACGTCAAAATTTTGGCAGATTACTATGTTGGAAGATCAAACACCCTGTAGTAACATGTAGATTACTCCCTCTACTGAACTCCTATTGACCTGATTCCAAATTCATTGGATAGCTAAGAGATATAACTTTCCAGAGATGTATGGTTCACACTCTAATTCGAAGTAAAATTCAAATGGAATATGTTTAAAATTATGTCAAAAATTCTGGCAGATTGACATCTTGTGTTCATCAATTAAACCCTAAGTAATTCAAGATTCATGTTCTTTAACCAAGAACTCATAAATATTCTATGTTAATCATCAAATATATTCAAATTTTGTTTCATCTTTACTTAGGAATTCATTCTATATGCAATCCTACCCAAACATATGATCGAGTCATACATTTAATTCAAGGTTTTTCAATAGAATCAACCAATTCTTAAAACATCCTACACATGGGTATTATAACTTGAATTTGATTTGTAATAAACACTTGCCTTGATAGAGAGGTTCTGATTTTGTGATTTTTGTTGATGATTGATTGTTTTTCTCCTTCAATCTTCCTTTTCCACAAGTTTGTGTTGAAAGTCTCCTTTGAATCCTTCCCAATTCTTCCTTTTGCCTTGAGAATTGTTTCTCTCTTCTCTCTAATGGCTATGATGTTTTTTTTTTCTCTCTAACCCTAGACTCCAACTCTTATAATCTGACTTATAGTTATTAAATTCGTAGGTCTTCTCACTCCTACATTTTAAAAGACTAAAACGCCCCTGAACGGTCCCGGCTTAGCCCAAAAACGTCCCGGAACCTAACTAGTACCGCTGGGTATACTATTTTGACTATTTCGACCCTTCTGGGGTTAACCGTGACCTCTAAATTATCATTTGAGTCACTTAAAAATATATTACTCATTCTCACCCCAAAACTGTCTACACGCGTTAAGTAACTATTTACTACTCGCACTAAGTAAATAGAATGAGGCAATATTAATCGGTATCTATCTCTCGATTAATACTCCATAATCACAATTTTTAATAAATCTCATTAAATTACTTCTCTTACGTAATTTAAATTAAATCATATTTTCTCATTTAATTCTCCAATTGAATTAAATATAAATATCCTGAAATACGGGGTATTACATATGTCCCCCCCCCCCCCCCCCCCCCCCCTACAAAGGAATTTCATCCTCGAAATTTGGATGAGACTGGTATTAAGACTAAGGAACTTAAACATCACTGCAACTTATAATACCAAAAATCAAATCATATCATCCTGACGGTCCTGACGGTCGCCCCAAGTACATGCCTTGCTTCATTATAAACCCTTATCGCATTTTATCCATACCTCATATATTATAATTACGTCTCACTTAATTCACCCTTTTGATGTATATCTCTATATGTATAACATCCATGTGTCTACTATCACTCACAAGTAGAAAATTATAAAGTATATATTTGACACACAATATATACTATAAGGACAATTGGTCCGGCAAAATCATCGGCCCCAATCATCCTATCATTTACATTGGTTCGGAAATCTTTCGACCCCAAGGTAAATGTAATACATATGTTGGTTCAGACCTTCCGTCGATACCAATATTTATCATCGATTTGGTCCGGAACATCATCGACCCTAAATCGATCCTTCATGTATTGGTCCGGAACATCATCGACCCCAATACAGAATTTAAGCATACTTATTATCGCACATAAGTAGGAAAGTCATATGGTATATATATATTACACATAACACCTACTATCAACACTTATTTTATAATCACCCCCATTTATAACACTTTTGGGGTTATTGGCTCGGAATCCCACCTCGATCACCAATAGTGATTGGTTATATTGTCTCGGAATCACACCTCGAGCACCAATATATGTATATATATATCTCATCGCACATGAGTAGACAATTTGTGAGCCATATATTTCACACTTCATATATTCTAAAATGTCATACCCCAATAGAATGTCCTCATATCACGCGTTAAGGACTAAGAGTTTGAAATGTCACCTCGAACCACACCTCAAAGTACATGTAATGTTCGTAATAGGCACCCACGAACCTAATCCTTATGTTCAATCCATATAGGCACTCACATTATTTATAAATATTCTTATATATGTATACATTCAACCTATGAATTGATCAGTGGGTTCCTCCAAAATTCCACTATCGTACGGGCATATTATCTTCCTTTCTCACTATTAGTGAGTCGTAGGTGACACAACATACCCAAAATAAAACTTCATCTCCATTCCTCCCTGACCATCTCTCGCAGGGAGGGATTTTAGGATTTCATCCTGATTTACAATCATGTAGAGCGGCACCTTGCACTTGTGCACTCTTCCTTTTCAACTACATACTAATTCATCCCGATCAACCCATTCCGCTACCCCAACGAAATGTTGGTTTAGTTATGATGTTCACAGCCCATCAATAATATATAAGTCTGTCTCCTCATTCCATCATTGGAAACGTAGGTTCACTACTAAATTCCGGTTGCTCATTTCGATCTCATCTTTCTTTATCAGCTAGTGGTATGTCTGGAGACAATCTCACTATGTCTCTTCCTCAACACCGCTTCCCACTTACGTCATCTTTCCTCAAGTGGTACTCTATTCCCCTTTCTCTTCGGGTATATTATACTTTACAATTCGTGCACTCTTCGTAATTGGTGCACTTTTAGGGTTGGTTACCTTATAAGAATCAACATTTTAGTAACACATAAGTCACTCTCAACACTCAGTTAAGTAGAACCTTGCATCACTTCTTTACAATAGTTAGGCCTCCCACATCAAGAGATAACCTTTGAACGGATTCCCACCGACTTTTATCCCTTAGGGTGTGCTGGCACTCTCAGCACATATAAGCTTGGATTAGCGTCTATCTCCCACGACGTTCAATCCATTTCATCAATACGATTTGCCTCAACTTCCCCACCGGCGTACTTAACAAATAATTTTCCGCATCCCTTTTTCTCGGGTGATTAAGAAAGCCAATTAACTAGGGATCCCATACACCCTTTTCTCCGTTCACATTTGCAAAAACATTACAACTGTCGCACTCATGACACGCTTTTCCTCAACTCTCGCCTTGTCTTCACGGTGTGACTACAATTTGCGGGTATTCTCAATCCCCTATAGACCAAAAATCAAATTCTTGCCCACAAAGTCCCACTTATCCCTTCGTGGTGAGATAAGCTTTTTAGTGTTTCCCCACAACACTACCGGATACATTGATGCCCTAGCATCTAATGTCTCTTCTCCTGGCGTGCATAATAATTTAGTTGTATCCCCTTTCGCAATCGAACTTAAACAAGGGACTTCTCCCAATGCATTTTTACTGAGCATTGCTGGAACAACACATAGTCGAGATACTCAAATTCCATCCCCCAATAATAGGTACAACCGTACTCCATCATCTCTAAAGGAGTCAAGTGGCACTGTGCTAATACTATCACTACATCCTTAGCTCTTATTACAACAACGAGCTCGATCTCTCCGCCCAGCGGTCATATGATATACCTTGAATCACATCATTAAGGTTCCTACACACCAGAATCAATCACTATGAGACATCCATAATCTCTGGAGTCTCCCACATATTAATGAATAATGACAGCTCGACCCTCTTTCAGGTGAGGCATCGTCATATACCCCATTCACTAGAGGCTAAAACTCATATACTTCGTTGCCCATTGCTCTGGTGGTTCAAATGGTTCCCGAACATAACACGCTTGTCCTTTCTGGAATGCAAAACTTATCGGAGTCGTTATTTCCTAAAATAACTTCAAGCTAAAAAATAAAACGCGTGGTCCTACAACCCACACAAGACATCTTTTCAAAAATCCTCTTACTCCAGGCCACACTGATCGGTTTGGGTATCCCTCCTATCGGACTTGGCAGCCTCGATTCTGAACACTATCATCATGGTTCCCTTAGTTCTTCTGACCCAGAGGAATGCATTATTGGACTTAATAGTCCCGACCTAGAGTCAAATCAATGAATTCCCTAATGGATTTCCACTTATGGTTTGCAATAGCCTCTTTACAGTCAGTCTTACTCTTAGACTAAATCCTTAAACTCTTTTAGCTCCGCTTAATTAGGAGCATATCATCAACCTTGTAAGATGCACCATACTGACATCATACACACAAGTCGTCCAAGCAGAATTTTCCAAGACTGTGGGCGACAACTCGAGAGTTCATTTTCTTAAGGGCTCTTTTGCCTTGTATCTATTTCATCGGGTACAAGTTCACTCCAACAGATAAATTTCTTCCTCACAATTGGCCTCTACCAGGTTCTCATGTGATGGGTTCAGAGATTTCCATTTACTTCGAAAGTGAGCCATCATTGGAGTAATTTGTGGTTAAACTATACTTAAGATCCCTCTAACTGTATAATGACACTAGGCCCGGATGTGGTGCCTGGTACCCCCACCACGTTGCCTTAATAAAAATCTTTACCCAAATTTTCACTTCTGGGTATTCATACTCTATCCTAAATGCCAAGACCTCTAGGCATTCAACTTCCATGGGTTAACATGCACAGTCACCGTTTTATCACATTTACGGTTCGTTCTCATAAAAAAATCCTCCAGACCTCCTCCCACTATCACTGCATTGGGCGGGTCTAGATTAGCATCCCCCTTTGCCGTCGCGACACTTGGAAAATGCCTACTATGCCTCAATAGCCCTTACAGCATCTACTTACAATTTCACACTTGGAGAGACCTCGACAACGGTCATCTCTTCTACGATTACCATCCTCTAACACTCCATGCCTCACGCCGAGCCCCTTCCTCCTACAGTTCTTCCAACGCCTCCGCTAGTTTTACCTCCATGTTCGACATATCATACCCAATTGAACTCGTATATACTACACTTCATCGACTAAATAGCAGGAGAACGTAAACCATGTATGTATAAGAGTACAACAATCCTAATATAGGGCTCTATATCAATCAAACGATACGCTGAAAATGTAGTAAGCCGTACAGATCCTATGGACACTAGAACCTGATGCTCTGATACCATCTGTGACACCCTGCCTAATTAAACATCGGGTGATCAGGCCTTTATTAAATTAAAACAGGTTTCTCAAATGGTTCATTCTTAGCATCACTGTAGAAAACTTTTTAATTACTAATCACCTAAGTGAAAATTAGACTGTTGCTAAAATTTTTATCTTTCTTAAACAGAAAAATCAACCATGCGGAAAAAGTAAAACAATTACCATGTACTAAAACCCAAACCAACAAAGTATAAGTACAACAGAACAAAAGTATTACCGAATAAAATATTGGCAAAAAATCCCAAACAACAATAGAGCAACTACTAGTCTGAAACTGACATCTCAGACTGATACTGGACTATAAGTCCATAAATAGTATAGTGTGAGATCCTGTATTGGATCTGAATGAGAGATATCGTCTAGTCAAAATCCTGTAAGCATCCACTGTGCTACAACTTTGAGTCCCTGGAATAGAATCACCATCCATGGTGTCCCTGTGGTTGGACACCTAAAAGTTTTTAAAAATATTTTATAGCAAGAGTTAGTACTCAAAACATATTGAAAATATTTAGCAAGCGTTTATCACAATATAAAATGCGGTTATTGATTACACATGTTAGGTTCTCGTACACTCTCTTGAGTTTACTCACTCCTCATCTATTGTGCACACCTAACGTTCTACACTTAGCTTACCTAACCATACTTCCCAAGCTAACTAACTAAGGTAATCAACTTAACTTATCTGTATCTAAGTTCTCATACCGCCCATACAATACAAATCCATTTCACTAAAATCTCGCGTATGTTGATTAACTATCAAGTAGCATTTCACCTATGTTATACTTCAAGACTTCTCATTTAGTTTCACTACTAAAATTATTACAATTCTTACCATTTCTATCTTCCCACTTTTGTAATTAAGCTTCACTACTTAAATTACTAAATTGATATTCTCTATCTAACGTTACGTTTCGTAATTAAGTTTCGCTAGTTAACTTACCAGTTTGATATGTATATTTAAATACATAATATATATCAATCTACTAATACAAAGAAGTAGAATATCATTAAGTATATATTTCACACACAATATATATTAAATATCAATCATTACTATTTTCTCCTTTTTACACACGTAAAGGACTCTTGGTTCGGAATGATTCATCGACCCCAAGTAAGAATTGGTTCAGAATGATACATTGACCCCAATTATTTATGTACACAAATTCTGGCTCGGACTCTTTCATCACGCCACCAGTTCAAAGGTTTGGTTTGGCATTTTACATCGACCCCAAGCATATAATAACCTTATGTTAGTTCGGAATACTCCATCGACCCTAACATATAATAACCCTACGTTAGTTCGGAATACTTCACCGACCCTAACGTAGTTAATTTAGGTATACATATCTCAACCTACTAGTTCATACAATTTAGTAGGTACACACCCGACCTATCAATCATACTTGTACGTAATATAGTATTCTTTTATATTAACCATAATTGTTTGCTTTACAAATTTATTTCACTTTCATATTAATTCGAGTATTCACACAATTCTAAGGGTCCTAGTTACCCCTTGTTATATCAATTAAGTAGTTACCCTTATTAACCTACTGACTCAATAAATTTAAGCTTGCTCACACTTTTCCGTAATTATATTCTTATCATCTCGAATTAGAATACGTCACAATCAAGCCTATGAACCTCCACTTTAATTCTCTCACAAAATTAAAGTCCAACACTCAATCATATACCTACTTCCATATCATTATTCCAGAAATATATTTAATCAAGGTCCCAAACACTTCCCCGATAAAATTTTAGGCATTCAAGTCTTAAAAAGAAAGATCTTACATTTTCTCGCAGCCGAAACGAATCGTAAATTTTCTGGCAGATTAAACACCCTCTAGTAAAATTTTGATTTCTCCCTCTACAGAACTCCGATTGACCTAATTCCAAGTTCAGTGGAAATCTAAGAGATATACCTTTCCATACATCTATGATTCACACTCTAATTCGAAGTACAACTCAAATCCTAAACGTTTAAAGTCACATCAAAATTCTGGCAGATTACTATGATGGCAGATCAAACACCCTGTAGTAACATGTAGATTACTCCCTCTACAGAACTCCGATTGACCTGATTCCAACTTCATTGGATAGATAAAGGGATATACCTTTCCATACATGTATGGTTCACACTCTAATTCGAAGTAAAATTCAAATGGCATACGTTTAAAATTATGTCAAAAATTCTGGCAGATTGACATCTTGTGTTCATTAATTAAACCCTAAGTCATTCAAGATTCATGTTCTTTAACCAATAACTCATAAAGATTCTATGTTAATCATCAAATATATTCAAATTTTGTTTCATCTTTACTTAGGAATTCATTCTACGTGCAATCCTACCCAAACATATGATCGATTCATACATTTAATTCAAGGTTTTTCAATAGAATCAACCAATTCTTAAAACTCCCTACACATGGGTATTATAACTTGAATTTGATTTGTAATTAACACTTGCCTTGATAGAGGGGTTCTGATTTTGTGATTTTTGTTGATGATTGATTGTTTTTCTCCTTCAATCTTCCTTCCCCACAAGTTTGTGGTGAAAGTCTCCTTTGAATCCTTCCCAATTCTTCCTTTTGCCTTGAGAATTGTTTCTCTCTTCTCTCTAATGGCTATGGTGTGTTTTTTTTTCTCTATAACCCTAGCCTCCAACTCTTATAATTTGACTTAGAGTTATTAAATTCGTAGGTCATCTCACTCCTACATTTTAAAAGACTAAAACGCCCCTGAACGGTCTCGGCTTAGCCCAAAAACGTCCCGGAACCGAACTAGTACCCTTGGGTATACTATTTTGACTATTTCGACCCTTCTGGGGTTAACCGTGACCTCTAAATTATCATTTGAGTCACTTAAAAATATATTACTCATTTTCACCCCAAAACGGCCTACACGCGTTAAGTAACTATTTATTACTCGCACTAAGTAAATATAATGAGGCAATATTAATTGGTATCTATCTCTCGATTAATACTCCATAATCACAATTTTTAATAAATCTCCTTAAATTACTTCTCTTACGTAATTTAAATTAAACCGTATATATATATATATATATATATATATATGATCTACAGGAATTTAAAACAACAACAAAATAGAAACATATGAAAAAAGAGCAAAGCAGAGTCATATTTATAAGTGGTATAACATCTTGATTAAAAGTCCAAGTAATTAAGTAGCATATAAGCCTAGTCATTAAAAAAAGGAAAAAATGACAAATGGTCCTCTTCAGTAACCTCAAGTCACCAGAAAAGAAAAAAAATGATCAATTATCATAGGAACGATATGCATATTTTAATAGTTTTTTTACTAAGATCAAGTCTAGTTCATTCAAGTGTGTTTTCTTTGTTTGTGCACTTTGATATCTAGCTTATGATTCAAAATTACTAAAGAGTAATAAGTCCGTTGTATTGATAACTACCAAGTAAAGATAACTGCAAGGAATATATTTGACAAACTATATATCATATGCTCAACTAGGATACTAACATTTATATTCACAACTTGACTTATTTATTGTTTTTCAAGTTACCAATTGAATCTGAAAGAATGAAGAAAAAATAACATTCCAACCTTAGCTTATGAATAATAGTTCCTAGTGTGGGTAAACTACGATTAATGTAACAGCTTTCTTTCAGTCTTTACCCAACTGATAGTGCCTGGGATGCATGCCCAATCCCAAAAAGATCAACGAACTTCCGTGGACATAAAGTGTGTTAACCATAAAAAGCTCCAATATAAATTACATATTCATTAAAGATTTGGTATGAAAGAAATCATTAATCCCCATACCACACTTTCTATAAGGATAGTCGACTTGTACTTCCTATAGACTCACGAGCAAACCTTCAATTGTCTATAGTTATCAACTCCTGGAGTAACTAAAAGAATTCTAAATCTAATTTAAAAAACTCTATGTATGTTGAGCTACCTTAGTAGAAAATTAATATATACTTTAAAATATTGAATATCTACTTACTAATATACCTAAACTATTGAATACCTTTTGGACTTCGACATGAGAGGTTTAATCCAACGTATGGAAGATTGAAAACTGGCGCCAAAGTGAATCTTCAACCCTAGTGTGAAAATGAATACAACCTAAAGGCTTGATTCAAAGTTTCAATATCTTCGTGCCAAACAATAAATAAACACCAAGAAAACTAATAAACTTGCCTATAATATAGATATATTTGCATAAATTTCTAATTCTATAATATAAGACTTTCGTCCTGTATTATTTACTATCATTAAGCACACACTCTATATAAATCGTACATGTCCTCCTAATCAAAATCCTAGATATGTGCGAGTGCATGCAATTATGTGCTCAACCAGAGTATAGAAAATCAATAAAAGATAAAACACATAGCAATTTTTTCTTAACATAAGTAACAATAACATAATTCATGTGCCATTATACAAATATTTGTAGTCTCGAGTAATCTTTTTTACATAGAAATGGATAAGGATATAGGTATAAAATCAAACTAATCGTTATAATAGATCTCTAAAATGTATTGATTAGGCATCATATCTAAATGACAAAATCTCTAAGACACAATCCATAATCTAGGGTTATGAATACAATGCAACTTAAACAATGTGTTGCAAAGATTGGAACAAACAATCAATGCTAAACTAAAACAAACATTAAAAAATGTGTTGCAAAGATTATAAATTTATACCTCCCATGTGTTTCTAGAGTTGTTCATAGAATTGGAGACCAAGCATGGATATAAATATTTGACCTAAATATAAGTATCTAAAAATTTAAGTAGAAATAGGGGATATATTCAGGATTATAAACTAAAAACACAATAAAAACCTTGAATATGAAACCCTAAAATAAATATAAAGATAACGACAAATACAAATACATGAATTCGAGCTCTAAAATACTGTTATGAAATCCCAGAACCACTTTTCTTGACATAAAAATGACCTAACTTAAGATTTGGAGTGGTTTCAGATGGTATCCACGTCCAATAGTGATACAAAATTTGGGGAATCCATAAAATATCATTTAAAGTACCAAGATGTGGTTCGTATAATAAACATAAAAAGCTGTTAGAAATTAAAGCCACAACACTTAAAATAGCAATGAAAGTATATATATATATATATATACACAGTACTGCTGATGTGCGGACCAGTCCACATTTGAAAAGTGCGGACCGGACATGTGTCACCTGGCGGTGAGCCTATAAATTATAGGCACACTCTCTCTCTTATATGGGCTCACCGCCAGGTGACACATGTCTGGTCCGCACTCTTAAAATGCGGACTAGTCCGCACAAGAGCAGTACTGTATATATATATATATATATATTGAACGAGTGGCCTTACACGAGTATGTTTGAAATCAAACCAATTTTCACCAAAAATTATCCAACTTTTAATGTGCACCAAACCAAGTTGTGAAAAAATAATTTTTACTTTAAACCAATTTTATCTTGATTAATCCTAAACATGCATGTAGTTATTAAAGCAAGTAAAGTAAAGTAAAGAATGCTCACAACGCAGGATGTACGAGGAAAAACCCAAGACGAAAAAAAACCTTGGATGACCCAAGCCAGACAATCACTATGAATATGGAATTACAACGAATAGACAAAAGACTCACTCAACGACTCGATCCCCACAGTTCTTGACGCTCTTCTGATCTTCAAACACTCCTCGCATAGTACCCACGCAGAAAGTCCTTCTTCCACGATACCTATCCACAACACACGCGTCCGCGTATGTCTCGGTGTCCACTAAATGACTTTGATACGTCTATGATGTCGAACAAGAAGTCCTTCTCTTTTCTTCATTGCAAAACCCATATGTTCAAGTATAGAACAAACCTTCTTCGGGCAGGAAGATCACATAAACATATATTAATGATAACTCGGATCTTTGCAAACTCTTAGGATGTGTTTAATCTTTGAAACCTTAGAAAAACATGTGCAAAACTCGTACTGGATTGAAAACAGCTTTCCAGATTGCACGCCACTTTAATTCTGACGAAACCATGCTTTAAATAGGAAAAATTAACCGCCTCGAAAAATGTATCGCTCGAATGAGATTGACCAATCATTCGCGCGACATAGCCATCTTGCTCGAACGAGCTACACTGTCGTTCGAACGACGCGCGTGTAAGTTTGAATTTTTCTTTAAAACGTTTCTTCCAAAAGAAATCCAATTAAGTCAAACTCTTTTTTGAGCTTATCAGAATAAAACGTAGTGTAAAACATTTAAAACACTTTTAAAATATTTTTCCTTATAAAATTACATCCTTATCTTTTATAAAAACAATTCCGAATCTCATTAACAATATGCATTCAAACCTGTGTGATCTCGGAATGCAATAAACTTGAAGACAAATAAGCATGCACCAATTAAACTTCAGCATGATTAATTCTTTGAAGCTTTGTCGCAACGTCTTCAATTTCTTCAATACATCATAGACCGAATGGGATCGTGAAAAAATAAAATCTCCCTATGAAAAATTAAGTCAAAACAATACAGGGACTCAATTGGAAATTTATGTCATTACAAATCTCCTCCTTTGACTATTCCGTGACAAAACTAAACTAGTGAAATACCCAAGATGGGCCATCAAGACATATGATACCTAAATCCCATCCCATAAACCCAAAGTAAAAAAATACAGGACACAGACTAGTATATCTAGCACCGACAAGCATGATCTGTCTGAATGTGATGTAGACTTGAAATTTCAAATCTCTGAAGCATACCTACACATATGAAATTGACAAACAAATACCCAGTGAAGTATGGTGGAATAAATGAAACCAATATATATATCCAAATGATACCAATTTTACAATAAATACCTATACGAATAAACTCTTAAAAATCATTTGTTAAACAATTGAGCAACAATATTATATCAATTTGTAAAATATGTAATCAAATAGTATTTAAATTAAATCTCAATAAACATGCTCAACAAATCTCCCCTACATCACATATATCTCTCCCGCCTTTTGTCTCGAATAGACAACCCGGTGAAAAGATAAACCAATCAACAAGTATCTAGCATGAAGACATACCAATTAAAAATCGCTAGATAATCATGAAACAACGAGCTAAATATGATCAAGTAATGACAAATCAGTAGCTAGTAAACAAAGGAATCACACAAAGAATATAGCAAACTAATCAGGTGTGATAAACGGAATCATATGCAAAATATCAATTTTGAAACAATATAACTTGCATATAAACCAGTCAGTCCAGAAAGCTTCCAGCAGTACCGAAAAAATATACCACAATAACCAGGGTGCTGCAAATAAAAAGACGCAAAATCCCAGACCGTCGTTCGAACGAGCCAGGGACGTCGCTCAAACGAGATGAGGACGTCGCTCGAACGAGGCTTCTCGCGACATGGAGATGTCGTTTGAACGACTTCTCGCGATAGGCAAAACTTTCCCAGATTCCCAGAAATATCATAATTTTTTACCCAGTGAAAAAATTTCTTGAAAAAAATGCCAGGAAAGGGTTGACAACAGTAAAACAGTGCTAAAACAGTAAGCTTTTTACCCAAAATGAAAAAATGCATAAAAACTAACAATGCGAGTTACATGCAAACATCTTACTTATGTGCTCAAACATGGGCATGGAATGTATGGGCGTGAAACTACAACAAATGAGTCACAATTTTAACACATCAAAAAAATCAAGAAGCTCTAATTGATAGCGATAAATCATCAAACTTTATCATAGCCATATGACAATTAAAGTGTGAGCTTAATGAACTAAACATACTACATGCACACAATTCCATATTTTTTACGATTCTACAAACAATAGCGTCAAATTGTAATGTTTCAACATTAAGATTAGTTGTGCAAACTCGTTTAATTTTCTCCAACCAAACTCCCTCATATATACATACTTTTTCAAGTTCTTTTGAGGTTTCTAGCATTCTCAACTTAGAGAAAATCTTATTGGACCTTTTCTTAGCATATTGCATTTTCTTTTCGGCTCTTTCACGACGAGTTAATTTTTAACTCTCGCAGCCCTTTCCAGTAAATCACTCATTATTTTTACCAATTTTAAATCCTCACGGTAAATGGTTATTACATGCACACTTCTCCTTAAGTTTACTTACGCATAGATGACAAGATTGAGATAAGAACGCCTCACCAAATTCAAATATGCAAGAGAAGTCAAACATCCATATAAACTCGTGCATGTGTACAATGTTAGCATATATACAAAGTCGAATCAAAATGCATATCAACTTCGAAACAACCCCATGTGAACAATGGTTAAGATCATTCTAAGTATCGATAATAATGACCAAATGTCCTAGTCACGTGGATATGAAACGATGGGGGTTCAAGCACACTAATATGCCACATCAAACATGTAAACTCAAAAATAAAAAACCGAAAATCTTTTTAGCTTTTCAAATATATTTTGACTAAAATAAAAGCAAAATCTTTATGGTTTTTCAAAAGTTTTCTCAAAAACAAAATCTTTTTGTATTTTTTTCAATAGGACTCAAACAAATGAAAAACTATAATACAAAATGATACACAAGTCATTATACTAGTAATGTATATATCATGAAGAAAACTAGCATATGACAAACAAGGCAACATTATCATCCTTTAGATTTAGCATGGGAAGAATCAAGTGCGCCCAAACGAGAATCATGAAGTTTTATTCCTAAAGCCACTAAATCCGATTTCCTAACCCAAGTAGGTGTAAAACGACGCATGGGGGTTTGGGGAACTGGGGCAACTTTATTCCTAAACTTCTTCGGATCTTGTCTAAGGTCGTAACAATAACGCCAAAGGTGACCTTTCTTACCATAAAACGTGCAAGTGTAGCGATGGTGGGAATGATTACCTATATGTGGACCTTTTCTAACATTCCTAGTGTTTCTCACATGTGCGGGGGGAATGGGAACAATTCTCTCATCAAAACCTATACCACCCCTATCTCCCTTAATTTGGACGATGACTAAGATCTTATCTAACTTCTCCTACCTAGCCTCCAAATCAAACTTGACTCTAGAAGAGTCTTTCAAATTTACTTCCAACTCACTAATCCTAGATTATAGCAACCGCCTAGAATCCTCAAACTCCAAAATCTCCTTTTTCAAGGCCTCCATCAAACCCCTAAGATTGTCTCTCTCTTTCTCCACAAACTCAAGTTTCTCCCTAAACTTATTCTCTCGTGCCCTAAGATCCTCAATCAACGCATCATTATTTTCTATGGCATACTCATTCAAGTGCATTTGCCTTTTTCACTTTCACTGTCTCGGTATACAACTCATTAAATGCAACTTGCAACTCTTTCACATCTACTTCCTCCTCTTCACTCTCTTCTCCCTCACTAACATGGGATTCACTCAAAACCTCCTCGAAAGTGTCATTCACATGAGAATCATCGTCGCTCAATGACATGCCATAATTGCAACAAAGTTAAGCTCAATGGGGGAACTCTCTCCCTCTTACGGATCACTATCACTTAAGCCGGCACTATATACAATGGGTTGCTTTCCCTCTTTCTTAAGTCTAGTGGGACACTCCTTAACTTTGTGACTGTACCCCTCACACCCAAAACACTTATCCGGATCATCTCTCTTAGGCTTCTCAAACTTATCCTTAGAGGTGGGATCAACTTTGTTGTTCTTGAATTTTTCAAACTTCTTGGCATATTTCGATAGCTTTTGAAATTTAATAAATTTTTTAAATTTCATTGCCAACAAAGCAACATCCTCAAAATCAGAATCAGAATCGGAATTCGAAACTTTAATTTCCTCCGTTCGGGTTTTCAAAGCAATACCCTTTTCTTTCTCAGTCACTTACTTGGAGGTAATCATGTTGATTTCATAGGTTTGTAAGTCACCTACAATCTTTTCTAGTTTCGTCGACTCTAACTTACCCAAGGACTTTAAAATAGTCACTTACGGATCAAACCTACTAGGCAACGACCTAAGAATTTTCTTAATGACACGTTTGTCGGGAATTTTCTCACCTAGGTTAAACGATGAGTTGACAAAATTGGACAACCTAACATAAAACTCATCAAAAGTCTCACTCTCTAACATCCTAATGGTCTCAAACTGTGTAGTAAGATTTTGAAGTTTCGACGCCCTAACCGTGTTAGTGCCCTTGTGAGTGAGTGAGAAAATACCCCAAGCCTCTTTTGATGTTTCACAAGTCATAATTCTATTATATTCTTCCGGTGTGACATGCGAAGAAATAACGTGCGAACCCTTGAATTATATTGTGAAAGTCTATGTTCAGTTTCGGTCCATGACTCGACAGGCTTTAAATTAGTGACCTCACCTAAAATAGTGACAGGGGGTGTTCAACCTTTCTCAACTGCTAGCCACACACGCTCATCAATATATTTGAATGCACTTTTCATTCTCATATTCCAATAAGTGTAATTAGTGCCATAAAAAATAGGAGTTCGAAAAAATTTGTTAATTCCAGAATTCATCTTTGAAAACACACGGGATCACAAAATAAATAAATTATGTTTTCTAGCTCTGATACCAATTTGACGACGTGAGAAGTCAAATTGTATAAAAAAAAATCCTTGAAAAATCAAGATCACGCGATAAATTAGCGTAACCCGCTCTGATACCAATTTGAAAGAGTGGCCTTACACGAGTGTGTTTCAAATCAAACCAATTTTCACAAAAAATTATCCAACTTTTAATGTGCACCAAACCAAGTTGTGAAAAACCAATTTTTATTTTAAACCAATTTTATCTTGATTAATCCTAAGCATGCATCTAGTGATTAAAGCAATTAAAGTAAATTAAAGAATACTCACAACGCAGGATGTGCAAGGAAAAACACAAGACGTAAAAAAACCTCGGATGGCCCAAGCTAGACAATCACTATGAATATGGAATTACAACGAACAGACAAAAGACTCACTCAACGACTCGATCCCCACGGGTCTTGAAGCTCTTCTGATCTTTAACCACTCCTCTCACAGTGCCCACGCAGAAAGTCCTTCTTCCACGATACCTGTCCACAACACACGCGTCCATGTATGTCTCGATGTTCACCGAATGGCTTTGATATGTCTACGATGTCGAACAAGAAGTCCTTCTCTTTTTTTCACTGCAAAACCCAGATGTTTAAGTATAAAATAAACCTTCTTGGTGCAGCAAGATCACATAAACATATAGTAATGATAACTTGTATCTTTGCTAACTCTAAGGATGTGTTTAAGCTTTGAAACCTTAGAAAAACATGTGCAAAACTCGTAATGGATTGAAAACTGTTTTCCAGATTGCACGCCACTTTAATTTTGACGAAACCATGTTTGAAATAGGAAACATTAACTGCCTCGAAAAATGTGTCGCTCAAACGAGATTGACCAATCGTTCGTGAGACATATCCATCTCGCTCGAACGAGCTACATTGTCATTCGAACGACGCGCGTGTAAGTTTGACTTTTTCTTTAAAATGTTTCTTCCAAAAGAGATCCAATTAAGTCAAACTCTTTTTCGAGATTATCAGAATAAAACGTAGTGTAAAACATTTAAAACACTTTTAAAATATTCTAAAATATTTTTCCTTAAAAAATTACATCCTTATCTTTTATAAAAATAATTTCGAATCTCATTAACAATATGCATTCATACCGGTGTGATCTGGGAATGCAATAAACTTGAAGACGAATAAACATGCACCAATTAAACTTCAGCATGATTAATTCTTTAAAGCTTTTTCGCAACGTCTTCAATTTCTTCAATACGTCATAGATCGAGTGGGATCGTGACAAAATAAAATCTCCCTATGACGTATTACAAAAACAGTTTTGTTCACGGAATTAAGCCAAAATATACTGGGTCTCAATTGGAAATTTATGTCCTTATAAATATATATTGGCAAAGAATATTTTCAAGATACAAATGTATTTTTTTCAGTGTGAAATCACTTAATACCAAAGGAATAATAAGTTAGAGATTTTATGAATTTAGCTATTGAACAAAGAAAACTTATTGATAATACAATAAAATGATCAATTAAGATAAGACTCAAAAGAGTTTATCAAGATTAGCTTAGTGCTTTATAATTGACATGATTTAATGAATGTAGTTGGAAATTAAAATTGATTGCCTTCCTATAGAACACTCACATAGATACAAAAGTATCAAATGCTTGAAGCAAGTATTTAGATTAACGTCCTCCTTAAGAGATAAAATATTCTAAAAGTGAGTGATAAATATGAGCATATACACGGAACAAGCGCTTTAATATTGATTTCACAACATCCCTGGAGTTGGGAGGAAATAGTGCACATGAAAAATGTTAAAATAACATTACAGGAGCTGAAAATATAATGATAAAATGGAACTAAATGGTTTCATTCCAGTGAATACTTCTTTGATGAAAGGAAGTGGTATAAATTAAACACCATTTATTACCAAGCCTTTGAGGAAATAGGGACTCACTATGCAACTGAGATATTTTGGGGCTGAAACTTCAATAGGTTTCTTGATTTGTACACCATCCGCCCATGTATACTCATAACTGTAAGATTTTATCGGCATGAAGTTAAGAACTCTATATTAAATATACATTGTACTCCTAAGTTTTATATCACCATTGACATTGATAATACCACATATTACTATATCAAAAATTTTGAAACACTATTTTTAACCAAAAAAAGTGAGATGGAGATAGATATAATAAAAATTATATTAACAGAAGAAATTTAATTTAATAAGAATATCAATAATTTTTTTAAAGTAGATGTTTGAAACCCTTATTTCAGGGTAGCCATATAAACCGTGGATGAGACACAATCAACAAGGTATAAAACATGTATATTTAGAAACCCCAATTATTATATGTTTGTACAACATTTGAAATTAGTGGAACCATATGTATTCACAACTATTGTGGTTCCAAATGGAACCCAAAACATATAATAGTAAGGATTTATAAAAATATCAAATGTTTAACAATAATGGAAATGCAATAATAACAATTCATCAATAATAATAATAGTCCATCCATTTGCAGAATAAGCACACCTAACTTCTATGTCAATGTTTAATAACAAAGATGAAATGCAATGACGATTAAATCGTCCCAAATATCTTTAAAATAAAATTTCCAAAACAAAATATATATGAGGAAAACAAAATATTATAGCTTTAAGGTTAATCGAAGATTAAAAAACACATAACAATGGGAAGTCTAAAAACTTAGGCAAAAGTAAAACAATACAAACACAAAAATTGAGGACAATCGTAAAACAATCAACAGTATATATACACTTACAAATTCAGTACCCAAATCAAACAACAAATTAGTACTAAATAACCGAAAAACCTAAAACAAATAACAATAAAAAGAATGAAAATCGAAAAAAAAAGAACGAAAGTGAGTTATATCTTTGAAAAGAGCTCTTTAGTCATGGAAATCATTTTTAGATGATTTTATAATGAGCTATGTCTTGGTATTAAGGCTATTTTAAAGTCATGTTATGACTTTTTTTGTTTATAAAACCTCAATGTCTCACCCATCCAACGTTGCTACCCCTATTGTAGCAACCATAGAGATAGAATCCCCTGTTTTAACATCATCGCATTCTATAGTGGGGAGTCCTCACCCAGGGTTGCTTAGCTGAGATGACTCTGTACTTAAAAAAAGACTATTAAGAAAATATGGCCAGAGACCTCTCGAAGGACCTTCTACAGAGACGACACGATGGACCTCCCACAGATGTCAAGGCTATTCGAAAGATAACATTTGCAACAAGAAGTATGATGTACTCAGCTATTTATTTACACTTATAAACGTTCACTTTGTAATATGGGCAATGACGTTCGGTACCCTCGGGGGACCATGCCTGGAAGGGCATGAGAGATCTTACATGCTCTATTGAATGACCACCTTTTGGGAACCTCTTAGGTATTTGGTTTGGTGGATTGAGAGCAAGGCAATGTTGGAAAAGCAATAGACAACCCTCTGGGTACACTTAGGCAAAAACTTTGTTTAGTACAAACAGTCTCTTGAACCACCATAGTCAATGGGGAACCTCCTCGAGGGATCCAAATCTCATATAATCGTCTGGATATGATTCCCATCCAACAAACAATATACCTAGTGCTCGAGCTACTTCCAGTAGGACAACCTCAACTTGACGAATTATCACTTTGATTGATGTGACCACACATTTGGTGTAGGTCACTATTAACACACTTAGTGATGTTATGGCATCTGACATTTAAGAGATCGAAATAGTAGCACTCAAGTGGGTTTATCCTTAGGATGGCAGTAGGCTCATTGGATGAATTTGTCCCGTCCAGTTATTATAAGATAAACTTGTGTGCTGGCACATCACATCCCCATTATTGTCGCCATGCTTTTTAAGATTGGGGCTTACTGTAATGACAAAAAGTTAAGACTGAGGGAGTTCTCAAAATTCGTGACAGAAAAGGCTTATACTTGGTACTCCAAGTTGGTGCCAGGTAGTGTGGCCTCTTAGGAGGAATTGCACATGTTGTTTATGCAAAAGTTATTTTTGGCCGAATATAAGTTTACCCTTACGCAACTGGCTCGCGAGAAACAAAAGTCGGGGGAGGATGTTTTTTCCTACATTAGAAGATTTCACAAACGCTTTCTAGATGTGAGAGAGGAAATACGAGAAGATAAACTTTTTACAAGTTTGTGCTGAAGGGATACCGCCCGAGTTTAATTGCCACTTGATCAATGAGACACGCGAAGGCACATTTGCTACATTTTTAAAGGCAACAAGGAATATTTCTCTAGTGGTAAAGCTTGCACCACCTCCACCTCCTTTGGCAAGTTTGTTGTTATGGCCATCAGCTAACTTCGGGAGGGGAGTACCCCTGAAGGTAAATTATTTCGATGATGAAGGAAGAGGGAAAGGAAGTGGGGGATAAGGAAGAAGATACAGGGGAAATAAGAGGAGATTCAAAGGGGAAGATGACCCTATCGAGCTACCATGCATAGTGTAATAAACATTAAACATCTATGACCTCATGGTGCACGATAAACTTTGCAGACTACTTAACGGTAGTACGATGTAGGTATCTCGAGAAACAGAGAGAAGCCAATTTTTGAGTGCTACACAATAAAGTGAACCACCCAATTAGGGTATGTTTTTCATTAAGGAGGTTGATTGACCATCACATGAAGAAAGGGGATATTAAACTGCCCCAAGGTAAAGTGAATGATGACCTTCTACCAGCTCACGGGGCACACATGGATAGTGCCTTTGATGAAGAAGATGATAAAATATTGAGGAAATGTTAGCTCCATGAGGAAGACTTTGAAGAATCTTCGGAAGAGTGTACCTTCGAACTGGCTCAGTTGCAGTTGGAAGATGACACATACGAAGAAGAAGAATCTGATGATGACGAAAATCTCATCAAGAGCTTGAGCAAACAGCTTGAGGCCTACTCTCTAGTGGCAGTGGTGTTATGATAGCCTTTGATGAGGCTGCCTATAGAGATGTGGAAGAAGTGTATAAACTTGAGGAGGATCAAAATGATCCTTGGATTGAATGTGCAATAGTAGCACACTCATAAAAGTTTGGTTGGTTCTTCGAACAAGTTGGGATCCCCGAGCACTCACGATTGGAGGTCATGTGAGCCATCTTAGAGATTGCTAATAAGAATATGGCTACGCACTTAAAATGGAACGGGCCTATAGCCAAGATTGTAAGGAGGTACCTCTCTAAGGTTACATTTTTAGAGGCCGACAGATCAATCAGGTACCCTCACAATAGGCTTCTTTATGACACAACAATTGTAAATAATTGTGTTTTCACTCGTGTTTTATTGGATGGTGGGGCATCCATCAATATAATACACGTTGGGTCCTTGTATGCTATAGACCTATTTAAAGGTTAGTACAACATTCGTTATCAATCTCGGGTATGACAACCAATCGTCCAAATCCATGGGGTATGTTAATGTGGGCATTACAATGGGGAATATTACGTCTCATATAAAGTTCCACGTTATAGACTACAAACCATCGTATCAAATATTAGTGGGAAGAGTGTGGATGCATAAACACGGGTTGGTGCCTTCTACCTATCATCAATGTGCCAAAATAAATGTAAAAGGCAAGGAGGTGGTGATTCGAGCATCCAAAAAGTCGTTCATAAAAGAGGAAGCACACTTGGTAGATGCTGCCTTCAATACCGAGCTGGCAGAAGAGGCTACGGTGGTTATAAGGTACACTAGAGGCACTAGGATCTCAAGCAGTCAAGAGAGAGTGCACGCACCAGCTCGACTAGTGGTAATTTATGAGGAAGAACACAAGCAATAGACAATAAGGCCTCCCAATTTATTGAGGCAGTTGCATAATCGAATGACACCAAGTATTGATCCAACAGAACACCAGGTCCAGTGCCAGAGTGTACTCAACAAACATTTTGTGAGGGAGTTAGAAGAAAATTGTCGCAAAAGGTCTCATAGGGAGGAAAACCCCCAGCAATGTAAAAGAGTAATCTTGCCTAGTGGCAGAATTATATACAGATTATGAAGGTATGAGCGGGAAGTTGAAGGATTGGATGATGAAGCTAACCCGATCTACGAATGTTTCTTAGTGCACAACCGAGGATAATATTTGGTGATTGATAACTCGAGCATCCAGGAGTTTATGGAAGAAGTAGAAGAAGAGCCCGAATACATGAAAGATAGACCCAGGCCACAAATCCAAGAGTTAGAAAAAAATAGATCTAGGTA
Source organism: Sambucus nigra (assembly GCA_949130495.1). NCBI lineage: Eukaryota > Viridiplantae > Streptophyta > Magnoliopsida > Dipsacales > Adoxaceae > Sambucus > Sambucus nigra. The sequence continues at coordinate 271,021,002 of OX422219.1, read as the reverse complement.
AGGATGGTGATGACCCTAACCCTATTTTTATCTCGAAGGACCTTGAAGGGGCATCGCGAAAGGGTTTGATTAAGTTATAATACAAGATTTTAGGGATGTCTTCACATGGAAGTACATCTATATGCTTGGGGTTGATAAGGAAGTGAGCTACCACAAGCTGAATGTTTTACCCTGAGCCATCCCAGTGAAGTAGGCTACTCGAACATACAAAGCAGAGTTAGATTTAAAGATCAAGGAAGAAGCTCAAAGGGTGATCGTAGTCAGTTTAATTGTCCCTATTCAACATACCATTTGGTTGTCTAGCATTGTGACAGTAGGAAAGAAAGACAAGAGCCAGATCAGGATCTGTGTGGACTTTCGGGACCTGAACCGTGCATGCCCAAAAGATGAATTTTCGTTGCCTTTTATAGATAGTTTGATAAATAAAACTGCGGGGCACTAGATATACAACTTTATAAATGGTTATGTGAGGTATAACCAGATCAAGATAGATCCAAATGACGCTGAGAAGACTGCTTTTGAACACCTTTGGGTAATTTCATGTACACGATCATGCCTTTCGATTTAAAAAATGCGGGAGCCACTTATGAGAGGACCATGATGGCCATATTCTATGAACTCTGTCACAAGATCGTGGAATTTTATATTGATGACATGGTGAATAAATCTAGGGAGGAGGCTACTCACTTGGAAGATTTTAGGAGAGTGTTCACCCGATATTGAAAGTACAAGCTGAAAATGAATCCCCTTAAATGTGCATTCGAGGTGACACGCGGGAATTTCCTCAGGTTTGTGGTGAATATGCAAGGAGTTCAGATGGATCTTGGAAAGTAGTGAGCCATCCTTGACATGACAATGCCAAAGTCATCAAGGGAGTTGAAGAGCTTCCTCGAAAAAGTCTCCTATATGAGGCGGTTTGTGCTCGGACTTGCTAAGGTGACCCATCCACTGATGGAGTTATTGAAAAAAGGGTCCAAGTTCGCATGGGAGTAGATGCACCAAGAGTCCATGGAAAAACTAAAAATGCTCCTCATGTCTCCTTAAAAGATGATCCCTCTGAAGGCATGTATTGTTTTACATCTGTATCTTACATTTACTGAACGATCTATTGGGGTACTATTAGCCCAAGAGACGGATGGTATAGAGAAGCCTATCTATTACTTGAGCCGAATTATACATGGGCCAAAGGCCAGATATACTAGCATTGAGAGGCATTATTTAGCCCTTGTATTTTTATCACAAATACTTAGGCATTATATGATGTCATTTACAGTACACATTGTAACTAAATGTGATCCTATAAAGTTTTTGCTTGTTGGAATTGTACTAATAGGCAGGGCAACCAGATGGTTTCTAATCCTTACGTTGTATGACCTCAAATGCATAGTCCCTTGAGCTATCAAAAGTCAATATTACGTAGATCTCTTAGCCATTTTTCCTTATAGGACACTCGAGCCACCTATAGAAGAACTATCGGGCGATGATCTCTAGGTTAAATTTTTATCAATCAGCCTGGATGAATGGAGCATGGAATTTGATGGATCTTTGATTGAAAATAAGGTACGAGCATGTGTGATTTTGAGAAATAATGGGTAAGAAGTTCGACTATCTTTTAAGTTGGACTTTAGATGCTCGAACAACAAATCTAAGTGCGAGGCACTTGTGTTAGAACTACTTGAAGCTCTTCAAAGGGGCATACACGTGCTCACGATAAAGGGGGACTCAAACTTAGTGGTTAAACAAGTGATTGGAGAATTTTATCTGAAGCACACGAGTTTGGCACCCTACCGAACAATCATGTAAAGGTTACTTGGGCAAATCGAAGTGGTAAAGATCAAAAGGCACACATAAACGATGAATAGCATACTAAATCTTATACTATAATTGCCCAAAAGATTTCTTTCGATGGCGAGTCAATGGTGGTTTAAATTAGTAAGAGGACAACTCCCTTAATAATTCTCGATATGCTACCCATCGATGACAGTAACAATTAGAGAGGCAAAATAAGGAAGTAACTGGAAATAGGGGTAGGCTCACTGAGTTTGGTTGACCTCGTGCAGTATTTCATTACTAGGGGCAACTTGTACTACAAAAATATAAGGGGTTAGCTATCCTGATGTGTGGATCCCAGGGAGGCTAAGAGAAGACTAATAAAAGTCCACTAAGACAGCTGTGAAACCACCGAGATCCCTTTATATAGAAGGGTCTAGTGAACAGGTCACTTCAAGCCTTCAGTAAGGCAGGATATTGCGATATTACAGAGGGATTGTGGGAAATGTCAGTTATTTTACCAAGCAGTAGCGTGCAACTTTATTGATCAACCTCAAGCTTGGAGGCACACGTACATAGACATGCTGATAGACGAAGTGATGTCGATAGATAAAGATGATGCCACAAGACTAAAGAGGCGAGTGCCTAGATATTATGTCAAAGAAGGATAGTTTTAACTAAATGGCTATCATGACAGGCCTCTGAGGTGCATTAGGGGGGAAAAGTCGAAGAAGTACTGAAGCAGGCCCACGAGCCAGGTCACATTGGAGGGGCCAAACTTTATGACCAACTTATGACTTTGGGATAATTTTTACTTATAATGGAAAAGGACACTGTGGAGTTTGTTCGTAAGTGCAAGGCTTTCCAGCTGCACGAGAATATGATTCATGACCATCAATGGACTTGTATTCCCTCTTCACTACCTTCTCATTCCACACATGGGCGTTCAACCTAGTAGGGGCAATAAATCCCTCCTTGTGAGGAAAGATATGGATACTTGTTTCCATCGAATGTTTATGAAGTGGGAAGAGGCCATACCACTAAAAAGAGCCACAATGGCGGTAGTTGCTCGATTCATAAAGGAGTACATTATTTTCCATTTTAGTATCCCGAAGGTCTTCCTCTCAGATAATGGCACCCCTCTTATAAATATGAAGTAAGTTTGATCACAGATAAATATTCCATCATCCACCACAAGTCAACTGTGGCATACCTAAACTGCAACGGGAAAACAGAAGATACCAACAAGACTTTGGTAAATATCATGTCAAAGATGCTAGAAGATTTTCCAGGAACGTGGGATTATAAGATACCTGAGGTTTTGTGGACTTACCGAATGACTAAGAGAAAACCTACATGATATACCCCATTCTCTTTAGTTTTTGGTGCCGAGGCAATTTTACTAGTAGAAATCGAGGTACCTTCTTCCCGTTATAATTTAAGAAGTTCCAAGATTCCCCACAACCGTGACGTGTAACTCAAGGAGCTATAGGAACATAAAAATAATGCAGCGCGACACTTTGAAATGTATAAAAAACAGTTGTCTAGATATTATAATCAGATGGTGAGGCCAAAGAAGTTCAAAGAGGGAGACTTAGTCCTAAAAGCTTGCACGAGGCAAGTCAGGGGACTTTCATTACCCAAGTTTGAAGCAAATTGGGAGGGCCCATATATTGTTCGAACAATTCATGAATCAGGCTACTATGAGATATCGAAGGTGGATGACAATGTCACTTTTAAATTAAATAATAAATGGCTCAAATTTACTATGTTTAACAATATTTGTCAGTTTACACTCAACAAACCACTTTGTTTGGTTAAGTTTTTATTTGCACCAGCTCGGGAGAGTGTTCCCTACAGTGCCGAGTTACATATTTACATAGTTATATAAAGACATTTTGTTTTTAAAAGTTATAGCCCAATTCTTTTTTTGTTTTCTCTTTTGTTACACAGTATAACATATGTTGTATAATCGTGTCATCACATTCATCATTAGTCTAAACAGAAAAGAGGGGAAACCAAATACATAGCAATGTGTTTAATAGATAGAATTGCTGAATTACATCCAATAAATGGTCCAAAGAAACAAAAGGGGGAAATTATAAAGAGCAGTTAGTCGATAGGAGCATCCACAATGAACCATAAATTGGCTGAGCCAAGCAGACAGTGATAATGTTGAAGCAGTATATGTTCGAGAGTGCTCTAATCATTTGCCAAATCATCCAGATCCTTCTGATGGCGATATCTCCTTTGTTGAATATCATCTACCTTGGCCTTTGCTTTGGTAACAACCTTCTAGGTAGCCTCAAGGTCTTCCTTAGACTTAATAAGTTCAGCCTCCAAGCTCACCAACTCTTCAGAATCGGTCACTTACGCACGATGAAAGGCTTGTCGATGAGAATAAAAAGTAGGCAGATTAACTTTCTTAAGATCGCGAAGGAGCTAGACCAACCAAAATAAGGAGAACCCATCACTAATAAGGATAACCCACCACTGATAAGAAGATTGATTTTTCTTACAAAACCTTGATGGCATTAGAACTCAGAGATTCCACAGGAGCGTTGAAAACCTCACCCAATACAGTTGCAAGGCCGAGTATCCTACAAGGCATCATTATGGGAAGTGGCTGGATGCTGCGAGGAGCAAAGGTGGATGGGAAATGATCCAAAAGCTTATCTATCATTTCACAGGGATCAGCAACCAATATGTGGGGGAAATCACACAAGTTTTGTCTCACAACTACCTCAGGAAATGGCTTGTGAGTATGAATGCTGAAGACACTATCACTTGCAGAAGGACGTTGGGTGTTTGAAGCACTGTTACCTTCTTGTAGCCTCGAAGCACCTGGTTGGGTTACCTTGCTAACAGTTGGGGCCAAGGGTGTGTTTGCAAACTAGGAGCCTCACCCATCACAACTGACTCAACTATAGGCCATATTTACGTAATCTCTTGTGGAACACCCTTAGACTCTGTCTCACAAACAACCGGCTGATCAACTTCAACGTGAAATATAAGTTATCTAGTTAGAGAAATATACAAGCTCTTTATGAGAAATTAAAGTCCTATACTACTAGGCGCGCACGACCCTCACTTATGGGAGATTAAAGTCCCATGCTACTAGGTGCGCACGACCCTCATTTATGGGAGATTTAAAGTCTTATACTACTAGGCACGCACGACCCTCTCTTAGGGGAGATTTAAATTCCTATACTTTTAGGCACGCCTGACCATCGCTTATGGGAGATTAAAGTCCTATATTACTAGGCACCAAAGTCCTATACTACTAGGCACGCCTGACCCTCACTTATGGGAGATTTAAAGTCCTATACTACTAGGCATGCTTGACCCTCGTTTATGGGAGATTTAAAGTCCTACACTACTAGGCAATTCCAATAATGTTTAATACATGAGTTATTGTCTAAAAAAGGGTTATGTCACACATACTCAATAATGAATGTGATTGGAGCAGAATGATGGGGAATAACATGAAAATCGAAGTGTTGTGATTTATTAGCAAACTTTCTGGTGGCCATCTACACCACATCCCCTTCTTCATGAGAGCCTCCTTGAACCACCAAAGGATGCTACTCCACCTAAACAACAGGAGCACCCCCGAGGGTAGCAGCACCTTCTACTTGACCACCAGAAGCAACGACCTCGTTTCCCTCGGGGTTGAGGATTAAGGGACCAAAAAGAGTGACTAATTCTTGGTAATTTATGGGAGGAGGCACCACAAGGACAGTCTATTCGGGCAACCCGGCTTGCAAAGAAAGAATTAAAATCAGAGCCAAGAGTAAAGAGAAAAGACGAAAAAGCTAGAATGAGTTCAGGTGTTACCATCACAGAAGGTACAACCACAAGGGACTTCCTAACACTGGATTCCAAAACATCTTCTTTAGATACACCCTCCTTAAGCGTAGCCTGGTTACGCAAGAAGGTAGGGTTTGGTTAATAGCCACTATTGGACTGAATAAAATAAAGGTTAATATCTTCCTCTAGGGGGAAAGTTATGGTTACCTTCGAGGTTATTGGGGAAACTATAACCTTTGGAAAAATGTCTTCAGAAGTGGGAAAAACTTCGATTGTCTCCAAATCCACTAGAAGGCCCTCCAAATTATCATCCTCTCGAACATCCTCGTGGGGATCACCTTGGGCACTAACCCGAAGTTAAAGGACAAGAGTCAATATCATAAGAATAAATTAGAGAAGTTACATATAAAATAGGAGTAGCCATACTTCCTCTTCAACAAGGGTATCCTCTAAGAGAGTGTAGTCCCGTGAAGGTGAAGAAGGCTTTGAAGGAGAAACCATCTGCTACAGCTTGCATCTTTGGATGAGATTGGAATCATCTTCTGCAGACTCCTCTTCCATATCATCCTCAACTTGCTTCTCTCCATATTTTTCTTTCTCTCGCTTTTCTTTTTCCTCTCATCCTTCTCCCTCATCCACTTTTCTTCTTCAGACTGTTCATCTACACTTATATCCTCAGTAACTTCTTCGAAAACAACTTTAATTGGGCTGGTTAACCCGACGGTGGACCTGTTGTGTTTCTTACTTCCCTCAAAAGTAGGAGGAGAGTAAATAAATCCACTCTCATCCATATGAGCAGACATAACAACCCTATACATTGGCAAAAAGAAGTCCCAAGTTCGCTAAAGGTCAATCCATATTTGATCCACTTGCTTGGCCAATTCCAAGTCAGAAAACACAATGGGAGAGGCAAATTGGGCCACAACAAGAGAAATCACTTGGCTAGTCTTAAGCTTCTTCAAATGAGCCTTTCTGGTAGCTCTAACATCTTCCCCAATTAAGGCAGTGTGAGGAGTATCCCCTCTTTAACTGATCTCGAGGTACCAGGGGCAGCAGTAGACCCCTCACCCAGACTTGACATTTAAATACCTTTCTTCTTCTTCTTCTTCTTCTTCTTCTTCTTCTTCTTCTTCTTCTTCTTCTTCTTCTTCTTCTTCTTCTTCTTCTTCTTCTTCTTCTACTATGGCCTATTCCAAAGGGGCCAAAGGAGGCATCTCAAAAGGGGCCAAAGGAGGCATCTCTAAAGGGGTGGAATCATTAATAGTACTGAAAGGGAACAAAGAACTAGAGGTAAAACAACTTCTCAGCCTTAGCTCTGTAGGGGGAATCTCTCAATGTCAGGATAACTGGGTTCTTTGAGGATGTTGATATAAAATTTGAATAGTTGATTCTACCAAAATACAGACAAATACATGACCGACATGCCTCCTTGATCTTTCTTACTTGGGATAATGGGGTTAGTAGTATAGATGGAGCAAAGGTTGACAATAATTGAGGTTAGAAAATTTCTACATGCAAAGGAAAAATTGACGGGCTTCTCGTGCATAAAGTGAATGATAATGGGATTATCCTGATCATACCCGAATTTCATGGCCACACGGTTGGGACAATAGATGGAGAAATTGGAGGTCCACTTAGTATATGAGGGCAAATATGAGGGAACCAGAAGCAAAGGAACATTGTTCGCATGGAAGTTTCTGGCCACTGACTCCTCAATAGGGCAATATGACGCTCTTCCTCCGCGAAGAAATTATTGGTGAAGAATTGATCAACACCCACATAGGGACGATAAACAAACTTGTCAACTTTGTCGATCAAAGAGATAAAGGGTTTATTTGAACTCTTATGATTTCAACAGTAGATCCAGGGAACCTTAATGACTCGAGAGGGGGGTAACTACCAGGTGGAGAATACTCGAGAAAGTGGGCATACAGGAAAGCTTTCAAAAGTACACGGTTGGCATAATTCAAAACATTAAACCTACCGATGCTTCTAGGAGAGTCCACCTGAACACGATCCAACCATTTATATAGGGAACCCAAGGTAATCGTCGCCAAGAGGAGATTAATGCCTTAAGCCATATGAACTACCATATTGATCAAGTCCTTCCTAGGACAATCTTGGGGCTTGCTAGAAAAAAATATCTTGGAAAGGACGACCCATATATAACCCGCCAATTTAATTTTTGAACCATAACCCTTGTCAGTGGGGGGAGTCTCGAACACTTATTTCCCTTTTGGGTTCTTCTTAGCCGTGTCGTGAGCCTTAATAACCATTCTATCCGCAATAAGGTAAAATTAATGGATTACATCTGAATACATTCACTTGTTGTTAGTTACCATCCAGTCCTTCACCACTGCCTCCAACTTTGTTCGGGTGGCCTTTTTAGCACTAGAAGTGACCTCCTCAGAGAAAGTGTCGAAGCCAGCCGCCTATAGGTCCAGGAGCTTACAAACATCATCAAGGGTAATGGTAAACTCACCCCAAGTAGCAAAAATGTATGAGTCTAGTTATTCCATCGGGAAGCAAGAAGTTGGAGAGTGTTATTATTCTTGATAAGGGTGAGATCACCCAACCAATAGGTGGAGGATAAACTGACCATGGCCAACTATACAGAGAACTTGGCGTGAATATAATTTGTCTATGGGCCCAAACCCTTGGAAGCACCCGAGGTGGACTCAAACTCCACCTTAGACAAAGGATAGTCACCTCGATTAATCCCAAAACGGGGCACATTTTCACTAGGGATGTATGCGAAGTCATCCTCAACATCGCTTTCATCCAATAATAGGTTCACCGGCTCCATCGGAACGACATCCCCAGGAAAATGTTCAGCCACAGTCCAAAAATGGTCGGGCTTACCAACGTAAGGTGCACGACTATAGTGGGCCCATCGATTTTAACAGGCTTGAGTACGAGGAGAAACGCCCTTGGTGGAGGGAGTCCTTATTACTACAAGTGTCGTGAATAAAGATGAAGAAAATAGAAAATAACAAACATCTTGCTTGAAAAAAGAAGACAAGCAGAAACACTAAACTCTCTCTCACCCAGAAGAATGCAAATAACATTGAACCCAGAGGTAAGAGTTTGGAAGTGACAAGTACACCTTTTAAAGGGGCAACAAAAAATATAAAAGATGGCAGATTAATGATGCCTCAGGAAACGTGGCAACGGTTGAAGTACCTCGCGTGGCCTACACGCGCGTGTAGGGGCACGAATTCAAAAACTATAATGATGACAACCCAAGAGGTAACGCCTAAAAATACCCACGTGGGAGAATGCGTTAGCCCTAAGCCGCCATGTGTAAAAGGCAGAGAAAAAAATGTCAATCCCATTAAATGTGCTATGGGCAGAGTCATAATGGGTCACGCCAAGGTTTTTTTTTTAGCCTTGGGATATGAAGCGCTTTGGGGGAAGTTTGATTTTTTTTCATTCCCCAAGGAAGCTGTCACACGTAATCATGAGGTCGCACCAATGACTAGTGCCATCAGACAAGGTCACATGGAAGTAAAACACGAAGTAGCTCACAAGAAAGACTAAATAAGTCCTTCGCTCACACTTCTCTATACTGACTAAATGAATTAATACCTATCACGATGTGTTTATTTGCCTATGGAAAGTAGTCTTTCTTTACACAATGGTTCGAGGGACATCTAAAGATTCGTATAAATATTTCTTAATGCAATAATTAGATATCTCTACGAAGAGGCAAATGTAGGGGGAGTCCTCACCCAAGGTTTATCAGATGAGATGACTTTGTACTTGGCAAAAGACTAACAAGAAAATAAGGCCAAATACCGCTCGAAGGACCACCTATAGAGACGTCTCAAGGGAATTCCCACAGATGTCAAGGCTATTCTAAAGATAATATTTGTAACAAGAAGTATGATGTACTCAGTTATTTATTTACACTTGTAAAACTTCACTTTGTAATATGGGCGAGGAAGTTTGGTACCCCTCGAGGGACCATGCCATATAGGGCATGGGAGATCTTAAATGCTCTATCGAATGACCTCTTCCTGGGAACCTCGCAGGGATTTGATTTGGAAGATTGGGAGCAAGGCAACGTTGGGAAAGCAATAGTCAACCCTCTGGTCACACTTGGGCAAAAACTTCTTTTAGCACAAATAGCTGCTCGAACCACCATAGTCGAGGGGCCCCAATCCCAGATGATTGTTTGGAGATGATTCCCAGTCAATAAACAGTATACCTAGTGATCGAGGTACTTCTAGCTTAATAACCTCAACTTGATGAATTATCTTTTTAATTGATGTGACCACACATCTGGTTTAGGTCACTATTCACCCACTTCGTGACGTCATGACATATAACATTTAAAAGCTCAGAATAGTAGCACACAATTGGGTTTATCCTTAGGATGTCAGGCTCATTGGATGAATTTGTCTTATCTAGTTATTGTAAGATAAACTTTTGTGCTGGAACATCACATCCCCATTAATGCCGCCAAGCTTTATAAGCGTGAGGCAGTTTCCCATCAAAATACACCATCTTATGCATTTAATGTAAGATCTTTGACAATAATGCCACAGTACTTTAACATTTAGTACTAGTCAATAACATTTAATGCCAACAAGTCCTCTCGAGTGACATTGCCTTCATATATATAGGTCTAACAAACAGTTTACAAGGACAGATTTTTTGAACCTAAAACTATTATTGGATTTTCTTCATACACGAGAGCTTTTGTGAGAATATTTATTGTCTATTTATTCCCTCTTGTTTCCATTAAGACCATTATCAATGAGCATTAACTGAGCCAGAAGTTCCTACCTTACTTTTATTGTGACAAGAGTGCTTGCCCTTTATCCCTCTGTCCAAATTGCTTGCTGGTTACACTTATTTATTGCGTTCACAGTGCATTTATGGTGTAAAGACCTCATTTAATACCAACTTAAGTATTGAATATTATCGCTCCTTTCACTATCATTTATTATCATTATTAAACATAGCCTTGAGCATTAATCATGATCTTGATAAGAGGTTATGCCTCGCTTGATACTAATCGTATTCCAAGAACTCACATCTTACACATTCAATGCCTTACTTAACAATACATCAGAACTCAACAATAATCGACACATTGATTTGGTAAAGCCTTACTCATTCCACACCTTCATCTATGCCTAGTGTTCCTCCTCTCTAACCTCCATGATTTTATGGTTACAAGTGATGCCTTGGTATTACCTGTATCTGAATCAAATTAGACTAAAAATATAGTAAACAATTACCACAAATTAACCAAATAATCAAAACATAATTTCTAGATTCTATACCACATTAAACATGAATGTTACACAATTACCACATATTAACAAACACCAAACTGATGGATACAATTCAATACGTATGAATTAATGTTCACGTCAAGCTAAAATTGATTTAAAAAAGATAATTATAAATAGTAATATCATGTTACATACCCTATAATTATAAATGATTAAACTCTACACAATATATGACTCGAGAAAGATAATTATAAATAATAAGAAGTTAAAATTGTTACATACCCTTTCACAGTTCAAATATTGTATCTATGCATTTTGCATTTATACGTCATCCATATTCACTGCGAAAATGTTATGTCTTTAAATGAATACCTCAACTTCAAGGGGGAGAAAGTGTGTGTGTGTGTGTGTGTGTGTGAGAGAGAGAGAGAGAGAGAGAGAGAGAGAGAGAGAGAGAGAGAGAATATCTGGTGTATTTTAAATCTCCATTTGAAACCTTCAATTTAGATCTGCAAAAACTAAACAAACAAAACTCCATTTGAAACCTAAATCAAAACCATAAAGATATATACATAAACGCAACAAAGAACCCAAAATCGAAAAAGCGCTAATTTGAAACAAATCAGAAATTCCATTTGAAACCTAAATTGAAACCACATAGATATATATACATGAAAGCAATAAAGAATAAAACCATAATTTGAAACCTAATTTGAAACAAATCAAAAGCCTTAATCGAATGAGAGAGTACCCGTTGTAGGAAAGAAATGGAGTTGAGGTCGGCTACGGGGAGAAGATCGGAAGGGGGAGAGACGACAACGGGGAGCTAAGGGTGACAACAGGGAGAATGGGGAGCTAAACGGATGAGTAAATGAGTCAAATATTATGGGAAGTTTTTTTATGGTGATGAAATGAATAAATGAGGGAATAGGATAACATGAGAGGAAGGGTTTGTGTTTCTCTTCAAACTTATGATGCGACAAATTTTCTTATGACATGACAAAATCTTAGACCCTTAGATCTCAACAAGTGGACAAAGAACAACCATTAGTTTAATTGGAACAGTAAAACACACCGCTCCCTTATTTTTTATACATACACACGCGTGCGCGCGCGTACACACACACACACACACACACACACACACACACACACACATATATATATATATATATATATATATATATATATATATATATATATATATATATATATATATATATATACAACATGTAGAAGGGGGAGCTAAACGGATGAGTAAATGAGTCAAATATTGTGGGAAGTTTTTTTATGGTGCTGAAATGAATGAATGAGGGAATAGGATAACATGAGAGAATGAGAGGAAGGGTTTGTGTTTCTCTTCAAACTTATGACGCGACAAATTTTCTTATGACATGATAAAATCTTAGACCCTTAGATCTCAACAAGTGGACAAAGAACAACCATTAGATTAATTAGAACAGTAAAACACACCTGATTATCCAGGAAACAACAACACCAGGTGAGGTGTTGACAAGCTCAAGCAAGTGATAACAATGACAGCACAGGAGAATATATATATATGTCTATATATAGAGGGAGGTGAGGAGAAGAGGATAAACTCTTGAATATAAGTGGTTTAGCCAATCTGGCCTACGTCCACTGTGAGTGTGTATGAGTAATATCACTGAATGAAGGCACTAACAGCCATGGATACAATCTCTCAAGCTTTCTCTCTCTACTGTGTAAAATGGCAGAGTTTCATATAGGGTTGTAATCATTGATCTTTTATAAGGTAGAGAATGACCTCTATATATAGTGTTAGGGGGTGTAATGTACCCCCAAGCATACAATGGGCATGTACATGAGCATCGAGCCAGTATGAGAGTGACACTTGGCTGGTCTCAACTAAGTAATGATGACCTCAATATTCCCTTACGTGGAGGGAATAATTCGGTTATAATATATTTCTCCACGTGTTCCAAGTTATACACGTGCGTGTAAAAGCTCGACTGTTTTAGATTGGTACCAACCTCGGCCAGGAAGAGTACGAGGTTGGTGAAGTCTGTCTGCTGCACAATTAGAGGTTACTCACGATGATCTTGGCTCGGTAAGAAAGTCGAGGTAAGGCAGTTGGAGTTATAACGTCGGCCTGGGCCGAGGTTATGTTGGGGTAGGTGGAATGTCGGCTGATTCCCAATCGAGGTTGATCATGATGGTGGTGGTCGTTGCTACCTCGTCTTATTCCCAGTCGAGGTTGATGAACGAGGTAGATCTGGTCTCTGATGCTGCCCGCCAATGAGGTGTCCAGTGATGCCGTCCATAGCCGACCTTATGAAGGACGAGGGTGCTGGTTGTTAGTTAGGAGCCTTCGTTACCTCGTCCCCATCATACGCCGAGGTTAGTGTCTCTGAGTTTGTCAGGTACTTTTAGGGAATATCAATCACCCCTAGCACTCAGTTACCTATGTGAGTAGGTGATTGAGGGGTATTTGCAAGGCCGAGGCCATTCTTCTTGGTGTGCCAATATCTCTTTTGACAAGTGTCAAGAATTAAAGTGGGTAACGTGCCTGACAAGTACATAGATGCTGATTGTCTTTTGGGCTCCCATGGCAATGATGGGCCTTGGGACGTGTGCGATCACATTTGAGGGTTAAAACTATTCTCTTTGTCTTTCTTCCTCATTTCCCTCTATTTCTCTCGCCTGAACCTTCTTTATTCTCTCTCTTCCAGAGCCGTGTTGCTGCAACTGTTTTCTTCGATTATCATCTTCCTCTCCCTTATTTCACGGTCATCCAGGTATCCTCTCCATCCTTCTTTGGTTATTTTTGGCCTTTAATTTTCCTTTGTTGTATTTTTCGGTATCGGCTTGAGTTTTTCTGTGAACTTATGAGTTTTTTGATGAGCTTATGAGTTTTTCGGTGAGCAGTTCTTGACTTTCTTGGTTAGTATTCTTTTCAAATAACCACATTTGATCTTTAATTTAGGTTGTGTCGTCCTGTTTATTTTTTACTTGAGTCCTTAAGTGTAAGGTCGTCTTCATATGCTCAGACCCCTTTATCAACTCTTGGTGGAATTCCCTTCTCTTAGGGAGAAAACCTTAGATAAGATTAGGTAAATAGAACAAGGCCAAGAAGAGGCTTGTACGGCAGAGGCATTCCCTCTCAGACCAATCTTTCCACCCCCTCTGAGGATGATATACCCTGAGCCAGTAGACTTAGTTGAGCCAGAGGACACTCCATTGGAACCCACTCTAATGTCTGAGTCTGAGTTATCCACCTCAGACCCCATGTCTGTGGATTCTTTTCAAGAAGCCATGGACTATTCCATCAGGATGGATCAAGCCCCTGACCAAGTCGAGGTTTCCATCCGTTCCTCATCTAACGAGAGTTCTAGCACTTCGCATTCTTCCTCCGATGTTGAAATTGTAGGACCTAGTGTGGATATTCCCCCAATATTTGATACTATTCCCTTATCGACCACCAGAGGGGATGAGTTTGCTCAGAGGTTCCCTAATGGTGCTCCCACCCCTGCCCAAGCTGACGTTTCCTGGGATGAGGATAATGGTCACGAAAGTGATGTTGATACCTCGGAGGCAGCCAAGATAGAGAGTATTGTCAGTGAATTTGACCTCCTCACTTTCAGGCATCTTTATTCCACAGGTCCCTCTATCAAGCTTAGGAGACCTCAGAAAAATGAGAGAGCATATGGCGGCCGAGATGGTGAAATTTGCTTGTATGAGCAGATATTTAAGTTAGGATTTTGTAGAGCTGGTAATTTTTGACACGATAACTCGTTTATGGTAATAACCCGAAATGACCCGAACTTGACACGATTAGCTTGTATAGATTTAAAAGTACCCAAAACTTATAATCAAATAAAAATCAAAGCGACCCGAAAATGACACTACTAACCCGAATTGCCACCCCTAGGATTTTGCCTTCCCTTTCATCCGATAATCAGGGCCATTTTATCCTATGTTAACTTGGCCCCTTCCTAATTATCTCCTCATGCTTGGAGGGTGATGATTGGGGATATCGTCTTATGGAGGGCAGTACATAACTCAGACCTTTTGGTTCGGGTCTTCATAGGGTGTTACGTTCCTTCCTTTGCTAGAAATCATTTGAGCTACTACCATTTCCTATCCTGAAAGTCTAATAAAAAGATGCCACTGGTCACCCAAACCTCCAATCACAATTGGAAACCGAGATACTTATTTATCTCAGGTGCTTGGGAATTTGGTTCTCTCACTACCTCTTCATATTTTGAGCCGAGGGTACCCCCGAGATGGGGAAAGATATCATTGGCTGTAAAGGCCGACCCGAGACTAAGTCAAGATAATCGCCAGAGGGTCAAGGGTCTTCAGGATCAGGGAGAGCTTGGTCGGCTGGTCAAGTATGAAAACTTGATGACTCCCTATTATCTCTCAGAGAGTGGCCTTGGGGGAAGTTCCCTGACCGAGCTTCGTAAGTTTATTTTCAACAAGTTATACCTCTGAATTGGTGATGTCTCTGACCTTCTAACTCAGATATTTCTATTTGCAGAGCATCTAGAGGGAATTTCAGACGATATTTGGGAGATGGCTGCCCCTAGCCTTACTAAAGTAATGAAGAAAGCGGGTCTGAATGCGCCTCCTCCTCCTCCAACCTCTTCTAGGGCCGAGCCTTCAAGAAAAAGGAAATCTACAGTTCCTTCCCTTGAGTATCAGAGGCAGAAGAAAGCTTTAAAGGGGGATAGCACAATCCTTATCTCTTTAGAGGACGCATTATCTGCTCGTCTGGAATAGCTGAAGATTGGCAACGGCCTTATTGGCCAGAGTTTGAAGGCCTTGGATGCCATAGGCTCCATAATGATCGACTATGATAAGTGGTTTTGTCACTCTCTGGACACCCCTCTGCTAGCCGAGTTTGCCCTCCATCGATCGATCCAGGTAAGACTTTCGTTATTTATATTGGAGTGTAACATCGACTTTGAATTATACTAAATCTTGAGCTGATATCTCTGAACACATTTTGCCGGGTCTCCTCACCATGCACCAATTCGTTGACTGGACCTTGAGGAAACTCCCTCTGATTGAGAAGGGCAGAGAGGCCTAAAAGATAGAGGCGACTCTGAATGCCGAAGTGGAGCATCTGAAGGCTGCCTTAGTGGAGTCTGATAACAAGGTGAAGCTGAGTGAGAAGGACATAACGAAGCTTCAAAAATACCACTCTGCTTCCCTGAAGGCCAAGGACGACGTCCTTCAGTAAAAGGTTAATGCCGCAGTAAAAGCTGCTTTGGAAGATGCCTCTGAGAAATGGTTGGCCGACTATCAGGTTTCTGATCAGTTCATAAGCTTCGGCTTCAAATATCTCGAAAGAGGTATTAAGGCCACTGGAAAATGGGATGTGATGAAAGAGAAGGAATCGGGGAGCCTGGCATCCTCTGACTTCATTGGTCTGGGCTTCTATAACTCTCAGTTTGCTCAGGCCTTACAAGAGGTCGAGGAGGAGGGATGTGATGCACCTGCCGAGACTTCTCAACCAGAGGCTACAGGGACTGAGGACATTAACCCTAAAGATGATGGTGTTGAGGTGGCCAACATCGACCTTGGTAGTGGGGCAATGACCACCAATCCTGAGGCTGATGACCCTTAGGCCGTACTTGTAATATTTACTTTGTATTTTTTGTGAATGATTCATATTTCTGTAACCTCTGCTAACATCATTTTTGATCTGTAATTTATAATTTCACTCTATGTTATCCTCTGAAGAGGGCTTCACTTCTTTTGCTGACTATTCCTTGAATGGTTTCATATGTCATATAATGGCATTTGTATTACAGTCTGAAGCCTCTATATAATAGTGTCTTCATTTATACATTAAGATGTTTCCCCCATAAATTTCACCAAGTTAATGATGTCAAAGGTCTGAGGTCATCCAAGTATGATGTTCACCTCAGACCTTATCACCAAATTAATGATGTTTAAGGTCTGAGGTCATCCAAGTAAGATATTACTCGTATAAATTTCACCAAATTAATGATGTCTAAGGTCTGAGGTCATCCAAGTATAGTATTCATCTTAGACATTGTCACCAAGTTATGATGTTTTAAGGTCTGAGGTCATCAACTAAGATGTTACCCTCATAAATTTTTCACCAAATTAATGATGTCTAAGGTCTGAGGTTATCCAAGTATGATATTCATCTCAGACCTTGTCACCAAGTTATGATGTTTTAAGGTCTAGGGTCATCAACTAAGATGTTACCCTCATAAATTTTTCACCAAATTATTGATGTCTAAGGTCTGAGGTCATCCAAGTATGATATTCATCTCAGATCTTGTCACCAAGTTATGATGTTTTAAGGTCTGAGGTCATCAACTAAGATGTTACCCTCATAATTTTTTTCACCAAATTAATGATGTATAAGGTCTGAGGTCATCCAAGTATTATATTCATCTCAGACCTTGTCACCAAGTTATGATGTTTTAAGGTCTGAGGTCATCAACTAAGATGCTACCCTCATAAAATTTTCACCAAATTAATGATGTCTAAGGTCTGAGGTTATCCAAGTATGATATTCATCTCAGACCTTGTCACCAAGTTATGATGTTTTAAGGTCTGAGGTCATCAACTAAGATGTTACCCTCATAAAATTTTCACCAAATTAATGATGTCTAAGGTCTGAGGTCATCCAAGTATGATATTCATCTCAGACCTTATCACCAAGTTATGATGTTTTAAGGTCTAAGGTCATCAACTAAGATGTTACCCTCATAAATTTTTCACAAAATTAATAATGTCTAAGGTCTGAGGTCATCCAAGTATGATATTCATCTCAGACCTTGTCACCAAGTTATGATGTTATAAGGTCTGAGGTCATCAACTAAGATGTTACCCTCATAAATTTTTCACCAAATTAATGATGTCTAAGGTCTGAGGTCATCCAAGTATGATATTCATCTCAGACCTTGTCACCAAGTTATGATGTTTTAAGGTCTGAGGTCATCAACTAAGATGTTACCCTCATAAATTTTTCACCAAATTAATGATATTTAAGATCTGAGGTCATCCAAGTATGATATTCATCTCAAAACTTGTCACTAAGTTATGATGTTTTAAGGTCCGAGGTTATCATCTAAGATGTTACCCTCATAAATTTTATCATTAAAGTATAATGAACCAAGAGTTGACACATGAACCGATCTTCTCATTAATAATCTCTTCATAAGATGATATATTTACATAGGAATCATTGCGACATCATATGTAATACTTTTTCAAATGATCAGCATTGCATGGATTGGAAAAAGGTTCCCCTTCAAGGTTTTCCAGCATGTAGGTCCCGGATACAACCTCCTCGACCACTTTGTAAGGGCCATGCCAATTTGGATAAACCTTGTTTACTTTCTGCAATGTCTTCTTCAGCACTAGGTCTCCCACGACTATGGGTCTTGATTTCACCCTTTGATTGTAGAACTTTGTTGTTCTCTACTGGTAGGCTGCCTGTCTGATCTCAGTGTCTTCCCTTCTTTCCTCAATCAAATCTAGGTCAAGCCTTCTCTCTTCCCCATTCTTCTCAGGGTCATAGGTCTGGACTCTATGAGTGGGGAGTCCTACCTTTGTTGGTATGACGACTTTTGATCCATGTGCTAACATAAATGGGGTTTCCCCCATCGGTGTTCAAGCCGTTGTTCTGTAGGACCATAACACAGCATAAACCTCTTCAGTCCATCTCCCCTTAGCTTCTTCTAACCTCTTTTTGATTCCATCGAGGATTATTCTATTCGTGACTTCTGTTTGACCGTTTGCCTGTGGTCGACCGGGAGAAGAGAAAAATTACTTGATCCCAACCTCTCTTAATACTTTTCTAAGGAAGAATTCTTGAACTAGGTTCCATTGTTTAAGACGAGGGTGTTTAGAAGGATATGTCTGCATATAATGCTCTTCCAAATAAATTGGAAGGTTTTCTGCTTTGTAATCGTGATCATCGGCTCGGCCTCTACCCATTTAGAGAAGTAGTCAATGGAAACTATAAAAAACCTGTAGTTGTTCGCAGCTCTTGGTAAGGGAACAACCAAGTCGATTCCCCATACTACGAATGGCCAAGGGGAACTGATTGACGTCATAGGTTGATGAGGTTGATGGGGGATAGTCAAGAATCTTTGGCATTTGTCACACCTCTTTACGTAGGCTGCAACATCCTTGACTAAGGTCGGCCATCAGTATCCCTGCGTGATAATCCTCTTGGCCAAAGGTCTTCCTCCTATGTGACTGGAGCAAGAACCCTCATGCACCTCCTATAGGATGTGGGGAACCTCTGTGGGATGAACGCATCTGAAGAGAAGTAACATAAATCCTTTCTTTTATAGGATATCTCCTACTATTGAGAAATTTCCATCTCTGTACCTTAGTTTCCTTCTCTCTAGCCTCGATTCAGGTAGCTCTCCCTCTATGATATATCTGATGAGGGGGTCCATACATGAGTCCCCTAGGTTCAAGTTGAGGAAAGGGTTGGTAACCGCTTCTTCTTTAATGGTCGGCTTGAGTAGGATCTTGACTGTAATCGCCTTTTGATGTCTATCCTTGTTGCTAAAGCCAACCTTGTTAGTGTATCTGTGTGGCTGTTGTTTTATCGAGGTACTCTCTTCATTTTTACCTCTTCAAAACCTTATAGCATCATTCTTACCCTTTTCAGGTATTTATCCATCCTTTCATCCATGGCCTCATAAACTCCAAACACTTGGTTAACAATTAACCTTGAGTCGCTATGAAGTAGGAGTCGTCCCACCCTAAGGGTCTTTGCTAAGGAGAGGTCGGCTATCATGGCCTCATATTCTGACTCGTTGTTTGATGCCCTAAAGTTAAATCTTAATGCATATTCAATGTTGGTACCGTCCCGAGCTGAGAGTATCAGCCCTGCACCGCTTCCACTTTCGTAAGAAGACCCGTCAACAAAGAGGTTCCAAATATCTTTATCTGAAGAGAAGCTCCCCTCTGACAGGGTTCCTTGCTTGAAGAGGTACCTGTCTTCCTCATTCTCAGATATTCCATTTATGGCTCTGTTGGATATAACCTCTTTCGGGTCTCAGAAGACGTTACTGTTTGGTTCCTGTATGATCTCTGAGTTATTCTCAACCTCGGCCTCTTTCCATGTGAACTCAGTGACAAAATCTGCAAGCGCCTGCCGTTTAATGGCCACCCTGGGTTGATAATTAAGGTCATACTCTCCCAACTCAATGGCCCAAGTCATCAATCTGCCTGACTTCTCAGTCTTGTAGAGGACTTGCCTTAATGGGGAGTCAGTGAGGATGACCATAGAGTGTGCTTGAAAATAGGGTTTCATCTTCCTCAAAGCATGTATCAAAGCGTAGGCCAATTTCTCCATTCGAGGATAATTTTGTTCAGACCACTGAAGGGCCTTACTATTGAAGTACACATGCCTTTGAACCCCAATGTCTTCCCGTACTATGGCTGCACTTATAGCTGACTCAGAGACTGCTAGATAAACATACAACTTCTTTCCCACTATGGGCCTGGATAAATCCGAGGTAGGACTTGAGCTAATTAAAAGCCTCATCACACTCTTTGTCCCATTCTAAGGCCTTTTTAATCACCTTAAAGAACGGAAGACACTTGTCCGTCGCTCTGGAAATAAATATGTTGAGTGCAGCTACTCTTCTAGTGAGCCTCTGAACATCCTTGATACTTCTTGGTATCTTCATGTCAAGCAAAGCCTTGATCTTATTAGGGTTCACCTCTATTCCCCTATGATTAACAATGAATCCAAGAAATTTCCCATCTCCTACCCTGAAGACACACTTCGTGGGATTGAGTTTCATTCTGTACAAGTCCATGGTATCGAAGGTCTTTTTTAGGGTTGCCACGTGAATGCATGCCTTTAAGCTTTTCGTTAACATATCGTCTATATACACTTCCATAGTCTTGCCTATTTGATTTTCAAACATCTTATTCACAAGACGTTGATACGTTACCCCTGCATTCTTCAAGCCGAAGGGCATAACCTTATAACAATATGTCCCCTTGTCGGTAATGAATGCTGTCTTCTCTGAGTCTTCAGCATCCATGAAGATCTAGTTATAGCCAGAATACACATCCATAAAGCTCATGAGCTCATGCCCTGTCGTGGCATCTACCATCTGATCGATCCGAGGTAAGGGATAACTGTCTTTTGGGAAAAACTTGTTCAGGTTGGTGAAATCTACGCACATACTCCATTTTCCATTAGCTCTGGATATAATGACGGCATTTGATAACCACTCTGAGTGTATGACCTCCCTGATAAATTCCGCCTCTTCCAACTTTCTGACCTCTTCTCTGATAATGTCATACTTCTCTCTAGAGTAAACTCTTCGTCTTTATTTGATTGGCTTTGCACCCTATGCCACGTTTGAGTTTATTGCACATAACCTCCGGGTCGATGCCAGGCATGTCCGCGTGGCTCCAAGCGAAGACACTCTGCCTCTTCCTTAAGAAATTTATCAGCTCTTCCTTGATCTCCGCTTTTAAGGCCTTGATGACCTGGACGATTTTTTCCGGTTCATCCTTATTGAGGATGATGGATTCTACCTCTTCCGCAGCCTCTCCTTTCTTCAACTTCGTTTTATATCTAGGGTCAAGTGTATCAATGTTATACGTGGTGGTTGCTCTCTTATGGGCCTCTCTCTCTTCGGCTGAGTTGAAGTAGTATTCTCGTTCTATGGTCTGGTCACCCTGTACTTCCCCTATCCTATAGGGGGTCGAGAATTTTAGCATATGGTGGATCATCGACGGCACGGCCTCAAACTCCTTAAGGGCTACTCTTCCTATGATGAGGTTATAGGCCGAGAAGACGTTTTTGTCCATAATGAAAAAATTAATCTTCCGGGTCAACATCTTAGGCCACTCATCTCCCATTCGCACATCCATCTCATACATGCCAAATGGATGGACTTTTTCGTCGCTGAAGCCCATTAACGGATGATGATAGGGTACCAGCCTAGATCTGCTAAGGCCTAGGCTTTTGAAATAAGGCCAGAACATCACATCTGCTGAACTTCCTCCATCTACAATAATTCTCTCTACCTCGCATCCGTGCACTCTTGTTGTAATTACCAAAGGATCATCATGCGAAGCTAAGATACCTTTGAAGTCGAGTCGGGGATTGGCCTCTGAAGATGCCAAATTCACCACCTCTACTTTGGCCACTCACTTGGCCTCTTCCACATGAGCTTTTCGACCAGCCACTTCAGAGCCACCCCCTGTAAGTCCTCCGCATATGGTTACAACACCGAAGGATATCATACCAACCCTCTTCACTGGGGCATTGTCATCTTTTGGTGGGAGGTCTGGATCATCTTCATCATCACCATCCGAGTCATCGTCTCTTCTTGCTGGAGTATCGTCATGACATCTGTCGTTTCTCTTCTTTTTAAGGTCATCTCTTCCCCTCTTAGGAGTCTTACCATCAACATACTTCCTCAACTTTTTGGATTTCAGCATCTTTTCGATCTCATCCTTTAAGGAGAAGCACTTGTCTGTAACATGGTCATGGTCTTGGTGGAATTTGCACCACAAGTTCTTGTTCCTCTTATGCGGAGGAGCCTTCAGCTTCTCTGTCCATCTCAGAGACCGGTCATTCTTGATCTCATTGAGGATGTGTTCGCAGCTCACAGTTAGAGGGGTATAACGTGCAAACTTATCGTCAGTTGACCTCTTCTTTCCGTCTTTCTTTCTTTGGAACTTCCCGCTGCCACCGTCGTTATCATCCTCATACTTTGCGGCCATGGCCTCTTCAGTGTTCATGACCTTTCCTGTAATTGCTAATCACTCCGCCATGGACTTGGGAGGATCTTCTGCGAGTTTCCACAATAACTTCCCTTTCTGGAGACCTCCTATGAGAGCGGTCATAGCTATATTCTCTTCGTAATCTTCGACCTCTAGTTTCTCTTTGTTGAATCTAGTAATGTAGTCTCTTAGGCTTTTGTTCTTGCCTTGCCTGACATACAACATATGGGTGGTCTTCTTTTGTGGTCCCCAAAACAGAAATTATGAATGAATTATTCAGCCAAGCTTTTAAAGTTCTCAATTGAATTCTTCGGAAGAGAGGTAAACCAGATGCGTGTAACTCCCGTCAGAGTCCCGGAGAAGGCCCGACACTTCATCTCAGCTGGTATTGAGTAAATGTCCGCTGCAGACTGGTACATCTCTATATGATGTACATGGTTAGTGCTACCATCATACTTGGGAGACACCGTAGGTGGTTTGAACTTGGCAGGGGTTGGGAAGCTCACTATCTTGGCCATAAACGGAGAACCCTCTGAGAACCCTTTTTGTAATGGGTCTCGGCTTTTGATGAGGTCTCCCATCTTTTCTTCAAGATGTTGGATGGAGTCATTCCATGCATTACAATATCGTCCTGGACGAGGTTATCCCCTACCACCTTCAAGGGGTGGACTGAGGGTTCCCCAGCCACATCATAAAATCGGCTGTTGACCTCTTCCTGGTCCCTACCTCGTCCTATGGGGGGTCGACCTTGACGAGGCCGGCGTTCCATCCCTTCCCTTTGTGAGTCGGTTGCACTTCTCGACCTGTACAACCTTTATCTTAGGTCATTTACTGGGCCAATCCTTTCAAAAGCCAACCCTTTGCTCAATCTGTCAAAAGTTGACCCTCTTTGTTGGGCACCT
Source organism: Sambucus nigra (assembly GCA_949130495.1). Taxonomy (NCBI): domain Eukaryota; kingdom Viridiplantae; phylum Streptophyta; class Magnoliopsida; order Dipsacales; family Adoxaceae; genus Sambucus; species Sambucus nigra. The sequence continues at coordinate 270,997,529 of OX422219.1, read as the reverse complement.
TCACCTCTTCGGCCACTATGTCATTTGAGACCTCATATGGCTCCCAACAATCTTTCGGAACGTCTTCTGCCTCCAAATCATCATACCTATCCTCAGGGCAAGGGTGTCCTTACCTCCCCAGATGCAAGCGCCTAGGGCCAGCAACGTCCCTCCTCCCCTGAGACGTAGGTTGGTCTTTTTGCGATGCCTGGGGTGGTCCCCTAGCTTCAGGATGGGGCTGAGCAGCCGCCGGAGTAATCATCTCCGGTGAGACCCCAGGTGGTCTCATCATATTTTAACTGAGTTGTGCAAATTGCTCCTTTATTGCTTGTTACGTTGCAGCCAAAGATTTCAAGGCTGCTGCCACCTCAGCCATTTTGGACTGTGGTGGTGCCTGACTGGAACTACGCCCTCCAGTACCAGGTGGCGGAGGAGGTGGTAGTAACTCCGGTGCCATATGTTAAAACAAAAGAGCTTGTGAAGAAATGAGCCTAATACCTTAAAGGACCTCTTTCAGTGGTGAAACAACTCCACGTAAGGGGTGAGGCCTGGTTCACCACCAGAGTCTCCGGTGAGGTTAAGCAGAAAAACAGGAAGAGACAACTTCTCGTTCCCACAGACAGCGCCAAAAATGATGATGCAGGAAACAACACTACTAGGTGAGGTGTTGACAAGCTCAAGCAAGTGATAACAATGGCAGGACGGGAGAATATATATATATATATATATATATATATATATATAGGCGCTGAGGAGAAGAGGATGAACTCTTGAATATAAGTGGTTCAGCTAATCTGTCCTACGTTCACTGTGAGTGTGTGTGAGTAATATCACTGAATGAAGGCACTAACGGCCATGGATACAATCTCTCAAGATTTCTCTCTCTACTGTGTAAAATGGCAGAGTTTCAGCTAGGGTTGTAATCATTGATCTTTTACAAGGTAGAGGATGACTTCTATATATAGTGCTAGGGGGTGTAATGTACCCCCAAGCATACAATGAGCATATACATGAGCATCGAGTCAGTATGAGAGTGACACCTGGCTGGTCTCAACTAAGTAATGATGACCTTAATATTCCCTCACGTGGAGGGAATAATTCGATTATAATAGATTTTTTCGCGTGTTCCAAGTTATACACGTGTGTGTAAAAGCTCGGCTATCTCCGATTGGTACCAACCTCGGCCTGGAAGAGTACGAGGTTGGTGAAGTCTGACTGCTGCACAATTCGAGGTTACTCACGATGATCTCGGCTCGGTAGGAAAGCAGAGGTAAGGCAGTTGGAGTTATAACGTTGGCCTGGGCCGAGGTTATGTTGGGGTAGGTGGAATGTTGGCTAATTCCCAGCCGAGGTTGATCATGATGGTGGTGGTCCTTGCTACCTCGGCTTATTCCCAGTCGAGGTTGACGAACGAGGTAGATCTGGTCTCTGATGATGCCCGCCAATGAGGTGTCCAGTGATGCCGGCCATAGCCGACCTTATGTAGGACGAGGGTGCTGGTTGTCAGTCAGAAGCTCCCTTATTTTTTATACATACACACGCGTGCGTGCGCACGCACACACGCACACACACACACACACACACACACACACACACACACACACACATATATATATATATATATAGTCTACCAAATGCATTCCAATATTTATAAACACAAAAAACTCAATTTTAAAATTATATTTAAAAATAGTGTTTAAATCGAGTTTTATGTATACATAATTAAGCGAGCGAGTATTTGTAATATTCTTTCTATAACCGAGAACAAACTTTACAAACTTTTATGAAACCATATATATATATATATATGTATGTATGTATGTATGTATGTATACGTATATAAAGTATACCAAATGCATTCCAGTATTTATAAACACAAAAAACTCAATTTAAAAATTATATTTAAAAATAGTGTTTAAATCGAGTTTTATGTATACATAATTAAGCGAGCGAGTATTTGTAATAATCTTTCTATGACCGAGAACAAACTTTACACACTTTTATGACACCATACATGTTTCTTTATTTTTTTCATTAGAAATTCTATAATACATTTTACTCTCTATAATTTTTTTCTTTTTCATGTGTTAAAATGATATTATATTCCATTTTTAGTGTAGCCGACATAAAAATGGGTGAAAATTAGACCGACGAGTGGTAGTGTAAATGGGAAGATTGTAAATGAACCTCATTTGCAATTTTGACCTAGCTTGAATGGTTGATCACTCATATCTAAGGGTCTTGCACCCCCAAGGTCATGAGTCTGATATGCCCCGCAAACATAAACTTGGTGTCATGAATCGATAACTCTTCGGCAAAAAGATCATAGAATTTTTGTGACATTAAACATGTAATGTTTTATGTGTTTTACTTGTAGTTTTGTTTATTTTTGGTGATTTTTTCTTTTATGGTGTTAAATATTATATTAGTGGGTATGTTTTAAGTGCACTATCAAATAATAATTTGAGATGGATACTTATTCATTAGCATTTATTTTGTTATATTTTACCCCCCTTTAAATTTTATGAAGTTTCACGGGTATATATAACATTGTATGTCATTAACGTTTCGACCAGTGTTTATATATCTTGTTTCATTGTATAAATCTATGACTTCGAACCTAGGTAGTTTGGAGTCTAAGGATGGGAGTGAATTGAAATTAGGAATTGTGAAAACTTAAACCAGAAAGGTTATTTATTTATGTATTAAGTTGCTACCCTCTGTGTGACTTTGGTGGTGTACTCTTGGGTTTAATCACCACATATGTTGTTGCATTGCATTATTTACATTAAATTAATTGAGCGATCATAAGTAGTTCTTCACTATGAGTCCCAAATATGAATTGTTAGTATGTTTGGTTCTATAGTGACCCTCTTCTTCTTCACTTCTTTCGCCTCTCTTATTCTCCCTTCTCACACACACATCCCTCTCATCGATTCTCACTCAACGGAGCTCATTTTCTTTCTCACTTCTCTGCTTTTCTTCATTCCGCCTCTTTTTTCTCCTCCCTCCTCTCATCTACATCGCACTATAATTTTAGGGTTCTAATAAATTAAGTCGATCCACACCGCAAAAGGTAAACTAGTAGTAATTAAATATTTGGCCTTTTTGATTTATTCCCCTAAGATAATGTCATATTTTGACTTAAGTCCCTCAAACCTGGAACATTAGACATAACCTCCTAGAAATGGACGATGTCAAACCTTCATTTAAAACCTCTCATAAACTGAACTATGACTTTACCCCATGCTATATTTTGGATAAAAATTCCCTTATTCTTTCAAGGGGTTATGTCAAAATACGACAATATTATAGGGGTAAGTAAAAAAAGCCATTTATCCTTTAACTATTTTTTTAAATGTATGTGTTTTTTACATAATTTTTATTAAAAATGAATATTATTTTGTTAACTTATTTGTATAAAAAACTATATATTACTTAAAATTATTCTCACATCGTGTTTTTTTAGATTGTGCGTGATATAAAAAGGTTAGTTTAACAAGTTTTTCAAAATGTACATTAATTAAAACTATTTTCAACTATTTTTTTATTTAACTGTAAGTGCTTTTTTTTTACATTTGAGCATGTTTAAAAAATATTTTAACTATTTTTTTAAACTGTACAGTAATTAAAATTGTTTTTAACTTGTTCTTTATATAAAAAACTATTCATCTTTTTTAAAACGCGTGTATTTAAAAAAACTATTTTGATTTTACTAAACTGTACGTATAACACTCCCCATTTCTCACGTAAAGGTTGGTCAGACACAATACGCCGAAGATGGACTTGTTATACAATCTATATCATTCTTAGCGCCGACTATAATAAACATTCGTGTAATAAATCGCATTTGAATTAAAACTGACTTAATAGCAGCGAATAATAATAAAACCAATCATCCACATCCAACAAAATAAAAAGCAACATGAACAATTACTGTCTCAACTAATAAGTGAAATGAATCCGGGATTATGTCCTTGCAATAATCCAACATAAATAAAGACATGCAGAAGTAGCAACCTAATCTAGACTCAATAAATGGATCTTCGATGATTTTCCTTTAGTCCCGTTATCCCTACCTAAGCAAACTTTGGGGGGGGGGGGGGGATTTTTATTTGGGTCAGAGCCCTAGATGTGTAAGAATTAACTTATTCAATTTGAAATGCAATAAGTATAGCCGATACAAAGTAAATATCCCACATCGTCACTCACATGCGATTAACATCTCACCCCTCATCTAAGTGTGATAGTTCCCGCAACCACACAAGTCCCGAAATAATATATGTGACAGCCGTGCCAATTTACTATAAAATGAATTAGCTAAAATCAATTGCTAAAATGAAATAATTTTTGGTTATTTTTTCTTTTATGGTGTTAAATATTATATTAGTGGGTATGGTTTAAGTGCACTATCAAATAATAATTTGAGATGGATACTTATTCATTAGCATTTATTTTTGTTATATTTTACCCCCTTTTAAATTTTATGAAGTTTCACGGGTATATATAAAATTGTATGTCATTAACGTTTCGACCAGTGTTTATATTTCTTGTTTCATTGTATAAATCTATGACTTCGAACCTAGGTAGTTTGGTTTCTAAGGATGGGAGTGAATTGAAATTAGGTATTGTGAAAACTTAAACCAAAAAGGTTATTTATTTATGTATTAAGTTGCTACCCTCTGTGTGACTTTGGTGGTGTCCTCTTGGGTTTAATCACCACATATGTTGTTGCATTGCATTATTTACATTAAATTAATTGAGCGATCATAAGTAGTTCTTCACTATGAGTCCCAAATATGAATTGTCAGTAAGTTTGGTTCTATAGTGACCCTCTTCTTCTTCTTCACTTCTTTCGCCTCTCTTATTCTCCCTTCTCACGCACACATCCCTCTCATCAAATTGCAAGAACTCGATTATTAGATTTCTGTGTTAACATCCTATATTATAATTAATCCTCTACATGTACAAGGTTAATTCCAAACATTTACTCATCAAAATTCAACCTAAAACTCAGAAATCATATGTTGTCATTACAATGAACCGAGAAGTAAATTGAAAATTAAATTAAGCAAGAAAATTCTTGTCTGGATATATGGTTGGTAAAATCCCCTTTTGATTCTCCTTCTTGAATTCCTTGGTGTGGCTTCTTACCTTCTCTCTCTCACAATGGTTTAGGCTAGGGTTCTTAGTGATAACCTCCTGGGAATTTATTAACTTCATAACATAAGTGATTAACCCTTTAATCCCGAGTTGGTTTAATATCTTAAGTTTTTGACCCCCAAATGGGCCCGAACCCAAAATCATATGAGTCCAAAAGTCTCCCAACATATGTACATATATTCTGGGACCATTTCTAAAGGTTTAAAACACCTAAACGAGCCCATAAAACCTCCCAAAATGTGTCCCAATTGTTTTCATTTCACTTAGACATTTTTATTGTATTTAAACGATACGAACCCATAAGTTTATTAACGTATGATTTATTTTCACTCGTGAATTCATTATGCCAAATTGAGTCATGTATTTACATGATCATGAATAAATATTTATTTTCATTTTAAAATTTACCCATTTAAATTTAAATCCGTCTGATTTAATTTATTAAAAAAAAATCCAAAATTATGAAATTTATTTATATCGTAATATTTATTCTAAAAAAATACGGGGTATTACATGTTATAAAAACAATTTAATTCTATTTTTAAAAGAATATTAACTAAATATATTTTTAACTATTTTTTTTAAACTGTAAGTGTTTGTTTTACAACTTGTGTGTGTTTAAAAAAACATTTCAAACACTATTTTAAAATGCACGTGTCTTTTTTTAAATACGTGTTCGTGTTTTAAAAAAATCTTTAACTTTTTTAACACGCAAAAGTAGAACTATTATTTTAAACACGTTCAATTTTTTTTGAAAACATTTAAAATAATTAAAATGAGGTACAATTTTATTAAATAGTTTAAACAATTATTTTAAAATATGCACAATTTAAAGAAACACCTATGGTTAAAAAAGGTTGAAAATGATTTTAATAGATGAACAATTTTTTAATAAAAGATAGTTATAAATTATTTTTTAAACATGCAAAGTTTAAAGAAAACATGTAAAGTTAAAAAAAACATGTAAAGTTAAAAAAACACTTGAAAATAGTTTTAATTAATGTATATTTTAAAAAAATAGTTAATATTTTTATTTTTCAAGCAAATGTTTTTTTACCCAACATTTGTAATAATGTCGTAATTTGACACAGCCACGGAAGAAGGGTGACATTTTTGACCAAACTACACTAGGGGTGAAATCAAAATTTAGTATATGTTTTTCTTAACGAAGTATTGACACCATCCAGTTTTCGGAGATTATGTCTAAGTTCTTAACTCTGAGGGGGTTAAGTCAAAATATGATATTATCTGAGGGTAGTAAGAAAAAAGCTTTTAAATATTTGTGTTAATTTCACTTTCTCCCCGAATTTCACCCCATTTTTCACTTTGCTACTCGAACTTTTACTTTTTGGATTTTGCCCCATTAATTTTCAAAATGACTACAAGTAACTTCTATTCTTAACACCGCTAATTTTTTGACGTAAAAGTGAATCATGTGCATGACATGTGACTTTTTAAAGGTGTATTTTTGTCTTGTATCCTTATATGATAAAATGAAAAAATATAATTCTCTTATTCTTCTCTTTCTCTTCCACTATTTTCTCTCTTCTACTTTCACTTTCTCGTATGTCAATCATGGAAGCCTTGGATGCCCCCCGCGGTGGTCTTCGAATCAACATTTATTGGCTATTTCGGTATTAACTGTGACCTTCGTGTCGAAATTTAGCATAAGTGGTCGAATGGTGCGCTGTCACCGTAGACGACTTAGTATGGTTGTTTTAGAGAAATTGATGTGTACCCAATACTGGTTATGGAACGAGATTCAAGGTATTAATTGTTTATACATATTTTATATAATAATATGTAAGAATTTTTTCCTGAATTGAATATTTCACTTTTGTATATTTTTTATAGATGATGTTTCTAATGAATATTCAAGTCCTACAATTTCTGATGCAAAGTCCGACCCGATAGAGGTTTATGATATGATGAAGAGGAGGTAATGGTATTTTTTAAACTAAATATTAAAAACTGTTTTAAATTTTTATCAAAATCTATTTTATTCCCTTAAATTTATAAATATGTTTTAAAAATATTTTTTCTTTCAGGATTGAGTAGCTGATGTGGAGGAGATTTCAATGGTAGTATGTTGACAATGACACTTGATGATTGTGTTATTTTAAAAATATATTGGACATTTTAATTATGTCATTTTGTAAAAATTGACACTTAGAGGAGTGCATTTGAAACATTATACTTATTTTATTGTAAGCAATAGTTTCTTTGCTTGACGAGGACTTGCTATATTTTTATATTTTATTTGTACTTAAAATATTATATGTAAAAGGTGGTTGCATATTTATATGACTAATTGTTAAATAAACACTTTATTGTTACGTATTATATAACAATAATATTTTTTAGAAAAAGTAAAAAATACGAGTTTTAACCTGCCCGAGCGGGTTTTTAACCCATATAAGATAATCAGGGCGGGTTTGGGGCGGGTTAAATGGGTTTATATTTAAACGGATTCGGGGCTTGAAAAAAAACGTCGCGGGTTGCGGGGTTGGTTCAGATTAATTTTTTTCCTCGTGGGGTGGGTCATGACTTAAACAAACCCGCTCCATACTCGACTTGTTGTCGTTCCTACATACAAACGTACACACACACGAATACACACGCACAACCTAAAAAAAAACTATTAATGGGATTGAAGGGAAAAAAAGAGTCTGAAATGGGTATCCTTAATAATAAGGATGGATTTGTAAATTTTGAAATTGTTTTGTTAGAGAAGAAATGGGTTTTTGAAAGGGTTTGGTGGAGAATAAAATGGTTTTTTTGAAATGAGTTTGTTGAAGAAGAGTAAAGATTTAAAAATTTTGAAACAGGTTTGTTGTAGAAGGAGGATTTTTTGATGGGTTTGATGAAGAATAACAATAAGGGAGTTGAAATTGATTTGTTGAAGAATATGTGCTTTGGGAATTTTTTTCACTTTTGTTATAATTTTTTTCTTGCACTTTGTTATTCCCCCCCCCCCCCCCCACTTTTCGTGTATTTTTTTAAAATTTATTATCTCGAATATTTTTTTTTGGAAAATATCATTTCTTATTTTCTGGAATGTTTTTTTTGCTAAAAATATTTTTTTCCTCCTTAATTTTTTTTACAAGGGTTAATTTTTTTGGAAAATAATTTTTTTTACCGGAATATGTTTTTTTGCTAAAAATATTTTTTTGTTGTTAATTTTCTTTCAAGGTTTAATTTCGTTCGAAAATATTTCTTTTGCTAGTAAAAGATTTTTTTCTTAAAAATATGTTTTTTTTGTTGAAGATATTACTTTTTTGCTATAGCTGTTTTTTTAAGGGTTAATTTTGCAAATTTTTCTTTCTTTTTGGAAATATATTTTTTTTGGTGAAATGTATTTTTGATTTTCTATAAATTTATTTTTTGTAATATTTTGAATTTTCTATTTTTTTATAATTTCCAAATGTTTTATATATTTCTTTCGTCATTTTTAGATTTTTAAAGATTATTTCAATATTTTTGGATTTTTAAAAAAAATTTCAGTTTTTTAAAACATTTAAAACGTGTTTTTATACTGTTTTCAAATTTTTTAAAAGTTCTTTTAGTATATTCTGTAATTTTAGTTTTTTTTTCAATTTTGAGTAATTTTTGTCTTGTTAATTATTTGTAATTATGAATTTCTCAATTTTATGTAGGGTTTTTTTCCAGTTTTTTTTTATATAATTTCTGAAATATTTTTTTTGTTTATTCTAGAGTTTTAGAATATTTTTTATAATTTTCAAAGAAATTAAATTATTTTTACGTAATTATAAGATTTTGTAATTTTTAAAATGTTTTTTTGTTCTAGTTTTTAAATATTTGTATTTAATTCTGACCAATATACTCTCATGTGCGTTGCACATGACTCACTCTTCCATTAAAAAAATAATGGGGTTAATTAGGACTGACAAAATTGGCTGATAATAATAAACTCCACCCATTTAAGGCTGTTCTTTAACTGATGGGGCCTATATTCTTTAGTTGGCGGGCAATGTTCGGGTTAAGAGATAAAAAATGCGAATCAAATAGGCAGACCCCGAGGTAAGAAAAAAGTTCTTATGATGGCAAAAAAAAGGACGAAACATAAAATGAAATCGGATTCATCGGGTCAAAAGTTTTTGTTTTGAAAATTTAGGGAGTTAAGTGTAGAAAATAAAAGTTTAAGTGGTAAGATAAAAAATTATGTAAAGTTGAGGAGAAAGTGTAATCAACTTACCGTTGGGAGGTTTTCTCCTCCACTCACATGAAAAATCAATTGTCCGTCCGTCTTGTTTTTTCTTTTCTCTGCGACCTCTTCTTCTTCTTCTTCTTCTTCTTCTTCTACTACTACTACCTGACCTCTTCTTTTTCTTGTGCCCGAGGATTCACGCCCCTCCTTCTCTCTCTAAGGTCCTCTTCTCAAAGACCCCGTATTTTCTTTCTTCCTCATTAGGTACAAATCAAAATTAGAGTTTTGATAAATTTTTTCTTCTAATTTTCATGGAACTAGCATTCTGTTTTACAAATCAAAAAATGTTTGTATCTTAAACTCCCAATTTTCCCATTTATTTTAGCTAAACTAGTGTTTCATTTTGAAAAATTTTACTAAAACCCACTATGTTTGGATTATTTTTCTCCCTCAATATTTTCTCTCTCAGCCAATGGTGTTTGATTTCCAACCTAATTCAATTTCTAATTTTTACATATATTTCTAAATTCTAGGGTTTTTAAATATGATCATTCTTAGATAATTTGAGTTACTCGTGATTTTCATTAGGGTTTTTAGACCGATCCATATTTAGGATGAAATATTATTAGTCCATTCCCAAAGTTTAGGATTTTTAAATAGGTTCTTAGGGTTTTTAAATATGTCAATTAGTTATTACGATGAGATTTTTTTACTTACCCTTCATTTTATTAGGGTCTGGGTTTTCAATTGGATTGGATCATTATTTAGGATCGAATTGAGTTTTGTCTACTCTTTTGATCTTTGATTTTTTTATATATTAGGTTTGAATTAATTACTATGGAAATTATGATTTTCTTTACTTTCTTTGGGGTTGGAAACGGATTTTGTGTTTGCTATATTTAAATTGGATCATTGCTTAGGTTTGAAATGAATTTTGTCTGAATTAATTACTCTTGTGATTCTATTAATCAATAGATAACTTAATTGCTTTTTGGATATATTTTTTTTGCATATCTTTATTTTGTTCATCACTATGAGAGTTAACTGTGTTATATAATTATTGAAGTTTTTATTTGCAATAATTATCATATTATGGATGGAATTATATTCTGTTTGTTGATTAGTTTCACTAGTTGTTCGGTCAATATATTTTAGATTGATAAACACTGAGATACATTACAAATTAAGGTTAAGAGGATATTATATAATAGAAATTGGTTAGTTGATAGATTTTCTTAGGTTAAGTTGAGAGTTTTGACATTCATCTTTTTTTTTTGCATTTTTATTATTGTATTTGTACCACTTGATATTTATTTTATATCTTTGTATGTATTTATATTTGCATTTTTGGAGGTTTTAAATTACATTAATCACCATCTTAAGGGTGGAATTACGTTCTCATTGTTGATTATTTTTTTTGGCAATTTAATTAGAGTGTATTGTTGCTTAAAAACAGGGTTATGTTGTCCCATTTTTGTTCTAACCGCTGATCATACCACATTGATCATTATTAACTATGAAAATAGAACTGGATCAAATGTTGAAAAATGTTTTAAACTCAACTCGTAAAAAATCCTATTAAATAATATGTGGGTATACAAGTACTCAATGGAAAAAAAATTTGCCTGTTGAATTAAAACTTCTATACAATGCTTTCATTTTCATTTATTCTCAATAAAATTTCAATTTTCATTTTCATTTTGCTGAGACTAATATTGTTTGTGAGCTTGATTTTTTGTAAGGACATTTAGCAAAATAAGTACACTGCTTGTTGGATTAAAGTTTTAAAGTTTATTTTTTCTTTATTTTTTGATCCAAAGTTTTCCAACATTTTTGACAGAGTTGCTTGCACATGATATCCGTTTTAAAATTTTCATGCATTGACCAATTTATTGGTTAAATGTGCTCTGATTTTGGAATGGATTGAGTTAATTAAATTTGTATTTTCATTATGAAAATGGTCATTTTGGAATAATTTGTATTTTTTATTATTTTCTTGTTAATAACCTATGTTCTATTTAGTAAGCCTCACATGTTTATTAGGCAATATTTCCAAATTAAGAGCCAGTTTTTGTAATCAATTGTTGGGTTTGTTTCTTTTGTTATATGGGATTCTTCTGTTATATTGTTTCTTTTGATTTAATATAATTTTGGTGGATTATAAGTTGGGAAGTTGTGATTTGCGGTTAGTTCCCACCGTTGAGCGGTATACTATTTAATTAATCCTAAATATTATAATGACTAGTGAGGAATCGAGCGTGTTTGTATTGGTGTTGGGATGCTCGATCTTAGTGATAGGTGAAAGCAGCCATGACATAACCAATAGTATAAATGTTTTCTTCGTAAAGCACTAAAAATGTAGGTATTCCCGTTTGGGGTTGAAGAGTGATACATTTTGTGAGAGTGTTCCCAACTGTTAATCCTTGTTTTGCAAGCCCACTATGTTCTTGAGAGACCAAATGTCGCCGAAGAATTGGAACAAAGTTAAAAAAGGGCGACAACGAATGCCTTTTATTTGCAATTTCATTCCCCCTACCCAGCCATAGGGATCTGATGAAGACACAAAAGCAGTCCAACTCCTAATGCTTTGCCCAAACAAGACGGGAGATGATTGTATTTAATAAATATCAAGGATAGAGGAGTGGAAAATTGGTGAAAGAGGGCTTCAACGTCAATTAATTGCGTTGCTTTCATTATATGGGGACTTTAGACTATCCTAATAACGTTCATTATCTCGGCTTCCATTATCCTTCTCTCAACTTCAGTCTGCAAACATCTAAATAAAATTAGTGCTCCCAAAAATTATGTGTCCAAGATTTTCTTAAGCTTCTTCGCGGGACTCAACCTCCTCCACTTTGAGTTGGTGGTATGTGAATTCAAAATACAAGGTCAAATTATAATATCATTTTATTTTTTTGCATTTATATTATTATTTGGTAATCACTACTTACGCCTTGTTTGCGAGTTCTATTTTATAGAGAAAAGAAAAGAAAGGGGAGGAAAGTCCTTTCCTTTGTTTGAGAGAGTTTAAGTATGGAAAGAAAGTTTCTTTCTCTCATGGGAGTTTAAAAAGAGATAAAGGAAAGGAAATATTTTTAAAACCTTTCTCTTCCTTTATCTCCAAAACATTCTTTCCAAATCGAAAAAATAAATGGAGAGAAATGAAAGTTTTTTTTAATGAATTGCACTTTCTTTCCTTTAAAAAAATTATTTTCCTAACAAACTCCCAAACACAAGAAAGAAAGTTATTTTCTTTTCTCTCCCAAACTCCTTTCTCTTCTCTTCTTTTCTTTTCTCTATTATTAACTCTTCATTCTTTTCTTTTCTCTCTTAATAAAATTTTTCTTTCCTCTTCAAAACTCCCAAACAAGCTATTAGGGCCCATTTGTTTTATTGGCACCTGAATATGCTTTGAATGTGTTTAATCCTGAAAAATATATATTTTTTAATTTGTGATCGTTTGTTTAGAGTTATTTGACTCTAAATGTTGAATACAATTAATTTGATAATTTTTTCATTACTAACAATTTACTAATTTGTTCCATTTTAGTGTCATTTAGTAAATAAAATAAGGGTAAAACTAAAATAAAATTTTGTTAAAAAATTCAGCATTAAGCTTTCAGAGGGATACTTGCCTTAAAGCTTAATGCTGACTTTCAACTAATTTTTAGCATGAGGAAGTAAAAAAACAAACATAAAATATTACCTCTTTATGCTAGATGAAACTCAGTTAAGCATTAAAAGGTAAAAACAAACACCCCTTTATTATATATTTACTTACACTCTATATAAAAGCTCAATCATATCATATCAACTACTGTCTTTTTCCACATGTCAACAGTTGATGACACTTTTCATTTAAGGAACTTTGAGTAATAAGTTCTAATTATATAAGATACTGGTAATATAAGATATTTCTTAATCGATAGAAATAATTTTCTCACTAAATTTTTATAAATAAAATATATTGAAACAAAAATATTTTTTCATGAACATGTTGAAGAAAAAAAACTTCCAATATCTTCTTTTTTATATATTGAAACTCAAAAACCGGTGATAAACTTCCAATATGTGGAACAAAAATAAAGATGACTTGACTAATCCGTAAAAAAACTTTCTTTTTTGAGTTTTACAAATTTATCCCCAATTTTTTTTGTGGCTGGGACACTTGCCCACCCCAGCCATTACCTGGCTCCGTCCCTGACTACGAGAGATGCTCAATATATTTTTCAGTTGGTAAATGATTACTCTCATTTGACCTATTTGTATTAAAATGTTTTGTTATGTATCAATGCTTATTAATGTTTATTACAGTGAAGCATTTTGCTTTCCTAGTATATTTTTTCTTCACCACGCCTTCATAAAATGGCTAATTAATTCTCTATAGTTTGTGGTAAGGAAAAAATGGATCTCTTTTTCTTTACATTGTATTATTTGTATGCATGCTGGAGAATCTATGAATCACGGATACTCTCAGTAGGTCATGTTTTTTGTGTGGATTCAGATTCACACGAATACGCTCAGATTCGCGAATCTGAGAGTATCATATTTTTATTTTATATTTAACTCGTTCGATTACTTTGAGATACACTGGGATTCATCCGTATACGTTATTGGATTCGTTTTAGGATATGCGAGGGTATTTATGATATTTTAATACATAAGTTTCGTGGCAAAATGTCTAATAATGAAAAGTTTTAAGTTTGGTACACTTTAAAAAAAAAAACGATTGCTTTCTAAACTCATTCTCGACTTTACACCTAGGGTTTGCACCTCCCAACCTAAACTTTCCCCTTTGTAGCTAACTAGACCCCCGACAGCTAGGGTTTACCCATTCTGACCGCATTCCGACCTCACTGCGACGCATTCCGACCTTATTATGGCACCCATTTGGGTATTGCGACAACTTCGGTATGTGATTTTTCATTAAAATTTATTTCACTTTTTTTTTCAATATGATGGTTTTTCTTTTTAGAGTTATGCTTTCATTCTGATTATTTCATTCTGAGTTTTTAATTTATATGTATATTTTTATATTATTCCGGACTTTTTGTCTAAATCAATTTTTTTCTTTACAAAACTGTTTGAATTTTTTTTCCTTACAAAATTATTTGGAACTTTTTTTCCTTCAATACTTGTGTTTGTACATTTGATTTGAAATGGCATTTCGTGCTACTGCATGCATCAAGTACAAGTACATATAATGATGTTTGTTTGGTGACAACAATCATCATACTTGATTGCTTGATATAATGGTGTTTGATGTTATTCAACTTTGTCATTAATATATATAAAATAAAATAATAATTATTTAATGTATCCTAGCGTATTCGTATCCTACATGTTGAAAAAATTACTTATCCCGTATTCCAACTCGAGTCGTATCCCGTATTACGTGTCGAGTTCGTGCTTTCTAGTGGAGAATTATTATCTTCAGTGAATGTAAAGGGTGCTGATTAAGCTTTGATAACTTAAAGATAACAGTATTACTATTCAATTAGTTTGACATTATATAAGTTGATTATATTTATTTTTATTTTTATCTTGATTTAACACGTTAAAAAGTCGTTTGAATGTTCAAATTTAGCATACAAAATACATAATTATTTAGTCTTCACCATATTTTAAATAATTTTACATCTCAAAATTGATTTTCATTATTTTTTCATTTATAATTAATGGAATTCCAAATGCTGTGAAAATTAAAATTTAATATATTTAAAAAAAATAATTACTTTATATCAAGTGTTTCATATCATTCGTTTTCTACGTATTGATTTTCGTATATTTTTTGTCTTAGTTTTCAATCTTGAGAAACTATGTGAAAGTGCTCATTAATTTCTTCTCTATAGTGTCTAGCTCCACCCTTATGTTTCGTTGTATACATATACATTTACTTAGAAAATGTCCTTGTTCGAAATTTGATTGTTTTAGTAGTGTAAAATGTTCCACTACATTGACTTAATTAACAATGACATAAAACAATACTAAAAGTTCCTTTCATACATATATTTCCCCATGGTTGTGAAATGTTATA
Organism: Sambucus nigra; assembly: GCA_949130495.1. Taxonomy (NCBI): domain Eukaryota; kingdom Viridiplantae; phylum Streptophyta; class Magnoliopsida; order Dipsacales; family Adoxaceae; genus Sambucus; species Sambucus nigra. The sequence goes on along the minus strand of OX422219.1, from coordinate 270,982,182 downwards.
TAAGGTTTACTCGTGTCTTATTTTATAAAAGAGTAAACCACATTTAAACCCCTCTGAACTATCTCGGCTTTAAGTGCTAACCCCCTCAACTAAAATACCTTACAAACTCACCCTAAGCTATCAACCCGTTTCAAATAAACCCCAAACCTGGTTCCCGCATTTGTTGTGCGCATAATTGGATAAAATCACTACTGGACCAAATATTTTAGTAATTACCATAATACCCTTACCCCTAAAATTTCACTTAACCCCACTAGCTCCTCCTACCATTAGCTAGTCGACCTCTCTCCCTCACTATTATGACCAAGTCCTATCATCCCGAAACCCAACTCCGTCCAGTGAACAACCCCAAATGTGCACTAACGTAACAACTCCCTTTTTCATTCTCTTTCCTTTTACCAAAATTATAACCGTACCACACACCATTACTCCACAAACCCATTGCTGCCACCTGTACACACACCCACTTCACAAACCTACCATCAAACCATCACTCACTAAACCGCCCAATTCACTGCCCCCTCTCTTTAAACAAAAAAATTCAAATCGCAAAATTACATAATTTCTACACTTTATATATGTGGAAGCCAAAGGTGAAATGCTACCATTCCACCACCACCATCTAAAAAAAAGGTTGTACCCAGTGCACAACGCTCCCGCTTTAACGGAGGGTCTGGGAGAGACGAATGTCGGCTGAACTTACCCCCATATATAGAGAGGTGGATCCCATACCTCGAACTCGAAACCAACCATAGCTTGGGCACTTGCCATCACACCAAGGTATGACCTCACAACTACCATGTAACACTCCATATTTTCCTACGTGTAGTTGATCAGGCTGACGTGCTGAAGATAGGGCTTGATAATCAATTTATACCATTCTCAACTTCAGCAATAAATAAAAATGATAATATATAAAAACCATCCATGACATAATAGTAATAATGAACAAAAATATAAATAACTGAACTGAAAAAAATAATTCTACAATAATATTGATTTCACTAATATGACTTTCCATGATACAAAAATCTCCAACTAAATGTAAATGGACTTCTTAATACACAAAAGCTACTGGAATAACAACTGCAATGAAATCAACTCCTACACTAAGGATGATGAACTGGATCTTCAATAAGTGTAGCTATGACCGCTCAGTCCAACTTTAACTTCTCCGTCCTGCTGCCCCTGTATAGCAATAATAACACCTATAGAGAAAAAGGTTTTATAGATTTGGGTCATCTCCTTAAAGTTGTAAGAAATAATATTTTCTTATAAGTATTAAATGCGACCCATTTCTTCCCCATGCCATCAACCACTGACACTCATGCAAAAAATATATATTTCACCTCTCAACTATCTTCATACAATTCTAACTAACCGTACCCAACCTTGCTCCAAAATACTAAGGATACTAATCTACATAAGTAACGCATGAAGTAATACACCAATAGTCCTAGTGTCCAACCATCTCTCAGCTCCCGACCCTTAGTAAGTTTCAAGCGTGAGGCGGCTTGCAAGCGAATTCCAAACAAGGACCCCCTGATAGACTACTTCTTAGATTAGTCGATTGTTAAGATCCGTTGGACCAAGGTTTCACGTATCACCATATTATGCAAACGAACCAAATGTCCAACACGAGGTAAGCCTCAAGGATCCCATACCCAAAGCTCATAAACTCTCGGCCTAACTAGACTACATGTTGGACGTTTTGCAAGCAAAATACAAACAAAGAACCCCCGATACACTTATGCCTAGCTGAATTGTTCATTCGAGACAGTGGTAAGAGACTCCCTAAACAAATACTTGGTTGAAGTATATAACATTGGCCTAGCGAAATCAACCACCCTGTATCGACACAAGGAGCATTTACACAAACTCCAATATATGTATACATAATCTAATGTACATGTCTTTCATCGACCCGATGAAATCAACCACCCTGGACCCGACCCCACCAAGAGTAATCACCCAACCCATTATGTCTATCATACAAACAGATGGGCCAAGTACGGTTATCTAACGATCGAGTGATATCCCATCTCTCACCCCATGTAATCCACACCAAGAGTGTCACTACTGAAAATAAACTCATCACGATGAATATACTGTAGTTATAAATTGGGAACCATTATATACTCATCATGATTAACCCAATCCTAGTGTATTTTAACATTTTCACTAGTTACTTTCACCTCCATTAGTTATGTTTTACATATATGAATGTATTTCCGAATTAGCCTTATAGTAATTGCCAAATCCCTAGTATATAAATACAGGAATACAAATAACTATACCAAATATTCGTAACCACCAAAGTACACAATACCCAATGTTAAAATACCCACATTCTCACACATTTGTACTTAACATTCATACATCGTCCTCACAGCCAAACTAAATACCCACCCGCCACTCTCTCTCTCTCTCTCTATATATATATATATGTGTGTGTGTGTGCGTAAATACATATATATGGTAGTGTACACACACACACACAGACATATATATATATATATATATATATATATATATATATATATAGAGAGAGAGAGAGAGAGGCTCTCCTACAATACACTTTATATATCACACTTAGTTTAGTCACTAAGAAACCTATTTTCCATTTTTTTTGAAATGAACCTTTCAATCATTACATGTTAAAAAAATTAGGTCAAAATACATTATCTAGCTATTTTTAAAAAATTCACAAAATTTTGCTGGCTCAGACTCTTATAAATAAATAAATAAGATATTTTCAGCAGTTCTTTGTTGGATTTTCAAAAATAGCTAGAAATTGTATTTTGACCTAATATTTTAACATGTGTTGAATGGAAGGTTAATACATGGATTAAATTAAAAAAATTGAAAAAAAGTTTTTTAAGGCCTAGAACTAAGTGTGATGTAAAAAATAATGTAGAAAACATGATGTATATGAGCGTTGCTCTATATAACCGAGAATAATCCCCCCAGTCTAATTATTATCCACACACACACACACACACACACACACACACACACACACATATATACTCGGGACTAACTCATAGTCTAATAATCTTACTCTAATTAGGTATACTAATATAATCCAAAGCATATGGTACAACACCCCCATTACATTAACTGCACTCGAATTACCCCACTTCAAACGTGTGGTCCCGCAAAGTAACCAAACCTAACATGTGTAATGCGTACGTACACGTATTAAAATTCCCACATAGGATATAATATATACACTAACATACCCAAATTCCTGTCCAAGTCCTCAAATTGGTTTACTTTAATAATAATAGGTTTAATACACTCGAGCCTAAAATAAAAATCCCAACTTTTGTACTCTTAGTTTATACCGTTATAAATGTTAAATATCTACGTACAAACATAATATCTTTAATATATATTTTTATTTATACCACCACCCAACTAACTATCCAAAACGAATTCAACCCGCAAAACCCTACTGCCAACCTTCCATAGGTCTGGATCGATCCGAGCAGAGCTGGATCAATTTTATGGGTCTATACTGCTCAGCTTAACCCAGTTTTACTTCCATGGTGGCCCCAAATATATCAAAATCCAACCTAGAATTTCTACAACAACTAAACCTTAATCTTTTATACATAATAGTCACAAATTAATGATGATATCAGCTTAATACAATACTTAACAAGTTTCCAGAATAATTAAGGATTCAAATTCATATGTTGACATTTTAACCCTAATTTAATCTTATTCATGAAATTAGGCCAAATTAACATACGATTAACATCGATTATTTTATTACACATGTGATTGCGCATTAATTTGTCATTTAAACTATAAAACGAATCATATCCATGACATATAATGATTCAATTCCTATAAATCAAGGTTTTCTCCTGATATAAGTCATATAGTTCTAAGATAATCATGCTTTTTAACATAAAATCAAATCCGATTTCAAACCCTAATGGCATGCTCCTACTCAATAAATCATACGCAACGATGAAAGTCATAAATCGATTATGTACATACGATTAGTAAGATATTATTTCTTTCCTTAAACGAAGCTTGATTCTTGATTGGTTTCTCTAGAGTCCCCTTCTTTCAAAGCTTTGCCTATTGATGCTAGGGTTTTAGTCATGATGTATTATGATGTTTCGATGTGAATTAGAAGTTTATGGTCCATTTTTAGTATTTTTAGGCATTAGCGGCATTTTTGTTATTTTTCTTAATTTGATGTATTTCTTTTAGTAATTATTTGCTTGGTAGCATGTGAAAAAAGTGACGAAAGCAAATAGGGATATATTTGTAATTAGAATATTGCTTGGAGCCTAAGCTACTTTCCACCTATAGATACCCCTATTCTAGTATCATTTGGGACATTCTTCATTTTTAGAGTTATTGATTGAGGGTTAAGATGTGAGAAATCTTCCTCTTATTACCCATTTGGCGTTATTTATGTCAATTGGTATCAAAGTCTCGTTGTATCTACCCGTTGTTGTTGTAAAAAAATAATAACTCGTAAACAACGTTAAAATGGGTTTTGAGTGGAGATATGCTCCCATGGAAACTCATAATAATCGAATTGCGAGGGTCTTGGATCATCTCTTGATACGAATGGAGGATCTTGAGACCCACCTTCCTCAACTACCACCCAAATTGCCATTACATCACCATCACTTCCCATCCCCTCACCTTCCACCATCTCGCGTTCTCATACCCTCTCAAACCCTAAAACCCCACTCTACCATTGCACACCATGACCCTCACCTCCTTCAAATGTTGACCTATCCCCGCCACCACCCCGAAAGACACCTTGAGCCACCCACCATTATTAGCCCTAACCCTAACCACCAAAATATTCCCACCCACGCTTCTGCAACCAATTTCACATCCCATCCACAAAAAAACCTAATTCTATAAACCCTAACCCCATTTCACCCACCACCACATTAAGAAAACCCTCACCACATTAAGAAAACCCTCACCACCCGGGGCAACCACTTGGCCACCCTCTGTTGCCCCTTTCGCAGACAAGTAAGGGCAGAACCCTTACCCATTCACAATAGACTCTTCGGAGAGCCCCGTCCAAGGGGAAAAAACCCCTAGACAAACTCCCCAGTCCCAACTCCATGGTCGGACCACCATTCTAGTGGCCGACGAAACCCCTTTCGCTGCCTCTCTCCACCTAAGTCGAGCAACCGCCAAGAACTCCTGGCGGACCAATTCTGGTGCCGCAATATGCCGATACAGAGGAAAAATTCACGAACTAAGGTTCGACAACAACAACCCAGGGGTAGACTTCCCTAGGAGCAATCGACAAAGTCCCTATAACCACCGATCTCCTTTTCCCCAACCCTCAACCTCCGATCTGCTCGTGCAGTCAATAGCAGGTTCTAATCGACTCTTTCAACCTTTTTTTTACACCCTTTGGTTCCGATCGACCCTCGGTTTCTACCAATAAGATAGATTCTACACAGATCCATGTGTCCGATTAGGTTTCAACTCCAACCGGTACCATTTCTATGACACACACCCTTAGACAATGCTCTTACACTCAAACCCATGGTTGGACCACCCTAACGGTGGCCGACGATAATATTTTTTTTTCAAGAACCAGCATTTTTTTAACCTCAACCCATCCAAGATACATTGAAAATATGCAAGAACCCTTCTTCCCCAAATTCAATCCAATTTCAGCCCATTTTAACCGAATCCCCTCCTATGCTAGCCAATAAATTTTCTGCCCTAGGTGGAACCCTCCAACATGTGTAAGAACTAGGGTTTGGCTCCAAGAAAATGGTTGTTGACCCAAGCGGAAGATATTGTTGAAGATTCACATGAGAGGCAAGAGGAAGACGATGATCTTGACGCTATAATTGAAGGATCTTTCTTAAATTTTTAAGAAATTACTTTTTGCCCCCATAAGTTTTGCCTTTCTTCCACACAATTTTGGCGCTTGTCACATGATTCTCCAATTTTGAAGATTTTGTGCATCCTCAACTTTTAAAGCTTGAGGACAAGCTTTTTCGAAGGCGGAGAGAATGATGTGAATTATAAGTTTATGGGCCATTTTTAGGCATTAGTGGCAGTTTTGTTATTTTCCTAATTTTGATGTATTTTCTTTTAGTAATTGTTTGCTAGGTATTATATGAAGGAAGTGGAAAAGTGTGACAACCCGGTAACCGAAATAAGGGGTGGCCAACCCGATACTCCAATAATACAGGAATCATGGATGGAATCATTCTCAGCATCGTAACAACATAAAGAGTATGCGGGATAACCACATAATATTTCAGAAAACGGGTTGCCAAAAATTTTGTTTTATAATTTAATGAAAACATTATCAACAACCCATAACAGAAAAGAAGGTGGAAACCCCAAAAGTATATGTATATCAACAACAACAATTATACAATAAAAGGAACGAATGAAATATCGGTCAACAAAATTCATACAATGTACAATAAGTTCCACGAGTTACATATTACATACATTATACAATTACAACAGTTTGGGCCACACGCCCGAATAAAGACCCGAACATCACTAGAAACAACAATGAAGGCGTCTACACAAAATATCTCGTGATATCCGCAAAATGTCACGGCTCCTCAAAAGACATTGAAATGGGGAGGTCATTACGAGCGTCCTTGCGGTGGAGCACCTGAGCGGATAATATATATATATATATATATATATGCACAACAAGGAAGAAAGAAGAATGGGTCAGGGCCTAGTTTTATGTGATCACCAGATAAACAAATAGTGTGACAATAATGAACAGTTAAGCATGGATGATAAAGATGACATTCTAGCATGGTAACATCCTATAATGAACTAAGACAATTGAATGATTATAAAGTGAAATTCAATTACATAAGAGAATAAGAATAATCATAAGCCTTTTTCATCTTTCACCATTTTCATTTTTCATCTTTCCATTCCTTATCAGGAGTACAAATTTTATCATGTGCTCTTTGTGGCACGTATCTCAATTGTATGATCTTTGTGGCATATACTATGCTCTTTGTGGCATTAATATCGATCAAGTCCAACTTGATGATTAGAATAGTTATAAGTATATATATATAACGATTCTAAGACCCCAACCGGGTTTCCTCACTGTGTGCGCTCCTAAATGACCATCATCTTCCAGGGCCTATCATAAGACAACCTGGGATCCTAACGAAACGTCGGGAAGCGGCCATATGCATGCGGGATAGTCAAGACCACACCCGAAATCTCCTAACCATCGAAGAAAATATAAAACAAGCGCTCATATAGCCTAGGACTATATCCACCTTGCACTCATTAGTCACGGGGCTTCACCTTACGCACGAACTTCCCTTATGATGTAATTTAGAGAGGTATGTTTAAACCATTTCATTAATTTCCATTGCATGATTTAGTAAATTATCATTTACTTTATCCATTTACATTTTATCAAATGCATTATGGTTATCCGGAACTATACATGCCTCACATCATTATAATAACCTCAAAGAATATTTGAACTCCCAAGTTATTTTCCCAAGCCTCCTTTTGGGCTTTATAATAAACCATCATACCTCAAATTAATTTCTAAAGTCTCCAATTACGACTTAGTAATCTCCTAGACACCTACTAGTTGAAAAAGGAAAGTAATGCCTGAACATCACTTTGCACAACCTCGACATAATCCCCATGTAACCCAATACTAGTCTAGAGTAGTAAACTATCTCATCTAGACCTCTAGGACTCTAAGTTGACTTCATCTAAGAAGGTTCGTATGTCCTAAGACTACAGAAAAAGGGGTTGAAAATGAAAAAGAAAACAAAATAAAAATGCAGGATTTTCGAATTGATTCGGCCTAGCCGAATCGATTTGGCCAGAAAATATGGGATTCTGCATAATTTCGGAATTGATTCGGACCCTCCGAATCGATTCGATCAGGGAAAATGGGTTTCTTCATAAATGCCGAATCGATTCGGACTAGGAAAAATTGATTCGATTCACCTAAACCTGGAAGTTGTCCCTGGGCGAATCGATTCGGCCCTGCGAATTTTGCCACTTTTGGCTATGGAGTCTTGGACTCCAAATTCACCCTAACTCAAAACCTTTCAAGCCAAGATCATTTATTATCACCAATACATCATAAATACCACAAACTACTACCATAACCATTAATAATTATCCAACTCATTCTTTAATGATCCAAGACCCACAAATACATAAAAACCCTAAACTAGTTAAACCATGATCAATACACTATTATCACAACTAATCATTTATCTTAAACCACATATAGCAAGCAGAAAACTTGCCTCAATCTAGCAAATGCAGATTTTCCTTGTTTTGAAGCAAGAATCCCTTCTCAATCTTCTATCTCTTCTCTTTTCTCTACTCTTTCTCTTCCTCTCTCTAGTTTTCTCTTGATTTAGGAATGAAATTAGGGAAAATAGAAGACTTAACAAGACTAAATCGTGCCTTTAGTCAACAATCCCAACTTAAATGATCAATATCGCGATAAAATAACACGCAACTGCATATTTAAGGTATAATCAGTCAAAAGTGCCCAAAACCTCAAAATACAATATGGCACATAATTTGACTATCTCGCACGTTCCGGAATCAACTACGACCTCCAAATTATCATTTGGATATTTTATAATTCATTTTAAGTTCCGGTTCCATTTTAAATCACAATGTCATTTTAAATTCTTATGACACAATAAAGCTCATCATGAGGATATTTACATGCTCATACAGTAAGTATACAACAAGTTAGTAAATATAAACTTTTATTTATTACATTAATATTTACTCCATATTACAACATTTTATATTTAATTACCTCACATAGTAAGTAAATATAAAAATAGGCTCTCATAAGCGAGGGTTGTTACATACTCCCCCCTTATGAGGGAATCCCCCAAAATTCAAGTGTACCTTGTAAGAAGAGATGCTGATACTTTTCCCGCATGTCGTCCTCACGTTCCCAAATCGATTCTTTAGCATTGTGATGACTCCATTTCACTCTCACCAAGGGCACCACACGAGACCTCAACTTGCGCTCCCCATTCTCAAGAATAGCAACCGGTTGTTCTTCATATGAAACGTCAGGTTGCAAGTCAATATCCTCAAAAGGGATATGCCAAAGGGCACCTTCGCATCTCTTATACTTCTTTAGAGAGGAAACATGGAATACATCGTGAATTTGTTGAAAAGGCTCCGGTAAGGCAAGTTACGCCACGGTATCAACTTTCGCAATAACTGGAAAAGGTCCAACAAAACGCGGCGCAAACTTTCCTTTCTTCCCGAATCGCTTAATGCCCTTCATTGGTGAACTCGCAACAAGACTTGGTCCCCAATCTCCAACTACATGTGTCTTCTACCCGCATTGTCATAGATCTTTTGGCGATCTTGGGCTATCCGAATGCGATTCCGAATGAGTTCAGTTTTTAAAGAAGTATCTTGGATCATTTCAGGTCTAAGAAATTTGTTATCACCCACTTCCAACCAATAAGCGGGCGACCTACATGGCCGGACATAAAGAGCTTCATAGGGCGCCATTCTAATAGTAAATTGGTATGAGTTTTTATAAGCGAACTCAACCAATGGGAGGTATTGTTCCCAACCTCCCTTGAAATCAAGCATGCACATATGGAGCATATCCTCCAACATTTGGTTTACTCTTTCAGTCTGACCATCTGTTTGAGGATGATAAGAAGTGCTTAACTTCAATTCGGTTCCCATGGCCTCTTGGAAACTTTGCCAAAAGTGGGAAACAAATATCTTGTCTCGATCGGAAATGATATTTAAAGGTACCCCATGAAGTCTAACGACCTCCTCGATGAATAATTGGGCATAACGAGCGGTATCAAAATCCGTACGCACGGGCAAGAAGTGTGCCGACTTAGTCCAGTGGTCAATAATCACCCAAATCGAATCATAACCCCTCTATAATCTTGGTAAGCCCATAATAAAGTCCATCGATATGCTTTCCCATTTCCATACCGGAATCTCCAACGGTTGCAACAAACCTGTCGGTCGCTGATGATCAATCTTGACCAGCTGACAAGTAGTGCATTGAGATACAAACTCTGAAATATCCCGCTTTATGTCGGGCCACCAATTTTGATGGTGCATGTCTTGATACATCTTGTCCCCATCAGGATGTACTGTAAATTTCTACCCATGAGATTCTGCCATCACCGCCCGCCTCAAGTCCCCCTCCTCTGGAATAATGAGTCTTCCATGGAAGCGTAGTCCAGCCTCTGAACTTATCGAGTAGGATTCCGGTCCCTCGGACAGTAATCGGTGTATATGGTTCTGAAAAACCTTATCCCTTTCTTGGGATTCCACAACCCTTGCCACAATGGTAGGAGTAATGGTCATCACTGACATGAACGCTCTCACCACCGCATCCTCCTGACTGAGCTCTTTCCACTTAGCTTTCCATACTTCAGCTAACTCTCCCTTGGGCCTCCTACTCAAGGCATCCGCCACTACGTTCGCCTTGCCCGGATGATAATGGATATCAAATTGATAATCTTTCACGAACTCCAACCATCGGCGCTGTCGCATATTCAAATCTTTCTATGAAAATAAATATTGCTGTGATTTATGGTCCGTGAAAAGACTGAATTTCTCCCCTAGGAGATAATGCCTCCAAATCTTCAAGGCAAAAACAACCGCGGCGAGTTCTAAGTCATGCACTGGATAATTCCTTTTGTGAGGATTTAGCTTACGGGAAGCATAAGCAATAGCCCGTCTCTCTTGTTGAAGCACACCTCCTAATCCTTGAAGAGACGCATCGGTGAAGACTAGATATTCCAATCCCGGTTTTGGTAAAGCAAGGACTGGAGCCGAAGTCAATGTATCTTTGAGCTCATCAAAAGCAACCTGGAAAGAGTTATCCCAAACAAATCTCACCCCTTTCGGGTCAAATTTATCAAAGGGCTTGCGATTTTAGAGAAACCCTTAATAAATCGACGGTAATAACCCGCCAAACCCAGAAAACTATGAATTTCGGTAGGTATCGTGGGCTGACCCCACTCCCTCACCGCAACTACCTTACTAGGATCCACCTATATACCCTGGGATGACACCACGTGACCTAAAAACTAAACTTCCTTCAACCAAAAGCCACACTTCTTGAACTTGGCATACAATTGGTGATCCCTAAATCTTTGCAGGACCAACCGTAAGTGAGTATCATGGTTAGATTCTGTCTGAGAATAGACTAAGATGTCATCGATGAAGACCATAACAAATTGGTCAAGGAAATACCCAAATACCCTATTGATAAGATCCATAAATACAGCGGGGGCATTGGTTAGTCCAAAGAGCATAACCAAGAATTCATAGGATCCATATCGGGTCAGAAATGCGGTCTTGGATACATCCTGCTCCCGTATCCACAAGTGATGATACCCCATCCTCAAATCGATCTTAGAGAAGTACGACGCTCCCCTAAGTTGGTCAAATAGATCATCAATGCGAAGCAAAGGGCATTTATTCCGGATGGTGACTTTGTTCAACTCTCTATAGTCCACACATAACCGGAGAGAACCATCTCTTTTCTTTACAAATAATACCAGAGCACCCCATGGCGACGTACTGCTCCTAATAAATCCCTGCTCCAACAACTGATGAATTTGCTCTCTCAACTCCCTCATTTCCACAGGAGCCATGCGATATGGAGCTTTCGCAATAGGTCGAGTTCCCGGTGCTAAATTAACCACAAACTCAATCTCCCGACTTGGAGTTAATCCTGGTATTTCCCGAAAAACATCTTCAAAATCTCTAACAATCGAAAGAGAATCCAGGGGAATAACTACATCCCTAGCAGTATCCTCCGCAATACAATATAAATAGGTACTCATACCTCCTTCCATACAAGGCATACCAACCAAGAACATTTCTTGTCCCGAAACTGTGAAGACTATACTCTTCCCATAACAATTTACTATTACATGATATTTCACTAACCAATCCATACCCAAAATCACATCATACCTGACCATGTCAAGGACGAGCAAATCGGCCTCAAAGCACAAATTACCAAGATTAATCTCGATGTTTTTACAAACAAAGGAAATTAATGAACCATCACCCATAGAGGATTCAACGCTAGTGAAAGTACTCTCAGCAGACTTTATCAAATCTGTAGTCTGAGCAAAACTCCTAGAAATGAAAGAGTGTGTCACACCCGTATCAAATAACACCCGACCCATATGCCCTTAGATGATAAACTTACCCTCAATTGCTGGCGGTGCTGGAGGGGCTGGAGGAAGCATAGCCTCCTGAATATGATAGACCCGTCCATACTGCAGTTTCCCCTGCTGTGGAGGAACAACCGGATTAGGTGCCTGTGGCAGAAACTGAACATATGGTTGTTGTGGAGCATAGGAAGATGTCCTCCAATCAACTGAGGACACGACCTCTTATAATGGCCCAGCTCTCCGTACTGAAAACATTTATTCGCCACATTCTCCTGGTTCCGCCCTTGATTGTTTCGGAACTGCCCCGAACCTCGGCCCTGCTGGCCTCTACCACCATTCCCTCCTCTACCTGCTTGTTGTTGTGGCGGTCCACCTTGACCCGGCCTATTATTATTACCACCCGCATTAAATCCACCAAAGCATTGTCGTTTAGACAAATCCCCTTGCTGGGGGTCCCTCTCTTTTTGCTTACCCCTCAAAGATTGGGATAAAGGAGATGCTCCTCCCCCAATCCTATTTCCTCCAGGTTTTCTCACCTGCCCCATCGCGGTAGCCTTCTTGCTATTTTGCACAAACAATCTATGCTCTTGGCAATGAAGTAGTGCCGCATTCATCACATCCCCAAATGTTTGTAAAGCCATATTTCCCAACAAGTATTGTTTTATCCGCCAATGTAAACCTCCCACAAACTTAGAGATTCTCTTCTCTTCTGAAGTCACTTCCTCCGGTATGAAACTTGCCCACCGGGTGAACTCCTATTCGTACTCTGCAACAGATCTCTCTCCCTGTACTAAATCTTGAAGTTTACTTTGCATCTCCCGTTTGACTGCGGGAGGGAAGTACTTTCCGTCAAATAAGGCCCAAAAATCAGTGATTGACATCGTATCCCTTTGCTCTGGTGTAGTCATCGACTCCCACCAATGTAATGCCGATCCGACAAGATTGAAAGTAATAAGGATTTTCTTTTTCTCCTCACTACATTCTACCATTCGAAGATGGCGTTGCATGTCTTTCTTCCACTGATTTGCCCTTATAACATCCGAGCCTCCATCGAATTCCGGGGGATGGCCCGTTAGAAAAGGCTCTCTAACTCTTTCCCACGAAGAAGGACTCGTAGGAGCTTGTGCCTCTTGTGCCCGTGGTTGAGCTTGTGGCATTTGTTGTACCACTGTCGTCATCCTATATTTACTGCTTGGGCCACTATGTTTGCCACATCAGCAGCATTTATACTCCTCGATGACGGAGGTGGAGGACCAACCTCCTCATCCACATCTCTATTACGTCGAGCAGGACGTCCTCTCTTAGGTGGAATCTGAGATGGAGAAACAATAGAGTTAGGATACTATATAAAACAATCTATCTTGCAGAAGATCCCAAACATAAGAAACAAAACAATCCTAACATTAGGCTTTATATCAAAGGACGCTATGGTAGAACGTGACAAGTCCTCATAGATCCTAAAGACTCTAGAACCTGATGCTCTGATACCATCTGTGATAACCCGGTAACTGAAATAAGGGGTGGCCATCCCGATACTCCAATAATACAGGAATCATGGATGGAATCATTCTCAGCATCGTAACAACATAAAGAGTATGCGGGATGACCACACAATATTTCAAAAAACGGGTTGCCAAAAATTTTGTTTTATAATTTAAAGAAAGCATTATCAACAACCCATAACAGAAAAGAAGGTGGAAACCCCAAAATCATATGTATATCAACAACAACAATTATACAATAAAAGGACCGAATGAAATATCGGTCAACAAAATTCAAACGATGTATAATAAGTTCCACGAGTTACATATTACATCCATTATACAATTACAACAGTTTGGGCCACACGCCCGAATAAAGACCCGAACTTCACTAGAAACAATAATGAAGGCGTCTACACAAAATATCCCGTGATATCCGCAAAATGTCACGGCTCCTCAAAAGACACTGGAATGGGGAGGTTATTACGGGCATCCTTGCTGTGGAGCACCTGAGAGGATATAATATATATATATATATATATATATATATTCACAACAAGGAAGAAAGAAGAACGGGTCAGGGCCCGGTTTTATCTGATCACCAGATAAACAAATAGTGTGACAATAATGAACAGTTAAGCATGGATGATAAAGATGACATTCTAGCATGGTAACATCCTATAATGAACTAAGACAATTGAATGATTATAAAGTGAAATTCAATTACATAAGAGAATAATCATAAGCCTTTTTCATCTTTCACCATTTTAATTTTTCATCTTTCACCATTTTCATTTTTCATCTTTCCATTCCTTATCAGGAGTAAAAATTTTATCATGTGCTCTTTGTGGCATGTATCTCAATTGTATGATCTTTGTGGCATATACTATGCTCTTTATGGCATTAATATCCATCAAGTCCAACTTGATGATTAGAATAGTTATAAGTATATATATATATAACAATTCTAAGACCGTTCGTCCGGGTTTCCCCACTGTGCGCGCCCCTAAATGACCATCATCTTCCAGGGCCAATCATAAGACAACCTGGGATCCTAATAAAACATTGGGAAGCGTCCATATGCATGCGGGATAGTCAATACCACACTCAGAATCTCCTACCCATCGCAGAAAATATAAAACAAGCGCTCATATGGCCTAGGACTATATCCACCCTGCATTCATTACTCAGGGGGCTTCACCTTACGCACGAACTTCCCTTATGATGTCATTTAGAGAGGTATGTTTAAACCATTTCATTAATTTCCATTCCATGATTTAGTAAATTATCATTTACTTTATCCATTTACATTTTATCGAATGCATTATGGTTATCCGGAACTATACATGCCTCACATCATTATAATAACCTCGAAGAATATTTGAACTCCCAAGTTATTTTACCAAGCCTCCTTTTGGGCTTTATAATAAACCATCATACCTCAAATTAATTTCTAAAGTCTCCAATTATGACTTAGTAATCTCCTAGACACCTACTAGTTGAAAAAGGAAAGTAATGCCTGAACATCACTTCGTACAACCTCGATATAATCCCCATGTAACCCAATTCTAGTCTAGAGTAGTAAACTATCTCACCTAGACCTCTAGGACTCTAAGTTGACTTCATCTAAGAAGGTTCCTATGTCCTAAGACTACAGAAAAAGGGGTTGAAAATGAAAAAGAAAACAAAATAAAAATGCAGGATTTCCGAATCGATTCGGCCTAGCCGAATCGATTTGGCCAGAAAATATGGGATTCTGCATAATTGCCGAATTGATTCGGACCCTCCGAATCGATTCGGTTAGGGAAAATGGGTTTCTTCATAAATGCCGAATCGATTCGGACTAGGACGAATCGATTCGATTCACCTAAACCTGGAAGCTGTCCCTGGGCGAATCGATTCGGCTAGGCCGAATCGATTCGTCCCTGCGAATTTTGCCACTTTTGGCTATGGATTCTTGTACTCCAAATTCACCCCAACTCAAAACCTTTCAAGCCAAGATCATTTATTATGACCAATACATCATAAATACCACTAACTACTACCATAACCATTAATAATCATCCAACTCATTCTTTAATGATCCAAGACCCACAAATACACAAAAACCCTAAACTAGTTAAGCCATGATCAATACACTATTATCACAACTAATCATTTATCTTAAACCACATATAGCAAGTAGAAAACTTGCCTCAATTTAGCAAATGCAGATTTTCCTTATTTTGATGCAAGAATCCCTCCTCAATCTTCTATCTCTTCTCTTTTCTCTACTCTTTCTCTTCCTCTCTCTAGTTCTCTCTTGATTTAGGAATGAAATTAGGGAAAATAGAAGACTTAACAAGACTAAATCGTGCCTTTAGTCAACAATCCCAACTTAAATGATCAATATCGCGATAAAATAAAACGCAACTGCATATTTAAGGTATAGTCAGTCAAAAGTGCCCAAAACCTCAAAATACAATATGGCACATAATTTGACTATCTCGCACGTTCCGAAATCAACTACGGCCTCCAAATTATCATTTGGATATTTTATAATTCATTTTAAGTTCCGGTTCCATTTTAAATCACAATGTCATTTTAAATTCTTATGACACAATAAAGCTCATCACGATGATATTTACATGCTCATATAGTAAATATACAACAAGTTAGTAAATATTAACTTTTCTCCATTACATTAATACTTGCCCCATATTACAACATTTTATATTTAATTACCTCACATAGTAAGTAAATATAAAAATAGGCTCTCATAAGCGAGGGTTGTTACACAAAGGCGAATAGGAATATATTTGTAATCAGAACATTGCTTGGAGCCTAAGCTACTTCCCGCATATAAATACTATTATTGTAGTCTCATTTGGGACATTCTACACTTTGAGAGTTATTAATTGAGGGTTAAGGTATATGATGTGAATTATAAGTTTATGGGCCATTTTTAGTATTTTTAGGATTTAGTGGGATTTGTTATATTCCTTATTTTTATGTATTTTCTTTTAGTAATTGTTTGCTTAGTATTATAGGAAGGAAGTGGCAAAGGATAATAGGGATATATTTGTAATTAGAACATTATTTGGGGCCTAAGATACGTCCTACCTATAAATACCGCTATTGTAGTCTCATTTGGGACATTCTATATTTTGGAGAGCTTAGTGAATTGAGGGTTAAAGTGCGAGAAAGATTCATCTTATTACCCACCTGGCCTCATTTACGTCATATTTAATGAGGTTTATAAACCTATTTATAACAATAAACCCACTGATCTATTACGGGTCCACTTTTGAACTACCAAATAAACCCGAAGTGTTAACCAAATACTCATAAAACTTGGCTAAAAAATATACCTACCCCGGGGATCCAATTTTCCACATTAAAAATATCATTCCGGGCCTCTGTACTCCCCAGAGCTCAATCCCAAACGTAACAATATCTAATTAATTAAAATCGAGTTAATTTAATGTACGAGTCATCCACAAATTATTTCAAATTGTCCATTTAATTTATGGCTAATAATGTAAACCAATTAAATCCATTAAATTACTTGTTAATTCACTCGAATAAATATTAATTAACAAGTAAATAATCATGAATTTAATTCTAAAAAATGTAGGGTATTACACACCATAGGACACCATTCACACTCCACCGATGATTCACAAATTTTTACAGCTTTCCCTTTTTTCAGATTCGGTAGGGACAAAAGATATTGTATATCTTGTATATATATGTGTTCAGATCAGGAGTGATGGTGGATGGAAGCAGAGTAATTGTTGCTAGGATGCAGAATAATTATGATGTCGAAATGGGTTCTTTGAACTCTGGGTGGTTTATTTTTACACAATGAAATTCAGAGGGTTTTTTACCGAGTTGGGGGGGGGGGGGGGAGTAACACAAATAGTTTTGGTGGGTAGGGTGGGGTATCGTTTATATTGGAAAGGGACACTAAGAGGGGTGAGATTTAAAATAACGGAGTGTGGGAGGTGAACTGAATTTTTAGGGGTAGGGGTATTAAGGTTATTGCACATACTAAAATATCTAGTCCAGGATTAATTTTTTCCATTTATGCGAAAAAAGTGGGAACTCGATTTTTGGGCCTATTTGAAATGAGTTGATAGTTTAGGGGGTGAGTTTTTTAGGTATTTTAGTTGAATGGGGTGAATCGTAAATACGAGATAGTTTGGGGGTGGGGGTGGTTGGTTAATATAATTTACCCTTTATAATATGTTTGTAAATTTGCCTACAATTTTTTTAGCATTAGAACTATATTTCGTCCATGCATCGCGCGGTTTAAATACTAGTCTTTACTAATGTTATAAGCCGGAAGATGATAGTTTATTTTACTTCAAGCTTACACCCTCCACATGGATAGGTACCCATTTTAAATTCAATTCCTTATTGACGTCTCAAAATTCATCCATTTCTCTCTATCTATAAGGCCATATCCAATGGTGATATCTTCCTATCCCGTGTTTCAAAGTACTTTAAGAAGTTTCTATGTGATTTGACAATTGTTTTTATATTAACAAATTTAAAAAAAAAAGTATCCCCAATGATGCAATTTCTACAAGTATTTTTTATTCTTTTGTGTCAGTTATAGAGTATCTCTAAATAATGTGTTTGGCCCACTATGTGTCCATGTCATATAAAAATACTTAATAAAATTTTCTACACGTAGAAAATTTCAATAGAAATTTCTATCCCTTGACCCACCACGTCATATGAAAATAGGATAAAAATGACCATTTGGAGATGCCCTAGACTCCCTCTCCTCTTAACTGTTCATTTTGTATTTCTCACTCCCTCTTACGGACTCTTTGAATATGTTTGCGAGTTCTATTTTGGAAAGAAAAGAAAAAAAAGGAAGGGAAAGTGTTTTCGTTTCTTCGTTTGAGAGTTTAAATAGGAGAGAAATAGAAACACTTTATCTTGTTTGAGAGTTTAAAAAAAGATAAAATAAAGGATTTTTAAAAATAAACTCTCTTCCTTTGTGCACAAAAATTTATTTCCAAATAAAAAAGAAATGTAGCAAAAAGAAGTTTTTATAATGAAATTTGGTTTCTTTCTCTTAAAAAGTTATTTTCCTTCCAACTTCAAATAAGAAAGAAAATTATTTTCTATTATCTCCTAAGCTCCTAAACATATAAAAAATATTAATTTCTCTTTGCTTGGTATCTCTCCCTTACTCCTTGTAACTTTCCCTTCTTTTATTTTCTCCCCTAAACTTTCAAGCATAGTCTTTGTTTTCCATACGAGTGTTCATCTTTCCTCTACGAGAACAACTTTTAGGGTCTATTTGGTAGAAAAGTGTGAATTGAGGTGGAATGGCAAAATTTGTCGAGGAAATTTTTGGCAAGGAAAATTTTGACATGAAAAATATAATTTAATGTTGTTTGATTGACTATTTTTGCATGCTCGTAAATCTGATATTTGTCTTCTTTTTGTGTTTGATAGACACATTTTACCTACTGGAATACAATTATTCGCCTACTTATGTTGTTTGATAGCTATATTTTGGGTTGGTAAATGAAAACTTTGGGATGTTATATATTTCCTTATTATTTAGTTTTGTATATATTAATAATGACAAATAAAATAATTAATACCATTAACTATTTTATTTTACAATCATGGATATTAAAAAACGTAGACGAAAATTCCATAATAACATTAACACCAAAGTTTCTTTATTAATAATAATTGAAAACCTCTTTAAAAACATAACACATTACAACATATCACATTCTCATCCCCCATCTTGATTCAAAACGTGATTTGTAACATAAAAAAACGTACAAAAGTTACATAATTTTATCGTTTATATTTTTTAGGCAACCACGAAACACAAAATAAGGCATTCCCACCCCCCATCAATATGTTAGGTAAATGATGTACCAAATCCATGTCTGAATCTAGCACTTTATAATTCGGGAGTTTTGAATTCGATTTATACATTGGATCGTCAAGTTCAGTATTTATCAAATGTTTAGCATGCCACCGCTCTAGCCTTTTGTCCATTTGTGCAATTTTGCCTTGCAATAACCGAATACATTTTTCATTATCTTTGTTTGGATCTTTTCAATATGTTGCCGATTTTCCCTGTGGCACGGGTAAACCACGCCACTAACAGTAGCACTCCAAATCGCAACGTCTATCATATAACTTAGGCCATTTCAAATGATCATCCTATGGAATATTTCCTTTTATCGGCGTTAACCATTTTATCACATGATTAACATCGCCTAAAGAATGGAGTGTGTATATAGGGATGTTTTCAAAAACCATTTTCTCGCCAAACCAACAACCTCCATGGGGATCTTGGTAGATCCTTGGGTTAGTCAACACTTGTTCAACATTACTGTGCGTTGCCTCAAAATGTTCATCACCAAATGATGTTCATGCTTTTGAATTACCCTTTGTTTTCTTGACATGTTGCATCCTGCTTAGCCCCCTGTGACACCCCGACTAATTAAATACCGGGTAGATACTCCTTTATTCAAATTAATACAAAATGTCAAGTTGGTTCAGTTCATAGCATCACTGTCGAAAAACGTTTTAACAATTACTAGCCACCTAATATTTAAAAAGTGAGTTGTCAATTTTAATTAAATTCGATTAACATGCAATAAGTATTACATTATGAAATAATGATATCACAACCACATTATAGTCACATTACAATGATAGAGAAATATATGAATCTGGAGGAACACTCCTCGGAAATAATCCGAAATACTGAATAAAACTGAATACAAAGTCTGAATCACTAATTAATTACAACTCAAAATCTGAAATAAAACTGTGTAAGTAGGATGTCTCTAAAAGAAAAGGGGCGACATGCCCTACAAATGAGTAAATCTGAAATAGAGTCAAGATAGAAAGTGGAGGCGTCTACTATCGAGGTCCTGCAACTTCCACAACAGCTACAACACGTCACCGGAATGGAACTCCTACGCTTGGTGTCCTTGTGGCTGGGAACCTAAAAGGTTTTTACAAGAAAGTAGATTTGAAAGCAAACGGGTCAGAGCCCAATTGTGAAAACAGTTTAAAATACAGCAAGTGTTTAATATCATTAAACAGTGAATATAAAATACATGATAGTGCGTGCACTCACATGAGTCCCTCACCTCTCAACTAAGTGTGCACTCCTACGTACCCGTACCCATTCTAGTTATGCCACTATCTAACTAGTCTATTACAATATCTGAGTTTACTATACTATTCGTAGTTTAATTCCCAGCATTTTAATATAAACATAGGGTTTTACCTTCATTCCTCAGGATTAGTTGCAATAATTACTAAGAGTTTTCCCATTTTTAACTCTATAAAGATATTACATTAATTCACACTTGTACTTATATAAACAGTTCGTTTCAGTATTTCAGTATGTCATTCTCATCATAAATATACAATAATGGCACCCCTAGACTAAGTTGCGGTGCACACATACTCTCAGGAACCGTTTTGATAAGTAACAATCACACACAGTGGAGGCGAACATAGTTCACATCACATGGGTCACGCACATACCTACGCTCCCATGATCAGCAGACTTATTAACTCCTCAATAAGTCATTCTCTGACCTATGTCCTCGAGGCACTAATCTAAATCCCCCCATAGGCACACAAAGATTAGATGGCCCTAATCGTATGCCAACCTCCCATGATAGCAAGTATGGTAGGTATGTTATACACAGATAAGCACATATACTAAGCATTCACACATCCTAGATATCTTATAATATCAATAGATGTATATTTTACATTCCTATACCGTCATTAAATGTTACACATTTACAAATCCCCGAATAATATACATTAAAAGTTGTTAACCCTTCTCACGTCATAATTTTAGGTACTTATTTCCTAACCCATAAATGTCATCCAGTTTACTACAAAATTCTAAGTTTTAATCCTCAACGTACTCCAATCTCACAACTATACCCACTAGTCAACAAGGGAGGTTAACACTCAATTAAATAAGTCTACTGGAAGTTCGAAATAAAATCAGGCCTAAAAAGGCCATTCTGTCAACTCGTTAGAAATCTCGTTCGAACGAGGTTGTTAGAACGAGTGTCGTTCGAACGAAGTCTTCGAACGAACTCGTTAGAAGGGATACTGTCATCTCGTTAGAAGCTCGTTCGAACGACCTGGGCAGGTCTTCTAACGAGATGGCAAAATAAGCCCAAAAATTTTCCAACTCGTTTTTCTTCATTTTTCTCTTTTCTAATTCCATTCAAAAATCATCCCAATAACGTTTTAATGTTTTTAAACTACTCTGAGTACTCCCAGTTCTCTTATTAACATATTTTTGGGGTCAAATCCTCCTAATCAACATGCAGTTATCATAAATCCCCAAAATTTTACCCAAAACCCTATGAACATGAACACAAAATTTTATTTTACCTAAATACTCATCATAAATCCGTTTTTAAATCATCCAAGTTAAGTTTTAGGGTACCAATTTCGTCCAGAATCATTTGACATGCAATTCCTAACCAAAATTAAGAGTTTCTACAACAATCCCATTGGGTTTTCACCAAAACTTTCAAAGCATAAGGTGTCTACACTAAACATAGAGGAAATATTCATTGCAATTAATGACATCAAATCACTTGCCTTAAATCCGACGTTCTGACTCGTTGTTGATGATCAAGGTTGGATCTCTCTCTTCTTTCCAGTCACAATTTCCTTTCAAAATGCTAGTGAAGGAAGATGGTTTGGTGGAACCTCTTTTAACTTCTCTCTAACTCCTCTCAAAACTCCCGTAGCCCACTCTCTTGCCTTTTGCTGGTAATGGCCTTAGTGGCCTCTTTAAAAATATAAAAATAAACTCTAAAATTCGTGGGTTTTAATTCCTCAATTTTTAAAATTACCAAAATACCCTTCTAGGTTGCCGATTTGGCCTAAAAATGCCCCGGGATCCAAACTAAACCCCTGGCTAGTGTTTTCTGACTATTTCGACGCTTCCAGACGCGTTGGCGCACTCAAAATGATCATTCGGTTGATAAAAATATAATTTACTTTTTAGTTTAAATAAATTCATTCGTGACACGACTGACACGCGCGTTCCAATTAAATTTTCCAAATTTTCGTATTTTTCCCTCTTGACAATTTAAATATTTTCAATACTCATATATTACCATATATACTCAGAAATATTCAATTTTAACATCATAATCAAATACCAACTCACATCTCGCTAGTATTTATATCCGGATTAATTCTCAATTAATTCTCATTTAATTCAATTAATCCCTTAAATACAAATTAATAAAATTACGGGGTATTACATACTTCCCCCGTAATAATAGAATTTCGTCTCGAAATTTGTAACTAATGAATACCTGGTAAAAATAGCTCTGGATAACGTTCACGCATCTCATCCTCGCGCTCCCATGTGGACTCCTAGGCATTATGATGCCGCCATTGCACGCGTACTAATGGTACTATCTTCGACCTCAGTTTCCTCTCGCTGTGGTCTAGAATAGCAATCGGCCCCTCCTTGTAGGAACTATCGAGCTGAAGATCGATGTCCTCTAAAGCAATGTGAGTATGGGCCAAGTCGTCCCTAAGATATTTCCTTAGCGAGAAAATATGGAACACATCATGAATCCTATGCAAGTGCTCCGATAACCCAAGTCTATACGCAACTGGCCCAATCCTCTCGATGATAGGAAATGGCCCCACATATCTTGGTGCCAGTTTCCCCTTCTTCCCAAAATGCATAATCCCCTTCATAGGAGATACTCTGAGTAACACCTAGTCCCCCACCTTGAATTCTCTGAAGAACCTCTTGGCATCTGCATAGCTCTTCTGTCGGTCTTGAGCTACCCGAATACGGCTCCGTATCATATTTATCCTTGCCGAAGTGTTTTGAATCACTTCTGGCCCAAGGAGTTTGTTATCCCCCACCTCTAACCAACATGCTAGGGAACGACAAGGTTTACCATACAACGCCTCGAATGGAGCCATGCCAATGGTGAACTGGTAGGAGTTATTATAAGCAAACTCCACCACTGGAAGATACTGCTCCCAACCACCTCCAAAGTCTAGGATGCACATACGCAACATGTCCTTCAACATCTGATTTGTCCGCTCTATTTTCCCATCAGTCTATAGGTGATATGCCGTACTCAGCCGCAACTCCGTACCCATTGCCTCCTGAAAACTCTCCCAAAATCGTGAAATAAATATCTTGTCTCGGTCAGACACGATATTTAGAGGCACCCCGTGAAGTTTCACTATCTCCTTAATGAAAATCTAGGCATACTGTCCCGTAGTGTAGTCTGTCCTCACAGGCAAAAAATGAGCAACCTTGGTCAACCTATCCACAATTACCTATATGGAGTCGTGACCCCTCTGTGACGTAGGTAATCCCGTGATAAAGTCCATGGATATGCTCTCCCATATCCACATCGGAACCTCTAATAGTTGTAGAAGTCATGCCGGTTTTTGATGGTCCACCTTTAATAGCTGACAAGTGGCGCATTTAGAAACGAACACGGCAATATCTCTCTTCATCCCGTTCCACTAGTACTATCGTCTCATGTCTTGGTACATCTTATCCCCACCAGGGTGTATCGCGAATCGCGAGCCGTGAGACTCTATCATTACCTCGTGTCACAAGTCTTCCCCTTCCGGTACGACCAGTCTCCCATTGAAGCGTAATCCTCCATCTGAACTAACGGTATAGGACTCGACTCCCTCTGCTAGTAATCGAACTATCTGCTCCTGGCAGAACGAGTCTTTTGCCTGGGCCTTTATCACTCTCGTAACAATCTGAGGTGTAACAGTCATCACAGACATGAATGATCAGGCCACTGCATCCTGATGTCCCAACTCCTTCCACTTAGCTTTCCATACCTCGGCCACCTCATCTACTGGCCAACGGCTCAACGCGTCTGCTACCACGTTAGCCTTCCCTGGGTGATATTGGATATCAAACTGATAATCCTTCACAAACTCAAGCCACCGAAGTTGACGCATATTCAGTTCCTTCTGCATGAAGAGGTATTGTAGAGACTTGTGGTTTGTGAACAACCGAAATTTCTCTCCTAGGAGATAGTGTCTCCAAATCCGAAGAGCGAATACGAATGCCGCTAACTCCAAGTCGTGGGTGGGGTAATTCTTATCGTGAGGCTTACACTTACGGGAAGCATAAGCTATAGCCTGACTCTCCTGTTGCAGTACACCTCCACGTCCTTATAAGGACGCATCGGTGTAGACTAGATACTCAACTCCCGATCTTGGTAATGCTAACACAGGCACTGAGGTCAACTTGTCCTTCAACTCATCGAATGCCAACTAACAGGCATCGCTCCAGATGAATGGCACACCTTTGTGAGCCAGATGTGTCAAATGACCCGCTATCTTTGAGAAACTCCGAATAAACCTCCTGTACTATCCTGCTAGGCCTAAGAAACTACGGATCTCAGTCGGTGTCGTGGGCTATCCCCACTCCCTCACTGTGGATACTTCCTCGGATCAACAGATATCCCCCGGTCTGAAATGATATGCCCCAAAAACTGAACCTCCTTCAGCCAAAACCCACATTTTTCGTACTTTGCATAAAGCTCGTTCTGACGCAGCGTCTACAAAACCTGCCTCAAATGTTCAGCATGTTCCTCCTCTGTCTGGGAGTAAACTAGAATGTCATCAATGAAGATAATGACGAACTGGTCTAGGAACTCTCTAAATACCTTATTCATCAAATCCATAAACACGGTTGGGGCATTGGTCAAGCCAAAAGGCATAATCCGAAACTCGTAGAAACCATATCTCGTCAAGAAAGCAGT
This sequence comes from Sambucus nigra, assembly GCA_949130495.1. Classification (NCBI taxonomy): domain Eukaryota; kingdom Viridiplantae; phylum Streptophyta; class Magnoliopsida; order Dipsacales; family Adoxaceae; genus Sambucus; species Sambucus nigra. Next base: position 270,956,712 of record OX422219.1, on the reverse strand, counting down.
CTTCGAGACGTCCTATTCCCTGATACACAACTGATGGTATCCCGATCGCAAGTCAATCTTTGAGAAGAAGGAAGCTCCTCTCAACTGGTCGAATAAGTCATCGATTCGGGGCAACGGATACTTATTACATATCGTGACTTTATTCAACTCCCGATAATCTACACACAACCTCAACGATCCATCCCTCTTCTTTATAAACAACACAGGGGCACCCCACGACGAAGTACTCCTTCGGATAAACCCCTGACCCAACAACTGCTCTATCTGGTCCCTTAGCTCTCTTATTTTCACTGGAGCCATACGGTAAGGTGCACGGGTAATTGGCCGAGTGCCCGACATCAAATCGATAACAAAATCTATCTCCTTACTAGGAGGTAATCCAGGTATATCCTGAAATACATCAGCAAACTCCCTAACAACTGGAATCGAATCGAGTGGTAATACCACTTCCTTAGAGGTATCCTCCTCTATATAATACAAGTGAGTGGACGATCCTCCCTCAGGACGAGGCATCACCACTAAAAACATCTCCTGTCCGGGTATGGCAAAAATAATACTCCTACTGAAACAATCAATCATGGCTCGGTATACAACTAGCCAATCCATACCAACAATCGCATCGTACTCAGTCATCTCTAATACTAACATATCAGCAGGTAAGGTAAATCTCCCGATCTCTATACCCACACCTCTACAAATAAAAGAAATCACAGAACCCCTACTCAATGGTGAATCTATGCAAGTAATCGTGCTCTCTGCAGTGCCTAACAACCCCAAAGTACGTGCAAATCTCATGGCAATGAAACAGTGTGTGGCCCCCGTATCAAATAGAATACGCCCCATAGTCCCCTAAATAGAGAACATACCCTCAATAGCAGGTGGATCATGTGGGATTGCGGCCTGATAGAATTGATAAACTCGTTCGTACTGGAGTTGTCCCTGCTGGACTAGGACTACGAGAATAGGTGGCAAAGCTGGCATCTGTGGTGGTTCTGGGAGGGCGGCAGGAAATATAGGTCTCTGGGGCTCGTGTCGAGCACCCTGCTGCTGCTGCTGTGGGGCTCTGCCCCTATCAGGACACTCCTGGCGTTTGTGGCCAATTTTTCCATAAGTGAAACATTTCCTCGAAAAATTTCCCCCTCTCGAACCCTGCTGCCCACGGCCCTGGTGGCCGTTACCATTCCTCCCCTGGCCGTGCTGGCCTTGATGAAACTGCTGTTGTTGGCCATGCTGACCCTGATAGTCGTACTGACCCTGACGAAAACCTCCCTAACCATTTCTGAAACCCCCAGATCGAAACCTCTTAAAATCCACCTGCTGAAACCTTGATCACCCTGCCTGTGCTGACCCTGAGCAGATTGTGCCCCGTTAGCACCATTCCCCCCCTGTCCTGCCCTGATGGCTAGACTCTCCTGATCGCTTACCCTCTGACAAGTGAAAGCGGTGGTCCTGGAAGTGAAGCAGTGCTGCGTTAACCACATCAGAATAAGTGGCCAACGAGAGATTACCCAACAAGTGCTGACGGATCCCCCAAGTCAACCCATCCATGAACTTCTGAATCTTTTTCTCCTCGGTCGAAATCTCATCGGTAATGATGTTCAAGAGATTAGTGAATTCGGCCTCATACTCGGCCACGGTCTTCCCCTACTGCTTGAGGTTCATTAACTTCCTCCTCATTTCGGTATAAACGACTGATGGAAAATACTTGCGGTCAAACCGCACCCAAAACTCCTGTATAAAAAGGATGTCTCTCTCCTCCGTGGTGGTAATGGACTCCCACCATTGCAACGCTGATCCTACTAGCTTAAAAGTAGTCAGTATCTATTTTTGTATCTCCGTGCACTCATACATCCTCAAATGCCTTTGAATGCCCTTCTTCCACTGACTGGACACAACGACATCGGAGCTACCATCAAACTCCGGAGGGTGTGCTTTCTAAAAAGCATCACGAACACGTTCCCAAGCAGACGGGAATGCATGAGCCTGTACAGGTGCTACTATCGGTGCCTGAGGTGGTGCCTACTTCACAACTGCTAGAGCGGCATTTACCGCTTGGGCTACAATAGCGGCAACCTCTGCGGCATTCAAGGAGCCCTGAACTGGTGCAGGCTGTGGCTCGGACTGAGCATCCCTGGGAACTCACTGTGCACGTCGTGGAGGCATCTGAAATGAGAGTAAAGTCTTATAAGTTCGCAGTTATTATCTTAAAATAGCTGAAGAGCGAAACATACACAAAAGAATATAACAATCCTAAAATATAGGGCTCTATATCAAAGAAAGCTACGCGAAAACATAACAAGCCATACAGATCCTAAGGACACTAGAACCTGATGCTCTGATACCACATGTGACACCCCGACTAATTAAATACCGGGTAGCTACTCCTTTATTCAAATTATTACAAAATGTCAAGTTGGTTCAGTTCAAAGCATCACTGTCGAAAAACGTTTTAACAATTACTAGCCACCTAATATTTAAAAAGTGAGTTGTCAATTTTTATTAAATTCGATTAACAAGCAATAGGTATTACATTATGAAATAATGATATCACAACCACATTATAGTCACATTACAATGATAGATAAATAAATGAATCTGGAGGAACACTCCTCGGAAATAATCCGAAATACTGAATAAAACTGAATACAAAGTCTGAATCACTAAATAATTACAACTCAAAATCTGCAATAAAACTGAGTAAGTAGGATGTCTCTAAAAGAAAAGGGGCGGCATGCCCTACAGATGAGTAAATCTGAAATAGAGTCAAGATAGAAAGTGGAGGCGTCTACTATCGAAGTCCTGTAACTTCCACAACAGCTACAAAACGTCACCGGAATACGCCCAGAAATTTTCCAACTCGTTTTTCTTCATTTTTCTCTTTTCTAATTCCATTCAAAAATCATCCCAATAACGTTTTAATTTTTTTAAACTACTCTGAGTACTCCTAGGTCGCTTCTTAACATATTTTTGGGGTCAAATCCTCCTAATCAACATGCAATTATCATAAATCCCCAAAATTTTACCCAAAACCCTATGAACATGAACACAAAATTTTATTTTACCTAAATACTCATCATAAATCCGTTTTTAAATCATCCAAGTTAAGTTTTAGGGTACCAATTTCATCCAGAATCATTCTACATGCAATTCCTAACCAAAATTAAGAGTTTCTACAACAATTTCATTGGGTTTTCACCAAAACTTTCAAAGCATAAGGTGTCTACACTAAACATGGAGGAAATATTCATTGCAATTAATGACATCAAATCACTTGCCTTAAATCCGATGTTCTGACTCGTTGTTGATGATCAAGGTTGGATCTCTCTCTTCTTTCCAGTCACAATTTCCTTTCAAAATGCTGGTGAAGGAAGATGGTTTGGTGGAACCTCTTTTAACTTCTCTCTAACTCCTCTCAAAACTCCCGTAGCGCACTCTCTTGACTTTTGCTGGTAATGGCCTTAGTGGCCTCTTTAAAAATATAAAATTAAACTCTAAAATTCGTGGGTTTTAATTCCTCAATTTTTAAAATTACCAAAATACCCTTCTAGGTTGCCGATTTGGCCTAAAAATGCCCCGGGACCCAAACTAAACCCCCGGCTAGTGTTTTCTGACTATTTCGACCCTTCCGGATGCGTTGGCGCACTCAAAATGATCATTCGATTGATAAAAATATAATTTACTTTTTAATTTAAATAAATTCATTCGTGACGCGACTGACACGCGCGTTCCAATTAAATTTTCCAAATTGTCGTATTTTTGCCTCTTGACAATTTAAATATTTTCAATAGTCATATATTACCATATATACTCAGAAATATTCAATTTTAACATCATAATCAAATACCAACTCACATCTCGCTAGTATTTATATCCGAATTAATTCTCAATTAATTCTCATTTAATTCAATTAATCCCTTAAATACAAATCAATAAAATTACGGGGAATTACACCCCTCTTGTTGAGAGTTAATCACATTGCACCACTCTTTTAGGCGGTGACCAGTTATAATACGTAAGTTTTTTCCCAGACAAAGTTTTGAGGTGAACATGGGTTAAGAAGGACGAATCTTCATCAGGCATGTAGACATGATTATGCAATTTGAAGTTTATAATATAGGGAAGTATAACTAATGTTGTGGTATATATGTATGACAAAATGAACTCGTCAGTTACTAATACTCTAACTAATAAAAAGACAATTTATTTATAGGGTAGAAAGTGGATGAATAAATGTTTACAAATATTATCGGATAGTGTGACATCAAATAGTAACAACTTTTCTAGATGTAAAGTAACGACTGAAAAAGATAGTGTATGGTCAAATCGTATCTGACTTTCTGTAAAGTGTAGACTGACAAAGATATGGATAATACAGTGTGAGGGTAAGACTTTGTTGTCAAATCCCATCATGACATATTTTGAGTTATAGACGAAAATACTAAAATACCATTAATACCATAATTAACATTACGACTACATAAAAAACGTAATGTGCTAGCCCATTAAGTTTAAATCCAAAATACATAATGAGACAATTAACAAAAGGGCCACCACCAACTACATAAAGTCCACCACCTACAGAAAGGATGCTTACACAACATTAGATCCAATAGTAACTACCCATAATTTTTACGCAAAACATTACATTAGTTATGAACTGAAGTGATCAAGGGATATTAGAGAGCTTATTGTAAGCCCATGTACGTGAAAAGGTAAAGTCAGAGAAACCCATGAAGACTCGGCCTAGTCCATTATCGACCTCAAACATTGACATCATGCGCATGATATTCTCATCGTCCATATCCATACCTACTAGCCTTTCAAGAATACCCTACCAGTTTACGTGATACTGAGAGTCCACGACAACCTGAAGCTCTATTGCATGGTAATTTTCTTAGAAGATTCATCAATAACAGTGAGTTCTTGGGCACATTTGTCCTGATGGTTTACACGACAACGACGAGAGTTTTTTTAGGTGCCTGACCCTTTGCGCTTCTTGGTGTTCCCAACTGATGTTTGGCTGTCAATTTCTTGCCCTGCGGTCGTTTGCGCATCGGTCTCCTATCCAGGCGTTATTTGAGTCTCGATCTCCATGTACGGTTTGTTATTTACATCCACTTCTACTGTCACTAAAAAAGAAAATGATCATTAATAAAATACCAATAAAACTTCAACTTAACTAGATAAACTACACATAGTAATGTAAAATTATGTGTACAATTCATGGGAGAGAACTGATATGCGCCCGATATAGCATTATCACCTGTAGCCGTGCCATTACCAAAGATCATTTGGAGCTCGTCATAGTACATACATTTCTTTCCTCTCATCCTTCCAGCATCTGGTTTACCCTACAATAACCATATTTGCTAAGTAATTTTTTAATATATTAGAAGTATTTTTGAGGAGTAAATTACATGGAAAAGTGTCGTACTTACCACAATGTAGTCAACCCATACATTTGCATCAGCCGTTACGCCTCTGCTATTTGTGCCGTAACTGAAACAACCGACCTGTAACAGTTTATGAAATTCAACGTAATCCCTTTTCAATGTTTTCAATCTGGACCTGACATTCTTTTTTTCCAAGAAAATATGCCATCCGTCTTCAACAGTATCTATTACGACTTTTATCTAGGCGGTAATGAATCCATTGTCAACCCTCTGATGCACCCCGAGTACATGGGCACAAAGAGAATGGATTAGGAACCCATCCATTAGCTCGCTCCATCGCAGATGGGTTTTCTTTTGATTTCCTTTGACTTGATGAGATTGCACATCAACTCGTCCACATTGGTCCTATGCGGTTTTGGTGGGCGTAGCGAAGCGAAATCTCGGTTCTGCATGCCTATTAAGCATAATTCAAATGAAAATTGTTGAAAATTCATCATCACAGTTGTAAACCATAATCATAATTAGTTATAAACAATATGATTAGCATAAACAGTTTTAAATTCAACACCACTTAAACAATTGTAAACCATAATCATAATCAGATATCATCACAGTTGATAATTATTGAAAATTCAGCACCACGGTTGAAAATTCAGCCCCATAGTTATAAACAATATGATCAGCATAAACATTTTTAAATTCAGCACCACATAAATAGTTGTAAACCATAATCATAATCACTTATCACCACAGTTGATAATTATTGAAAATTTAGCACCACAGTTGAAAATTCAGCCCCATAGTTTTAACAATATGATCAGCATAAACCGTTGAAAATTCAGCACCACTTAAACATTTGTAAGCAAAATGATCAGCTGTATAGTTGAAAATTATTCAACTCTGCATAATGTGTAGGAATATCAGTAGCATAATATGTAGGAATATCAGTAGCATAATGTGTAGGATCATATGCATTTCTGTACATTTGAAAATTATTGAAAAATCAACACCATAATATTAAAAACCATAAGGAATATCAGTAGCTCCGAGATGTGTTTTCCCTAGGTTTAAAATCCATGAGATACTTTGCATACTAGTATTCAACTCTGCATACTCTGCATACTAGTTTTCCTCAGGTATAAAAGCAATGACAAATAAGTAGCTGATCATATCAGTAACTGATAATATGCATTTTTATGATCAGTTATAGAATATCAGTAGTTGATCATATGCAAATCAATAATCCGTTATAGAATATCAGTAGGCATATGAATTATCTTCATATGCATAAGAATTATTTTCATAAGCATATGAATTATCTTCATATGCATTTTTATGATATCTCATGCAGATCAAATGCATATTATAGAAATGCACATTTTAGATCAAATCCAAGATCATATACGTTTCTATGATATCAGATCATATGCATTTCTATAATATCAAGATCATATACATTTCTATAATATGCAATTCTATAATATCAGATTATAGATCAGCAGCAGCATTTCTGTACCATATACATATCAGATCAGCAACATATACCTGATCAGTCAGATCAAATCAGTTATCAGATCAATAGCAATTAGCACCATATACCATATACATATACTAGTGAGAACAACAAACATTTCAGAATCCTAATGACATAAACATAAACTTATGATATCCAGAATCATAATTACATAAACACATATCCGAATTAAATTCTAAAAATATCCCTGAAAATTACACACCCTTACATTACTCGAACTTGAAGTACTAAAAGTAACATTACGTAATCTATTACAACCTTACATTACAACAAAAGTAATGAAAATACAAGAAGTAACGAGAAGCAACATAGTTAAAACTTGAAGTTTCTTCACAGTCACCAAGGTAGACACAACGTCATTTTTATTGCCATTATGGGGTTCTCGTACAAGAAGTGGCGATTTAATGAATATACTCGACATAGGTTGTTCGCTATGAGGATGAAAGGTTGAATAGTTGCTATCCATTCCTTCAATGGACGACTTTGTCCATCCCAAAAATTTGTGACATTGGGGACAAGCGTAATATAATCAACCCTGGTTGTGATTTTTGTAAGTCAATGTAACCTTCACTTTAGATACAACGCCATAGGAGCATTTCTTTATTTCATACTGTAGAAGGAGAAGTTCACTTTGATTTGATGATGGCATATTTAAAATATCCACTTACCTAAAATTTTAAAACATAGACATTATAAGCGTAGTATAAAGTTTCAACATGAAATACCACTTACCTAAACTCAGTCATCATAGTATAAAGTATCAGCATGATTGGCATAGTATCCTTCCCACATTGAATTAGCCATTGCATTTCTTTTATCAGTCCATGCACTCTCAGTTGTGAACATCACATGCTCATTCATTGGTGTTTCTGGCACATTTAGGGGAGGAGTAATGTCATTATCATCACTTTCCTCATCCCCTATGCATTCATCCTCAGCATCAACAATCCTCAAGAAATTATGAAGGGCACAACAAGCTATAATAATCTTTGCTTGAATTTCACTCGCGTGGAATGGTTAATGCCTTAGATACGCAAATCTTTTTTTCAGTAACCCAATTAATCTCTCCACTACATTTCGAAGAGATGAATGCCTAAAATTAAATAACTCCTTACTATTCTCGGGATGTTGTTTATCAACATCCTTACGATGATAACGAGTTTTTTGATACGGGGAAAGAAAACCAGGTACCAACGGGAAACCAGCATCTGCGAGATAGTATTTACCTACGCATAATTTAAAAATAAATGTTACTAATACCTATTTTTTATATTTACTAAAAACGTCAATGAAAGTTAATTTTATGATTCAACATACCCAATGGAACGATCAACTTGTGACCTTGACGTTGTATCGCACTTCGAAGTAAGTGACCATCATGCGCTGATCCCTCCCAACCAGCGAGAACATAGGAGAATCACACGTTAAATGTACATGAGACCAAAACATTTTTAGAAATTTCCCCTTTCCTATTGCGATACCTTGCTTGGTCAGCAGTTGGAACCACAACAAATATGTGTGTGCCATAAATTTCACCTAGGACGTCCAAAACCGGATGAAATGAATTTAGTACGGGGAAAGTCATTTGTTAATAAATCAAATTAATTAATGAAACTATCATAACCTCAAAGTAATGATACTAGGGTAGGTCCTTCTCGTTGTCGTAAGGGGAATCCAATGGGGTGGCATTAGTAACGACATCATTAGACAAATGAAGACATTTTTGTAAAACTTTATGAAAGTAGTAATAAATCATTTGACCAGATTTGAACAAAGTCAACGACTCAGAAACATATCGCTCGTCATGTCCCACGGTGTTAAGGAACATGGCAACTTGTTCCTCGACCTTAACTGATCGATTGTCACTTAGTCCATATGTGCGTAATCTAGTACAAAGTCTTTCGAATGAGGCTATGTTTATCCGAAGTTGTGCGTGGCATACCCGATCATTCATTTTAAATAAATGATATAATGAAGTTTCGCGATCAGCATCCCCGTTTCTATGGGGAGCCCTATGAAGGAGATGGTCACGACTCCTCTTATATTGAAAATTGCAACTGCTCTTGACACACCCCAACCCAGTTACATATAATTAAGTTTGAAAGTCAAAGTGAGTCAAACCATAAATAATTTAACCAAACCATAAACACGAGGTTTAATTCCAGAGTCATCAACGTAAATCCATACAACTAAAAACTTTTTTACAACATTAAAGTAGTTATGAATTTACAAACTTCTTGAAGGATAAGTTAACTTAATTAGATAATTTACATTTACACAAAATCATTGATTCTCCCATTACTGGCTAACCCAACCCGACCTCCTAGATTTGGCAGTGACCTCGCATTACCTGAAAGACATAAATATTGGAATCGTGAGCAACACAACTCAGTGAATGCATCACTACTACCCTCTTGCATAAGATTAAATGCAATAAATCATATCCTTGTGATAGTAGATATATATTTATCCGACTCATTCAATAAGAATGACCACATTTTCGGCTCATTCATAAGAATGACCAAATTTTTTGACTCATTCATAAGAATGACCTAATTTTCCGGCTCATTCATAAGAATGACCAACTTTTCGAATCATGATTCACCTATACTGTCTAATTCTCCCCCATTCCGGGTCCAAGATTAACCACCCATTTTGGTAAACCGAAATGGACATTTTCGTATTCATAATATTCTGATCATATTCATAATAGTATACAAATACATCATTCCAGTGAGTACACTCACCTTGGTTGACAACTATGTATTCACGTTTCCTTCGAGTGGAGCTGAACTGGGTTGATTAGACCTTACACCTGTCAATCCAACTAAATGAGTACTGAATCTCAATCATAAGTATTATCCTAACATAATTATGTAACTTTCAAATACTATACAATAACAATATAATTCCACTTAAGTCACATTCCATGAAACATGAGTAAAGACAAAATAATGGTATACATATTGGTAAAGTAATGAGCATTCAACCATAGGAAATACCTCATAAGAAATTTATAACTAAAACCAAGTAAATATGAAAGCATACTTCTCAATGTATATACACATGAAACATGTACTCAAAATACCCTTTTGAAGGGGGAGATAAAAATATTCTTTTATAGGGTATCCAGTATGGCCTCAAGTTATTATCCTCTATACTTAACCATCCTATATTCCTAAATTGTATAGACACAGTTGTCCAACCTTATCAATATGAACACTCGTGGGTGGCACCAACACCTCCCACGAGACCAATGTAACTCGTAGGAACTGACCAGCCGCGGGTCTCCTGGTTTGAGAATATGACCGTAATTTGCATATTTCTAGACTTAGGCTTAAAAACATGGCGTTATAGGGTGAAAACTAAAAACAGCCCCCGACCGTCCCCATGGGTTGCACCAACACCTCCCACGGGACCAATGTAACTCGTAGGAACTGACCGCACAGCCGCGAGACTCCCGGTTTGAGAATATGAGGATAATTTGAATATTTATAGACTTAAGCAAAACATGGCGTTAGAGGGTGAAAACTCGAAACAACCCCCGAACGGCCCCGTGGGTGGTACCAACACCTCTCACGGGACCAATGTAACTCGTAGGAACTGACCGCGCAGTCGCGAGACTCCCGGTTTGAGTATACGATGGTAATTTGCATATTTCTAGACTTAGTCTTAAAAACATGGCATTAGAGGGTGAAAACTCGAAACAACCCCCAAACGTCCCCGTGGGTGGCACCAACACCTCCCACGGGACCAATGTAACTCGTAGGAACTGACCCCACAGCCGCGGGTCTCCCGGCTTGAGAAATAGACAGTAATTTGCTTATTTCTAGACTTAGGCTTAAAAATATGGCGTTAGAAGGTGAAAACTCGAAACAGCCCCCGAACATCCCCTTGGGTGGCTCCAACACCTCCCACGGGACCAATGTAACTCGTAGGAACTGACCACGCAGCCGTCGGTCTCCCGTTTTGAGAATATGATGATAATTTGCATATTTCTAGACTTAGGCTTAAAACATGGCGTTAGAGGGTGAAAACTCGAAACAGCCCCCGAACGTCCTTGTGGGTGGCACCAACACCTCCCACAGGACCAATGTAACTCATAGGAATTGACCGCGCAGCCACATGTCTCCCGATTTGAGAATACGACGGTAATTTGCATATTTCTATACTTAAGCAAAACTTGGCATTAGAGGGTGAAAACTCGAAACAGCCCTCGAACGTCCCCATGGGTGGCACCAACACTTCCCACGGGACCAATGTAACTCATAGGAACTGATCCCGCAGTCATGGGACTCCCGATTTGAGAATATAATGGTAATTTGTGTATTTCTAGACTTAGGCTAAAAAACATGGCGTTAGAGGATGAAAACTCGAAACAACCCCTGACCGTCCCCGTGGGTGGCACCAACACCTCCCAGGGGACCAATGTAACTCGTAGGAACTGACCGCGCAGCTGCGAGACTCCCGGTTAGAGAATACGATGGTAATTTAAATATTTATAGACTTAAGCAAAACATGGCGTTAGAGGGTGAAAACTCGAAACAACCCCCGAACGGCCCCGTGGGTGGCACCAACACCTCGCACGTGACTAATGTAACTCGTAGGAACTAACCACGCAGTCGCGGGTCTCCCGGTTTGAGAATACGACGATAATTTGCATATTTATAGACTTAGGCTTAAAAACATGACGTTAGAGGGTGAAAACTCGAAACAACCCCCGACTGTCCCCGTGGGTGGCACCAACACCTCCCACGGGACCAATGTAACTCGTAGGAACTGACCGCGCAGCCGCGGGTCTCCCAATTTGAGAATACGACTATAATTTTCATATTTCTTGACTTAGGATTAAAAACATGGCGTTACCGCGCAGCCGCGAGACTCCCGGTTTGAGAATACGAGGGTAATTTGCATATTTCTGGACTTAAGCAAAACATGGTGTTAGAGGGTTAAAACTCTGGTGTTAGAGAGTGAAAACTCGAAACAGCCCCTGAACGTCCCCGTGGGTGGCACTAACACCTCCCACGGGACCAATGTAACTCGTAGGAACTGACCCCACAGCCGCGGGACTACCGATTTGAGAATACGATGGTAATTTGCGTATTTCTAGACTTAGGCTTAAAAACATGGCGTTAGAGGGTGAAAACTCGAAACAGCCCCCGAATGTCCTCGTGGGTGGGACTAACACATCCCACGGAACCAATGTAACTCGTAAGAACTGAACACACAGTCGCGGGACTCTCTATTTGAGAATACAATGGTAATTTGCGTATTTCTAGACTTAGGCTAAAAAATATTACGTTAGAGGATGAAAACTCGAAATAACCCCCGACCGTCCTTGTGGGTGGCACTAACACCTCCCAGGGGACCAATGTAACTCGTAGAAACTGAGCGCGCAGCCGCGAGACTCCCGATTTGAGAATACGACGGTAATTTTAATATTTATAGACTTAAGCAAAACATGGCGTTAGAGGGTGAAAACTCGAAACAACCCCCGAACGGCCCCGTGGGTGGCACCAACACTTCCCACAGGACTAATGTAACTCATAGGAACTGACCGCGCAGTCGCGGGACTCTCAGTTTCAGAATACAACGATAATTTGCATATTTCTAGACTTAGGCTTAAAAACATGGCGTTAGAGGGTGAAAAGTCAAAATAGCCCCCGAACGTCCCCGTGGGTGGCACGAACACCTCCCACGGGACCAGTGTAACTTGTAGGAACTGAGTCAGCTGTCGCGGGACTCCCTGTTTGAGAATACGACTGTAATTTGCTTATTTCTAGACTTGGGCTAAAAAATATGGCGGTAGAGGGTGAAAACTCGAAACAGTCCCAGAACGTCCCCCTCGGTGGCTCCAACACCTCCCACGGGACCAATGTAACTTCTAGGAACTGACCACGCAACTGCGGGTCTCCCGGTTTGAGAATACGATGATAATTTTCATATTTCTAGACTTAGGCTTAAAAACCTGGCGTTAGCGGGTGAGAACTCAAAACTACCCCCGAACGTCCTCGTGGGTGGCACCAACACCTCCCATGGTACCAATGTAACTCGTAGGAACTGATCGCGCAGCCACGGGTCTCCCAGTTTGAGAATACGATGGCAATTTGTATATTTCTAGACTTATGCAAAACATGGCGTTTGAGGGTGAAAACTCGAAACAACCCTCAAACGTCCCCGTGGTTGGCACCAACACCTCCCACGGGACCAATGTAACTCATAGGAACTGACCTCCCAGCCGCAGGTCTCTCGGTTTGAGAATACGACGGTAATTTGCATATTTCTTGCCATTGGTTTAAAAACATGGCGTTAGAGGGTGAAAACTTGAAACAGCCCCCGACCGTCCCCGTGGGTGGGACCAACACCTCCCACGGGACCAATGTAACTCTTAGGAACTGACCCCGCAGTCGCGGGACTCTCGGTTTGAGAATACGATGGTAATTTGCGTATTTCTAGACTTAGGATTAAAAACATGGCGTTAGAGGGTGAAAACTCAAAATAGCCCCCGAACGTCCCCGTGGGTGGCACCAACACCTCCCATGGGACCAATGTAACTCGTAGGAACTGACCCCACAGCCGCGGGTTTCTCGGTTTGAGATTACGATGGTAATTTGCATATTTCTAAACTTAGGTTTAAAAATATGGCGTTAGAGGGTGAAAACTCGAAACAACCCCCGATCGTCCCCGTGGGTTGCACCAACACCTCCCACGAGACCAATGTAACTCGTAGGAAATGACCCCGTTGTTACGGGTCTCCCAGTTTGAGAATACGACTGAAATTTGCATATTTCTGGACTTCGGCTTGAAAACATGGCGCTAGAGGGTGAAAACTCGACACAGCCCCCGACCGTCCCCATGGGTGGCACCAACACCTCCCACGGGACCAATGTAACTCTTTGGAACTGACCCCACAACCGCGGGACTCCCGGTTTGAGAATACGATGGTAATTTGCGTATTTCTAGAATTATGCTTAAAAACGTGGCGTTAGAGGGTGAAAACTCGAAAAGTCCCTCGAACGTCCCCGTGGGTGGCACCAACACCTCCCACGGGATCAATGCAACTAGTAGGAACTGACCGCACAGCCGCGGGACTCTCGGTTTGAGAATACGATGGTAATTTGCATATTTCTAGACTTAAGCAAAACATGGCGTTAGAGGGTACAAATTCGAAACAACCCCCGAATGTCCCCGTGGGTGGTACCAACACCTCGCACTCCACCAATGTAACTCGTAGGAACTGACCTCGCAACTGCGGGTCTCCCGGTTTGAGAATACAATGATAATTTGTATATTTCTAGACTTACGCTTAAAAACGTTGCGTTAGAGGGTGAAAACTCGAAACAACCCCCGACCATCCCCGTGGGTGGCTCCAACACCTCCCAAGGGACCAATGCAACTCGTAGGACTGACCGCGCAGCCGCGGGACTCCCGGTTTGAGAATAAGACGATAATTTGCATATTTCTAGAGTTAGGCTTAAAAACATGACGTTAGAAGGTGAAAACTTGAAACAGCCCCCGAACGTCCTCGTTGGTGGCACCAACACCTCCCACGGGACCAATGTAACTCGTAGGAACTGACCGCGCAGCCGCGGGTCTCCCGGTTTGAGAATACGATTATAATTTGCATATTTCTAGACTTATGCAAAACATGACGTTAGAGGGTGAAAACTCGAAACAACCCTCGAACGTCCCCGTGGGTGGAACCAACACCTCCCACGGGACCAATGTAACTCATAGGAACTGACCCCATAGCAACGGGTCTCCCGGTTTGAGAATACGACGGTAATTTGCGTATTTCTAGACTTAGGCTTAAAAACATGGCATTAGAGGGTGAAAACTCGAAACAGCCCCCGAACGTCCCCGTGGGTGGCACCAACACCTCCGTCGGGACCAATGTAACTCGTAGGAACTGACCCCGCATCCGCGGGACTCCCGATTTGAGAATACGATGGTAATTTGCGTATTTCTAGACTTAGGCTTAAAAACATGGCGTTAGAGGGTGAAAACTCAAAACAACCCCCAACCGTCCCCGTGGGTGGCACCAACACCTCCCCCGGGACCAATGTAACTCGTAGGAACTGACCGCGCAGCCGCGGGTCTCCCGGTTTGATAATACGTCGGGAATTTGCATATTTCTAGACTTAGGCTTAAAAATATTGATATGTTGATAATTTTAACTCATATATGTAATTTTTCAGCTTGATTAATGTTTTTGTAAAACTACTTGGTTATTGATTTTTTTTTTACGTATTCTATCATTTGTATGATTTTTGCATGCGCAACAAATGAAGGAGGCAATGGTTTACAGCATGAAGATTGTTTATATGTTGTGGACATTCAGAATTTTATTTTTTGTGTTACAGCTGTGCGGGCTTTTATTGTTTAGTTTTATGGCCGTGCGGGCTTTTATAATTTGATTGTTGAATTTTACGGCCGTGCGGGCTTTATAATAAGTAGGTTTTACATGTAAAGGTTTTGGAATGTCAAGAAAATAGAGGAAGCTCTGTCCAATTTTTTTTTGGTCTGTGAATTATTAAGACGTGTAATATTTATAAGTTTGTATATATATTTGTTTATTAACAACGTTTTCGATTCGCAATTTGTGATTTTTTTTATTATTTTGCTAATAATAAATATTTGTAACACCTTGTACGCATCAAACGTTACACGTAGCAACCGACTGTGCACTCACAGGAACCCCAATTTTAGGATTGGACCAAAAAAATATATTTTTTTTAAAATTATAGTTAAATGTGATTATGGACTTTTTCCATGACCAATTTTATTTTTTTCGTCACGCATAAAAATGGTCGCGGTCCGTGACCATTTTATTTTATTTTTTGTCACGGTTGTGGGTCACGGACTTGGGCCGCGACCATTTTTTTTATTTTTTTTGGTCACGGTTGTGGGTCACGGACAAAGTCCGCGACCATTTTTTTTTATTTTTTGTCACGGTAGTGGGTCACGGACTTGGGCCGCAACCATTTTTTTAAAATTTGTTTGTCACGGTCGTGGGTCGCGGATGAGGGCCGTAACAAGTTTTTTATAATTTTTTTTTGTCACGGTTGTGGCGCGCGGACTTGGGCCGCGACCAGTTTGTCACGGTTGTGGGTCACGGATTAGGGTCGCGACCCATCACGGCATGGGTCATGGCCCAAGTCCGCGACCATTTGCCTTGACCCCTCTTAGCCGTGACCATTTTTTGGCCACGGACTTGGGCCGCGACCCACGAAAATGGTCACGCCCGAAATGGTCACGGCCCAAGTCTGCGACCCACAACTTTGGTCAGGGATTTTGACCGTGACCAATCGCCAGTTTTGGTGTAGTGAGGGCTCCCTCTTGTAGTCACTTTTTCTATCTATGATATTTGGAGTTCTTAGAAATTGGAGAGATTTGTTTATTTGTGATAATTTTCGTTGCGCTTCACATGAGTTTGCTACCTACGCTCTTTCTCTTCTTCTCCTCTATATCAATTTACCCGGAACCCCATCCTTGTTACCCACCCACATTTCCAGCTCTTGCGGTTACCAAATTTGCAATGTTATAGAAAGAAAATGATTTAATCTTCTAATGTTTGTGTAATTTCCCTTTCACCCATGTCAATTTTCAATGCCTCTTTTAAAAGAATCTTAATTCTTTTTACTAACGCAATTTTATTAAGAATTCTTTTACAACTATGTCTATATTTCACTTTTGATAGGCTATTTAGTTTGGTAACGAGTCAATTCTGTGTTAATATCCTTGTATTTTTATTTTAGTGCTTGATTTATACCTGATAATATCAGCATAAAGTTAGGAATCCAAGCATTTGGTTTTTAGGATTACTATTTATGCAATTTCCCTATCATGTTTGCATGGAATGTGTACTATTAAATAATCTCTTTGCAAAATGAATCAATAGGAGAAATTTTTAAAAGTTAATATAGTGGAATGTTATGTTTGTCCACAATCAAAACTTACGGTCTAAAATAAAAAAAATAAAAATTTGCTAGACAATTACAGCATAATCCTTAAGCGTAGGCTAACTGGGTTATATGTTTTACACATGATTCAAATATGATTTATAATATTGCATATAATGATGTAAGTGAAAATATGTGTACCATTGTGACAGGAATAATTTTAATTTGGACTAATATATAAAGGAACCTTCTATGATAAGTTTTAACCAAAAAATATGTACCTACAAAAGATATCCTAATCGATCCTTAATCTTAGATTGATTTGTAAAATCATTTTTTACTATGGTTAGGACACATCAAACGTAAGGTAATTTGTCTTTGCAATTTAGATAAAATGACATGGTATAATTTGTATTAAAACTCTTCAAATTTGTGATATGTCTATAAATCACTATTGAATAATCGCATGGCACATTTAGAATTTTAAAAATGCCTATTGTAGATATTTTGTTGGCATGTCAACTAATTTTGATCATTTAAAGCGAAGTTGTGATTCATGAATTTAAAATGATTTTTTTCTTAGAATATGGAAACGTCTCATAATAAAGAATTTAATTGGAATTCGATTCATTTTAGAACATTGTAATCTAACTCATTTTATGAATAAAATATAATGTTTTATTTTTGGTTCTACCAAGAGGCCGTAAGATTATAGAATTTAAAGTGGATTTTGCATGGTTCAAAGTATCGACCGATACCGACTCAACTCAATCGATACCGAGTCAACTCGACTGAGTTAACTCGGTTTCTTGGCCTAACATTCAATCTCGATCGTCTCGAACAATATCGGTGCGATCTCGATATTCTCAGACAATATCGAACAACTCATTATAACTTTATTGCAATTACAAAAGTCATTAAATGTGTACTACTACAATCAAATTCATCATATTAATTATGGTTGAATTAAATCCTTACCATTTAAGTGATAATGTATTTATATATCAATTTAAAATATATTAAACATATACCATTGTGTTTAAACCCTTCTTTATTTACTTAAAATATACATGAAACGATGTATTGCTATTAACTTAATATATATTAAAATGTATCATTATTTATGTGATACATATATATATGTATATACTTAAAATGTACTTCTATTTAATTAAAATATTTTTAAAAATTTATTATCGAATATATTAATTAAGTGTTAATACTTGATTGATAATTAATACATTATTAAATTAACGAAACAATATATTTAACTTCCATTTACTATTTTTTATACACTTTTATGTATAATTTAATCGTTTTGCTTACTTATTACTAAACTACTACGAAATACAACCAATAAGCGTGACACATGTCTGTATAAGCTATTACACAATGCTGTGCATACTAAATGATGGTTTTGTACTTATCTAATTAATCAATAATATAACTCTTATTTTTATAAAATTTTAAGTATTTTTTTAATGTTTTTTAGGCTCTCTAAATTGCGTATCGCCCGATACCGCGATCGATATTGAGACCGAGTTAAAAATTGGGGGTCCGAGTTGTACACCCATACCGCGAGTTTGAACCATGGACTTATGGGTATTAAGTTAAGTTATGTTGCATTGGAATTTATAGAAGGTTAAAAACAAAATTTGATGGGCACCATAAGTTTTGTTGATTAAGAACTACAATGCTAACCCAAATACACATGCCTTGAACTCAATAATAAGATAATGGGAAACAGTTTAGTGAGGAAGACGTAATATAACAAGGATGAATACTTATTTTAAGGTTAACCATTGTTGTACAATAGATTTCATAGCCTAGGTGCAACCTTCACTCACAAACATTAAACCAACACTTCAGTATTAAAATTACTTTTTACATTCCAAGTTCTCTAATTATTTGTGCTTATAACACTTATGAAAAAGAATCCATTTCTAACAACCCACTGAAGGAAATTCTTGATTCTTCATCAAATCTATATGTATTTTTTGTATACTGATAGTTGTAGAAGATAATATTGTAAAGGGATCAGGAGTCTAGGGTTAGAACCTGTCAACAATTGTGTGGATATTTGAGATTCTCCTTAGCAAAACCTTTCTAAAATTGGAATGTACTTAAATTTTTATACTGATGCCTGTATTCTTCCCATTTTCTTACAATTGCTCTTCTACAAATTCAAGATATATGTTTTGATGTTATTTAAATTAATTACGAGGTCACTAAGTTAAAGAAATTAGGTATAATAGTTCTTCTACTCTTTATATCTTTCATGTTAATATTTAACGGCATACATTTCATGAAATATGTTTTATTGGCAATGTGTAACCTAATGTTACACGTGCAATACACATGTGCACAAACTAGTCTTTATATATATGGTACTACAAATAATAACTACTATATACATTAAAAATAATATTAAAACAAACAATTTATTAGTTTAGTGGTGAGAGAAATAATTTATTGTCCGTTCTTGTCCTCGACCGCTGTCTTTTTGTTTTCATCACCCTTAGTTAATGGTGGAGGAAATAAAATTTGAGGTTTCTCATCTCTAATAACAAGATTTAATTTAATCAGATCAATGCTTGCTTTTATGATTGTACTGATTCGGAATCTGGTAGCTGTATTTGAGCCATTTAGAGCAACATATAGTTGGGGAAGAGTTTGGCCAGTTTCTAATAATCGAGACAAATTGGCTGAAAGATTAGACAGCTGTGAGAGATGTTCCGTACTTACTGTGTTTTGATTGCTTGGGTGTGTTTTGACTACTTGGGAGTTAAAATACGTGATGTGTTCTAAATGACTTATCCTCCTGGAACTGTTATTGAGTTTGTGTATTAGAATTAGCATATGCTGCAAATGCCTGCTGATTTGGTCCAACCACATTTAAGCCTGAAAAGGATTGAGTGAATGCCCTTGAACTTTGACCAATTTGATCCAAACTTTTTTCTTAGTGGGACACTAGCAGCAAATAAATTCAGAACAATGGCTGACAAGTCACCACCATGTATGGTTACTTTTTTTTATCATCATATAACAATGGTAATAAAGCAATTTGAGAATGTGAAGTTCATTTAATGTGACGATAACTAGACTTTTCTTTACTGATATGGTTGGAAGATGGGAATATGAAGTTGACATCACCTTCATTTCACGAAGCCAATTTTTCCTTTCACGGCTTTGTATTACTCTATCACCATCAAAAGGGTGAACCCAAGATATGGTATCATCCACAAATTATGATGTAGCTCTTTCTTCAGCAACACCCACATATTTATTTCTTCCCCCGGGTCGTAACTCTGCTATGTCTGGCCTAGTTGTATTCTTCCATTTTAAACCCTCACTCAGTTGTCTCTCATTACTACTCAAACGGCCCTTCCACTCATTATGTGACCTATCATCATGATGAGAAAACCTGCAAAATTTCCCACTCCAATAACTCCAGAAACAAAGAATTTACAACGGATGTCATGGGTACTACGATGTTCGTGATTCAACAATGTGCCTCTATTGTTACTTATGCCATTTTCTCTTTTCTTTGAATATTTCAACCCCATCAGAAGCAGCGCAGTGATTGGAAAATTTGCATGATGCCCCCTTAAGGCACTTGCCTCTGAAACAGTCAATGCGGGGATTGTTACATTTTCAAATATATAGTGGATGGTCTAAAGTATCATTAGAATTAACAATCCTCTTGGTACCACTGCGACCTTCAGAAATATCATAAATATGTTTTCTTACAACTGGATGGTCTAACATATTTATGATATCTAGATACCTATTAACAGTGGCAAAATCATGGGCTGACCTTAATTTGTGCTGGTGAAATATGGGTTAGGATAAATGTGGGTTGGACCAAATATGGGTTCGACTAAATGTGGGTTGGGCCAAATATGGGCGAACCAAATATGGGTTGGGTCAATCCATTATTTTTCTACTAAAGTAAGTATTATAATTCGAGGTATATATAAAAAAAACTCATATTTTATTCTCAACTTTTAAAAATGAGTTTTATATTGGATTTGTATCTTTTAAAATTGGACACCATATTTGATTCATCGCTTGCAAATATGAGCCTCATATTTGACTCATATCTTTTAAATATGGGTCCCATATTTAGTTGGTTGAGCTAATATGGATTGTTTTATTATTTGGGTCATATTTTGACACTACTAATACCTATGTTCTTTGATCTAACATATTTCTTCTACCACCTCTTGGGTGGTCACATTTTTTTTATGTCTAGATACCTACGTTCTTTTGTATAAAAGTAAACATATATTTGATATGTCGATTTATTATTATTATTATTATTATTATTATTATTATTATTATTATTATTATTATTATTATTATTATTATTATTATTATTATTATTATTATTATTATTATTATTATTATTATTATTATTATTATTATTATTATTATTATTATTATTATTATTATTAGAGCATCCACAGTGGGGTGGGGGGGTGGGGGGGAGAAAACAAGAGATTTGGTAAGTTTACGGAATATGAGGTTTACAATGGTGGGTGAAAATGAACAAATTCTGCATAAGAATTTGTGAGCGTTCTCCAAGTTTACGGAATGGTTACAAATTTTGTAAGGGTTCTTACGAACTTTATTTGTCCGTAACAATTGATACGAACAAATGAAGTTTGTAGCAACTATAAATAATCACTTTTAATACACATTTGGGTTCCTACGAACTACATTAGAGCGTAAGAAGTTCCTACGAACTAATGTAGTTCGTAGGAACTATTAAGACAAAATTAGATTTACACTTTTACCAATCACCATTGTGGAAACCTTCTTCCATGAAAGGCAAACTCACCTTTTCAGATTTGCAAACTTAGCTTTCGAAGCATCCACCATTGTGGATGCTCTTACACTACTTAGCTTGGACATGATTTATTTTGCACATACACTCTCTCTCTCTCTCTCTCTCTCTCTCTCTCTATATATATATATATATATATATATATATATATATATATATATATATATATATATATATATCTCACAAACCGACATAGTTTTAGGTTATATTAATCATATGTTTATAATAAGTTTGGTCTATAATTGGAGTGCCTATAATGTGAAATTAGTGCAATCATTGAAAGGTTTTTGTGCCGAGCAAAATTAATGAATGTTGAACTCCTCAATTCCTCAAGGCTTATAATCTTTAATAATATGGGTTGCACAACCTTCATGAGTTAGTTACTCCAAAGGTTTTGTTTGAAGTGAATTAACAAGCCTTTCATTTGTGACAAGTTTTATGTTAGAATTACATTGGCATACTCACAACTGAATACTCAATTTCTATTTGAAATGTATGTTTATGGAAATCAATTATGATATAATTTGTTGGCTTATGGTATAGAAAGTTCTATGTTTTCCTTTTCTTTACTCTCACTTCAATTGGTTTCAAATCGCTCACCCTACAAACTCACACTAAACTTTACATACATAAATATTATTTACTACGTATCTATATACATATTGCAACAATCTGGAATATATTCCCTTGCTAAAATACAAGAAGTAACAAAATTGTTGGACTATTCTTTGTTTATGACATTAATTATTAAAGATGAATATTAACTATCAAAACGAGCATAATCCAACTATCCATGAAAATAATTTTTTAAAGTAGTACATGTGTCAAGGAGACGCTTAATATGACTACAACTAACAATCTTGAATGTAGTTCATATCCAAGCTCACTATCACTTTGTAACAACCCTCGATTCTGGGAGGATCATTTTATACTAATTTTACCGCATAAGGTAATTATATAAAATGTGGGGACTGGAGTAAATATTAATTGAATGAATTGAAGGTTAATATTTACTAGATTGATGCATATTTACTGTATGTGAAAGTAAATATCATCAAGTTTCATGTTTATAGTGTCATGTATTTAAAACGACATTTTGGTTTAAATAAAATTGGAACTGGAAATAATTTATAAAATTTGTCGGATGCCAGTTTAGAGGGTGTAGTTAGTCCCGGAAGGTGCGAGACAGTTAAAATAAGTGCCATATTGTATTTTGGCATTTTGGGCACTTTTACCTGGTTTTAGCTTAACGCGTATTTGGGAGTCATTTTAATGTGGTGTTAACCATTTAAGTTGGGAGTTTTAACTTAAGCCACGATTTAGTCTTCTAAATCCCCTAATTTCCTAAATTATGTCTTAAACATAGAGAGAAAAGGAGAGAAACAAAGAAGAAGAGAAAAGTGGAGAGAGAAGAGAGAAAATGAAGATTGAAGATGGGAGATTGCTTCTACTACCAAGAAATCTAAATTTGCAACCCTAAGGCAAGTTTTCTACTTGCTAATATGTGATTTAAGATGTAATTTATAGAATTTAAACCCTAATTTTAGTTTTGATGATAAAATTGTGAATTATAGTAGTTATAAATCACGTTGGGATGATTTTGGGTAGATAAATGTTGTTGGTTGTGTGTGGAATTGAAGATATTTGAGGTTTGGAAGAATTAGGGTTCGTAACCCTTAAGAAAAAATTAGGCAAATCCGCAGAAACGAATCGATTCGGCTAGGACGAATCGATTCGCCTTGAGGCAGTTTCCAGGTCTGGGTCAATCGAATCGGTTCGGATGGTCCGAATCGATTTGGAAATTATGCAGAAGGTCAGTTTTTCCTGACCGAATCGATTCGGTAGGTCCGAATCGATTCGCTTTCTTGAACCCAAATCGATTCGGGGGCCCTGAATTTTTGAGTGATTTTCTTAGTTAGTTCCAATTCATTTTTCTTTAGGTTTAGGACCTAGGAATCTTCTTGAATGAAGTAAACTTAGAGTCCTAGAGTGTGAGATGAGTTAATTGTCTACCCTACATTAGGAATAGGTTATGTGGGGACTTTTCAGGGGATATGCCAATTGATGTTAGGGCATTCTTTTTCTAGTTAATTATTATGAAACTAGGATTCCTAGAGTTATGTTTGTGAGACTTTTGGAGCTCAATGGAGCTACATTAATCTTGATGGTTCATAATAACACCATAAAAGTAAGTTGGGAGAATAAAATGAATGTTCATTCAGTCCTTTGAGATATGATAGTA
This sequence comes from Sambucus nigra, assembly GCA_949130495.1. Classification (NCBI taxonomy): domain Eukaryota; kingdom Viridiplantae; phylum Streptophyta; class Magnoliopsida; order Dipsacales; family Adoxaceae; genus Sambucus; species Sambucus nigra. The sequence goes on along the minus strand of OX422219.1, from coordinate 270,932,792 downwards.
TTGGGGTTTCAAAATAACACCCTAAAATGTTTGGAGGTAATTAAGAGTTTCAATTACGCCTTTGAGGTTGTAGTAATGATATAATTTCCATATGGCTCCGGATAATAAGTTATATTATTTACAAAAAGTAAATGGTAATGGTTTCGGATAAAATGAAACATATACATGGAAAGGGTAATGATGATGGTAAATGATAATTTACTTAATCATGAATTTGGTAAATGCTAATTTACTTGATACACACCTCTCTAAATGACATCATAAGGGAAGTTCGCGCGCTTGGTGATGCCCCCTGGTTAATGAATGCAGGGTGGATATAGTCCATAGGCCATATGAGCGATATGTTATGTTTTCTGCGCTGGTGACGAGATTTCGGGTGTGGCCTTGACTCTCCCACAGGCATATGGCCGCTTCCCGACGTATTGCGATAGGTGCCCAGGTTGTCTTGTATAGATAGGCCCTGGAAGATGATGGTCATTTAGGGGCGCGCCCAGTGGGGAAACTCGGAGGGGTGGCCTTAGAATTCGTTATATGTACATAAATATAACAGTTCATAATCAAGTGGGACTTGATGTTTGTGATATGCCATAAAGAGCATGATGAAGTGCCACAAAGAGCACAGTACAATGCCACAAAGAGCATTTAATGTTGATTATATTCCTGCTAAGGAATGGTAATGCCAGGATGGGCATGTAATTGAAATAAAAGCCATAAAGAGCTTATAATTATAGTTATAATTTCCTGATAAGGAATAAACTATGAAATGAATCGGTGTATTTAATGGAAGTCTTTATTTATGTTTATCTTTCTTTTCCCCTGCTTAGTTAAACTAAATTTATGATTTTCTTCTTTTCCTTAGCTTATGTTTAGAACTGTGTAGATAGATTTTATCTTTTTAGCATGATAATATTCATAACTGCCATACTTTTTATTCATCTGGGAATCATATAGAACCGGGCCATGACCCATTTACATTTCTTATTACATATGCATCTTGTCTCCGCTCAGGTACTCCGCCACAAGGATGCCTGATTTGAATTCCTATTCCGATGTCCTCGGCGAGCCGTGATGCATTGCGGGTATTACGGGACACATTTGGTATAGACGTTTTCATTTTTGCAATTTAGTTAAGATCGGGTCTCTTTACTCGGGCGAGAAGCCCAAGCTTTTGTAAATGTCTAATGAAATGTAATATATAAATTAACGAGTTTGTTTGATTGATGTTATAAAGTTTGTTGACCGGTAACACATTCGGTCTTTTTATTGTATTCTTGTTATTATTATTTATACATGTCTTAAGGTTTCCCCTATCTTTTCAGGATTTGGGTTGTTTAAATTCTCTCTTTAACTTTAAAACAAAATTTTGACAACCGGTTTTCTGAAATATTGGGTGGTTATCCTGGATACTCTATATTTTTATTGTGATGCTCAGAATGATTCCATCTATGATTCCTGTTATATTGGAGTATTGGGCTGGCCACCCCTTATTTTGGTGAGCGGGTTGTCACACACTTCTCTGTAGCAAAATCCAAATGCCCTTTATTTACATGTAATGTGTTGGAATGTAATTTATTATACCCAGATGTCGAAATGTGTTGTATAACAAAGTGGAATATCGCAATGATTCGTGAGAATGACATATTCAACATTATGTACCCACTAAGGTGATTATAGGTATGATAATTACGCTCATTTAATTATATTCTTACCAGTGTCAAGTTTTAATTACTCCTACTATATGTAATCAATAAGAAGTCCTACAAATCGCCCGAGCACCGCATGGGGCTAAATATTAGTCATAGTATTGGGAAATCTAGAGTCTTCTTTTGGTGATGTCATAACTAATGTCACTGATAGGTCATCTCATCCATGAAATAACTTACACTAGAAACATCTCTGATTAGTTGGCACGAAATCACTTATATTATCTTGGATTGAGAATACGACGGTAATTTGCATATTTCTAGACTTAGGCTTAAAAACAAGGCGTTACCGCACAGCCGCGAGACTCCCGATTTGAGAATACGACGGTAATTTGCATATTTCCGGACTTAAGAAAAACATGGCGTTAGAGGGTGAAAACTCTGGTGTTAGAGGGTGAAAACTCGAAACAGCCCCCGAACGTCCCCGTGGGTGGCACCAACACCTCCCACAGGACCAATGTAACACGTAGGAACTGACCCCACAGCTGCGGGCCTCCTGGTTTGAGAATACGACGGTAATTTGCATATTTCTAGACTTAGGCTTAAAAACATGGCGTTAGAGGGTGAAAACTCGAAACAACCCCCGAACGTTCCCGTGGGTGGCCAGGACCTCCCACAGGACCAATGTGTGACACCCCGCCTAATTAAATACCGGGCGATCACTCCTTTATTAAATTAAATCAAGGTTAACAGTTGGTTCATTCTCAGCATCACTGTCGATAAAATAAATTTCCCAAATTAACATCCTAAATAATTAAGCTAAGTGTCAAAAACATTTTTTATACAAACTTTCCAAATTTTAATTAAAGAAAAAGATTTATTTATTTAAAACAACATTTCTACAATTAAGAATCACACCACAAAAAGCCAAATAACATAACACATTTGTCAATCGAATGTCAACATAAGAAACTAAAATCACAAATCCATCCTGAATAAATCCCATAGAACAATACCGGAAATAACTGAAATATAAATGTCCCAACAACAAATGAAATGATGAAAAGGGGCGACACGTGCCCAATAAATGAGAGTACTAGGAATGGAGTCAATAACGGAAGCCGTCTACTCAAGTGACCTGCAACTTCCACATAAGCTGCAGCTCGTTCTTCTCAAGGGATCCTAAGCAAGACGCCCCTGTGGCTGGGCACCTGAAAATATACATATATATACAAGAGAGAGAGAGAAAAAGAAACAGGTCAGAGCCCGAAAGTGTGTTTGATTTAAAATACGTTTAGCAAGTATTTAAATTGATACAGGCCAATGCAACAACATATTAGTACGTCCCTCTCTTGAGAAAATACTCACCTCTCTTCTAATGTGCACACCTATCGCACTAACCTTCCCAATGGTTTGTTTTAACATTTATCATACTAGTCTTCCTAAAAGATTTAACTTAACTTAGATTACTCGAAAGATTTACAATACACGATTTCAATTTAAGAAGATGTTCCAATTTGTAGCCAAAGTTCTCTATTTTTAACTTCGTAAAAATTTATAAAGTACCCGTGACATTTTATACTTTCTCAAAACAAGTATTTATAATATGAGTCAACAACCATGTCCTACTTATCAAATCACAGTAGTCAGTCTCAAATTTCATAATCTCATATATATATTAACTACTCGTATAATATATATATATAACAACACCCCGAATAAAACTATGGTGCGTGCATACTCTACTATCCAAAGCCCCATATCATTCATATTAAGGGGAATACATTTGGAATCACTCTCAAATTGTATTAACATAAATACACAAACAATATTGAGGCGAAGCATAGATTCGAAGTCTCTAAGAGGATGGCACACACCGACGTCTCTTAGGACCGTTTGAACTATCACATCGATAGCCTGTACAAAGGATATCTATCTTCTAGGGTACAAGTCAATATCCCCCATAAAGGTCCCATCGAGATAAGACTTGTCCCAGCGCGGAAACCTCAGGGATAGCAAGTAGCGTGGGTATGATTTTTCACATGCATATAATATATGTACACACAATCATATAAATATACCACTTTATCATATTAATATAGGTTCTTCTCATCACCCGTAATTATACCATTTATCCTTAATTTCACAGTTATAGAATTACGTATAAGGTTTTATTCCTAACCTTAACTCGAAGGGTTTTCTCACTTATTACCTAACACTCGTGGATTATAACCCCACAAATCTGAAATTCAGTAAGTGACTTTATTAGATTCCAACGTAACTCTCTTACGCACCTCACCCTTTAAATTCATAAATCTAACAACCTAAGGTAAATATCCCATAAATATCATTCTCGTTGAATATTAAAGGTTCCAACATTATTTCATATACCCTACTGGTCCTCAATGTCTCCCAAATCATTTTATTTAGAATGCCCAAAAATCATTTCATGATAAACTTAATTTAACTAATTAAACAAGGAAATAGGAGTCTGCCAGGAGGGGTCGATCGATCGAAGCTTGGGGCTCGATCGATCGAACCTTCGATCGATCGATGCTCTAGGCTCGATCGATCGATCAAGCAGGTCTGGGCAAAATTCTACAGAATGCAGTTACGGGATTCATCAAACTTCTTCATCCAAAACTATGTTTTCCCATTCTAATCGTCCCAAAAATCCTACTATCATCATCATAACATTATACCAGGTGTTTATAACGTAAGGCACGTGTATAACTATCATTAAACATGGATTTTCAACCTAAAATCATGTCCAATCATCAAGAACCCTAGAATTATCTTAAACAGATTTCTAATGAATCTTTCTCCAATATTTCTTTATTATGATCACCAAATTTCGTGGATTATTACCTCTACATGGCAAGGGTTTCCAGAATTAACATATACATCACTACTACATGGGTTCTCCTATAAAAAATGGGGTTTTCTTCCATAGTTTTTATCACAATTCATTCCTAAACTAACATGAAGATTGCATCAACGAAAATAGCAAGTTTAAACACTTGCCTGGGATTTTGGTATGCAGATTCACGGCTGATTTTGGTATGGCTGCGTTCCTCGACTCGTGATCTACGCGGTGGTGGTGGTGGCGGTGCAAACTGGTGGCTTTTTGGCCTTGGATTGCCTTGGATCTCTCTCCTCTATTCTCCAATGGCCGTCACTTGATTTGTGAATGTCTAACCCTAAGAGGCTGACCTAATGGCTGATATAGGTTGGCTGAAATTCATGGGTTTAATTACCCACTTATGTAAAATGACTAAAATGCCCTCCCGGGGCACTAATTAGGCCTAAAAACGCCCCGAGACCCAAACTGAACCCCCGGGTATACTTTTCTGACTATCTCGACCCTTCCGGACGCGTTGCAGCACTCAAAACGACCATACGAACAACTTATAAAATATTCACTTTTTATTTAACAAAATTAGTCCTGACGTGACACGGGCACGTCCCGACTTAAATTTCCGAAATAGTCATTTAATTCACTCTTGACAACATTATAAAAATAAATCTCATATATTACTATACTCATCCAGTCATATGCAACAAATAACAAATTTCCAATAATTACTAACTCTCGTCACGCTAGTAAATATTCAAAGCAACATTCCGGATTAAAATTAAATTAATTTCTCTCAATTAAATTTAATAAATCCCATAATTTTAAAAGCTATAAAAATACGGGGTATTACATACTTCCCCCCTAATAACTGAATTTCGTCCCGAATTTTGGAAAATAAGGCCTATCCGATAGCACAATTCTGGATATCCTTTTCCGTACACAAACTAACTACACATTATGGCGCTCAATTACTATAGCCCTTTCTTCACAGCAACATTGTTTTACATGTTCATTAGAGATACTTCACCTTGTGCTCCCAACCGACAATATTCGCATAAGTCACGCTTATACGTTATGCATTTCATTATCTCACTAACATTAGGAGGCCGCACCCTACTATAGACAATTACTCGGATCATTTATATACAAAACTTCCGTTCTGAGAAAATATTACGAACATTTGACCACTTGTTCGCCTAAAACAGTCGTGGAATTCTACCATAGTTATCGGGTATTTTCTCGACCGATCCAAAAATTCTGATTATCTACTCTCCTCTAAACATATAGAAGGAGAATAGTCGAGGTTCTTCCATAACAAAACCTTAATAAGTACCTTGTACGTGACAAACAGGTACGAGTGCTTCTACAGAGCATTCTTGAAATCATCGTATCAAGATTCCAAAATCTCCTTCACCTGGCTCCACAAATCTTTAATCATCGTGCGCCTATTCCCTGGCTACGGGTGGTACATCCTACTCGAAACGAAACCTTATCTCCGCTGGTTCCTGAAATCCCATATCAAAGGTGGGATTTACCAATCTCATCCTGATTCAGAAATTTATACTGCGTCGGACTATGCACTGGCACGATCCTTCCTTTCAAAGGAAGTCTGGGGCATACTAGTTAATATAATAAACGATCCCAAAGGAATATCAATCACTTCCTTCTCATCGGCTTAATTCACATGTTCAGGATGAAACCTTAATCTTGTTTTGACGATGGCAACCCATCCAAGAACTGTACCAACTTTACCGACCTCTTCCAATTTCAGGAATTGTCGATAAACACAAAATTCTTTAGTTGATTCTCCGCTTTCAACCAAACCTTACTTATGGGCGGTGCATGTAGAGACTAATCACTACGTCTCGCTAAACATTGATTCTTCCCTTAAAATGTCTCACATTAAGTGACACGTAATACTCCCCTTCCTCCATGGAGTAGGCCGAAAGTTCCGACCCGTGATCTTCTCTCCACGAAGCGCACTTCTGGATCTCTTATACCATACTAACATCCTTACTCTTTGTATGCGCAAGTCGCTTTCACACTTGACTAATAACAACTCCGCTCCGGGTGTTCTTCATAATCTTTAAATTCTACTCTATTCAAGGAATACCAATTCTTAAACGGCTTCCAAAGCCTTCCAATCAAGTTAGGGCGTGTTATTCTAATTGCACACTTATGTATGGATTATCGCCCCTCATGTGACGTTTAATCCACTCTATCACTTCCACTTCGTCATACTATTCCCACAAACATATATTCCACACATCTATTTTCACGTCCCTTCGATTCAGACCATTTTAACTGTAGTTAACCAAGATGCCCACATTTTTGCAACACTCCGACCACCCTGGGAGAGCGAACGGCGTGCTACTCATCTGTAGAACTAACTAAATTCAACGGAATAGAAGGAATAGGGCATTCAAATTCCATGACAATAAAAGAGGAACAATAATTCTCAACCTTTCTCAGAGAAGTACAACAATTTTCCCAAATAGGTACAACAACTAAAGTCAATCACTAACGCTCTATTCATCAAAATAATTATAGGTCATCTCTTATGTATAGTATAAAATTCTTTCCAGATAATCCATGCTAAAAATCATTCTAACTTTTTATTCACTTTGTGTTCTGTACGCGGTTATGATATTCGGGGTACTCTCAATCACCCTAGAAATCAGAATTCTTAAATTCTCCTTATCATAGTTCCACCCCTCAACTTGTGGGGATAACTTTCAATGTTTTCCTACCACAAGATCCGGCTCCAATAACCTTAAAATAAAATTCAACTTCCAACTTACATACATAATTACTTGATCTCATTTCGACCAGGGTACCAAACTCGTGGAATAGTGACCAAACGTCTCCCTATTTCCAACCTTACGCTAAGTTTCATGCGTGGGATGTCTCGCAAAGCGAAATCCAAACAAGGAACCCCCCCGATACACTACTACCTAGATTTATCGGTCATCGAAATCCGTTAGGTCCTCCGTCCGTGGTATGTACCCCTTTATTCTGCCTCTTGACAGAAAGGTTACAATTTTCCCGTAATTATGCTTAATAAAAATGTTTCACCAATTTCACTACCGTATTGGTTGATGGTAATAGCATTCCATAAACCTCGAATACATACAATCAGAATTCTCGAAATTCCTTTCCCTAATAATAGGGGTATAAAGATTAACTCCCACATATCTAAAGGTTAAATATAACAATGCACTCTTCCTATGACTAAGTCCGGAGTGCTAAACATAATACTGAGTCAAATCTTTTCGTTCAATGGTAAATCCCGATACATACGGAATTATACTAACAAGGTCTATACATACATTGGCATCGAATATCTCGAGCCCACTATCTCCTCCGAAGTCTCTAGGACAGATAATATAAGTGCGAGTCCAACTTCCTTACAGGTAAGCCTCGCCAAAGCAAACATGAAACATGTTGCACCAATGCAACTACTCCAATAGCCTCTCAATAAATGCCCACTATCATACTACCCATTTTTATAACATTTTAACAAAGATAAAATCATACTCGTGTATCGCATCACTACAGCAAGCAATCTCCATAAAGTATAAAACACTGTTAATATACTCACCCATCCTCCGCGGATAGCTCTAAAGAAAATCCCACTACACTAAGGAAAAATATTCATACAATGGTAACATTTCTATTTATATGCATTAAACTCGTCTCACATGCTAATCTAGAAATGATCAAAATATGGTGACTCGCTCGTGTCACATAAACACGCCTCATCCTCTGAGGATACAACATACACTTCTACCTTGATAATCGTCTTGACTGTGCAAATGGTTTCCGGACGTAACACGTCTACACAAACCAAACAATATTACTTTACTCGTTGCCTTTTACTAGGCACCGTATTCTTTCCCTTATACTTACTTTGGAACATATTATAGTGAGCGATCTCACTCAGCATAAAATACCTCAACACATAATTCACCTATCACCTGTCCTACTAACCAGGTTAGGATTGTTCTTTCCTCGGATATTAGTAGACTCGATTTCTGTTAACCATCCCGGTTGTTCCATATCCTTCTTAGGCCATAAAGATCATGTTACTATATATACTAGTACTTACTGAATTTACCATACTGTCTGAAGCATTTAAATGGTTTTCCTGATGTGTATCCACATCCTTCTGTGGTGCTATACCACCACCGTTGCATTCAGTCTCATTCTCGACTAAATTCTTCAATTCCTTTAACTTCCTCCACAAAGAAGCGTTATCATCTATTCCGACACAATATGACAATGTCAACCTCTGGATCGTTCGTCCATCAGAATTTCCTCCTCGAGTTTTATCAACTATTATTACGAGTTGGCCTTCCACTTGGAGTCGTTTCCCCCACTTGTATCTACATCTTCTAACACAAAATTGGCTAACGGTTAAGATTCAAATTCACGAATGGACCCCTGATATGCCCTCCCTCGAAGAGTTCAGAACCACATTTGCTTCTCATCCTGAACAGTTAAGGAAGGAACATACGGTCAACACTGTACCTCAGGTTCTCCTATAGGCATAGCATTCCACTTCTAAAATTGGTGGTTGTCTCCAACCATTATAATTTCGTCCCGAAAGCCAAGAAAATTTTTCTCTAAATTTTCACTTTCGGTTTGCCACACTCCGTTCTACATTTAAGCCTTTGGATACTTTACCGCCTTTGGTTAAGACACATATAATTTTCGCGTTTCTAAAATTTCCCGTTTATAGTCTTTACACGTTTTTGTAAAACGTTGGGTAAGTTTACCCCCGTACCTCATTTGACTATAACAGCATTTGAAAATCATTGCTGCACCTTAGTCGCCTTTCAAGTCTTGGCTTCTCGTGCCATAATGGAGGTGACCTCGACTACGGTCGTCATCCTCGAATATATTTCCTAATCTCAACTGAGCCCTGCCTCCTGATGTACGCTGAACGGTCTTCTTCTGACATCCGTCATCGCTCGGCACACGCACACATCCGAACGAAATTAGAATTCACTAATGCATACACATTATAGCAGGAGAACAAAATCTCGCCAAAGGTATCGACAATCCTAAACATAGGGCTCTATAACAAACAAAGCAACGCTGAAAGCATAATAAGCCGTACAGATCCTAAGGACACTAGAACCTGATGCTCTGATACCACTTGTGACACCCCGCCTAATTAAATACCGGGCGATCACTCCTTTATTAAATTAAATCAAGGTTAACAGTTGGTTCATTCTCAGCATCACTGTCGATAAAATAAATTTCCCAAATTAACATCCTAAATAATTAAGCTAAGTGTCAAAAACATTTTTTATACAAACTTTCCAAATTTTAATTAAAGAAAAAATTTATTTATTTAAAACAACATTTCTACAATTAAGAATCACACCACAAAAAGCCAAATAACATAATACATTCGTCAATCGAATGTCAACATAAGAAACTAAAATCACAAATCCATCCTGAATAAATCCCATAGAACAATACCGGAAATAACTGAAATATAAATGTCCCAACAACAAATGAAATGATGAAAAGGGGCGACACGTGCCCAATAAATGAGAGTACTAGGAGTGGAGTCAATAACGAAAGCCGTCTACTCAAGTGACCTTCAACTTCCACATAAGCTGCAGCTCGTTCTTCTCAAGGGATCCTAAGCAAGACACCCCAGTGGCTGGGCACCTGAAAATATACATATATATACAAGAGAGAGAGAGAGAAAAAGAAACGGGTCAGAGCCCGAAAGTGTGTTTGATTTAAAATACGTTTAGCAAGTATTTAAATTGATACAGGCCAATGCAACAACATATTAGTACGTCCCTCTCTTGAGAAAATACTCACCTCTCTTCTAATGTGCACACCTATCGCACTAACCTTCCCAACGGTTTGTTTTAACATTTATCATACTAGTCTTCCTAAAAGATTTAACTTAACTTAGATTAATCGAAAGATTTACAATACACGATTTCAATTTAAGAAGATGTTCCAATTTGTAGCCAAAGTTTTCTATTTTTAACTTCGTAAAAATTTGTAAAGTACCCGTGACATTTTATACTTTCTCAAAACAAGTATTTATACTATGAGTCAACAACCATGTCCTACTTATCAATCACAGTAGTCAGTCTCAAATTTCATAATCTCATATATATATTAACTACTCGTATAATATATATATATAACAGCACCCCGAATAAAACTATGGTGCGTGCATACTCTACTATCCAAAGCCCCATATCATTCATATTAAGGGGAATACATTCGGAATCACTCTCGAATTGTATTAACATAAATACACAAGCAATATTGAGGCAAAGCATAGATTCCAAGTCTCTAAGAGGATTGCACATACCGGCGTCTCTTAGGACCATCTGAACTATCACATCGATAGCCTGTACCAAGGATATCTATCTTCTAGGGTACAAGTCAATATCCCCCATAAAGGTCCCATCGAGATAAGTCTTGTCCCAGCGCGGAAACCTCAGGGATAACAAGTAGCGTGGGTATGATTTTTCACATGCATATAATATATGTACACACAATCATATAAATATACCACTTTATCATATTAATATAGGTTCTTCTCATCACCCGTAATTATACCATTTATTCTTAATTTCACAGTTATAGAATTACGTATAAGGTTTTATTCCTAACCTTAACTCGAAGGGTTTTCTCACTTATTACCTAACACTCGTGGATTATAACCCCACAAATCTGAAATTCAGTAAGTGACTTTATTAGATTCCAACGTAACTCTCTTACGCACCTCACCCTTTAAATTCATAAATCTAACAACCTAAGTTAAATATCCCATAAATATCATTCTCGTTGAATATTAAAGGTTCCAACATTATTTCATATACCCTACTGGTCCTCAATGTCTCCCAAATCATTTTATTTAGAATGCCCAAAAATCATTTCACGATAAACTTAATTTAACTAATTAAACAAGGAAATAGGAGTCTGCCAGGAGGGGTCGATCGATCGAAGCTTGGGGCTCGATCGATCGAACCTTCGATCGATCGATGCTCTAGGCTCGATCGATTGATCAAGCTGGTCTGGGCAAAATTCTGTAGAATGCAGTTACGGGATTCATCAAACTTCTTCATCCAAAACTATGTTTTTCCATTCTAATCGTCCCAAAAATCCTACTATCATCATCATAACATTATACCAGGTGTTTATAACATAAAGCATGTGTATAACTATCATTAAACATGGATTTTCAACCTAAAATCATGTCCAATCATCAAGAACCCTAGAATTTTCTTAAACAGATTTCTAATGAATCTTTCTCCAATATTTCTTTATTATGATCACCAAATTTTGTGGATTATTACCTCTACATGGCAAGGGTTTCCAGAATTAACATATACATCACTACTACATGGGTTCTCCTATAAAAAATGGGGTTTTCTTCCATAGTTTTTATCACAATTCATTCCTAAACTAACATGAAGATTGCATCAACGAAAATAGAAAGTTTAAACACTTGCTTGGGATTTTGGTATGCAGATTCACGGCTGATTTTGGTTTGGCTGCGTTCCTCGACTCGTGATCTACGCGGTGGTGGTGGTGGCGGTGCAAACTGGTGGCTTTTTGGCCTTGGATTGCCTTGGAGCTCTCTCCTCTCTTCTCCAATGGCCGTCACTTGATTTGTGAATGTTCTAACCCTAAGAGGCTGACCTAATGGCTGATATAGGTTGGCTGAAATTCGTGGGTTTAATTACCCACTTATGTAAAATGACTAAAATGCCCTCCCGGGGCACTAATTAGGCCTAAAAACGCCCCGAGACCCAAACTAAACCCCCGGGTATACTTTTCTGATTATCTCGACCCTTCCAGACGCGTTGGCGCACTCAAAACGACCATACGAACAATTTATAAAATATTCACTTTTTATTTAACAAAATTAGTCCTGACGTGACACGGGTACGTCCCGACTTAAATTTCTGAAATAGGCATTTAATTCACTCTTGACAACATTATAAAAATAAATCTCATATATTACTATACTTATCCAGTTATATGCAACAAATAACAAATTTCCAATAATTATAAACTCTCGTCACGCTAGTAAATATTCAAAGCAACATTCCGGATTAATATTCAATTAATTTATCTCAATTAAATTTAATAAATTCCATAATTTTAAAAGCCATAAAAATAAGGGGTATTACACAATGTAACTCGTAGGAACTGACCGCATAGCAGCGTGTCTCCCGATTTGAGAATACGACGGTTTTTACATATTTCTAGACATAAGAAAAACATGGCGTTAGAGGGTAAAAACTCGAAACAGCCCCCGAACGTCCCCGTGGGTGGCACCAACACATCCCACGGGACCAATGTAACTCGTAGGAACTAACCTCGCAGCCGCGGGTCTCCTGGTTTTAGAATACGACAGTAATTTGCATATTTCTAGACTTAAGCAAAACATGGCGTTAGAGGGTAAAAACTCGAAACAGCCCCCGAACGTCCCCGTGGGTGGCACCAACACCTCCCACGGGACCAATGTAACACGTAGGAACTGACCCCGCAGCCGCGAGACTCCCAGTTTGAGAATACGACGGTAATTTGCAAATTTCTGGACTTAAGCAAAACTTGGCGTTAGAGGGTGAAAACTCGAAATAGCCCCCGAACGTCCCCGTGGGTGGCACCAACACCTCCCACGGGACCAATGTAACTCATACGAACTGACCCCGCAGCCGCGGGACTCCCGGTTTGAAAATACGACTGTAATTTGCGTATTTCTAGACTTTGGCTTAAAAACATGGCGTTAGAGGGTGAAAACTCGAAACATCTCCCGAACGTCCTCCTGGGTGGCACCAACACCTCCCACGGGACCAATGTAACTCGTAGGAACTGACCGCGCAGCAGTGGGAATCCCGATTTAAGAATACGACGGTAATTTGCATATTTTTAGACTTAAGCAAAACATGGCGTTAGAGGGTAAAAACTCAAAATAGCCCCCGAACGTCCCCGTGAGTGGAACCAACACCTCCCACTGGACCAATGTAACTCGTAGGAACTGACCCCGCAGCCGCGGGTCTCCCGATTTGAGAATACGACGATAATTTGCATATTTCTAGACTTAGGCTTAAAAACATGGCGTTAGAGGGTGAAAACTCGAAACAGCCCCTGACCGTACCCGTGGGTTGCACCAACACCTTCCACGGGACCAATGAAACTTGTAAGAACTGAGCCTGCAGCCGCGGGTCTCCCGATTTGAGAATACGATGGTAATTTGCATATTTCAAGACTTAGGCTTCAAAACATGGCGTTAGAGGGTTAAAACTCAAAACAGCCCCCGACCATCCCCGTGGGTGGCACCAACACCTCCCACGGGACCAATGTAACTCGTAAGAACTCAACCCGCAGCCGCGGGTCTCCCGATTTGAGAATATGACGGTAATTTGTGTTTTCTAGTCTTACGCTGAACATGGCGTTAGAGGGTGAATACTCGAAACAACCCCTGAATGTCCCCGTGGGTGGCACCAACACCTCCCACGGGACCGATGTAACTCGTAGGGACTGATCGCGTAGCCGGGAGACTCCCAGTTTGAGAATACGACGGTAATTTCATATTTTCAGTATTAAGCAAAACATGGGGTTAGAGGGCGAAAACTCGAAATAGCCCCCGAATGTCCCCGTGGGTGGCACCAACACCACGAACGGGACCAATATAACTCGTAGGAACTGACCCCGCAGCCGCGGGTCTCCCGGTTTGAGAATATGACGGTAATTTGCATATTTCTAGACTTAGGCTTAAATACATGCCATTAGAAGGAGAAAACAAGAAATAACCCCTAAACGTCCCCGTGGGTGGCACCAACACCTCCCACGGGACCGATGTAACTCGTAGGGACTGATCGCGTAGCCGGGAGACTCCCGATTGGAGAATACGACGGTAATTTCATATTTTCAGTCTTAAGAAAAACATGGGATTAGAGGGTGAAAACTCGAAACAGCCCCCGAATGTTCCCGTGGGTGGCACCAACACCTCGCACGGGACCAATATAACTTGTAGGAACTGACCCCGCAGCCGTGGGACTCTCTGTTTGAGAATACGATGGTAATTTGCATATTTCTAGACTTCAGCTTAAAAACATGGCTTTAGTGGGTGAAAACTCTAAACAACCCTCGAGCGTCTCCGTGGGTGGCACCAACACCTCCCACGGGACCAATGTAACTCGTAGGAACTGACCCCGCAGCCACGGGTCTCCTGGTTTGAGAATACGATGATAATTTGCATATTTCTAGACTTAGGCTTAAAAAGATCGCGTTACCGCGCAGCCGCGAGACTCTCGATTTGAGAATACGACGGTAATTTGCATATTTCTAGACTTAAGTAAAACATGACGTTAGAGGGTGAAAACTCTGGCATTAGAGGGTGAAAACTCAAAACAGCCCCCGAACGTCCCCGTGGGTGGCACCAACACCTCCCACGGGACCAATGTAACTCGTAGGAACTGACGCCGCAGCCGCGGGACTCCCGGTTTGAGAATACGGCGGTAATTTGCATATTTTTAGACTTAGGCTTAAAAACATGGCGTTAGAGGGTGAAAACTCGAAACAACCCCCGAACGTCCCCGTGGGTGGCACCAACACCTCCCACGGGACCAATGTAACTCGTAGGAACTGACCCCGCATCCGCGGGACTCCCGATTTTAGAATACGACTGTAATTTGAGTATTTCTGGACTTAGGTTTAAAAACATGGTGTTAGAGGGTGAAAACTCGAAACAGCCCCCGAACGTCCCCGTGGGTGACACCAACATCTCCCACGGGACCAATGTAATTCCAAGGAACGGACCGCGCAGTCGCTAGACTCCCTATTTGAGAATACGACGGTAATTTGAATATTTCTAGACTTGGGCTTAAAAACATGGCGTTAGAGGGTGAAAACTCGAAACAGCCCCCGGTCGTCCCGTGGGTTGCACCAACACCTCCCACGGGACCAATGAAACTCGTAGGAACTGACCCCTCAGCCGCTGGTCTCCCGGTTTGAGAATACGACGGTCATTTGCATATTTTAAGTCTTAGGCTTAAAAACATGGCGTTAGAGGGTGAAAACTCGAAATAGCCCCCGACCATCCCCGTGGGTGGCACCAACACCTCCCACGAGACCAATGCAACTCGTAGGAACTCACCGCGTAGCCGCAGGACTACCGGTTTGAGAATATGACGGTAATTTGCGTATTTCTAGACTTAAGCTAAACATGGCGTTAGAGAGTGAAAACTCGAAACAACCCCTGAATGTGCCCGTGGGTGGCACCAACACCTCCCACGGGACCAATGTAACTCATAGAAACTGATCGTGTAGCCGGGAGACTCCCGATTTGAGAATACAACATTAATTTCATATTTTTAGTCTTAAGCAAAACATGGCGTTAGAGGGTGAAAACTCGAAGCAGCCCCCGAATGTCCCCGTGGGTGGGACCAACACCATGCACGGGACCAATATAACTCGTAGGAACTGACCCCGCAGCCGCGGGTCTCCCGGTTTGATAATACGATGATAATTTGCATATTTTAAGACTTAGGCTTAAGAACATGGCGTTAGAAGGTGAAACTCGAAACAGCCCCCGACCGTCCCAGTGGGTGGCACCAACACCTCCCACGGGACCAATGCAACTCGTAGGAATTGGCTGCGCAGCCGCGAGACTCTCAGTTGTAGAGTACGATGGTAATTTGCATATTTCTCGACATATGTCAAACATGGCATTAGAGGGTGAAAACTCAAAACAACCCCCGAACGGCCCCGTGGGTGGCACTAACACCTCCCAAGGGACCAATGTAACTCGTTTGAAGTGACCCCGCAGCCGCGGGTCTCCCGGTTTGAGAATACGATGATAATTTAAATATTTTTAGACTTATGCTTAAATACATGGCGTTAGAAGGTGAAAACTAGAAAAGACCCCTGAACGTCCTCGTGGGTGGCACCAACACCTCCGGCGGGACCAATGTAACTCGTAGGAACTGACCCCCCATCCGCGGGACTCCCGATTTGAGAATACGACTATAATTTACGTATTTCTGGACTTAGGCTTAAAAACATGGCGTTAGAGGGTGAAAACTCGAAACAGCCCCCGAACGTCCCTGTGGGTGACACCAACACCTCCCACGGGACCAATGTAACTCGTAGGAACTGACCCCGCAGTTGCGAGTCTCCTGGTTTGAGAATACGACGGTAATTTGCATATTTATAGACTTAGGCTTAAAAACATGGCGTTAGAGGCTGAAAACTCGAAACAGCCCCCGAACGTCCCCGTGGGTGACACAAACACCTCCCACGGGACCAATGTAACTCGTAGGAACTGACCGCGCAGCCGCGGGTCTCTCGATTTGAGCATACGACGATAATTTGAACATTTTTAGACTTAAGCAAAACATGGCGTTAGAGGGTAAAAACTCGAAACAGCCCCCGAACGTCCCCGTGGGAGGCACCAACACCTCCCACGGGACCAATGTAAGTCGTAGGAACGGACCCCGCAGCCGCGGGTCTCCAGGTTTGAAAATACGATGGTAATTTGTATATTTTTAGACTTAGGCTTAAAAACATGGTCTTAGAGGGTGAAAACTCGAAACAGCCCCCGACCGTCCCTGTGGGTTGCACCAACACCTCCCACGGGACCAATGAAACTCGTAGGAACTGACCCCACAGCCGCGGGTGTCCCGGTTTGAGAATACGACGGTAATTTGCATATTTCAAAACTTAGGCTTAAAAACATGGCATTAGAGGGTGAAAACTCGAAACAGCCCCCGACCATCCCCGTGGGTGGTACCAAACCTCCCACGAGACCAATGCAACTCGTAAGAACTGACCGCGCAGCCGCAGGACCCCCAGTTTGAGAATAAGATGGTAATTTGCGTATTTCTATACTTAAGCTAAACTTGGCATTAGAGGGTGAAAACTCGAAAGAACCCCTGAATGTCCCCGTGGGTGGCACCAACACCTCCCACGGGACCAATGTAACATGTAGGAACTGATCGCATAGCTGGGAGACTCCCGGTTTGAGAATACGACGATAATTTCATATTTTTAGTCTTAAGCAAGACATGGGGTTAGAGGGTGAAAACTCGAAACAGCCCCCGAATGTCCCCGTGGGTGGCACCAACACCTCGCACGGGACCAATATAACTCATAAGAACTGACCCCACAGCCGCGGGTCTCTCGGTTTGAGAATATGACAGTAATTTGCATATTTCAAGACTTAGGCTTAAATACATGGCGTTAGAAGGTGAAAACTAGAAACATCCCCCGAACGTCCTCGTGGGTGGCACCAACACCTCCGGCGGGACAAATATAACTCGTAGGAAGTGACTGCGCAGTCGCGGGACTCCCGGTTGTAGAGTACGATGGTAATTTGCATATTTCTAGACATATGCAAAACATGGCGTTAGAGGGTGAAAACTCGAAACAACCCCCGAACGGCCCCGTGGGTGGCACTAACACCTCCCACGGGACAAATGTAACTCGTAGGAACTGATCCCGCAGCCGCGGGTCTCCCGGTTTGAGAATACGAGGATAATTTGCATATTTCTAGACTTAGGCTTAAATACATGGCGTTAGAAGGTGAAAACTATAAACAGCCCCCGAACGTCCCCGTGGGTGGCCCCAACACCTCCGGCGGGACCAATGTAACTCGTAGGAACTGACCCCGCATCCGTGGGACTCCCGATTTGAGAATATGACTGTAATTTACATATTTCTGGACTTAGGCTTAAAAACATGGCGTTAAAGGGTGAAAACTCGAAACAACCCCCGACCGTCCCCCTGGGCGAGACCAACACCTCCCACGGGACCAATGTAAATCAAAGGAACTGACCGCGCAGTCGTGAGACTCCCGATTTGAGAATACGACGATAATTTGAATATTTCTTGACTTAGGCTTCAAAACATGGCGTTAGAGGGTGAAAACTCGAAACAACATCTGACCGTCCCCATGGGTGGCACTAAGGCCTCCCACGGGACCAATGTAACTCGGAGAAACTTACCGCGCAGCCGCGAGACTCTCGGTTTGAGAATATGACTGCAATTTGCATATTTCTAGACTTAAGCAAAAGATGACGTTATTGGGTGAAAACTCGAAACAACACCCGAACGGCCCCGTGGGTGGCACCAACACCTCCCACAGGACCAATGTAACTCGTAGGAACTGAGCGCGTAGTCGCGGGACTCCCGATTTGAGAATACGACGGTAATTTTCATATTTCCAGACTCAATCTTAGAAACATGGCTTTAGTGGGTGAAAACTCGAAACAACCCACGAACGTTCCCGTGGGTGGAACCAACACCTCCCACAGTACCAATGTAACTCGTAGGAACTGACCCCGCAGTAGCGGGTCTCCCGGTTTGAGAATACGATGGTAATTTGAGTATTTCTAGACTTAGGCTTAAAAACATGGCGTTAGAGGGTGAAAACTCGAAACATCCCCCGAACGTCCCCATTGGTGGCACCAACACTCCCACGGGACGAATGTAACTTGTAGGAACTGACCGCGCAGCCGCGAGTCTCCCGATTTGAGAATACAACCGTAATTTGCATATTTCTAGACTTAAGCAAAACATGGCGTTAGAGCGTGAAAACTCGAAACAGCCCCCGAACGTCCCCGTGGGTGGCACCAAAACCTCAAACGGGACCAATGTAACTCGTAGGAACTGACCCCGCAGCCGCGGGTCTCCCGGTTTGAGAATACGACGGTAATTTGCTTATTTCTAGACTTAGGCTAAAAAATATGGCGTTACCGCGCACCCGCGAGTCTCCCGGTTTGAGTATACGACTGTAATTTGTATATTTCTGGACTTAAGCAAAACATGGCATTATACGGTAAAAACTCGAAATAGTCCCCAAACGGCCCCGTGGGTGGCACCAACACCTCCCACAGGACCAATGTAACTCTTAGGAACTGACCGCGCAGCCGCGGGTCTCCCGATTTGAGAATATGACCGTAATTTGCAAATTTCTAGACTTAAGGAAAACATGGCGTTAGGGGGTGAAAACTCAAAACAGCCCCCGAACGTCCCCATGGGTGGCACCAACACCTCCCACGGGACCAATGTAACTCGTAGGAACTGACCCCGCAGCCGCGGGTCTCCCGGTTTGAGAATACGACGGTAATTTTCTTATTTCTAGACTTAGGCTAAAAAACATGGCGTTACCGCGCAGTCGCGAGTCTCCCGGTTTGAGAATACAACTGTAATTTGCATATTTCTAGACTTAAGCAAAACATGGCGTTATAGGGTAAAAACTCGAAATAGCCCCCAAACGGCCCCGTGGGTGGCACCAACACCTCCCACAGGACCAATGTAACTCGTAGGAACAGACCGCGTAGTCGCGGGACTCCCGGTTTGAGAATACGATGGTAATTTGCATATTTCTAGACTTAGGCTTAAAAACATGGCGTTAGAGGGTGAAAACTCGAAACAGCCCCCAAACGTCCCCGTGGGTGGCACCAACACCTCCCACGGGACCAATATAACTCGTAGGAACTGACCGCGCAGCCGCGAGGCTCCCTATTTGAGAATACAACCGTAATTGGCATATTTCTAGACTTAAGCAAAACATGGCGTTAGAGCGTGAAAACTCGAAACAGCCCCCGAACGTCCCCGTGGGTGGCACCAACACCTCAAACGGGACCAATGTAAATCGTAGGAACTGACCCCGCAGTCGCGGGTCTCCCGGTTTGAGAATACGACGGTAATTTGCTTATTTCTAGACTTAGGCTAAAAAATATAGCGTTACCGCGCACCCGCGAGTCTCCCGGTTTGAGTATACGACTGTAATTTGCATATTTCTAGACTTAAGCAAAACATGGCATTATACGGTAAAAACTCGAAATAGCCCCCAAACGGCCCCGTGGGTGGCACCAACACCTCCCACAGGACCAATGTAACTCGTAGGAACTGACCGCGCAGCCGCGGGTCTCCCGATTTGAGAATACGACTGTAATTTGCATATTTCTAGACTTAAGCAAAACATGGCGTTAGGGGGTGAAAACTCGAAACAGCCCTCGAACGTCCCCATGGGTGGCACCAACACCTCCCACGGGACCAATGTAACTCGTAGGAACTGACCCCTCAGCCGCGGGTCTCCCGGTTTGAGAATACGACGGTAATTTGCTTATTTCTAGACTTAGGCTAAAAAACATGGCGTTACCGCGCAGCCGCGAGTCTCCCGGTTTGAAAATACAACTGTAATTTGCATATTTCTAGACTTAAGCAAAACATGGCGTTATAGGGTAAAAACTCAAAATAGCCCCCAAACGGCCCCGTGGGTGGCATCAACACCTCCCACAGGACCAATGTAACTCGTATGAACACACCGCGTAGTCGCGGGACTCTCGGTTTGAGAATACGATGGTAATTTGCATATTTCTAAACTTAGGCTTAAAAACATGGCGTTAGAGGGTGAAAACTCGAAACAGCCCCCAAACGTCCCCGTGGGTGGGTCCAACACCTCCCACGGGACCAATATAACTCGTAGGAACTGACCGCGCAGTCGCGAGTCTCCCGATTTGAGAATACAACCGTAATTTGCATATTTCTAGACTTAAGCAAAACATGGCGTTAGAGTGTGAAAACTCGAAACAGCCCCCGAACGTCCCCGTGGGTGGCACCAACACCTCAAACGGGACCAATGTAACTCGTAGGAACTGACCCCGCAGCCGCGGGTCTCCCGGTTTGAGAATACGACGGTAATTTGCTTATTTCTAGACTTAGGCTAAAAAATATGGCGTTACCACGCACCCGCGAGTCTCCCGGTTTGAGTATACGACTGTAATTTGCATATTTCTAGACTTAAGCAAAACATGGCATTATACGGTAAAAACTCGAAATAGCCCCCAAACGGCCCCGTGGGTGGCACCAACACCTCCCACAGGACCAATGTAACTCATAGGAACTGACCGCGCAGCCGCCGGTCTCCCGATTTGAGAATACGATCGTAATTTGAATATTTCTAAACTTAAGCAAAACTTCGCGTTAGGGAGTGAAAACTCGAAACAGCCCCCGAACGTCCCCATGGGTGGCACCAACACCTCCCACGGGACCAATGTAACTCGTAGGAACTGACCCCACAACCGCGGGTCTCCCGGTTTGAGAATACGAAGGTAATTTGCTTATTTCTAGACTTAGGCTAAAAAATATGGCGTTACCGCGCACCCGCGAGTCTCCCGGTTTGAGTATACGACTGTAATTTGCATATTTCTAGACTTAAGCAAAACATGGCATTATACGGAAAAAACTCGAAATAGCTCCCAAACGGCCCCGTGGGTGGCACCAACACCTCCCACAGGACCAATGTAACTCGTAGGAACTGACCAATACGTCCGTAATTTGCATATTTCTAGACTTAAGCAAAACATGGCGTTAGGGGGTGAAAACTCGAAACAGCCCCCGAATGTCCCCATGGGTGGCACCAACACCTCCCACGGGACCAATGTAACTCGTAGGAACTGACCCCGCAGCCGCGGGTCTCCCGGTTTGAGAATACGACGGTAATTTGCTTATTTCTAGACTTAGGCTAAAAAACATGGCGTTACCGCGCAGCCGCGAGTCTCCCGGTTTGAGAATACAACTGTAATTTGCATATTTCTAGACTTAAGCAAAACATGGCGTTATAGGGTAAAAACTCAAAATAGCCCCCAAACGGCCCCGTGGGTGGCACCAACACCTCCCACAGGACCAATGTAACTCGTAGGAACAGACCGCGTAGTCGCGGGACTCCCGGTTTGAGAATACGATTGTAATTTGCATATTTCTAGACTTAGGCTTAAAAACATGGCTTTAGTGGATGAAAACTCGAAATAACCTCCGAACGTCCCCGTGGGTGGCACCAACACCTCCCACGGGACCAATGTAACTCTTAGGAACTAACCCCGCAGCAGCGGGTCTCCCGGCTTGAGAATACGATGGTAATTTTCATATTTCTAGACTTAGGCTTAAAAACATGGCGTTAGAGGGTGAAAACTCGAAACAACCCCCGAACTTCCCCGTGGGTGGCACCAACACTCCCACGGGACAAATGTAACTCGTAGGAACTGACCACGCAGTCACGAATCTGTCGGTTTGAGAATACGACGATAATTTGCATATTTCTAGACTTAGGCTTAAAAACAAGGCGTTAGAGGGTGAAAACTCGAAACAGCCCTCGAACGTCCCCGTGGGTTGCACCAACACCTCCCATGGGACCAATGTAACTCGTAGGAACTGATCGCACAGCCGCGGGTCTACCGATTTAATAATACGACGGTAATTTGCATATTTCTAGACTTAAGCAAAACATGGCGTTAGAGGGTGAAAACTCGAAACACCCCCCGAACGGCCCTGTGGGTGGCACCAACAACTCCCATGGGACCAATGTAACTCGTAGGAACTGACCGCGCAGTCACGGGATTCCCAGTTTGAGTATACGATGGTAATTTGCATATTTCTAGACTTAGTCTTAAAAACATGGCGTTAGAGGGTGAAAACTCGAAACAACCCCCAAACGTCCCCGTGGGTGGCACCAACACCTCCCACGGGACCAATGTAACTCGTAGGAACTGACCCCGTAGCCGCGGGTCTCCCGGTTTGAGAATACGATGGTAATTTGCATATTTCTAGACTTACGCTTAAAAATATGGCTTTAGAGGGTGAAAACTCAAAAACAGCCCCCAAACGTCATCGTGGGTGGCTCCAACACCTCCCGCGGGACCAATGTAACTTGTAGGAACAGACCACGCAGCTGTCGATCTCCCGATTTGAGAATACGACAACAATTTGCATATTTCTAGACTTAGGCTTAAAAACATGGCGTTAGAGTGTGAAAACTCGTAAGAGCCCCCGAACATCCTCGTGGGTGGCACCAACACCTCCCACGGGACCAATGTAACTCGTAGGAATTGACCGCGTAGCCACAGGTTTCCCGATTTGAGAATACGATGGTAATTTGCATATTTCTAGACTTAAGCAAAACATGGCATTAGAGGGTGAAAACTCGAAACAGCCCTCGAACGTCCCCTTGGGTGGCACCACCACCTCCCACGGGACCAATGTAACTCGTAGGAATTGACCCCGCAGTCATGGGACTCCGAATTTGAGAATATAATGGTAATTTGTGTATTTCTAGACTTAGGATAAAAAACATGGTGTTAGAGGATGAAAACTCGAAACAACCCCCGACCGTCCCCGTGGGTGGCACAAACACCTCCCAGGGGACCAATGTAACTCGTAGGAACTGACCGTACAGCCGCGAGACTCCCGATTTGAGAATACGACGGTAATTTAAATATTTGTAGACTTAAGCAAAACATGGTGTTAGAGGGTGAAAACTCGAAACAAACCCCGAATGTCCCCATGAGTGGCACCAACACCTCGCACGGGACCAATGTAACTCGTAGGAATTGACCACGTAGTCGCGGGTCTCCCAGTTTGATAATATGATGATAATTTGCATATTTCTAGACTTAGGCTTAAAAACATGGCGTTATATGTTGAAAACTCGAAACAACCCCCGACCGTCCCCGTGGGTGGCACCAACACCTCGCACGGGATCAATGTAACTCGTAGGAACTGACTGTGCAGCCGCGGGTCTTCCGATTTGAGAATACGACTGTAATTTGCATATTTCTCAACTTAGGATTAAAAACATGGCGTTACCGCGCAGCCGCGAGACTCCCGGTTTGAGAATACGACGGTAATTTGCATATTTTTGGACTTAAGCAAAACATGGCGTTAGAGCGTGAAAACTCTGGTGTTAGAAGGTGAAAACTCGAAACAACCCCCGAACGTCCCCGTGGGTGGCACCAACACCTCCCACGGGACCAATGTAACTCGTAGGAACTGACCCCGCAGCCCCGGGACTACCGTTTTGAGAATACGAGGTAATTTGCGTATTTCGAGACTAAGGCTTAAAAACATGGCGTTAGAGGGTGAAAACTCGAAACAACCCCCGAACGGCCCCGTAGGTGGCACCAACACCTCCCACAGGACCAATGTAACTCGTAGGAACTGAAAGCGTAGTAGCGGGACTCCCGATTTGAGAATACGATGGTAATTTGCATATTTCCAGACTCAAGCTTAGAAACATGGCTTTAGTGGGTAAAAACTCTAAACAGCCCCCGATCGTCCCTGTGGGTGGCACCAACACCTCTCACAGGACCAATGTAACTCGTAGGAACTGACCCCGCAGTAGCGGGTATCCCGGTTTGAGAATACGACAGTAAGTTGCATATTTCTAGACTTAGGCTTAAAAATATGACGTTAGAGGGTGAAAACTCGAAACAGCTCCCGAACGTCTCCGTGGGTGGCACCAACACTCACACGGGATGAATGTAACTCGTAGGAACTGACCCCACAGCCGAGGAACTCCCGGTTTCAGAATACGATGGTAATATGAGTATTTGTAGACTTAGGCTTAAAAACATGGCGTTAGAGGGTGAAAACTCGAAACAGCCCCCAAACGTCACCAACACCTCCCACGGGTCCAATATAACTCGTAGGAACTGACCGTGTAGCCGCGAGTCTCCCGATTTGAGAATACGACCGTAATTTGCATATTTCTAGACTTAAGCAAAACATGGCGTTAGAGCGTGAAAACTCGAAACAGCCCCCGAACGTCCCCGTGGGTGGCACCAACACCTCCCACGGGACCAATGTAACTCGTAGGAACTGACCCCGCAGCCGCGGGTCTCCCGGTTTGAGAATACGATGGTAATTTTCTTATTTCTAGACTAAGGCTAAAAAACATGGCGTAACCGCGCACCCGCGAGTCTCCCGGTTTGAGAATACGACTGTAATTTGCATATTTCTAGACTTAAGCAAAACATGGCATTATACGGTAAAAACTTGAAATAGCCCCCAAACGGCCCCGTGGGTGGCACCAACTCCTCCCACAGGACCAATGTAACTCGTATGAACTGACCGCGCAGCCGCGGGTCTCCCGATTTGAGAATACGACCGTAATTTGCATATTTCTAGATTTAAGCAAAACATGGCGTTAGAGGGTGAAAACTCGAAACAGCCCCCGAACGTCCCCATGGGTGGCACCAACACCTCAAACGGGACCAATGTAACTCGTAGGAACTGACCCCGCAGCCGCGGGTCTCCCGGTTTGAGAATACGACGGTAATTTGCTTATTTCTAGACTTAGGCTAAAAAATATGGCATTACCGCGCACCCGCGAGTCTCCCGGTTTGAGTATACGACTGTAATTTGCATATTTCTAGACTTAAGCAAAACATGGCATTATACGGTAAAAACTCGAAATAGCCCCCAAACGGCCCCGTGGGTGGCACCAACACCTCCCACAGGACCAATGTAACTCGTAGAAACTGACCGCGCAGCCTCGGGTCTCCCGATTTGAGAATACGACCGTAATTTGCATATTTCTAGACTTAAGCAAAACTTGGCGTTAGGGGGTGAAAACTCGAAACAGCCCCCGAACGTCCCCATGGGTGGCACCAACACCTCCCACGGGACCAATGTAACTCGTAGGAACTGACCCCACAACCGCGGGTCTCCCGGTTTGAGAATACGACGGTAATTTGCTTATTTCTAGACTTAGGCTAAAAAATATGGCGTTACCGCGCACCCGCGAGTCTCCCGGTTTGAGTATACGACTGTAATTTTCATATTTCTAGACTTAAGCAAAACATGGCATTGTACGGAAAAAACTCGAAATAGCTCCCAAACGGCCCCGTGGGTGGCACCAACACCTCCCACAGGACCAATGTAACTCGTAGGAACTGACCAATACGTCCGTAATTTGCATATTTCTAGACTTAAGCAAAACATGGCGTTAGGGGGTGAAAACTCGAAACAGCCCCCGAACGTCCCCATGGGTGGCACCAACACCTCCCACGGGACCAATGTAACTCGTAGGAACTGACCAATACGTCCGTAATTTGCATATTTCTAGACTTAAGCAAAACATGGCGTTAGGGGGTGAAAACTCGAAACAGCCCCCGAACGTCCCCATGGGTGGCACCAACACCTCCCACGGGACCAATGTAACTCGTAGGAACAGACCGCGTAGTCGCGGGACTCCCGGTTTGAGAATACGATTGTAATTTGCATATTTCTAGACTTAGGCTTAAAAACATGGCTTTAGTGGATGAAAACTCGAAATAACCTCCGAACGTCCCCATGGGTGGCACCAACACCTCCCACGGGACCAATGTAACTCTTAGGAACTAACCCCGCAGCAGCGGGTCTCCCGGCTTGAGAATACGACGGTAATTTGCATATTTCTAGACTTAGGCTTAAAAACATGGCGTTAGAGGGTGAAAACTCGAAACAACCCCCGAACTTCCCCGTGGGTGGCACCAACACTCCCACGGGACAAATGTAACTCGTAGGAACTGACCACGCAGTCACGGATCTGTCGGTTTGAGAATACGACGATAATTTGCATATTTCTAGACTTAGGCTTAAAAACATGGCATTAGAGGGTGAAAACTCGAAACAACCCTCGAACGTCCCCGTGGGTTGCACCAACACCTCCCATGGGACCAATGTAACTCGTAGGAACTGATCGCATAGCCGCGGGTCTACCGATTTAATAATACGACGGTAATTTGCATATTTCTAGACTTAAGCAAAACATGGCGTTAGAGGGTGAAAACTCGAAACACCCCCCGAACGGCCCTGTGGGTGGCACCAACAACTCCCATGGGACCAATGTAACTCGTAGGAACTGATCGCGCAGTCGCGGGATTCCCGGTTTGAGTATACGATGGTAATTTGCATATTTCTAGACTTAGTCTTAAAAACATGGCGTTAGAGGGTGAAAACTCGAAATAACCCCCAAACGTCCCCGTGGGTGGCACCAACACCTCCCACGGGACCAATGTAACTCGTAGGAACTGACCCTGTAGCCGCGGGTCTCCCGATTTGAGAATATGATGGTAATTTGCATATTTCTAGACTTACGCTTAATAATATGGCGTTAGAGGGTGAAAACTCAAAAACAGCCCCCAAACGTCATCGTGGGTGGCTCCAACACCTCCCGCGGGACCAATGTAACTTGTAGGAACAGACCACGCAGCTGTCGGTCTCCCGATTTGAGAATACGACAACAATTTGCATATTTCTAGACTTAGGCTTAAAAACATGGCATTAGAGTGTGAAAACTCGTAAGAGCCCCCGAACATCCTCGTGGGTGGCACCAACACCTCCCACGGGACCAATGTAACTCGTAGGAATTGACCGCGTAGCCGCAGGTTTCCCGATTTGAGAATACGACGGTAATTTGCATATTTCTAGACTTAAGCAAAACATGGCATTAGAGGGTGAAAACTCGAAACAGCCCTCGAACGTCCCCTTGGGTGGCACCACCACCTCCCACGGGAC
The DNA here is from genome assembly GCA_949130495.1 of Sambucus nigra. NCBI lineage: Eukaryota > Viridiplantae > Streptophyta > Magnoliopsida > Dipsacales > Adoxaceae > Sambucus > Sambucus nigra. The sequence goes on along the minus strand of OX422219.1, from coordinate 270,904,952 downwards.
CAATGTAACTCGTAGGAATTGACCCCGCAGTCATGGGACTCCGAATTTGAGAATATAATGGTAATTTGTGTATTTCTAGACTTAGGATAAAAAACATGGTGTTAGAGGATGAAAACTCGAAACAACCCCCGACCGTCCCCGTGGGTGGCACAAACACCTCCCAGGGGACCAATGTAACTCGTAGGAACTGACCGTACAGCCGCGAGACTCCCGATTTGAGAATACGACGGTAATTTAAATATTTGTAGACTTAAGCAAAACATGGTGTTAGAGGGTGAAAACTCGAAACAAACCCCGAATGTCCCCGTGAGTGGCACCAACACCTCGCACGGGACCAATGCAACTCGTAGGAATTGACCACGTAGTCGCGGGTCTCCCAGTTTGATAATATGATGATAATTTGCATATTTCTAGACTTAGGCTTAAAAACATGGCGTTATATGTTGAAAACTCGAAACAACCCCCGACCGTCCCCGTGGGTGGCACCAACACCTCGCACGGGATCAATGTAACTCGTAGGAACTGACTGTGCAGCCGCGGGTCTTCCGATTTGAGAATACGACTGTAATTTGCATATTTCTCAACTTAGGATTAAAAACATGGCGTTACCGCGCAGCCGCGAGACTCCCGGTTTGAGAATACGACGGTAATTTGCATATTTTTGGACTTAAGCAAAACATGGCGTTAGAGCGTGAAAACTCTGGTGTTAGAAGGTGAAAACTCGAAACAACCCCCGAACGTCCCCGTGGGTGGCACCAACACCTCCCACGGGACCAATGTAACTCGTAGGAACTGACCCCGCAGCCCCGGGACTACCGTTTTGAGAATACGAGGTAATTTGCGTATTTCGAGACTAAGGCTTAAAAACATGGCGTTAGAGGGTGAAAACTCGAAACAACCCCCGAACGGCCCCGTAGGTGGCACCAACACCTCCCACAGGACCAATGTAACTCGTAGGAACTGAAAGCGTAGTAGCGGGACTCCCGATTTGAGAATACGATGGTAATTTGCATATTTCCAGACTCAAGCTTAGAAACATGGCTTTAGTGGGTAAAAACTCTAAACAGCCCCCGATCGTCCCTGTGGGTGGCACCAACACCTCTCACAGGACCAATGTAACTCGTAGGAACTGACCCCGCAGTAGCGGGTATCCCGGTTTGAGAATACGACAGTAAGTTGCATATTTCTAGACTTAGGCTTAAAAATATGACGTTAGAGGGTGAAAACTCGAAACAGCTCCCGAACGTCTCCGTGGGTGGCACCAACACTCACACGGGATGAATGTAACTCGTAGGAACTGACCCCACAGCCGAGGAACTCCCGGTTTCAGAATACGATGGTAATATGAGTATTTGTAGACTTAGGCTTAAAAACATGGCGTTAGAGGGTGAAAACTCGAAACAGCCCCCAAACGTCACCAACACCTCCCACGGGACCAATATAACTCGTAGGAACTGACCGTGTAGCCGCGAGTCTCCCGATTTGAGAATACGACCGTAATTTGCATATTTCTAGACTTAAGCAAAACATGGCGTTAGAGCGTGAAAACTCGAAACAGCCCCCGAACGTCCCCGTGGGTGGCACCAACACCTCCCACGGGACCAATGTAACTCGTAGGAACTGACCCCGCAGCCGCGGGTCTCCCGGTTTGAGAATACGATGGTAATTTTCTTATTTCTAGACTAAGGCTAAAAACATGGCGTAACCGCGCACCCGCGAGTCTCCCGGTTTGAGAATACGACTGTAATTTGCATATTTCTAGACTTAAGCAAAACATGGCATTATACGGTAAAAACTCGAAATAGCCCCCAAACGGCCCCGTGGGTGGCACCAACTCCTCCCACAGGACCAATGTAACTCCTATGAACTGACCGCGCAGCCGCGGGTCTCCCGATTTGAGAATACGACCGTAATTTGCATATTTCTAGATTTAAGCAAAACATGGCGTTAGAGGGTGAAAACTCGAAACAGCCCCCGAACGTCCCCATGGGTGGCACCAACACCTCAAACGGGACCAATGTAACTCGTAGGAACTGACCCCGCAGCCGCGGGTATCCCGGTTTGAGAATACGACGGTAATTTGCTTATTTCTAGACTTAGGCTAAAAAATATGGCGTTACCGCGCACCCGCGAGTCTCCCGGTTTGAGTATACGACTGTAATTTGCATATTTCTAGACTTAAGCAAAACATGGCATTATACGGTAAAAACTCGAAATAGCCCCCAAACGGCCCCGTGGGTGGCACCAACACCTCCCACAGGACCAATGTAACTCGTAGAAACTGACCGCGCAGCCGCGGGTCTCCCGATTTGAGAATACGACCGTAATTTGCATATTTCTAGACTTAAGCAAAACTTGGCGTTAGGGGGTGAAAACTCGAAACAGCCCCCGAACGTCCTCATGGGTGGCACCAACACCTCCGACGGGACCAATGTAACTCGTAGGAACTGACCCCACAACCGCGGGTCTCCCGGTTTGAGAATACGACGGTAATTTGCTTATTTCTAGACTTAGGCTAAAAAATATGGCGTTACCGTGCACCCGCGAGTCTCCCGGTTTGAGTATACGACTGTAATTTTCATATTTCTAGACTTAAGCAAAACATGGCATTATACGGAAAAAACTCGAAATAGCTCCCAAACGGCCCCGTGGGTGGCACCAACACCTCCCACAGGACCAATGTAACTCGTAGGAACTGACCAATACGTCCATAATTTGCATATTTCTAGACTTAAGCAAAACATGGCGTTAGGGGGTGAAAACTCGAAACAGCCCCCGAACGTCCCCATGGGTGGCACCAACACCTCCCACGGGACCAATGTAACTCGTAGGAACTGACCCCGCAGCCGCGGGTCTCCCGGTTTGAGAATACGGCGCTAATTTTCTTATTTCTAGACTTAGGCTAAAAAACATGGCGTTACCGCGCAGCCGCGAGTCTCCCGGTTTGAGAATACAACTGTAATTTGCATATTTCTAGACTTAAGCAAAACATGGCGTTATAGGGTAAAAACTCAAAATAGCCCCGAAACGGCCCCGTGGGTGGCACCAACACTTCCCACAGGACCAATGTAACTCGTAGGAACAGACCGCGTAGTCGCGGGACTCCCGGTTTGAGAATACGATTGTAATTTGCATATTTCTAGACTTAGGCTTAAAAACATGGCTTTAGTGGATGAAAACTCGAAATAACCTCCGAACGTCCCCGTGGGTGGCACCAACACCTCCCACGGGACCAATGTAACTCTTAGGAACTAACCCCGCAGCAGCGGGTCTCCCGGCTTGAGAATACGACGGTAATTTGCATATTTCTAGACTTAGGCTTAAAAACATGGCGTTAGAGGGTGAAAACTCGAAACAACCCCCGAACTTCCCCGTGGGTGGCACCAACACTCCCATGGGACAAATGTAACTCGTAGGAACTGACCACGCAGTCACGGATCTGTCGGTTTGAGAATACGACGATAATTTGCATATTTCTAGACTTAGGCTTAAAAACATGGCGTTAGAGGGTGAAAACTCGAAACAACCCTCGAACGTCCCCGTGGGTTGCACCAACACCTCCCATGGGACCAATGTAACTCGTAGGAACTGATCGCATAGCCGCGGGTCTACCGAGTTAATAATACGACGGTAATTTGCATATTTCTAGACTTAAGCAAAACATGGCGTTAGAGGGTGAAAACTCGAATCACCCCCCGAACGGCCCTGTGGGTGGCACCAACAACTCCCATGGGACCAATGTAACTCGTAGGAACTGACCGCGCAGTCGCGGGATTCCCGGTTTGAGTATACGATGGTAATTTGCATATTTCTAGACTTAGTCTTAAAAACATGGCGTTAGAGGGTGAAAACTCGAAACAACCCCCAAACGTCCCCGTGGGTGGCACCAACACCTCCCACGGGACCAATGTAACTCGTAGGAACTGACCCTGTAGCTGCGGGTCTCCCGATTTGAGAATATGATGGTAATTTGCATATTTCTAGACTTACGCTTAAAAATATGGCGTTAGAGGGTGAAAACTCAAAAACAGCCCCCAAACGTCATCGTGGGTGGCTCCAACACCTCCCGCGGGACCAATGTAACTTGTAGGAACAGACCACGCAGCTGTCGGTCTCCCGATTTGAGAATACGACAACAATTTGCATATTTCTAGACTTAGGCTTAAAAACATGGCGTTAGAGTGTGAAAACTCGTAAGAGCCCCCGAACATCCTCGTGGGTGGCACCAACACCTCCCACGGGACCAATGTAACTCGTAGGAATTGACCGCGTAGCCGCAGGTTTCTCGATTTGAGAATACGATGGTAATTTGCATATTTCTAGACTTAAGCAAAACATGGCATTAGAGGGTGAAAACTCGAAACAGCCCTCGAACGTCCCCTTGGGTGGCACCACCACCTCCCACGGGACCAATGTAACTCGTAGGAACTGACCCCGCAGTCATGGGACTCCGAATTTGAGAATATAATGGTAATTTGTGTATTTCTAGACTTAGGATAAAAAACATGGTGTTAGAGGATGAAAACTCGAAACAACCCCCGACCGTCCCCGTGGGTGGCACAAACACCTCCTAGGGGACCAATGTAACTCGTAGGAACTGACCGTACAGCCGCGAGACTCCCGATTTGAGAATACGATGGTAATTTAAATATTTATAGACTTAAGCAAAACATGGTGTTAGAGGGTGAAAACTCGAAACAAATCCCGAATGTCCCCGTGAGTGGCACCAACACCTCGCACGGGACCAATGTAACTCGTAGGAATTGACCACGTAGTCGCGGGTCTCCCAGTTTGATAATATGATGATAATTTGCATATTTCAAGACTTAGGCTTAAAAACATGGTGTTATAGGTTGAAAACTCGAAACAACCCCCGACCGTCCCCGTGGGTGGCACCAACACCTCCCACGGGATCAATGTAACTCGTAGGAACTGACTGTGCAACCGCGGGTCTTCCGATTTGAGAATACGACTGTAATTTGCATATTTCTTAACTTAGGATTAAAAACATGGCGTTACCGCGCAGCCGCGAGACTCCCGGTTTGAGAATACGACGGTAATTTGCATATTTTTGGACTTAAGCAAAACATGGCGTTAGAGCGTGAAAACTCTGGTGTTAGAAGGTGAAAACTCGAAACAACCCCCGAACGTCCCCGTGGGTGGCACCAACACCTCCCACGGGACCAATGTAACTCGTAGGAACTGACCCCGCAGCCCCGGGACTACCGTTTTGAGAATACGAGGTAATTTGCGTATTTCGAGACTAAGGCTTAAAAACATGGCGTTAGAGGGTGAAAACTCGAAACAACCCCTGAACGGCCCTGTGGGTGGCACCAACACCTCCCACAGGACCAATGTAACTCGTAGGAACTGAAAGCGTAGTAGCGAGACTCCCGATTTGAGAATACGATGGTAATTTGCATATTTCCAGACACAATCTTAGAAACATGGCTTTAGTGGGTAAAAACTCTAAACAGCCCCCGATCGTCGCCGTGGGTGGCACCAACACCTCTCACAGGACCAATGTAACTCGTAGGAACTGACCCCGCAGTAGCGGGTCTCCCGGTTTGAGAATACGACAGTAAGTTGCATATTTCTAGACTTAGGCTTAAAAATATGACGTTAGAGGGTGAAAACTCGAAACAGCCCCCGAACGTCTTCGTGGGTGGCACCAACACTCACACGGGATGAATGTAACTCGTAGGAACTGACCCCACAGCCGAGGAACTCCCGGTTTGAGAATACGATGGTAATATGAGTATTTGTAGACTTAGGCTTAAAAACATGGCGTTAGAGGGTGAAAACTCGAAACAGCCCCCAAACGTCACCAACACCTCCCACGGGACCAATATAACTCGTAGGAACTGACCGTGTAGCCGCGAGTCTCCCGATTTGAGAATACGACCGTAATTTGCATATTTCTAGACTTAAGCAAAACATGGCGTTAGAGCGTGAAACTCGAAACAGCCCCCGAACGTCCCCGTGGGTGGCACCAACACCTCCCACGGGACCAATGTAACTCGTAGGAACTGACCCCGCAGCCGCGGGTCTCCCGGTTTGAGAATACGATGGTAATTTTCTTATTTCTAGACTAAGGCTAAAAAACATGGCGTAACCGCGCACCCGCGAGTCTCCCGGTTTGAGAATACGACTGTAATTTGCATATTTCTAGACTTAAGCAAAACATGGCATTATACGGTAAAAACTCGAAATAGCCCCCAAACGGCCCCGTGGGTGGCACCAACTCCTCCCACAGGACCAATGTAACTCGTATGAACTGACCGCGCAGCCGCGGGTCTCCCGATTTGAGAATACGACCGTAATTTGCATATTTCTAGACTTAAGCAAAACATGGCGTTAGAGGGTGAAAACTCGAAACAGCCCCCGAACGTCCCCATGGGTGGCACCAACACCTCCCACGGGACCAATGTAACTCGTAGAAACTGACCCCGCAGTCATGGGACTCCGAATTTGAGAATATAATGGTAATTTGTGTATTTCTAGACTTAGGCTAAAAAACATGGCGTTAGAGGATGAAAACTCGAAACAACCCCCGACCGTCCCCGTGGGTGGCACAAACACCTCCCAGGGGACCAATGTAACTCGTAGGAACTGACCGTACAGCCGCGAGATTCCCGATTTGAGAATACGACGGTAATTTAAATATTTATAGACTTAAGCAAAACATGGTGTTAGAGGGTGAAAACTCGAAACAAACCCCGAATGTCCCCGTGAGTGGCACCAACACCTCGCACGGGACCAATGTAACTCGTAGGAATTGACCACGTAGTCGCGGGTCTCCCAGTTTGAGAATATGATGATAATTTGCATATTTCTAGACTTAGGCTTAAAAACATGGCGTTATAGGTTGAAAACTCGAAACAACCCCCGACCGTCCCCGAGGGTGGCACCAACACCTCCCACGGGACCAATGTAACTCGTAGGAACTGACTGCGCAGCCGCGGGTCTCCCGATTTGAGAATACGACTGTAATTTGCATATTTCTTAACTTAGGATTAAAAACATGGCGTTACCGCGCAGCCGCGAGACTCCCGGTTTGAGAATACGACGGTAATTTGCATATTTTTGGACTTAAGCAAAACATGGCGTTAGAGCGTGAAAACTCTGGTGTTAGAAGGAGAAAACTCGAAACAGCCCCCGAACGTCCCCGTGGGTGGCACCAACACCTCCCACGGGACCAATGTAACTCGTAGGAACTGACCCCGCAGCCGCGGGACTACCGTTTTGAGAATACGAGGGTAATTTGCGTATTTCGAGACTAAGGCTTAAAAACATGGCGTTAGAGGGTGAAAACTCGAAACAACCCCGGAACGGCCCCGTAGGTGGCACCAACACCTCCCACATGACCAATGTAACTCGTACGAACTGATCGCGTAGTAGCGGGACTCCCGATTTGAGAATACGACGGTAATTTGTATATTTCCAGACTCAAGCTTAGAAACATGGCTTTAGTGGGTAAAAACTCTAAACAGCCCCCGATCGTCCCCATGGGTGGCACCAACACCTCCCACAGGACCAATGTAACTCGTAGGAACTGACCCCGCAGTAGCGGGTCTCCCGGTTTGAGAATATGACGGTAAGTTGCATATTTCTAGACTTAGGCTTAAAAATATGACGTTAGAGGGTGAAAACACGAAACAGCACCCGAACGTCCCCGTGGGTGGCACCAACACTCACACGGGATGAATATAACTCGTAGGAACTGACCCCACAGCCGAGGAACTCCCGGTTTGAGAATACGATGGTAATTTGAGTATTTCTAGACTTAGGCTTAAAAACATGGCGTTAGAGGGTGAAAACTCGAAACAGCCCCCAAACGTCCCCATGGGTGGCACCAACACCTCCCACGGGACCAATATAACTCGTAGGAACTGACTGTGTAGCCGTGAGTCTCCCGATTTGAGAATACGATCGTAATTTGCATATTTCTAGACTTAAGCAAAACATGGCGTTAGAGCGTGAAAACTCGAAACAGCCCCCGAACGTCCCCATGGGTGGCACCAACACCTCCCACGGGACCAATGTAACTCGTAGGAACTGACCCCGCAGCCGCGGGTCTCCCGGTTGGAGAATACGACGGTAATTTTTTTATTTCTAGACTTAGGCTAAAAGATATGGCGTTACCGCGCACCCGCGAGTCTCTCGGTTTGAGAATACGACTCTAATTTGCATATTTCCAGACTTAAGCAAAATATGGCATTTTACGGTAAAAAGTCGAAATAGCCCCTAAACGGCCCCGTGGGTGGCACCAACACCTCCCACAGGACCAATGTAACTCGTATGAACTGACCGCGCAGCCGCGAGTCTCCCGATTTGAGAATACGACCGTAATTTGCATATTTCTAGACTTAAGCAAAACATGGCGTTAGAGGGTAAAAACTCGAAACAGCCCCCGAACGTCCCCATGGGTGGCACCAACACCTCCCACGGGACCAATGTAACTCATAGGAACTGACCCCGCAGCCGCGGGTCTCCCGGTTTGAGAATACAACGGTAATTTGCTTATTTCTAGACTTAGGCTAAAAAACATGGCGTTACCGCGCAGCCGCGAGTCTCCCGGTTTGAGAATACGACTGTAATTTTCATATTTCTAGACTTAAGCAAAACATGGCGTTATAGGGTAAAAACTCAAAATATCCCCCAAACGGCTCCGTGGGTGGCACCAACACCTCCCACAGGACCAATGTAACTCGTAGGAACAGACCGCGTAGTCGCGGGACTCCCGGTTTGAGAATAGATGGTAATTTGCATATTTCTAGACTTAGGCTTAAAAACATGGCTTCAGTGGGTGAAAACTCGAAACAACCTCCGAACGTCCCCGTGGGTGGCACCAACACCTCCCACGGGACCAATGTAACTCGTAAGAACTGATCCCGCAGCCGCGGGTCTCCCGGTTTGAGAATACGATTGTAATTTGTATATTTCTATACTTAGGCTTAAAAATATGGCGTTAGAGGGTAAAAACTCAAAACAGTGCCCAAACGTCCTCGTGCGTGGCTTCAACACCTCCCACGGGACAAATGTAACTTGTAGGAACTGACCACGCAGCTGTCGGTCTCCCGATTTGAGAATACGACAACAATTTGCATTTTTCTAGACTTAGGCTTAAAAACATGGCGTTAGAGGGTGAAAATTCGGAACAGCCCCCGAACATCCTCGTGGGTGGCACCAACACCTCCCATAGGACCAATGTAACTCGTAGGAATTGACCGCGCAGCCGTAGGTCTCCCGATTTGAGAATACGACTGTAATTTTCATATTTCTAGACTTAAGCAAAACATGGCATTAGAGGGTGAAAACTCGAAACAGCCCTCGAACGTCCCCTTGGGTGGCACCACCACCTCCCACGGGACCAATGTAACTCGTAGGAACTGACCCCGCAGTCATGGGACTCCGAATTTGAGAATATAATGGTAATTTGTGTATTTCTAGACTTAGGCTAAAAAACATGGCGTTAGAGGATGAAAACTCGTAAAAACCCCCGACCGTCCCCGTGGGTGGCACCTACACCTCCCAGGGGACCAATGTAACTCGTAGGAACTGACCGCGCAGCCGCGAGACTCCCGGTTTGAAAATACGACGGTAATTTAAATATTTATAGACTTAAGCAAAACATGGTGTTAGAGGGTGAAAACTCGAAACGAACCCCGAATGTCCCAGTGGGTGGCACCAACACCTCGCACGGGACCAATGTAACTCGTAGGAATTGACCACGTAGTCGCGGGTCTCCCAGTTTGAGAATATGATGATAATTTGCATATATCTAGACTTAGGCTTAAAAACATGGCGTTAGAGGGTGAAAACTCGAAACAACCCCCGACCGTCCCCGTGGGTGGCACCAACACCTCCCACGGGACCAATGTAACTCGTAGGAACTGACTGCGCAGCCGCGGGTCTCCCGATTTGAGAATACGACTGTAATTTGCATATTTCTTAACTTAGGATTAAAAACATGGCGTTACCGCGCAGCCGCGAGACTCTCGGTTTGAGAATACGACGGTAATTTGCATATTTTTGGACTTAAGCAAAACATGGCGTTAGAGCGTGAAAACTATGGTGTTAGAGGGTGAAAAATCGAAACAGCCCCTGAACGTCCCCGTGGGTGGAACCAACACCTCCCACGGGACCAATGTAACTCGTAGGAACTGACCCCGCAGCCGCGGGACTATCGGTTTGAGAATACGACGATAATTTGCGTATTTCAAGACTTAAGCAGGACATGGCGTTTGAGGGTGAAAACTCGTAACAACCCTCAAACGTCCCCGTGGTTGGCACCAACAGCTCCCACGGGACGAATGTAACTTGTAGGAACTGAACACGCAGCTACGGGTATCCCGGTTTGAGAATACGATGATAATTTGCATATTTATAGACTTAGGCTTAAAAATATGGCGTTAGAGGGTGAAAACTCGAAACAGCCCCCCAACGTCCTCGTGGGTGGCACCAACACCTCCCACGGGACCAATTTAACTCATAGGAACTGACCGCGTAGCCGTGGGTCTCCCGGTTTGAGAATACGACGGTAATTTGCATATTTCCAGACTTAAGCAAGACATGGCGTTTCAGGGTGAAAACTCGTAACAACCCTCAAACGTCCCCGTGGTTGGCACTAACAGCTCCCACGGGACCAATGTAACTCGTAGGAACTGACCCCGCAGCCGCGGGACTCCCGGTTTGAGAATATGACGGTAATTTGTGTATTTCTAGACTTAGGATTAAAAACATGGCGTTAGAGGGTGAAAACACAAAATAGCCACCGAACTTCCCCGTGGGTGGCACCAACACCTCCCACGGGACTAATGTAACTCGTAGGAACTGACCGCGCAGCCGCGGGACTCCTGGTTTGAGAATATGATGGTAATTTGCATATTTCTTGACTTAAGCCAAACATGGCGTTAGAGGGTGAAAACTCAAAATAACCCCTGAATGTCCCCGTGGGTGGCACCAACACCTCCCACGGGACCAATATAACTCGAAGGAACTGACCGCGCAGTTGCGAGGCTCCCGGTTTGAGAATACGACGGTAATTTCATATTTTCAGTGTTAAGAAAAACCTGGGGTTAGAGGGTGAAAACTCGAAATAGCCCCCGAATGTCCCCGTAGGTGGCACCAACACCTCGCACGGGACCAATGTAACTCGTAGGAACTGACCCCGCAACCGCGGGTCTCCCGGTGTGAGAATACGACATTAATTTGCATATTTCTAGACATATGCAAAACATGGCGTTAGAGGGTGAAAACTCGAAACAACCCCCGAACGGTTCTGTGGGTGGCACCAACACCTCCCACGGGGCCAATGTAACTCGTAAGAACTAACCCCGCAGCCGCAGGTCTCCCGGTTTGAGAATACGACGATAATTTTCATATTTCTAGACTTAGGATTAAAAACATGGCGTTAGAAGGTGAAAACTCGAAACAGCCCCCGAACGTCCACGTGGGTGGCACCAACACCTCCGGCGGGACCAATGTGACTCGTAGGAAATGACCCCGCATCCGCAGAACTCCCGATTGGAGAATACGACGGTAATTTGCGTATGATCAGCCTTAGGCTTAAAGAGATGGTGTTAGAGGGTGAAAACTCGAAACAGCCCCCGACCGTCCCCGTGGGTGGCACCAACACCTCCCACGGGACCAATATAACTCATAGGAACTGACAGCGCAGCCGCGAGACTCCCGGTTCGAGGATATGACAGTAATTTGCATATTTTTAGACTTAAGCAAAACATGACGTTATAGGGTGAAAACTCAAAACAGCCCCCGAACGTCCCCGTGGGTGGTACCAACACCACCCACGGGACCAATGTAACTCGTAGGAACTAACCCCGTAGTCGCGGGTCTACCGGTTTGAGATTACGATGGTAATTTGCATATTTCTAAACTTAGGTTTAAAAACATAGCGTTAGAGGGTGAAAACACGAAACAGCCCCCGACCGTCCTCGTGGTTTGCACCAATACCTCCCACGGGACCAATGTAACTCGTAGGAACTGACCCCGCAGCCGCGGGTCTCCCGGTTTGAGAAATACGATTGTAATTTGCATATTTCTAGACTTCAGCTTAAAAACATGGCGTTAGAGGGTGAAAACTCGAAACAGCCCCCGAACGTCCCCGTGGGTGGCACCAACACCTCCGACGGGACCAATGTAACTCGTAGGAACTGACCCCGTATCCGCGGGACTCCCGATTTGAGAATACAACGATAATTTGTATATTTCTTGACTTATGCTTAAAAACATGGCGTTAGAGGGTGAAAACTCGAAACAGCCCCCGAACGTCCTCGTGGGTGGCACCAACACCTCCAACGGGACCAACGTAACTCGTAGGAACTGACCGCGCAGCCGCGGGTCTCCCGATTTGAGAATACGATGGTAATTTGCATATTTCTGGACTTAAGCAAAACATGACGTTAGAGGGTGAAAACTCGAAACAGCCCTCGAACGTCCCCGTGGGTGGCACCAACACCTCATACAGGACCAATGTAACTCGTAGGAACTGACCCTGCAGCCGCAGGTCTCCCGGTTTGAGAATACGATGGTAATTTGCATATTTCTAGACTTAGGCTTAAAAACATGGCGTTAGAGGGTGAAAACTCGAAACAACCCCCGATCGTCCCCGTGGGTGGCACCAACACCTACCACGGGACCAATGTAACTCGTAGGACTGACCGCGCAGCAGCGAGACTCCCGATTTGAGAATACGACGGTAATTTGCATATTTCTAGACATATGCAAAACATGGCGTTAGAGGGTGAAAGCTCGAAATAACCCTCGAATGGCCCCGTGGGTGGCACACACACCTCCTAGGGGACCAATGTAACTCGTAGTAAATCACCCCGTAGCCGTGGGTCTCCCGGTTTGAGAATACGATGATAATTAGCATATTTCTAGACTTGGGCTTAACAACATGGTGTTAGAAGGTTAAAGCTCGAAACAGCCCCCGAACATCCTCGTGGGTGGCACCAACACCTCAGGCGGGACCAATGTAACTCGTAGGAACTGACCCCCCATCCGCGGGACTTCCGATTTGAGAATACGACAGTAATTTGCGTATTTCTAGACTTAGGCATAAAAACATGACGTTAGAGGGTGAAAACTCAAAACAGCCCACGACCGTCCCCGTTGGTGGTACCAACACCTCCCTCGGGACCAATGTAACTCGTAAGAACTGACAACGCAGCCGCGAGACTCCCGGTTTGAGAATATGACAGTAATTTGCATATTTCTAGACTTAAGCAAAAAATGGCGTTATAGGGTGAAAACTTGAAAAAACCCCCGAACGTCCCCTTGGGTGGCACCAACACCTCCCAGGGGACCAATGTAACTTGTAGGAACTGACCCTGTAGACGCGAGACTCCCGATTTGAGAATACGATGGTAATTTGCGTATTTCTAGACTTACGCTTAAAAACATGGCGTTAGAGGATGAAAAATTGAAACAGCCCCCGAACGTCCTCGTGGGTGGCTCTAACACCTCCCACAGGACCAATATAACTCGTAGGAACTGACCACGCAGCCGCCGGTCTCTCAGTTTGAGAATAAGACGATAATTTGCATATTTCTAAACTTAGGCTTAAAAACATGGTGTTAGAGGGTGAAAACTCGAAACAGCCCCCGACCGTCGTCGTGGGTGGCACCAACACCTCCCATAGGACCAATGTAACTCGTAGGAACTGACCGCACAGCCGCGAGTCTTCCAATTTGAGAAAACGACGGTAATTTGTATATTTCTAGACTTAGGCTTAAAAACATGGCGTTATAGGGTGAAAACTCGAAACAGCCCCCGAACGGCCCCGTGGGTGGCACCAACACCTCCCACAGGACCAATGTAACTCGTAGGAACTGACCACACAGCCGCTGGTCTCCCAGTTTGAGAATATGATGATAATATGGATATTTCTAGACTTAGGCTTAAAAACATGGCGTTAGAGGGTGAAAACTCGAAACAGCCCCGAACGTCCTCGTGGGTGGCACCAACACCTCCCACGGGACCAATGTAACTCGTAGGAATTGACCGTGCACCCACAGATTTCCAGATTTGAGAATACGACGGTAATTTGCATATTTCTAGACTTAAGAAAAACATGGCATTAGAGGGTGAAAACTCGAAACAGCCCTGGAACGTCCCCATGGGTGGCACCAACACCTCCCACGAGACCAATGTAACTCGTAGGAATTGATCCCGTAGCCGCGGGTCTCCCGGTTTGAGAATACGATGGTAATTTGCGTATTATTTTGACTTAGGCCTAAAAACATGGCTTAGAGGGTGAAAACTTGAAACAACCCCCAAACGTCCCCGTGGGTGGCACCAACACCTCCCACGGGACCAATGTAACTCGTAGGAGGTGACCCCGCAGCCGCGGGTCTGCCGATTTGAGAATACGATGGTAATTTGCATATTTCTAGACTTAGGCATAAAAATATGGCGTTAGAGGGTGAAAACTTGAAACAACCCCCAAACATCCCCGTGGGTGGCTCCAACACCTCCCACGGGATCAATGTAACTTGTAGGAACTGACCACGCAGCTGCCGGTCTCCCGGTTTGAGAATACGACAATAATTTGCATATTTCAAGACTTAGGCTTAAAAACATGGCGTTAGAGGGTGAAAACTCGAAACATCCCCCGAACGTCCTCGTGGGTGGCACTAACCCCTCCCACGGGACCAATGTAACTCGTAGGAATTGACCGCACAGCCGTAGGTGTCCCGATTTGAGAATACGATGGTAATTTGCACATTTCTAGACTTTAGCAAAACATGGCATTAGAGGGTGAAAACTCGGAACAGCCCTCGAACGTCCCCTTGGGTGGCACCAGCACCTCCCACGGGACTAATGTAACTCGTAGGAACTGACCCCGCAGTCATGGGACTCCGAATTTGAGAATATAATGGTAATTTGTGTATTTCTAGACTTAGGCTAAAAAACATGGCGTTAGAGGATGAAAACTCGAAACAACCCCCGACCGTCCCCGTGGGTGGCACCAACACCTCCCAGGGGACCAATGTAACTCGTAGTAACTGACCGCGCAGCCGCGAGACTCCCGGTTTAAGAATACGACGATAATAAAAATATTTATAGACTTAAGCAAAACATGGTGTTAGAGGGTGAAAACTCGAAACAACCCCCGAATGTCCCCGTGGGTGGCACCAACACCTCGCACGGGACCAAAGTAACTCGTAGGAATTGACCACGTAGTCGCGGGTCTCTCGGTTTGAGAATATGATGATAATTTGCATATTTCTAAACTTAGGCTTAAAAACATGGCGTTAGAGGGTGAAAACTCGAAACAACCCCCGACCGTCCCCGTGGGTGGCACCAACACCTCCCACGGTACCAATGTAACTCGTAGGAACTGACTACGCAGCCGCGGGTCTCCCGATTTGAGAATAAGACTGTAATTTGTATATTTCTTGACTTAGGATTAAAAACATGGCATTACCGCGCAGCCGCGAGACTCCCGATTTGAGAATACGATGGTAATTTGCATATTTCTGGACTTACGCAAAACATGTCATTAGAGGGTGAAAACTCTAGTGTTAGTGGGTGAAAACTCGAAACAGCACCCGAACGTCCCCGTGGGTGGCACCAACACCTCCCACGGGACCAATGTAACTCGTAGGAACTGACCCCGCAGTCGCGGGACTACCGGTTTGAGAATTCGACGATAATTTTACGTATTTCTAGACTTAGGCTTAAAAACATGGCGTTAGAGGGTGAAAACTCTAAATAGCCCCCGACTGTCCCCGTGGGTGGCACCAACACATCCCACGGGACCAATGTAACTCGTAAGAACTGAACCCGCAGCCGCGGGACTCCCGATTTGAGAATACAACGGTAATTTTCATATTTCTAGACTTAGGCTAAAAAATATGACGTTAGAGGATGAAAACTCGAAACAACCCCCGACCGTCCCCATGGGTGGCACCAACACCTCCCAAGGGACTAATGTAACTCGTATGAACTGAGCGCGCAGCCGCGAGACTCCCAGTTTGAGAATACGACGGTAATTTGAATATTTATAGACTTAAGCAAAACATGGCGTTAGAGGGTGAAAACTCGAAACAACCCCCGAACGGTCCCATGGGTGGCACCAACACTTCCCACAGGACCAATGAAACTCGTAGGAACTGACCGCGTAGTCACCGGACTTTAGGTTTGAGAATACGATCATAATTTGCATATTTCTAGACTTAGGCTTAAAAACATGGCGTTAGAGGGTGAAAAGTCGAAAGAGCCCCCGAACGTCCTCGTGGGTGGCCCCAACACCTCCCATGGGACCAATGTAACTCGTAGGAACTGACCGCGCAGCCGCGGGTCTCCCGGTTTGAGAATACGATGATAATTTGCAAATTTCTAGACTTAAGCAAGACATGGTGTTTAAGGGTGAAAACTCGAAACAACCCTCGAACATCCCCATGGTTGGCACCAACACCTCCCATGGGACCAATGAAACTCGTAGGAACTCACCTCCCAGCTGCGGGTCTCTCGGTTTAAGAATACGATGGTAATTTTCATATTTCTAGATATTGGCTTAAAAACATGGCGTTAGAGGGTGAAAACTCGAAAAGCCCCCCCCCCCCCGACCGTCCCCGTGGGTGGGACCAACACATCCCACGGGACCAATGTAACTCGTAGGAACTGACCCGACAGCCGCCGGTCTCCCGGTTTGAGAATACGACGATAATTTGCATATTTCTAGACTTAGGATTAAAAACATGGCGTTAGAGGGTGAAAACTCGAAACAGCCCCCGAACTTCCTCGTGGGTGGCACCAACACCTCCCACCGGACCGATGTAACTCGTAAGACTTGACCGTGCACCCGCAGATCTCCTGATTTGAGAATACGACGATAATTTGCATATTTCTAGACTTAACCAAAACATGGCATTAGAGGGGGAAAACTCGAAACAGCCCTGGAACGTCCCCGTGGGTGGCACCAACACCTCCCACGAGACCAATGTAACTCATAGGACCTGACCGCGCAGCCGCGAGACTCCCGGTTTGAGAATACACCGGTAATTTGAATATTTATAGACTTAAGCAAAACATGGCGTTAGAGGGTGAAAACTCGAAATAACCCCCTAACGTCCCCGTGGGTGGCACCAACACCTCCCACGAGACCAATGTAACTCGTAGGAACTGACCCCGCAGGAGCGGGTCTCTCGGTTTGAGAAGACGATGGTAATATGCATATTTCTATACTTAGGCTTAAAAATATGGCGTTAGAGGGTGAAAACTCATAACAGCCCCCAAACGTCCCCGTGTGTGGCTCCAACACCTCCCACGGGACCAATGTAACTCGTAGGAACAGACCACGCAGTCGCCGGTCACCCGATTTGAGAATACAACACTAATTTGCATATTTTTAGACTTATGCTTAAAAACATGGCGTTAGAGGGTGAAAACTCGAAACAACCCCCGAACGTCCTCGTGGGCAGCACCAACACCTCCCACGGGACAAATGTAACTCGTAGGAATTGACCGCGCTGCTGCAAGTCTCCCTATTTGAGAATACGACTGTAATTTGCATATTTCTTGACTTAGGATTAAAAACATGGCATTACCGCGCAGCTGCGAGACTCCCGGTTTGAGAATACGACGGTAATTTGCATATTTCTGGACTTAAGCAAAACATGGCGTTAGAGGGTGAAAACTCTGGTGTTAGAGGGTGAAAACTCGAAACAACACCCGAACGTCCTCGTGGGTGGCACCAACACCTCCCACGGGATCAATGTAACTCGTAGGAACTGACCCCGCAGCAGCGGGACTATCGGTTTGAGAATATGACGGTAATTTGCATATTTCTAGACTTAGACTTAAAAACCTGGCGTTAGAGGGTGAAAACTCGAAACAGCCCCCGAATGTGCCCGTGGGTGGCACCAACACATCCCACGGGACCAATGTAACTCGTAAGGACTAAACCCGCAGCCGCGGGACTCCCGATTTGAGCATACAGTTGTAATTTTCATATTTCTAGACTTAGGCTAAAAAATATGACGTTAGAGGATGAAAACTCGAAACAACCCCTGACCGTCCCTGTGGGTGGCACCAACACCTCACAGGGGACCAATGTAACTCGTAGGAACTGAGCGCGCAGCCGCGAGACTCCCGGTTTGAGAATACGACGGTAATTTGAATATTTATAGACTTAAGCAAAACATTGCGTTAGAGGGTGAAAACTCGAAATAACCCCCGAACGGCCCTATGGGTGGCACCAACACTTCCCGCAGGACCAATGTAACTCGTAGGAACTGACTGCGCAGTCGCGAGACTCCCGACTTGAGAATACGATGATAATTTACATATTTCTAGACTTAGGCTTAAAAATATGGCGTTAGATGGTGAAAAGTCGAAACAGCCCCCGAACGTCCTCGTGGGTGGTACCAACACCTCCCACGGGACCAATGTAACTCGTAGGAACTGACCCCGCAGCCACCGGTCTCCCGGTTTGAGAATACAACACTAATTTGCATATTTCTAGACTTATGCTTAAAAACATGGCGTTGGAGGGTGAAAACTCGAAACAGCGCCCGAACGTCCCCGTGGGTAGCTCCAACAGCTCCCACGGGACCAATGTAACTCGTAGGAACTGAGCACGCAACTGCGGGTCTCCCGATTTGAAAATACGATGATAATTTGCATATTTCTAGACTTAAGCAAGACATGGCGTTTGAGGGTGAAAACTCGAAACAACCCTCGAACGTCCCCGTGGTTGGCAGCAACACCTCCCACGGGACCAATATAACTCATAGGAACTGACCTCCCAGCTGCGGGTCTCTCGGTTTGAGAATACGACAGTAATTTGCATATTTCTAGACATTGGCTTAAAAACATGGCGTTAGAGGGTGAAAATCGAAACAGCCCCCGACCGTCCCCGTGGGTGGGACCAACACCTACCACGGGACCAATGTAACTTGTAGGAACTGACCCCGCAGCCGCGGGACTCCCGATTTGAGAATTCGATGGTAATTTGTGTATTTCTAGACTTAGGCTTAAAAACATGGAGTTAGAGGGTGAAAACTCAACACAACCACCGAACTTCCCCGTGGGTTGCACAAACACCTCCCACGGGACCAATATAACTCGTAGGAACTGACCGCGCAGCCGCGGGACTCCCGGTTTTAGAATATGACGGTAATTTACGTATTTCTAGACTTAAGCCAAACATGGCGTTAGAGGGTGAAAACTCGAAACAACCCCCAAACGTCCCCGTGGGTGGCACCAACACCTCCCACGGGACCAATGTAACTCGTAGGAATTGACCCCGCAGTAGTGTGTCTCTCGGTTTGAGAATACGATGGTAATATGCATATTTCTAGACTTAGGCTTAAAAATATGGTGTTAGAGGGTGAAAACTCATAACAGCCCCCAAACGTCCCCGTGGGTGGCTCCAACACCTCCCACGGGACCAATGTAACTCGTAGGAACTGACCACGCAGCCGTTGGTCTCCCGGTTTGAGAATACAACACTAATTTGCATATTTCTAGACTTATGCTTAAAAACATGGCGTTGGAGGGTGAAAACTCGAAACAGCCCCCGAACGTCCTCGTGGGAAGCACCAACACCTCCCACGGGACAAATGTAACTCGTAGGAATTGACCGCGCAGCTGTAAGTCTACCAATTTGAGAATACGACTGTAATTTGAATATTTCTTGACTTAGGATTAAAAACATGGCATTACCGCGCAGCCGCGAGACTCCCGGTTTGAGAATACGACGGTAATTTGCATATTTCTGGACTTAAGCAAAACATGGAGTTAGAAGGTGAAAACTCTTGTGTTAGAGGGTGAAAACTCGAAATAACCCCCGAACGTCCTCATGGGTGGCACCAACACCTCCCATGGGACCAATGTAACTCATAGGAACTGACCCCGCAGCACCGGGACTACCGGTTTGAGAATACGATGGTAAATTGCATATTTCTAGACTTAGGCTTAAAAACATGGCGTTAGAGGGTGAAAACTCGAAACAGCCCCCGAATGTCCCTGTGGGTGGCACCAACACATCCCACGGGACCAATGTAACTCGTAAGAACTGAACCCGCAGCCGGGAGACTCTCGATTTGAGAATACAACGGTAATTTGCATATTTCTAGGCTTAGGCTAAAAAATATGACGTTAGAGGATGAAAACTCGAAACAACCCCCGACCGTCCCCGTGGGTGGCACCAACACCTCCCAGGGGACCAATGTAAATCATAGGAACTGAGCGCGCAGCCGCGAGACTACCGGTTTGAGAATACGATGGTAATTTGAATATTTATAAACTTAAGCAAAACATGGCGTTAAAGGGTGAAAACTCGAAACAACCCCCGAACGGCCCCATGGGTGGCACCAACACTTCCCACAGGACCAATGTAACTCGTAGGAACTGACTGCGCAGTCGCGGGACTCCCGGTTTGAGAATACGATGATAATTTGCATATTTCTATACTTATGCTAAAAAACATGGCGTTAGAGGGTGAAAAGTCGAACCAGCCCCCGAACGTCCTCGTGGGTGGTACCAACACCTCCCACGGGACCAATGTAACTCGTAGGAACTAACCCCGCAGCCGTGGGTCTCCCGGTTTAAGAATACGATGGTAATTTACTTATTTCTAGACTTAGTCTTAGAAATATGGCGTTAGAGGGTGAAAACTCGAAACAGCCCCAGAATGTCCCCGTGGGTGGCTCCAACACCTCCCACGGGACCAATGTAAATCGTAGGAACTAAGCACGCAGCTGCGGGTCTCCCGGTTTGAGAATACGATGCTAATTTGCATATTTCAAGACTTAGGCTTAAAAATATGGCTTTAGAGGGTGAAAACTCGAAATAGCCCCCGAACGTCCTCGTGGGTAGCACCAACACCTCCCACGGGACCAATGTAACTCGTAGGAACTGACTGCGCAGCCGTGGAACTCCCGGTTTGAGAATACGATGGTAATTTGCATATTTCTAGACTTAAGCATGACATGGCGTTTTAGGGTGAAAACTCGAAACTACCCTCGAACATCCCCGTGGTTGGCACCAACACCTCCCACGGGACCAATGTAACTCGTAGGAACTGACCTCCCAGCTGCGGGTCTCTCGGTTTGAGAATACGATGGTAATTTGCATATTTCTAGGCATTGGCTTAAAAACATGGCGTTAGAGGGTGAAAACCCGAAACATCCCCCGACCGTCCCCGTGGGTGGGACTAACACCTCCCACGGGACCAATGTAACATGTAGGAACTGACCCCGCAGCCGCGGGACTCCCGATTTAAGAATACAACGGTAATTTGCGTATTTCTAGACTTAGTCTTAAAAACATGGCGGTAGAGGGTGAAAACTCAAAACAGCCACCGAACATCCCCGTGGGTGGCACCAACACCTCCCATGGGACCAATGTAACTCGTAGTAACTGACCGCGCAGCCGCGGGACTCCCGGTTTGAGAATATGACGGTAATTTGCGTATTTCTTGACTTAAGCCAAACATGGCGTTAGAGGGTGAAAACTCGAAACAACCCCTGGATGTCCCCGTGGGTGGCACTAACACCTCCCACGGGACCAATGTAACTCGTAGGAACTGACCGCACAGCCGCGAGACTCCCGGTTAGTGAATACGACGATAATTTTATATTTTCAGTCTTAAGAAAAACCTGGGGTTAGAGGATGAAAACTCGAAACAGCCTCTGAATGTCCCCGTGGGTGGAACCAACACCTCGCATGGGACCAATGTATCTCGTAGGAACAGACCCGGCATCCGCGGGTCTCCCGGTGCGAGAATACGACGGTAATTTGTATATTTCTAGACATATGCAAATCATGGCGTTAGAGGGTGAAAACTCAAAACAACCCCCGAACGGCTCTCTGGATGGCACCAACACCTCCCACGGGACCAATGTAACTCGTAGGAACTGACCCCGCAGCCGCAGGTCTCTCGGTTTGAGAATACGATGATAATTTTCATATTTCTAGACTTAGGCTTAAAAACATGGCGTTAGAAGGTGAAAACTCAAAATAGCCCCCCGAACGTCCACGTGGGTGGCACCAACACCTCCAGCGGGACCAATGTGACTCGTAGGAAATGACCCCGAATCCGCGGGACTCCCGATTTGAGAATACGACGGTAATTTGCGTATGATCAGGTTTAGGCTTAAAAAGATGGAGTAAGAGGGTGAAAACTCGAAACAGCCCCCGACCGTCCCCGTGGGTGCCACCAACACCTCCCACGGGACCAATGTAACTCATAGGAACTGACCGCGCAGCCGTGAGACTCCCAAATCGAGGATACGACGGTAATTTGCATATTTCTTGACTTAAGCAAAACATGGCGTTATAGGGTGAAAACTCAAAACAGCCCCTAAACGTCCCCGTGGGTGGCACCAACACCTCCCACAGGACCAATGTAACTCGTAGGAACAGAACGCGTAGGCGCGGGACTCCCGATTTGAGAATACGACGGCAATTTTCAAATTTTTATACTTAACCAAAACATGGCATTAGAGGGTGAAAACTCGAAACAGCCCCCGAACGTCCCCGTGGGTGGTACCAACACCTCCCACGGGACCAATGTACCTCGTAGGAACTGACCCCCCAGTCGCGGGTATGTCGGTTTGAGATTACGACGGTAATTTGCATATTTCTAGACTTTGGTTTAAAAGCATAGCGTTAGAGGGTGAAAACTCGAAACAAGCCCCCCGACCGTCTTCGTGGGTTGCACAAATACCTCCCACGGGACCAATGTAACTCGTACGAACTGACCCCGCAACCGCGGGTCTCCCGATTTGAGAATACAATGGTAATTTGCATATTTCTAGACTTCAGCTTAAAAACATGGCGTTAGAGGGTGAAAACTCGAACCAGCCCCCGACCCTCCCCGTGGGTGGCACCAACACCTCCCACGGGACAAATGTAACTTGTTGGAACTGACACCGCAGCCGCGGGACTCCCGGATTGAGAATACGATGGTAATTTGTGTATTTCTAGACTTATGCTTAAAAACATGGCGTTAGAGGATGAAAACTCGAAACAGCCCCCGAACGTCCTCGTGGGTGGCACCAACACCTCCCACGGGACCAATGTAACTCGTAGGAACTGAGCACACAGCCGCGGGTCTCCCGGTTTGAGAATACGACGATAATTTACATATATCTAGACTTAAGCAAAACATGACGTTAGAGGTTGAAAACTCGAAACAGCCCTCGAACGTCCCCGTCGGTGGCACCAACACCTCCCACAGGACCAATGTAACTCGTAGGAACTGACACCGTAGCCGCGGGTCTCCCGGTTTGAGAATACGATGGTAATTTGCGTATTTCTAGACTTAGGCTTAAAAACATGGTGTTAGATTTTGAAAACTCGAAACAGCTCCCGAACGTCCCCGTGGGTGGCACCAACACCTCCGACGGGACCAATGTAACTCGTAGGAACTGACCCCGTATCCGCGGGACTATCGATTTGAGAATACGACGGTAATTTGCATATTTCTAGACTTAGGCTTAAAAACATGGCGTTAGAGGGTGAAAACTCGAAACAACCCCCGACCGTCCCCGTGGGTGAGACCAACACCTCCCACGGGACCAATGTAACTCGTAGGACTGACCGTGCATCCGTGGGTCTCGCGGTTTGAGAATACGACGGTAATTTACTTGTTTCTAGACTTAGGTTTAAAAACATGGCGTTAGAGGGTGAGAACTCATAACAGCCCCCGACCGTCCCCGCGGGTTGCACCAACACCTCCCTCGGGACCAATGTAACTCGTAGGAACTGACCCCGCAGCTGCGGGTCTCCCGGTTTGAGAATACGACGGTAATTTTATATTTATAGACATATGCAAAACATGGCGTTTGAGGGTGAAAACTCG